>CM042841.1:2743546-3943546 GCA_023653725.1 Bungarus multicinctus
AGTGTACCTGGATGTCTTCTAGTCCAGCCCACGGCTCAAGCAGGGTAGTCCTCGACTTACAACAGTTTGTTTAGTGACCCTTCAAAGTTCCGAGGGCACTGAGGTCCTTGGTTAAAATCCAAAATGCGCTGGGCCCCTGACTCGCCTTTACGACGGCTGCAGTGCTGAGTTAGAAAGGAAGCCCCTCAGGGCCAGCACGGAGGAACAAGGGGCGTCTCTTACTGCAGCCCTCCCGCCCCTCGGGACCCCGCACGGCCGGCCTTCCCTGCGACCCCCAGCCTCAGCTAAGCCGGGAAGGAGGGGCGAGGGGAGCGGGGCGGGCGCGGCGGCGGCAGAGGCGGTCTCCCGCCGGCCCCGCCTCCGGCCTCCGTCCCTCCCCCGGGCGGGGAAACTTCCAGCGGCGGCGGCAGCGGGCGGGCAGCGCGGAGTCGGCGCGGCGCGATGGGGCGGCCGCAGTAGGGCCGGGCCGGCGCGATGGGTTCGCTTCCCCGGGCCGGGCGGGCGCTGGAGGCGGAGCGGCCGGGCGGGGGCTGCGCTTGCGGCCGGCGGGGCTCGGGTGCGTGGCGGCCGGTGGCCGGCTTCTTCGCGCTCTCGCTGGCGCTGCACCTCCTGACGCTGAGCTGCTACCTGGAGCTGCGCTCCGAACTGCGCCGCGAGCGGACGGCGCCCCACGACGCCTGGCAGAGCCCCGCCGGAGCCCCGCCGGAGCCCCCCGCCACCCTCCGGCCCGCCCGGGACCTCGCGCCCGCCGGCCGGCAGCGTTCGCAGCAGCAGCAGCCCCGCGTCCCCGGCCAGCCCGGCAGCGGCAGCGGCAGCCCCCGGCAGGTGAGTGGCGGCGGACACGGCGGGCCGCTTCTGGCGGAGCCTCCTTGCCGCGGTCGGGAAGCGCCTCCCGGCCGAGGATGCTCGGCTTGACAGCCGGGCAAAGGCGGCCGCTCTCCGGGAGCGCTCGGGCGAGGCGCTCGGGCGAAACGCGGGCCCCCGGGAGGCGCGGACGGAGCGGGGCGGCGGCCTTCCAGCGGGCCGGCCCCGGAGCCCCCCGGCCGCCTCGCCCCGCCCGCCTCCCCCTCGGCGGCAGGTCCGGCCCGGGCGACTCGTGAGCGGGCTGGGAGGCCGGAATCGGAGGGAAGCGAGCAGCTCGGCCGGGCGAGCGTTGGCGGACTCGGAGCCTGGGCGAAATGCCCGGTGCTCGGCAGCTGGTGGCGAAGGGACGGACGGCGGTTGCTTCCCTTGGGCCGCTTTGCAAACTCCGAGAAAACTTTTCTGCAGGCACGAAGCCAGCATCCACCAAGCTTAGCATCTTGTGCAGTCTGTGTGCTGTGTGCTGGTTATTTTTGCTCTCTCTCTCTCTCTCTCTGTGTGTGTGTGTATGTGTGTGTGTGTGATGCTGATAGCAAATTGCTTGTAGTTTTAGAACTTCATAATACCTCCTTTAAAGGGTCTCCAACCTTGGCAATTTTAAGCCTGAGGACTTCAACTCCCAGAATTATATAGTTCTAATAACAATTCACAAATTTATATTAAATTATAATTTTCCATTGTTTATCCCAGAGTCTCCAACCTTGGCAACTTTTAAGACTTGTGGACTTCAACTCCCAGAATTCTGGAAGTTAAAGTTGCCAAGTTTGGAGACCTGGTTTATCACCTTTTTTATTTCTAAATATGCCACTAATATATATATATATATTTATTATAATATATAATATATATATATATATATATATATATATCCCCCTTTCTAGTCACATTTTGATACAAATACAATGGGGAATTATGGGAGTTGAAGTCCGCCAGGCTTAAAGTTGCCAACATTGGAGAGCCCTGCTGTAGAGAGTTTGCAATAAATAAGTAAGTAAATGATGCAACCGTGCGTCATTCTGGCAAGAGTCACCCAAAACGAAGGTCTTTGTGGGGCCCAGACTGCGCTCTCCTGGTCTGGACAGGGAGTAAGGCTCCTCCAGCACCAGGCAGAGGTGCCATGGAGCCCATAGAGCTGGGCAAGCGGGAGTCTGCCGCCCTCAGCAATAAATATCCTGGTGCAAGTTGTGTGAAGGGTAGTTAATGATCAGTACCCAAGTACAGCAGGTCCCTCCTGCAGGAGGAGCACATTAGGTGCAAGTGCAGCTTCCTCCTAGCGCATATTAGCAACAGCCAAAGCAGCATACCACTCCATAGCACTCTATGAGTGGTTTACAAATGTCAATATATTGCCCCCAACCATCTGGCTTCTCATTTTACCGTACCAACCTCAGAAGGATGGGAGGCTGAGTCAACCTCGAGCCCACCTGAATCAAACTCCTGGCTAAGGGCAGAGTCAGCCTGCAGTGCTGCAGTCAAACCACTGCGCCACCAGAGGTGATGCCATCAGCAAGTTTTTTCATTTACTTACAGTCCCCGGTCCAATATTGCTCTAATGTAGAGGTCTCCAAACTTGGCAACTTTAAGACTTGTGGACTTCAACTCCCAGAATTGCCAGGTTTGGGCCCCCTGCTTTAATGGCTGAGGAATTCTGGGAGTTGAAGTCCACAAGTCTTAAAGTTGCCAAGTTTGGAGACCTCTGCTTTAATGGCCGAGCTCCCAGCAGCCCTGGCTAACATGCCCAGTGATGAGGGATGCTGGGAGTTGTAGTTCTACCATTCTTTATTATGGCCATTGCCGCTGTATACAGATGCCTCTCTTTGGTTGTGCATCCAAGGATTGTGCCACTGTTAGCTGGTCTGTGGAAGGGTATTATGATTTGACACATATGGCATCTTCTTGGTGGTTTAGCTTGCAGTGTCCATTGCATTAAGGCTAACCTTGTGCAGGCTTTAATAGAGCAGAGTCCAGGCCATCAAATGTGTGAAATGCTCATTTTCATCCACAGACACAAGCAGATTGGCTTAGAGGGGACGAAGAAGCTGGGACTGCATGTAAATTAATTTAACTTGGGTGAGCAATTAGTTTCTTATTTATGCCCGGATATCTGAAGTTGTCACTATATTTTGAAAGGTAGGATTAGCTTCGTACCTGGCATGTCATATAATCTGTCCTTGAATTTGCCATACAATGATTTTTCTGCTCAGTGCAGGAATCTCCCCTAAATACAGCAATCTATGTCCAGCAAAGAAGAATGAACTCCATTTCTGGGTAGCTATTTCCCTGTCAGACTGTATTGTTTTAATAGAGTTTTTTTTTCTAATGTTCAGTCGGAATCTGCAGTTTGACAGTTAATCCAAAATAATTACATCTGTGCTGTCTGGTGGACAATTAAATCAGCATGCACTTCCAGCTCTGGTGCTACTAAGTCAGAGGTCTCCAAACTTGGCAACTTTAAGACTTGTGGACTTCAATTCTCAGAATCCTGGGAGTTGAAGTCCACAAGTCTTAAAGTTATCAAGTTTGGGGGACCCTGTACTAAGTGAATAGGGCTGCCTTCAAAATTGTGTTTTACTTTGGCAAAGTCACCATCTCTTTTTTCAGTCTCTCTTGGGTGTTTCAGAAGGCGCCTTTGGGTGGGTGAATGCCCAGATACTTCACTTCAGCAGAGGATTTAGTTAGTGGATGTTAGCAAAGAGCTTCCTTCGGAGGCTGCTTGGAGTGGGAGATAGTTTCCTTCTCCCTCCCCTGGACCATCGCTGTCTTGTGATAATATGACACCTTTGTATCCTGAGGCAGCACCTGTCGGAGTGAATACACTTGTGGGATTTCCTGCACTGCATGGGTCAAGCAACCCTCTGTTGCAGGTACGGATAGTCCTTGACTTATATATTCACTATATACCAATTTGATTTCATTACTGACTTTCCTGACAGAGTCTTTGCATAGAATAGAATAGGGAATGGAATAAACAGAATAGAATGGAATAGAATTAGAAGAGAAGAGAATAAGGAAAGAATAGAATAGAATAAGGAAAGAATAGAACAGAACAGAATAGAATGGAATTCTTTATTGGCCAAGTGTGATTGGACACACAAGGAATTTGTCTTGGTGTAAATGCTCTCAGTGTACATAAAAGAAAAGATGCATTCGAGTGAATTGCAGATAATAATAAGGAATAAAGAAACCATTAGAGAGCGCCGTTGATGCCATCTTGGCTAAAGAACGTTTGTGTGCCAATTATGGATCTTCCCTGGATCAGGAGCTCCTCCTTACAGTCTGTCACTCATGTCCTACCCACTTTCTGTTTGAATTTTGAATAGAATAGAATTATTTATTGGCCAAGTGTGATTGGACACTCAAGGAATTTGTCTTGGTGCAAATTCAAATTACAGCAAGGAAGTTCACTTGGGGCTAATTGAGAATGTAACAGTTTCATTCCTAGTGACATATTTCTAGTTTCTGAGCTCCACAAGTTGCCAGTTGGTTTCTGGGCGGCATTCATGGGATACATTTTTATTTATTTTTGTTTATTTATTTTGTCAAGCAGTTATAAGTATAAACATAGTTATTGATACATGAAATGGGTACATATAAGAAGAATAAAAGAAACAATAGGACAGGGACGGTAGGCATGTTAGTGCGCTTATGCACGCCCCTTGCAGGCCTCTTAGGAAAGGGGTGAGGTCAATAGTAGACAGTCTGAGGTTAAAGTTTTTGGGGTTTGGGGAAGAGACCACAGTCAGGGTTTTCTTTTTTCTTTTTGTCATCTGTAAAGTCTACAGGGCTTAGGAAACATTTTTCTCTGTTGTTTCTGTCTGTCTGGGAAGATCTTGGCCTACCTGGCTGGCTCTTAGTCCCATCAGCAGAGCAGGGTCAAGTGTGTAGGGGGGGTCCCCTCTGGAAGAGGCCTGCCTGATCCTGAAGTGTGCTTTGATGAAGCCTTAGCAATCTGCCTGTTGCAGCTGGCCTGGCTGCCTGGCCAGCAGAATTTCTGTCCTGAAAGCTGTTGGTGAGTTTTGCAATGGAGTTTACAGTTTTTTTCCTGATTTGTTTTTCCCCGTGTGTGAACTGTTTTATTGTTCCTGGTTCCCCCCCACTTCCCCCCCTTTCTTTAGATTGTGTTAAGCCGCATAGAGATGCAAATTGCAATGGAGGTGAAACTGAAATACTTATACATACATTTGTCATGTTAAGCGAGGAAGCATTTGTGTAGCTGTTACTGGGAGAATCACTAAATAGCTAAATAGAAGATTCTTTTTCATTATACATATAAGTTAAATATGTTACAATTAAATTAAAATACATATAGGTTAAAACCTACCCCTCTCCTAGGAAAATGAAATATTTTAGGATACACTAAAAAGGCAGAGAGAAGCAGAAACTAAAAAGAGAAGCAGAAACTCATCTCAGAAGCAGAAGCTCACCCCCACCTTTGTTAATGGGTGGGCCATTAAGGTCTGGGCCAGAATATTTTACATAACAAAGATCTCCATGTAGAGCTATAGGAAGTGCCCAAAGCCCTTTCATTACATCATCACCCAGCAAGGCTCAACCAAGCCTGGGACTCAGGACAGCCTACAGAGTTGCCCCAGCATGGCCCCATGGGAGCCTGACAACCAATCAATACAAGCTCAAATTCAAATCCCAACAGAGGGCATAAAACCCAGGCACATCAGCATATCAGCCCTTTCCCTTCTTTGGAGCACCAAGCCATGTGATCCTGTCCACCATTAAACCATCTTTCCAAACAGCCTCCATAGTTTCCAGTGTCTTTTCCCCCCACTTGGAACTGAATCCAGAAGGATATTTCTTCCAACATGACTTTAGTAGCCAGTTTCATCATGAGCGTATCTCACTCACCTTTTGCAACTGCCAGTCTCTTCTGCTACCAAACACTTAGAAAAAAAATACTCTTTGACACTGTTGAAAGAAATATCCTTCTGGGTTCAGTTCCAAGTGGGGAAAAAGACACTGGAAACATGGAGGCTGCTTGGAAGGTTTAATGGTTACAGGGCCACATGGCCTGAAGCTCCAAAGAAGAATGATCACATGCTTCAAGGTGAGAAGAGAAGGGGGAAAAGGGCTAAGGTGCTGAGAGTGCCTGGGTTTTATAACCTCTGTTGGGATTTGAATTGGAGCTTGAATTCTAATTGGTTGTCAGACTCCCAGGGGGCGGGGGTCTTAACTTTGTAGGCTTGGTCTGGACCACATGGCTTCACCTGAGTGCTGGCTAATGCAATCTTCCCAGACCATGTGGTGAGATGGGTCATCCTATCATTTCCTGAGGGCCATCCTTAATCCCATCACCCTGGAGTTCCTTCTTATGTAAAGTATTCTGGCCCAGGCCTCAATGGCCCACCCATTAACAAAGGTGGGGGTGAGATTCTGCTTCTGAGATGAGTTTTCTGCTTCTTGAATGACTATTCTTTTTAGGAGAAATATTCTGCCTTTTTAATATTTCCTAGGCTATTTCAATTTTTCTAAGAGAGGGGTGGATGCTAACTTCCTACAACACAAAGCCAGGGTGATCAGATCAGGGTGATTGTACGGGGGATGAATTAATCCCTGAGCAAAAAGCTCAACATTTTATTTTTACGGATTTATGGTCTCTGTGGTTCTCTAGTGAGAGAAGAAAACGTTGATGCTTTTGGGCATAGCACCTTGTTAATTTCTATGAATAAAGGTTGTCCCAAAGGTGCTTTTTTTCAAGAGGCAACTGGGCTTTCTGGTTTTTCTTAGAAGACATTTTGCTTTTCAACCAAGAAGCTTCTTCAGCTCTGACTGGATGGTGGGGAAAGGAAGAAAGGAGGCAGTTCAACTGGTTAATTGTTATCACTGTCGGAAAATTTCTCATTAGTTCTAGATTGCTTCTCTCCTTGATTAGTTTCCATCCATTGCTTCTTGTCTTGCTTCTTTGAAACCTTGGAAAAGATCCCCAAATGCCATGTTGTATCTGTGCCCAGAAAGATCAGAATTGTACAAGCCATGATATTCTATGTAACATTCTATGGAAAGTGAACATTTTCTTTTTAAGAAGCAGGATAGGAAGAGTATTGAAGCCTTTGGACTTTGGTGTTGGAGAAGACTCTTGAGAGTACAATGGACAGCCAAGGAGACAAACTGATGGGTCCATTGGGGGGAAAAAATCAACCCAGAGTTCTCACTCGAGACACAAATGGCCAGGCTCAAATTTATTCTATTTTGGGCATATGATGTCAAGACCCAGCTCTCTGGGAAAAGGCTCTGATGCTAAGAAAGGTGGGAAGAAGAAGAAGACAATCAGAACAAGGTGGATGGACTCAGTTAGTGTGGTGATGGGGACACTATAGGATTAATCAGAGTTGGAAGAGACCTTGTAGGTCATCTAGTCCAACCCCCCGCCCAAGCAGGAGACCCATTTCTGACAAATGGCAGTCCAATCTCTTCTTGAAAGTCTCAAGTGATGACGCTCCCACAACTTCCATGGGCAATTTCTCCTTATTTCCAGGTTGAATCTCTCCTTGTTCAGTTTCCATCCATTGTTCCTTGTCTTTAGAAAATAGTTTGACCCCTTCTTCCTCTCTGTGGCAGCCCCTCAAATATTGGAAGGCTGCTATCCTGTCTCCCCTGGTCCTTCTCTTCATTAGACTAGCCAGGCCCAGTTCCTGTAATCATTCTTCACATGTTTTAATCTCCAATCCCCTAATCATCTTGGTTGCTCTTCTCTGCACTATTTATAGAGTCTCAACATCTTTTTTATAATGTGACCAAAACTGGATGCAGTACTCTAGGTGTGGTCTTACTAAGGCTTTATAGAGTGGCATTAGTACTTCCCTTGATCTTGATTGTATCCCTCTGTTAATGCAACTTAGGATTGCATTGGCTTTTTTGGCTGCTGCTGCACACGGCTGGCTCATATTTAGCTGGTTGTCCACTGAGACTCCAAGATCCCTCTCACAGTTACTGTTAGGAAAATCTGAAAGACCAAGTTAGAAATAGATTGCATGGAGAAAAGCTATGTGGTCACTAAGGGTTGACAGTGACATGATGCCAGATAATTAATCACATTACTAAGCCTCTATTGTTTGTTTAGGGACTTGGCAATAATCCATAAATTAGAGCAACTAAGATGATTAAAGGCCTGGAGGCTAAAACATATGAAGAACAGTTTGAGGATTTGGGTTTGGTTAGTCTAGAGAGAAGAAGGACAAGGGTGACATGATAGCAGTAATTGGTCTGTAGTTTCTTGGATCCACCTTCCCCCCCCCCCTTTTTTTTTTTTTGAAGATTGGAGGTTCTTCTCTAATCCTCTGGGAGATCCCCTGTGATCCAGGAGCTCTGAAAGTTTTTGTTCAGTAGTTCCAAGATCACATCTGCCAGTTCCTTCAGTACTCTGGGTAGTAAACCATCTGGTTCTGCCCACTTGAATTTGTCTGAAGCAGATAGGTATTTTCTTACCAATTCCTTGCCTATTTTGACTTGCATTTCTGTTCTACACCCAAACTGCTGGTTTTGATAGATGGAGACATTTCTTCCTTTTTAAAAAGACAGATGCAAAGAAAGTATTAAGCAGTTTTTTTTTTCCTTGCTGCCTGTCACCTTTTTGCCACTTTTGTCTTGTTTTATAAGTTGAAATAAGTTTTCTTTGTTATTTTTGGCATTTGTTGCCAGTATTAGTTAATTCTGAGTCTTAACCTTCCTGACTCTATCCTTGTAGATTTGGGCTATTTGCTAGCATTCCGTTCTAGTTATGTTCTCTGCTCCTCTCCTCGTTGCAGAATTACCTTGTGCCACCAGACTCGAAATTCTAGATCTAGAAAACCTACAACTACGCCGCCTTCGATCCGATCTAAGTATAGTATATAAAATCATACATTGCAATGTCCTACCTGTCAATGAATACTTCAGCTTCAACCATAACAATACAAGAGGAAACAATAGATACAAATTCAAGGTTAATTGCACCAAACTTGATTGCAGGAAATACGACTTCAGCAACAGAGTGGTCAATGTCTGGAATACTCTACCTGTCTCTGTGGTTTCTTCCCCAAACCCCAAAAACTTTAACCTTAGACTGTCTACTATTGACCTCACCCCCTTCCTAAGAGGTCTGTAGGGGGCGTGCATAAGCACACCAACGTGCCTACCGTCCCTGTCCTATTGTTTCTTTTATTTTTCTTATAAGTAACTATCTCATGTATTCAAAACTATGTTTATTCTTATACCTGTATCTTGTAAGCAATTGACAAATCAAATAAATGCTAAATGTGTTCCTTTTTCTTTTTTGCGCCTTTTCTTTTCTAAGTTTGCCTGCCCTCTGTTGTCCAGACAGCTGCTTGGAGCAGATCAGTGAAGTTCCTCTGGCTGGAGACCTCCAGGGATCTGCATTGCTTCACTGTCCTTAACAGCATTAATTCAGCAAATGTGAAACTCTTATGTAAAAGGAGGCTGTTGTTCACACCAATTCTGAGCTCGATTGCTATTTATTTATTTTATTGTTTGTCAAATATGTACAAGATAACAAGTGTAGGTATGAACATAAACAAGAATAAAGGGAGTAAATACAGATAAATGGGGACGGTAAGACAGGGACGGTAGGCACGCTGGTGCGCTTATGCACGCCCCCTTTAAGGACCTCTTGGGAATGGGGTGAGGTCCACGGTAGACAGTTTGAGGTTGGAGCTGTGAGGGGTTGAGGCTGTGACCATGGAGTTGGGTAGGGCGTTCCAGGCATTGACCACTCTGTTGCTGAAGTCCTATTTTCTGCAATCGAGTTTGGAGTGGTTTACCTTGAGTTTGTATTGGTTGTTTGCCCGTGTATTATTGTGGTTGAGGCTGAAGAAGTTGTTGACAGGTAAGATGTTGTAGCAGACAATTTTGTGTACTGTGCTTAGATCAGACCACAGGTGGTGCAGTTCTGGATTGTCCAGGCCCAAAGTTTCGAGCCTGGAGGCAAAGGGAATTCTATTGTGAGTAGAGGAGTGGAGTATTCTTCTCGAGAAATAACTCTGGACCCACTCAATTGTGTTAATGTTTTCTATATACAGTGCATGTTCCAGGTGGACGAGCTATATTTGGCAAAGGTTAATTCGGAAAACTAGGTTTTCCTAGTTAACAATTCAACGTTGCCGGAGAAGAAGCTTGATGCTAAGATGTGCAGAGGCTACCCTTTTTTGGCTTAGGAGGTTTTCTTGGATGAGAGATGGTGAAAGTAGAAGTGATGGCCAAGGTAGATGGGGGGGAAGGGATGGGTGCATGGGAGAAGATTCTGAATTAGTTTTTATTTTATTTTTATTTATTTTTATTTTATTTTTATTTATTTATTTATTTTTGTCAATTGCTTACAAGACAATAGGTATAAGTAAAAACATAGTTATGAATACATGGATACATATAAGAAAAATAAAACAATAGGACAGGGACGGTAGGCACATTGGTGCGCTTATGCACGCCCCCTACAGACCTCTTAGGAAAGGGGTGAGGTCAATAGTAGACAGTCTAAGGTTAAAGTTTTTGGGGTTTGAGGAAGAAACCACAGAGTCAGGTAGAGTATTCCAGACATTGACCACTCTGTGGCTGAAGTCGTATTTCCTGCAGTCAATTTTGGTGTGATTAACCTTGAGTTTGTAGACTAGTCTGGTGGTTGGCAGTTTTTAGGGCAGAACTTCCCCTGATGCAGCAAGTCCATGATTTAGTAAGTACAACAGAGTTGGAAGGGACCTTGGAGGTCTTCTAGTTCAACCTGCTGAAGTGGGAGACTCGTATACCATTTCATACACATGGCTGTCCAACCTCTTCTTGAAAACCTTCAGTGATGGAGCACCCACAACTTCTGGAGGCAAGAATCCATTCCCCTGATTGAGCATTCTTACAGTGAGGAAATTTCTCTTGAGGGTCTTCCTTCTGCTACTGCTAGAAAAGTAGTGGGATTCTGGCCAGGATTTTCTGGAGAAAGAAGCTCTCCCTGACAACCACTTGACTTCAGAGAGTATCCAGAAGTTGCAAAAGAAGCTACTCTTCTCATATTACACCAGGACTGTGGGCTGTGCTTTGGGTAGCAGTAGGCTTCTGGGTACCATTCAGAGAGCTGGTTTTCACTTCTAATGTCTGGTATTGCTCGTACCAAGTATCTGCGTCAAGTATCACCTGCCTGCCCCATTGGTGTCCTGCCTTCAGGTGCTTTGGAGAACAGATGGACCCCTTCTTCTTTGGAGCAGCTCCGCAAATATTGGAAGACTGCTATCATGTCACCCCTAGTTCGTCTTTCCACTAGACTAGACATACCCAATTCTACCAACTCTTCTTTATAAGTTTTATCCTCCAGTCCCCTAATTGATTGTTTTGGCACTGTAATTCTGGTTGTTTTCAATTTGGGGAGGGGGGGTAAACTCTTTTAGGATTTTTATACTAAACAATAGCATAAAGGTACTTTAGTAAAAGCAATGAGCTGATTATAGATAGGGTTTTATCACTTTAGTTTCCCATGAAAGAAAAAATGCATCTGGACAAATTCATGGAGGACCGAAGGGGGGGGTGTCAGTGGGTGTTTGTTCAGTTTAACAGCATCTCTCAGCCATCAGAGGACAGGATGCCCCCCAGCCTTCTGGCCGTGCATTTGGAATATATCTTACAGTGGGACCTAGAATGGTTCTAATTGTCCTTATGCTCTTAATTTCTTCATCTCACTTTTCCCCAATATTTTTTTTGGGGGGGAGCTTCTGGAGTATATTAAGAATAAAATTTTAACCACATTGTAAGAGAAGTATGATCTTAATTTTGATGTGAAGTGTAATGCTGTTCTTTCAACAGAGTGCTCTAGGGGTGGAATATCATAACACTAAATATACAAAAGTTCACCTGGTTCTTGGCATTCCTTTTCTGCCTTTGGGCTTTGTGGAAGTAGTCCAAGAAATGTTGGAATCTACACACTCTTAAACACTGCAAGTTCTACTGAAATTTGGCAGCCATCGCAACTGCTAAAGAGTCTAATCTATTTTCTACAGTCTTCTATTTGAACCTGTCTAAGACACACGACATGGCTGTGTTTTTCCAAGTGACTCAAGGTTATTTCTCCTCCTCAAAAACCTGTTAGAATACTTATTGTGACTGACTGGCTCAAAACTGCTGTTTTGCTCTTGGACTAAAGAACTAGAAAGAAAGCCCGATCATTGAGAATACATAGAATTCTCATTCCCATAGAATGAGTTCAAAGGAGTCTTGGAGATCCTCTAATCAATTCACCTGCCCAAGGCAGGAGTTCTCTTTTCTTGAAAACCCCCATGTTTCAATTCTTTGGGATAAGCTGTTTCACAGATTAGTTCCAGGTTTTTGGAGAACACAGTTTATTTGGATTAAATTCAGTCTTATTGTTGGGAAGGTTACAAGATGGAGATAACCTTACCTATTCCAACAGATGGAATACTGCAAGATTTCAGGGTGTCATTGTGGTGTTGAACAAGAGACCTGCAGGTTCTCTTTAGCCACTTTGTCAAATAAGACAGTAATGTTTTGTCTGACAAATCTATGGTGACTTCTAGCAATTGTCTCATTCTATGATGTTCATTGATGAACTGCGTACTATTAGCAAGCTAGTTAAAATGTGGGTATAACGACACCAGAATTAAATGGTTACAGATGCTTAAAAATAGTAATCAAGAATGCTCATGACATTTAAAAGGAGTGTTGAGTGGAGTCCCATAAAAATCACAAGTGGACCCTTCAGGCTTCAGGATCTTTTAAAATTAAATGTTAGAAAAATGGGCTGAAACTAACAGAATTTTATTTAATAGAGAAATGCAAAATTCTTCATCGCTTTTTCACTTATTTCTTCACTTATTTCTTCACTTATTTCATCACTTATTTCACTGAGGAATAAAATAAAATAAAATCCACCGGATTTTAGGATGGGGGACATGAAGGTTATTAACAAAATATATATGAAAGATATATTGATGCTCTCTGAGCTTGGTTGTTTCGTCACTTTGTTTAAGGATGCAGTAAGGTTTGCTTAGTGTGACTTTTAACAAACACATGCTGGCTTCCAGTAATCACCTGGTTCATTTGTGGGTGCTCACATATCTGCTGCTTGGTTATCTTTTCCAGGTTTTCCCAGGTATTGATGTCAAGCTGATTGGCCTGTAATTTCCTGGATCCACTTTTTCTCCCCCTTTTGAAGACAAATGACATTGGTTGTTTTCCCCTGTGATCCAGAAGCTCTGAAAGATTTAGTTCAGTGGTTCTGAGATCATGTCTGCCAGCTCCTTCAGTGCCCTGGGATGGAAACCATCTGGACTTGGAGATTTGAACTTGTCCAAAGGAGCTAGATATTCTCTTACCAAATTCTTGCTTATCTTGACTTGCATTTCTGTTCTGTCCTCCATCGTGTTGGACTGTTTTTTTCCTTTTGTGAAAACAGGCGCAAGGAAGGAATTAAGCAGTTTGCTTTCTTCCTGCTGCCCATCACCTTCATCTCTTATTCTACCATTAGTTATATGCCTTTCTTTCACTTCTTTATATTTGTTGTTTTTGTCCCTCAATTTGTCAGACAGTTCTTTGGGCAAGCATGCTGGTCTTGTGTGGTGTGTTTTGTTTTTGTTTATCTGTGGTATTGTTTTTGCTTTGGCCTTTAGTCTTTATTAACTCATTTTTCAGAGACTCCCAAGTATCCTTAACCGTTTTTCCTTCTAGGATTTCTATCCTTGGAATCGTTCTTAATATTTTAGTTTGTTGAAGTCTGCTCTCTTAAAGTTGGAAACACAAGTCTCACTTTGTTCAGTTACCTGTGGCTGCATTATGGCAAATTCTAGCATGACATGGTCACTTTCTCCAAAAGTTCCTACAACTTCCACTCCCATTTCATCCCTATTAGTAACAATGAAATCCAGTATAGCTGTCCCCCTAATTCCCTCCTCCACTGTTTGGATGATGAAGTTGCCAACTGGGCACATCAGGGACTTGTTTGCTCTCCCATTCCTTGCAGAATTGGCTTCCCAGTTGATGTCCCAGTAGTCCTCCATTACTACAGTGGTGTGTTTCCTGCACACCTCAACTAACTGATCAGTAAAAAATTCATCTATTTCTCCTGCTTGGTTGGGCGGCCTGTAGTGCACACCTACAGCAATATCATTTCTTTTTCCTCAAATATTCACCCAAATACTTTCAAAATGGCTTTCATCTTCAGTATTGTGTATTTCTTAGAGATATACTGTAGTAGTTCAATGCATGTCCTCCCCCTCTTTTGTTGGCTCTGATTTTTTTTTCAATAAATCAGTAATATATTCCAATCATGGGTTCCATCCCACCAAGTTTCAGTAATAGCTACAATATTTTATTTATTTATTTGATTTGTCAATCGCTTACAAGATAATAGGTATAAGTATATATATATAGTTATGAATACATGAATTGGGTACATATAAGAAAAATAAAAGAAACAATAGGACAGGGATGGTAGGCACATTGGTGCGCTTATGCACGCCCCCTACAGACCTCTCAGGAAAGGGGTGAGGTCAATAGGAGACAGTCTAAGGTTAAAGTTTTTGGGGTTTGGGGAAGAATATTGTACCTGCCCTCCTGTCCTAGGATTTGTTTATTCCTTATGTTTTGAGCATTAGTGTACAGGTGTCATCTGCCACCTTATGCTTGCTTGTGCTTCACTGCTGTGACAGACTGCCATGAATTGTGGGGATGAAGGGGAAAATGCTTGAGAAAATGCAAGTATATACTGTACCTCCTCCAGACAGCTGCCTCAAGGTCACCCAGCTGGGAGAAGGAGGCAGCCTCATACCAACCTGTGATTGGACTGACCAATCTTGCTTGAACCTGATTGGTTACAGTGGGGAGGGGAGAGCAATGAGAGACAATTAAGGGAGGAAAGAGTAAAGTTAGGAATTTCTGAGTTCTGGCTTTTTAATACTACAATACACTTGACATCAAATAAAGTATACCTTTTCTCAACAAATGGAGCCAAAGATTGTTTCTATTTAAAGATTTAAATTGTGGCGAGTGTGACATTAGGCATCTGAATCCTTTATGGCTGACCCTGCATTTCCTTCCTGCATCTCCTGTTACATGCCAGAATGCCCTTCTCACCATTTACTTCCTCGTTGTCTGATTTATTGTCCTAAGAATCATCCTAAAAAATTGATTTTTCCATTTGTTCTTGTTCATTTCAGGCCACTTTTTCAAATCCATCTAGATCTTTTTGGACGTTTTCTTTTTCTTCAAAAGTGTGAGCCATTTCTCCTAATTTTGTATCATTTGCAGCTTGGATAATTGACCCCCCTCAGCACCATTATTCAAGTAAGCGATAACACTATCGAACAGCCCAGGATCCTGAGTGGAACTCTGTGCCCACTACGACTGGCCAAACTGACACGGAGTTATTCATGACAATCTTTATCCATCCAGTATCTAGTTAGGTACTGGGAGAATTTTTGTGAGATGTTTTCCTGAGGTCAAGGTGCAACTTTGTCCATGGCATTCTTTCAGTCTATTAAGCTACTAAGTCTATCAAAGAGGAGGAGTTAGTTTGCAAAGATTTGTGTGCAATAAGCCTATAGTATCTCCTGCTAATTGTAGCATGGCAATCCAGAGGCTCAAAAGCTGCTTCTTGGTCACCTGTTTGAAGACCTTGCCCAATTTAGACACCAAGATAAAAGGCCTGTAATTTCTTCTTTCCCCTCTCTTGTGAAGATAGGAACGATAGCAACATTATCCTCCACTTAGAGACAAACAACCTACTCTCTAATAAACAATTTGGTTTCAGAAAAAATGTACCCTGCAATCTGCAACTCTTACATTGCAAAAACATATGGACTACACAACTCGGTCAGGGCAAAGCAATAGACGCAATCTACATAGACTTCTGTAAAGCCTTTGATTCAGTGGTACATGACAAACTACTCCTAAAACTAAAATCTTACGGTATCTCTAGACACCTGCATAACTGGATAGAAGCATTCCTGTCAAACAGACAACAAATGATCAAAATTGGGAGGGTCCTATCAAATTCTGTACTTGTCAACAGTGGTGTCCCCCAAGGCAGTGTTCTAGGACCAACTCTCTTCATACTCTACATAAATGACCTCTGTGATCATATTCAGAGCAACTGCGTGCTCTTTGCTGATGATGTAAAGCTATTCAACACCACAAACAATACTACTACCCTTCAAAAAGACCTCAACTATGTATCAGAATGGTCAAACAAATGGCAACTTCAAATCTCAGCAAACAAATGCTCTGTCCTACATATTGGCAAAAAAAATCAGAAAATGAAATAGTCAAGACCTTGTTGATGATCCAAACTCTGTCAAGGACCTTGGAGTACTCATCTCTAATGAACTAAGTGCTAGAGCCCACTGTAACTACATAGCCAAAAAGGCATTAAGAGTTGTTAACCTAATCCTACGTAGCTTTTTCTCTGATAATATTATACTACTAACTACAGCATACAAAACATTTGTGAGACCAATACTCAAATACAGCTCATCAGTCTAGAACCCACATTACGTATCTGATATTAACACAGTTGAGAAAGTCCAGAAATATTTCACAAGAAGAATTCTCCACTCCTCTACTCGTTGCAGAATACCTTATGCCACCAGACTTGAAATTCTAGACCTAGAAAACTTAGAACTATGCCGCCTTTGGTCCAATTTAAATATATAAAATCATGCATTGCAATGTCCTACCTGTCAATGAATACTTCAGCTTCAACCATAACAATACAAGAGCAAATAATAGATACAAACTCAAGGTTAATCGCACCAAACTTGATTACAGGAAATATGACTTCAGCAACAGAGTGGTCAATGTCTGGAATATTCTACCTGACTCTATGGTTTCTTCCCCAAACCCCAAAAACTTGAACCTTAGACTTTCTACTATTGACCTCACCCCTTTCCTAAGAGGTCTGTAGAGGGCAGTGCATAAGTGCACCAATGTGCCTACTGTCCCTGTCCTATTGTTTCTTTTATTTTTCTTATATGTATCCATGTATTCATAACTATGTTTTTACTTATACCTATTACCTTGTAAGTAATTGACAAAATACAACATCACTTAGACTTATATACCACTTCACAGTGTGTTACAGTCCCCTCTAAGTGGTTTAGAGAGTCAGCCTCTTGCCCCCAACAATCTGGGTCCTCATTTTCCCGACCTCGGAAGGACGGAAGGCTGAGTCAGCCTTGATCAGGTCACGATCAAACTGTTGAGTTGGAAGAATTAGCCTGCAATACTGCATTCTAACTACTGCGCCATCACAGATCTTTTTTTTTTTGGTCTTCTGGGACCTTGGCAGGTCTCCATGGATTCTTTGATATTATAGGCCATGGTTCTGCTTTTGTTCCTCTTCAGTCCTGCTGATTCCTTGACTCCTTCAATTCCTTCTGGCTCTGATTTAAATTATTTGGAAATAAGTGGTGGTTTTTTAACCGTCTCCTGCACTGGAGTTCCTTCCTTCCACAAGTGGCTGAATAATGGTCAACTAGGGACAGGCACCTAGTGAAAGGTTAGGAAGAAAGGGTTAAGAAGCTTTGCCTTCTTGCTCTTTCCTGTTGCCAATTCACACTTTTCTCCTAGCAACAGACCCACACTCTCTTTGTTTCCAATGTACCTGAAAATCCATTTTTTGGTGCTGCTTTGTTTTAAACATTTCAACAAGTCTCAACCCGTTCTGAGCTTCAGCCTTCCTGACATAACTGGTGGCTGTTCTGTCTCTTTCTTTGATATGCTACCTCTTCCGTCTTTACGTATGTCTCTTTATCTTTTCAGCGCTTTAAAAAGGCTTATATCTTCACAGGTCTCATATATGCCATCTGATGTCTCAAAGGTATTGTTTGCAGTTCTAACTTAGTATCTAAAATCGCAGGGTTTTCCATTTTCTTTCTGGATGTTTTTTCCTTCTGGATTTCACATCGCTGGGTCTCTTCCACCATTCCAAAATCTACTCTTCCAAAGTTCATTACATATCGCTGACCCTTCTCTATTCTTCTTCTGCCTGGTATCATGAACTCAGGAATAACATGGTTACTTCTTCCCAAATTAAATGCACTTTTTCAATCCCTTCTTCCCTCTTGGAAAGGGCAGACTGGAAAATCTTGTTTCTTTGTCCACTTTTTGACAAATGAGGTCAGAAAAAAATGTGTGGATTCTTTGTCTCTTGGCTGAGTTAGCTTTCTAGCAGTTAGTTTCAAGATTGTTGAAATTTCTCATTATCAGCCATCTATGCTTTTTTGACCGTTTGGTCTTTTAACATAGAAAAAGCTTCATTCATATCATTTGCTTGCCTAGCCAGCCCCAAACAAATCTGCCTGACCCATCCCTTTGGATTCCTTCTCCTTTTGTGGAAATACTCAACAGCATTTCTGTGGGCTGTTTGCGCCAATTCTGATTGAGGCGTATGCTTGCTTTGTGTTTGGTAGGAGGTCGGCAATCCAAAAATTCATGGTAGCTTCTAAGTCAATCCCATGAACACACATTGCAGGAGATCCAGATTGAAAATTCCTGGGGGCCAGAGCAGAGGTGGCTATTCAGCCAGTTCTGACAAGTTCTGGGGAACTGGTAGCGGAAATTTTGAGTAGTTCGGAGGACCGGGAAATCCCACTTCTGACTGGCCCTGCCAACCCCATCTCTTCTCTGCCTCCCATTGAGTCTCAGCTGATTGGCTGGGTCTTCTTTGGTTGCCCTGCACAGGAGAACGGAGCTGGAAAGCAGGTTAGTGGGGTGGGGAGGGAGTGGAGATTTTGCAGTATCCTTCCCCTGCCACACCCACCAAGCCACACCGGTAATGCAGAATCGGTAGTAAAAATTTTTGAATTCCATCACTGTGCCAGAGACAGCCGCAGCCATACCAGAACCAGCCTCTTATTCCATAGGTTAAGGATGGATTTAGGACCAAACAAGGTACCTGCTCTTTCTGAGGCAGAGAGGGAAGGAGGATGACCTTGCTCGTAATCAGGGGTGGGATTCTACCAGTTGGCACCTATTCGCCAGAACCGGTTGTTAACATTCTAAGCAGTTGGGAGAACCGGTTGTTAGAAGAAATTACTGGCCTAATCCTGTAAGGAAGGCAGGAAGGAAACATTCTGGTGTTGGTTACGGAAACTGCCTCTCCGTTCACCCTTATTATATTCTTGGCAGGACTAGACTTCCTGTCTCAGGAACTTCTCTGGAGTTTTTCCCCCCTCCTTTGCTGGTACTTTGCTTGTGTGGAGTGACCATTCAAAGTTACAATGGCATTGAAAAAAGTGACTTATGACCATTTTTCACACTTACGACTGTTGCAGCATCCTCACAGTCTTGAGAGGCCAGGCGAGGAGATGCATGCCTCAATGTGAGTGATATTGAGTTGGCCACATCTAGCCAATAACATGACCACCAAGCCATGTCTGCCAACTTAGCCACGCCCACAGAACCGGTTGTTAAAAAATTTGAATTCCACCAGTGCTCATTATATACTGGATTCCCCAACTGTTTACTGTGGACCCCAGTGTCTTGTTGGAATTGAGCAGATAAACCTCCACTTATGAACCATTTGAGTCCAAAATTTCTGTTGCTAAGTGAAACATTTGTTAATAGCAATAGCAGTTAGACTTGTATACCACTTTAGATTGTTTTACAGCCCTCTCTAAGCAGTTTACAGAGTCGGCCTCTTGTCCCCAACAATTTGGGTCCTCATTTGACCCACCTTGGAAGGATGGAAGTCTGAGTCAACCTTGAGCCTCATGTGATTCGAACTGCCAAATTGCAGGCAGCCAGCAGTCAGCAGAAGTAGCCTGCAGTACTGCACTCTGACCACTGTGCCACCATGGCTCATAAGTGAGCTTTTGCCCCATTTTGCTACAATTGTTAAAGTGATTCACTGCAGTTGTTAAAGTTAGTAACATGGTACTAAGTGAATCTGGCTTCCCCATTGACTTTGCTTGTCAGAAGGAAATGTTGGAATTTGGAAATGTTGATCACATGACCCAGGAACACTGCAACCGTCATAAATGTGGGTCAGTTGACAGGCGTCTGAATTTTGATCACATGGCCATGGGGATGCTGGAATGGTTGTAGGTGTGAAAAATTGTGATGGCTCTTAATACCCTGAGGTTGCTTTAGAGCTTGGACCTTCTGACCTGACCCACTTCATTCAGAAGATGCTTTCCCCAGATCTCCTGCTTACTTTCTCTTCTGACCCTGAAATCATAACTTAAATCTTTGCCATTGAGGAAGGGGCTCCTCCGTAGGATATTTCTGGATTAGGTAGTGATAGTTAGAGCAGACTTTCATTCTGCTTAGCGATATGTGTGTGTGTGTGTGTGTGTGTGTGTGTGTATATATATGTATGTATGTATATTGCTGCTGCTGCTGATCTATTTTCCCTATTGCTTGCTTATAATCACAAAAAAATATTGGCTTGATCTTGTGCACACCTGTGAATTTGCATCCTCTGCCAACAATTTGTTCAATCCAAACGTTGCCTTTTGAAAATGTAGACAGTTTGTGCCATAGGCATTAATGTCTTGAGTAAGGAGTTTCTCTCAGAGTTTGCATCTCTCTTTGGTGGAATGGAAATGAGGCTTTGTTTTATCCTGCCAGGTGAACTGTTCACTCTCAAGTGTTTACATCAACAGCCAAATAGACTTGCTGAAGTCAACTTATTGGAAGGGGCTCTTCACCCCAGGGCATGTCCAGACTGGTCGTAGTAAGAACTGGTGTCTCGACTTCCTTTTTTCTTGATCTTTTAAAAGAGTATAAACCTTAGTATGGCTAGTCCTCAACTTACGACCATAATAGAGCCCAAAATTTATGTTTCTAAGTGAATTTTGCCCCATTTTATGACTTTCGTTGCCACATTTGTTAAGTAAATCACTGCAGTCATTAAGTTAGCAACATGGTTGTTAAGGAAATCTGGCTTCCCCGTTGACTCTGCTTGTCAGAAGGTCACAATGACCACAGGACACTGCAACTGTCATAAATGTGAGACTGAATGTAAATCACGGGACCATGGGGATGCTGCCACAGTCATAAGTGTGAAAAAGGTCACTTTTTTCAGTGAAGTTGTAGCTTTGAACAGTCACTAAATGAACTGTTGAGCGTCAAGGACTACCTGTATGCATATCATTGGGTTAAGCTAAAATTGACTGAGTTCATACAACCCCTTAAACCAGGGGTGTCAAACTCACAGCCCGTGGCCGGATGCGTCATGCACTGGCCCCACTCCTGCCTGGTTTAGCAAAGGGGGAAAAAGTCCCGATACGTCACCCAGCCCGTTTTGGATGCAGGTCTGTGCAGGATTGTGTGGAGGCTCTGAGAGGGCAAAAAATGGAAGCCCTGAAAGTCCGGAAGCGGGCCTGTTTCCGGCTTCCGGAGGGCCTCTGGAGGCCAGGGGAGGCCGTTTTCACCCTCCTGAGGCCTGAGGGAAACCTCCGGACTCTGGGGAAAGCAAAAAACGGCCCTCTCAGAAGTTCCGGTAAGCCACACCCACCATGGCCACGCCCACCCAGCAACTGGGCAGAGAACCGGTTGTTGGGATTTTTGAATGCCATCCTTGGTAACGTGACGCTACCATGACAACGTGTGAGTTTGACACCCCTCCCTTAAACCATACATCAACTTTAAAAAAACCCATATAAAACAACCATATTATCATATTTCAGCATAAAAATAAACCCAACGCAACGTACAAGTAATATCATTTAACATGCTATTAACCAAAAAGCAAAGTTCTAGGAGATGGGGCAAGTCCAATTAAACTGAGCTGCCTTAAACTGAGCTGGGAGGGTGGGGTATTCTCTCCCGCCCCCTCTTCAAGCTTACACAGGATAGTTGGTGAAAATGACCAGGAAGTAAGTCAGAAAAAAGGCGTTTGCTTCATGCAGATTCCAGATTCAGCCCTGATTTGCTCTTGGTACAGTCTGCACAAACTGTGGCCCATGAGCCAGCTTTGCCACAAGCTTTCTGAAGAAAGAGGGGAACTTCTTGCACTGCTCAACCCTGATCAACCTGTGTCTACGTCGTCTTAAAATAAAACCTTGTTGTAATTCAATGCAGCCAGTCCTTAGTCCTGCTTATGAATGGCAAGAATGATGCAAAGTTTATTTTTAGTGCTCTTTGAGGTTTGGTTGAAAAACCTTGCTGGAAACCACAAGAAAGCTACCGGGTGCATAACTGAACAGCTGGAACAAATTTGTTAGAACTGTTTTTAGGAAAACAGCTTTTTAAGAAATAAACAGCTCATCCTTCATTATTCTTCAGCTTCCCACAGACTATGACGGGTTCTAAAATGATCAGCAACTGCCAATAAACTTCTGAATTTGCATGATTCTATTACCAGTGGCTAAGATACTAAGCACTTTGAGCTATTGAGCTGTAATGCCAATGTATTTATAGCAGCCAAAGCATATAGAATCCTAGGGCTGGGACGAACATAGAATAACAGAATTGGAAGGGACCTTGGCGGTCTTCTAGTCCAGGGGACTCCAGCCATGGCCACTTGAAGCCTGGTGGACTTCAACTCCCAGAATTCCCCAAAGCTGGCTGAATTCTGGGAGTTGAAATCCACCAGGCTTCAAGTTGCCAAGGTTGGAGACCCCTGTTCTAGTCCAACCCTGTGGTCAAGAAGGAGATCTTTAGGCAGGTGATTGTCCAGTATCTTTTTGAAAGCCTCCAGTGATGAAGCATCCATAACTTCTGAAGACAAGCTGTTCCATTGGTTGATTGCTCTCACAGTTAGGAATTTTCTCCTAAGTTCTAAGTTGCTTAGTTCTAGGGATCTCGGATGTCTTAAAGTTGCCAAGGTTGGAGACCTCTGTTCTAGTGAATGACCTGCCCAAGGCAGAAGTCCTTTTACCATCCCTAACAAATGGTCAGGCAAGCTGCTTCCTTGACCATGTTCTCACTTCCAGGAAATTCCTCCTTATTTCGATGTGTGCTCGTTCTCCTGAGAGCTGTTCCGAGCATCCAGGCATGGGAAGTGCTTCCGTGTGTCGTTCCATAGGCTGGGCTGATTTCTGAGGACACCCCTCCTTGCTGCTTCTCCCAAGCGTCCCCAGTTTTAGCCCAGCCTGTGTTCGAGCTAGGAGCATTTTCCTTGGCTAGGATCTTGCAACTATCCACTTCAGAGGAAAAGACTTCTTAACAACTTTACTTTAAATCGTCTGACTGACTCACGAGCTCCTACCTTAAATACAGTGCTCTTTCAGCCTAAGGGTTTGGCATAAGTGTTAAATTGGCAGAAGTGGCTCAAATACTTGATTTACTCCAAAAGATTAAATCAAGTGTGTTTTAAAAATGCTTGATGGACAATAAAAAGGGAAGTAATAAGCAAGCAAAGCACATATTGTGGAGATGAGTTAAGTAAAGAAATGAGAAAATAAATAGTAAAAAAAAAACCATAGGAGTGGTAATAATGATATAATAATCTCTCTATATATAAAAGCGAAAGACTGCTCATGCATCTTCACAAAATCTCCAGAACTGTAAAGTCTACAAACTTGAAATTTGGCATGTATGTTCCTCTTGGCTTCTAGGCAGGGGTGGGATTCTCCAGGTTTGCACCTATTCACCAGAACCGGTTGTTAACATTGTAAGCAGTTTGGAGAACTGGTTGTTAGAAGAAATTACTGGCCTAATCCTGTAAGGAAGGCAGGAAGGAAACATTCTGGTGTTGCTTACAGAAACTGCCTCTCCTTAACCCTTATTACATTCTTGGCAGGACTAGACTTCCTGTCTCAGGAACGTCTCTGGAGTTTTTTTCCCCTCCTTTGCTGATACTTTGCTTGTGTGGAATGACCACTCAAAGTTACAATGGCACTGAAAAAAGTGACTTATGACCATTTTTCACATTTACGACTGTTGCAGCATCCTCACAATCATGAGAGGCCAAGCCAGGAGATGCGTGCCTCGATGTGAGTGATGTTGAGTTGGCCATACCCAACCAGTCATATGATCACCAAGCCACGCCCACCAACTAAGCCACGCCCACATAACCGGTTGTTTAAAAAAAATTGAATCCCACCCCTGCTTCTAGGTGCTCACTAAGAAAGGATTTTTTGAAATAACCATCAGAGTATTAATATTAACACGCTCTGATGCTAAGGAGTTCTTCTCCCCCTGCCCACCTGAAAAGAAATCTGTTCCAAATGCAAAACACAAGCAGAGGAGAGAGTTTCCTTTTCAATTTCACAGCACCAAGCAGCTTTAGTACAGATCAATTGAGCTAAGCCATGCCCAAGCTCCTTGCTGTCTCCTCCTTGCTCACACAGCAAATACTGTTTCAGTTTCCAAACAGCCCTCAACTCTCTCATACACTGACAGGACGCTAACCAGATGAATACCAATGGATGCTGGTAGGCAGAGGCAGAATTTTTTTTGCTTATTTAGCTCTCCAAAAAACTAAGCTGTACCACATTGTTTCGTAGCAAAGCATGAGTGTTGAGCTAATACTATATACTCCTGAGGGTTTTATTCTTAGCTCTTCAGTTTTTTTGCAATGCCAGCATCAGAAATTCATCCAAAAGTTATTCATTTCTCAAACTTAGGCAGTGCCCATCTCACTATCCAATTGACTCTGGGTGGTTTACAGTTTTGCTCTAGTACAGTTTTAAGTAAGTCATGATGAATTATATTCAATTTACAAAATTAAAGTTGGCCTAACACCTAGATTTAAGGGGCTGTGTTCCTTCTTCCATGTTTGGCTCCACTTGTTTCCTGGATGCTTCTATGTGTGAGAACTGTTCACAAGATTTAGCAGTCCAAAAAGGACTCCCTGCTTCTGCTATTGGAGATGGTGCACCCACTCCTGCTTCAGGATGCTGAGATCAGAGGCAGGTTCTCTTATCCCCTGTCATATCCCATAGAACACAGCCTCTTCCTCAACCATTTGCTCCATCAGTGAGTTGCTCTTCATGTTAGGGTTTGTTTTAACGTATGCCGGTAGTCCTCGACTTACAACTACTCATTTAGTTCAGGGTTCAAAGTTACAACGGCACTGAAAAAAGTGACATATAACCATTTTTCACAACCTTTGCAGCATGCCCATGGTCACAGGACCAATATATGAATAAGAGACGCTGGGAGACTGGGGTTGCCGGGAGTCTTGTGACGAACTTTAACCTAGTTAAGGTGCCGGAAGGGAATCCTGAAAGCCCGTCAAAGCCTTCTCTACTTCAACTTACGCATGACCCGGTCAAGGTGGAATTGTTGTGAGTGTCAATTGACAAGCCTGTGTCCCTCCTCTTGTTATCCAGCCTGTTGTGGTTCTCCAGTAGCCGGTGCAGATGGCAGCGGAATTAGACAGTGGGGGAAGAACCGGGACCTGTCCGAGAGTCTGGGGAGGACTCAGACAAGGGTCCTGCGTCCGATGCAGATGGGGCCAGGACCATCTGGGAGTGGGGTGCTGCCTCCGGAGTCTCCAGAATCTGGCAACAATGAGGCAGAGGAACAAGGGGAGCCTGTTTCCAGTGCGCGTGTGTGCAGAGCTGCTAGAACGCAAGAGCAGCTAAGACAAAAGGGGCAACTCAGGAGTAAGGCTGGGAGGTGATTGCCCCTTCCCTAAGGTATAAAGGAGATGCAAAGGTAGGAAAACCTTTGCAGGAAGCAAAGTCATTTATTCTGTTTGGATTGATCCTTGAAGCCCTTTGTGGACTTTGTACTTCGGTTGGTTTTTTTTACAGTTCATTTGGCACTTTAGTTGTTGGTAGTCATTCAAAGGAGAGAAAGGTGGGTGCTTATCTCGAGGGACTGTTTGGGATTCATTACATGCTGGGAATGCACATAATTCCCAGCATTGAAATAAAACAAGAGTTGTTTTAACTAAGTGTGTGCTTAATAACGGTCTCGGGAAGCCTTGGTCAACATAGGCCAAGCAACTGGAGAAGCTGATGTGGCAGGAGGTGGCAGAGGCTGAAGGGACAGTGTGGGGATTTCGGATGCCACCGTCAGGCCATTTGTGGTGGGTGAACGTCCTTTCCTGCTTCCCAGAGTTGCTTTGTGTCAGGGGTAGCTTTTCCAGTGAATGAAACACTCCAGCCTCGCCCTCCTGTGGAATCCAAAATATCCCCCTCCCGTCTCCCTTGTCTGTGAGACCAGTGGGGAGGGGACAGAGAGGTCCCCTCTGCAGAAGGGGAGGACAGGCGAAATTCCAGATGTTCTCAGTGAGTAAAGCAACTGGAAGGCAGCTGGCTCCATCTGAGGGCAGGGGCCAAGACACACTTTGGAGCCTGATATTTTGGATGGCTGGGAGGAAGGAAAACAGGCACCGGGAAGGCATTCCAAACCCCCTACGGCAACTTTGGCGATTTCTTGCCCATGCATGCCTGCTGTGCACAGTCCTGACCAAATCGGTTGTTTTAGAGGAGCTTCAGAGGGCAGATTAGTGGGGATTAGAGCCAGAAACTGCTTGAAAGGGGGCCTCTTGTATGCACGTTTTGCAATGGGGAACAATCAGTTGGTAGGAACCCAGCTACGCAGAAATGGCTCCATCTCAGCCTTCGTCTTCTTCTCTGACTCTCCATGTCAGGGGTCTCCAACCTTGGCCACTTTAAGACTTGTGGACTTCAACTCCCAGAGTTCCTCAGTCAGCAAAGCTGCCAAGGTTGGAGACCCCTGCTCCATGTGATTGCAGATAACCAGACAATGGCACATAAGTACAAATACAGGTAGTCCTTGACTTACAACAGTTCATTTAGTGACTGTTTGAAGTTACAATGGCATTGAAAAAGTGACTTAGGGCTTGGAGACAAAAACATATGAAGAACGGTTGCAGGAATTGGGTATGGCCAGTCTAGAGAAAAGAAGGATTAGGGGAGACATGACAGCCATGTTCCAATATTTGAGGGGCTGCTCCAAAGAAGAGAGGGTCAAGCTATTCTCCGAAGCCCCAGAAGTCAAGACAAGAAGCAAAGGATGGAAAATAATCAGGGGAGAAGCAACCTGGAATTAAGGAGAAAGTTCCTAACAGTGAGAACAAGTGACCAGTGGACGGGCTTTCCTCCAGAAGTTGTGGATGTTCCATCACTGGAGGTCTTTAAGAAGAGACTGGAGTGTCTGAAACGTTCCCTTCTAGCTCTATTCTGATTGATTGATTGATTGATTGACTTCCTTGTCAGAAGATCGCAAAAAGTGATCTCAGGATCCCGGAACACTGCAACCGTCATAAATATGAATGTTGCCAAACACCTGAATTTTGATCACATAAACATGGGGATGCTACAAAGGTTGTAACTGTGAAAAATGGTCATAAATCACTTTATTCAGTGCTGCTGTAACTTTGGTCACTAAATGAACTGTTATAAGTCGAGAACTTCCTGTGCTCATATCTATCCTAGTGATGCAGTGTTAAAGATGTGCTCTAATGTAGGTTAACTTAATACTAGAACAAAATGATTTCATGCCTGCTGGGTTGCTTATAACACAAAATGCTTCGCTGCTATTTTCCTCCCCCTCCACACCTTCTGTCCAGGTGAGTCCGCCTCTCTCCTGCTCCTTAGCCGGCCCCTGAGTGTGTCTGCCCCCCCTTCTTTCTTCTGGTTTTCTTTGGTTTCAGCTGCTTCTGGGATGGGGCCTCTTCTACCCTGCCCGCCCACCTGCCCAGTCATCTCTCCCTGCAGCAGCATTTGGGGCTCCCTGGGCCTTTTGTCCACCTGCTCTGCCTTCTTTTGTATTTTCTCCTTTTGCTCATTGTTCTGTGTCCTAATACCTGCGTGCCGGCTTGCAGGTGCTCCTAGGGAGCCCCTCCCCATCCTTTGCCAAAGTCTCCGTGCCAAAGAAGGGCAGCTGGCAAGGGGGAAAAAAAACACCAGGGAGCTTGATGGCTGCTTGTTTCCAGGCAGCTGCTCGTTCCATGGGACCATCTCAACTTTCCTAATAGAGGTGATTAAACCATGGTTTGGTTTACTTAATAGCTCTGCACTTTCTTAACTATCTATTATCAGGTTCCAGTCTCTATTCAGCGGTAGGTATATTGAATATGTTCTTATTTTGTTTTGAAAATATTCCGAACCTGCCATTCTCAGTTCCAGTTACCTGTCTCCTACATGTCTTCTTTTTGATTTTCAGATCTTTGCCAAGACTTTTTATATAGATTTAGTGGTTTATTCTGCCATCCTTTCATTTTTTTTCCTCCTTGGGATTGTTTGCAGTTGAGCTTTTAGTATTTCCTTTTAGTATTCTAGGAAATTTATTTATTATTTATTTATTTATTAATTACATTTATATACCGCCCTTCTCCCAAGGGACTCAGGGCGGTGAACAGCTCGTCTAAAAACCCCACAAATACAAAAGTTAAAAAGTAATTAAATATTAGAATTAGCTGCAGACTAAAATTAGGAAACCCCCCCACCCTTAAAACCCAATTTAAAATTAAAAATGGAGATCAAATTTAAAATCATTATCTCAGCCCAGGCCGGCCTGCTCAAAGAGCCAGGTCTTTAACGCGCGCCTGAAGGCCCTCAGGTCCGTGCCGGTACGAAGTTCCGGTGGCAGAGTATTCCAGAGGGCGGGGGCACCCACAGAGAAGGCCCTACCCCTCGGCGCCGCCAGACGACACATAGCGGCCGACGGCACCCGGAGCAGACCCTCCCCGTGGGAACGCACCGGCCTGTTGGAGAACGTTGGTAGAATGCGGTCCTGAAGGTAACCTGGTCCCATGCCATGGGTCGCCCTAAAGGTCAAAACTAGAACCTTAAAGCGAACCCGGAGAGCCATCGGCAACCAATGCAGCTCGCGCAGGAGAGGCGTCACATGGGCGCTACGCGACACCCCCATAATCACCCTCGCGGCTGCATTTTGCACCAACTGGAGTCTCCGGATGCTCCCCGCAGGGAGCCCCATGTAGAGGGCATTACAATAGTCCAGGCGAGAGGTGACAAGGGCCTGAGTGACCGTGCGCAAGGCGTCCCGATCCAGGAAGGGCCGCAACCGGTAGATCCGACGGATCTGATGAAACGCCCCCCTGGAGACGGCCGCGATGTGATGTTCAAGCGACAGCCGTACATCCAGGAGGACTCCCAGGTTGCGAGCCCTCTCTGTGGGGGGCAGAACCTCCCCCCCAATAGCCAGCGAAGGTGTCAGCTGGCTATATCGGGGCGCCGGAAACCACAGCCACTCGGTCTTGGATGGGTTGAGCCGAAGCCTGTTCCCGCCCATCCAGTCCCGCACGGCCTCCAGGCACCTAGACATAGTCCCCACAGCATCGTTGGGGTGGTCCGGAGTGGAGATGTACAGCTGGGTGTCATCTGCATACAGATGACACCTCACTCCAAGACCACGGATGATCTCGCCCAGCGGCTTCATGTAAATGTTGAACAGGAGGGGAGAAAGGACCGACCCCTGAGGCACCCCACAAACCAGGGGCCTAGAGGTGGACCTCTCCCCCCCCGCCAACACGAATTGCGAACGGTCAGAGAGGAAGGAGGAGAACCATCGGAGGACGGTTCCACCAATCCCCAACCCCTCCAACCGTCGCAATAAGATACTATGGTCGATAGTATCGAAAGCCGCCGAGAGATCTAATAGGACCAGGACAGAGGAGAACCCTCTGTCACGAGCCCTCCAGAGATCATCAACCAACGCGACCAATGCCGTCTCAGTGCTATGTCCAGGCCTGAAGCCCGATTGGAACGGATCGAGGTAAGTTGCTTCCTCCAGGTACTGGGGGAGCTGACGCGCCACCACACTCTCAACAACCTTCGCCACGAAGGGAAGGTTGGAGACTGGACGATAGTTGTTTAAAATAGCTGGGTCCAGGGAAGGCTTCTTGAGGAGGGGGCGCACCACCGCCGCCTTCAGGGCGGTAGGGAGCACCCCCTCTCTCAAAGAAGCGTTGACAATCCCCTGGAGCCAGCCTCGTGTCGTCTCCCTGGCGGCCGAAACCAACCAGGAAGGACACGGGTCCAATAAACAGGTGGTGGCATTCAGACCCCCCAGCAACCTGTCCACACCCTCAGCGGTCACAGGATCGAACTCCCCCCAGATAACACTCTCAAGACCTGCCCCGGACACCTCCCCCGGGACCACCCAATTGGAGTCGAGCCCTTCCCGAATCTGAGCGATTTTATCATGCAGAAATCGGGAAAACTCCTCCGCTCTACCCTGCAAGAGGTCATCCCGCGCTCTCGGTTCAAGTAGAGAGCGGGTCACTCTAAACAGGGCGGCAGGCCGATTTTCAGCTGATGCAATAAGGGCGGAGAAATACGAAGATTTCGCCGCCCCTATCGCCACAAGGTAAGTCTTAATATGAGATCTCACCTGTGTTCGGTCAGACTCAGAACGGCTCGCCCTCCAAATGCCCTCAAGACGTCTTTTTCGGCACTTCATCTCCCGTAGCTCCTCCGTATACCACGGAGCCAAATGGGATCTGTGCCGAGTCAGAGGTCGCATAGGCACAACTCGCTCTAGGGCCCCGGCGGCCGACCCCTCCCAGGTGGCCACCAGGTCTCCAGGCGAGCTGAGAGCCAGAGATTCAGGAAATGGCCCAAGCTCCCTCTGGAACCGATCCGGATCCATTAGGCGCCTGGGGCGGAACCATCTAAGTGGCTCCGCCTCCCTGCGGTGGGGGGTAGCGGAACAGAAATCCAGCCTCAGGAGGGAATGATCTGTCCATGACAAGGGTGTAATAACTAAATCCCCCCAATTACAGTCATTCAACCACTGCCCAGAGACAAAAATCAGGTCCAGCATGTGACCTCCCATGTGAGTGGGGGCAGAAACTAACTGGGTCAGGTCCATGGCCGTCATGGAAGCCAAGAACTCCCGGACCAACCCCGAGGTTTCACCGAGCGATGGCAGGTTGAAATCCCCCATGACTAAGAGCCTTGGGGTCTCAACCGCCAGCCCGGCTATTACCTCTAGGAGTCCGGGTAGGGCCGATGAGACGTGGCAGGGAGCCAGGTACGTCAACAAAAGACCCATCTGAACCCCTTGCCCCCACTTCACAAAAAGAGATTCACAGCCAGCCGTCTGAGGGACAGTGGCCTCCCTAGGACAAAGGACTTCCTTTATAAGCACCGCCACCCCACCGCCCCTTCCCTGAGCCCTAGGCTGGTGAAATGCAAGGAAACCTGGTGGGCACATCTCAACCAGAGGGACACCTCCCTCTGGGCCCAACCAGGTTTCGGTGACACCTACCAGGTCCGCGGCCTCCTCCTGAGCCAACTCCCAGATCAGGGGAGCCTTATTAACCACGGACCTGGCATTGCACAACAGCAGCCGGGTATTCAGGGCCTGAGATTCCGGACAACCAGGACTACAGGATGGGTAGGGAGGGTCGGAGCGCGCTACCGCTTGTAAACATCGGGAGCGCGATCCCCTAACCGGATATGGCCCTCCACCCCTAGCATACCTACCTCTCCCAGTTACCGTGCCGATAAAACTGGCCCCCGGCTGCCCACCCCCTGTCTGCCACCCCGACACGGGAACCCCCGAGGCCCCACAGGCGCGCTCGCCGGCCCGGCTGCCCCCAATTCCATGCGGGCTGTCTCCCCCGCCCGCCCTGGACTTTTCCCCTTTAAAAAATCCCCTTAAAAATTTGTCAAGCCCAAATTTACCACGCCCTCCCCGGTTTCCCCGACCCCACCATCGCTCCGGATCCCAGGATCCCTCATTGCGGAAGGTCTTAGAGAGCTTCGAAGGCCACCTAAGGGAGAGGGGGGCATCCCTCAAGGCCCAAAGCTCTGTCCGTAGGTACTTCCGTGGACCCGGCCGCCCTATCTCGGCAGTCCCAGAGTGTCCGCAACGTCTGCCGTCCTCCGGCCATAGAAAATGGAATCCAGTCCAGCTGGGGTATATTCCGCCTCCCCCCGGTCGTCCCACCTCTGCCACCGGTGAGACCCCCGGGGGGGAAAGAGTCACAGGCAGAGCCAGTCCCCCCCCTAGGCCCACCACCTCTGCCATCGGTGGGGGCCCCAGGGAAGGAAGGGACACCATAGCCCCACCTAAGCGGCCCACGGGGGCATCGGCACCATCGCTCCCCCGCCGAGCCCTTCCGTGGATCTCCCAGCCGCCGCGTCATCTTCGGGGCTATCGAAAATGCCCCAGGTCCGCTCGCTGCCCGTCCGCAGCCGCCCCGCTCCGCCAACCGCTGGAGGAGGCCTCCGCAATCGACCCAAAGCCGCCGGGGCCGCCGTGACCACGCCGCCCTCCACATCGGTCCCGCGGCTCCAGCCGACCCCCGACCAGCTTCCAGGTGTCTCGGCTGGTCTCCCACCAACCTCCTTTCTCTGTTATCTACTCTTACCGTGGAATCTGGCGTCTTCTGCTTTTCACCATAAACTCAGCTTTGGTTCTCTTAAAATAGAGAATTCCAGCATGCCATAGTCACCATCCTACCCATGAACCTGCCACATCCACTTCCTTTAAAAGTCTTCTTTGCAGATTCTTAACAGGTCAGTAATATCTGGTGGTTTCCTCCACCCTCTGGAGCAGGGGTCTCCAACTTTGGCAACTTTAAGACTTGTGGACTTCAACTCTCAGAGTTCTTCAGCCAGCAAGCTGAGTAAGCTGGCTGAGGAACTCTGGGAGTTGAAGTCCACAAGTCTTAAAGTTGCCAAGGTTGCCAAGTTGCCTGCTCTAAGTCTGAAGAACATAGTCAGCAGAACAAACTAGGCAATTTCCAGAATGAACTATGCTCGGCAGCAATGATCTCCCAGCAGATGCTGGGATAATTGGTCTTCCATGATTTCTACCAGGTGTATCTCTGATGGATCAGCAATCAGTAATAAAAACCAAACATAGTTATTCTTTCTCTTAGCACCTGTCCTGCTTGTCTGCACATCTGCCAATTTGCACTGCACTTATCTAGTTCATGTGGCAAAGCCATCCCTCTATGATGCAAAAAAAGGTTTGTTCTTCAGCTGGCTTGATTCAGCCTGATGCTCTTTGGTTCTGAGAGTGGTGAGTTCAAATTCAGCCAGCTGGCTTCCATGTCTAAGAGAGGACTGGAACATGGCTCTCCTCACTCCTGCACATCACACCCAACCTTATCTCCAGGCATACCACTAACCATAGTTTTGCTTATGTTCCTTCTCTGTTACAACACCACCATCAAGTTCAGTTTCTTGAATGTCTAGATTTTTAAAATTTTAATATTTAATGCAATCCTTGGCTTTGTATTTCTTCAGAAGTGGTATCCTTGAATCCAATCATGGAGATAATTCTATCACATTTCAGTTACACCTATTTAGTTATAATCCGTTTTCTGTAGCATAACACTAGCTAATTATGTTTATTTCCTATATTTTAACATGCTTGTGAAGAAGGCACAGAAGAGGCTGTACTTCCTGAGAATGCTCAGGAAGATAAATCTATCTCAGCCTCTACTTCTGTCCTACTACCACAGCACCATTGAGAATGTCCTGACATACGGCATTCTTGCATGGGATGGGAGCAGCTCTGTAGCGGACAAAGAGGCTCTACAGAGAATCATTAAAACTGCCCAGAATATCATTGGGCTCCAGCTACCAGCCCTGGATGACATCTTCATATCTCGTTGTTTGAGGAATTTCACAACATTCTCAGAGACTCTTCCCATCCTGCTCACAATCTTTGTGAACTGTTGCCTTCTGGCAGAAGATACGGAACAAATAAAACTCAGACCACACATTTTCTGAACAGTTTTTATCCCAGAGCTATAATTGTACTTAACAATGAACTTAAGGACCACCATCAGTGAGCTGTTGGACAGGATTACTTGGTCTGTTGTGTGGATGTTGGTGTGTTTTTAGGGGATGGGGAATTTTGGTGGGTGGGGAGGTGTTTGGGGATTGTCGTGTGTGTGTGCATGTTGGGTCTGGTCTCTGGGTGTTATGTTAATTTTGTTGTATGTATTCTGTGTATATATATATGTACAATGACAATAAAGAATTAAATTAAATTAAATTCAGTTTATAGAATACAGGTAGTCTCGACTTACAACAGTTCACTTAGTGACTGTTCAAAGTTACAGTGGCACTGAAAAAGTAACTTATGACCATTTTTCACACTTATGTTGGTTGCAGCATCCCCATGGTCATCGATCAAAATTCAGACACTTGACAAGTGACTCATATTTATGACGGTTGCAGTGTCCCAGGATTTTGTGATCACCTTTTGTGAACTTCTTACAAGCAAAGTCAATTGGGAAACCAAGATTCATTTAACAACCATGTTACTAACTTCATAACTGCAGTGATTCATTTAATAACTCTGGGAAGCAATAGCAATAGCCCTTAGACTTAGAGCAATAGCACTCAGACTTATATACCACTTTATAGTGCTTTGCGGTCCTCTCTAAGCGGTTTTACAGAGTCAGCCTCTTGCCCCCAACAACCTGGATCCTCATTTTGCCCACCTTGGAAGGACAGAAGGCTGAGTCAATCTCAAGCCTGGTGAGATTCAAACTGCCAAATTGCAGGCAGCCAGCAGTCAGCAGAAGTAGCCTGCAGTACTGCACTCTAACTACAGCCCTCTCTAAGTGGTTTAGAGTCAACATGCTGCTCCCAACAATCTGGGACCTCAGAATTATGTTTCACTTAGCAATGTTTCACTTAGCAACAGAAATTTTAGGCTCAATTGTGGTCTTAAGTTCATGACTATCTGTATACTGATCCTGAGTAAATTTTTCCAGCAATTTTTCCTTGCTTAGTAAATGCTTAGTAGCCGCAAAAGGGCTTAACCATTTCCCTTCCGATCCATTCTAGGTTTTGACTTCAGCTATCAGATAAAGGCTTGTGTTATAGCTTTCCATGCTTCACCCAAAAATACTTTTTATCAAAAGTTGTGAGAATTAATTATTTTATGCATTTGATTGATTTAAAGCCAACTGACCGAAAGATCACAAGATCTTCTGAGTTACCAGTTGCACTACAGTTTGCTTAGTCAAAAGCTAATTTCCAAGAGCAATTGAATCCTCCTCCAGCTGCCATGCAGACTGTTGTAGTGTCATAAATTGCATTTAATCTTCATCCTCTAGGCAAAGTTTTCTCAGTTCAGTCTCTGAGGTGATTGGGTCAGGTCAGAAAGTATTGGGATCCAAACTGACAAGATTTCCAGGGGGGGCAGCTTCTGGACAAAGGAGATTTCAAGATTTCTTCAGATCTTCTAAAGTTTCGGCTTATTTGTCATTTGGTCGAGTACTGAAATAATTTTTTAAAGTGATTTCCTTGGAAAGAGCTTCCAGCAGATACATTGAAAATTTACTCAGGATCAGTATACAGATAAAGAGATCTTCGCAAGCTGCACTGCTTAATCTCAAGATGGCTTGATCTAGTATGGTACCATCATCCAAAATGTTTCCTTCTCAGGAGCCTGAAGTTATGGAGCTTTGGGGGGACCCCATAGCTGGCTGAGGAACTCTGGTAGTTTAAGTCCACAAGTGTTAAAGTTGCTAAGGTTGGAGACCTCTGGACTAGAGCACTTCTGGATAAAGCTGAACTAAATAGTGTGTTCCTTACTTTTGTATTGTATCTCCAGGTCTAAATTCTGAAATGCTTATGCTCTCTGGGCTTTGGTGGAGCTGCTTAGAACACTGAACATAGAATAATAAGAGTTGGAAGGGACCTTGGAGGTCTTCTAGTCCAACCCCCTGCTTTAGCAGGAGACCCTACACCATTTCAGACAAATGATTATCCACCCTCTTTTTGAAAGCCTCTAATGAAGGAGCACCCACGACTTCTGAAGGCAAGCTATTCCTTTGGTTGATTGCTCTCACCATTAGGAAATTTCTCCTTAGTTTTAGGTTGCTTCTTTCCTTGGTTAGTTTCCAACCATTGTTTCTTGTCATGCCTTTTGGTGCTTTGGAAAATAGTTTGACCCCCCTCATCTTTGTAAGACCCCTTGAAATATTGGAACAATGCTATCACGTCAGCCCTGGTCCTCCTTTTCATTAGACTAGATATACCCAATTCCTGTGACTGTTCTTTGTACATTCCAGCTCCCTAATAATTTTTGTTGCATTTCTCTGATCAGACTCTGATCAGACTCTCAATATCTTTTTTATATTGTGGTGACCAGAACTAAATGCAGCATTCTGAGCATGGCCTTACTAAGGCTTTGTAAAGCAGTACTAGAACTTCACATGATCTTGATTCCGTCCCTCTATTAATGCAGCCTAGGATTGCATTGGTTTTTCTGTTTCTTTCTTTTGTATTGCATCTCCTGGATTAAATCTCCCGTCTGCTTCAGCACATGTGGAAGCAGCTTCAGGTCTGGTTATTCAGGCATACTTTCAAGCAAGGATTCTCATCTGGGTAGAAGGTCTCCACAAAATAGACCCTTATGTGAAAACTGTCTCTCCTTTTTCAAACTTTTTCTGGCAGATTATAATACTATCTCCAGGTAGCTCGTGCTGTGCTTTCTGAAGATGGGAGATATTTTGTAATTTTAGTAATTGATGGAGAACTGCAGACAAGCAGCTCTGGTTGCATAGGCATGATGCCCAGCAGCATGTCACAACAACTGCCTCATCAGTCTCAATGTACTGTTTCACCTACACAACTTAAGTGACTTGTTTTTAAGCACCGGAGTGTTGGTTGACACATTCCAGTCTGCTTTACTCATATTAAGCAGTAAATATAACATCATTTTCAAATGTTTTTTGAAGAATTGCTTCATACACGCTTGCCAATTATAGACCAATAGATGAATATACCTTTGCATACTGATGTTAACTACAATTTGATGACTCTTAAATGGGTCTCCAAGGAATCATAGTTAGCTTTTTAAACACAGGTTTAGTAGTACATAGAAGAGGATAATTTGTAGCTCAGAAATGATGGTGTTATCTAGTCAGGTAATGAAATGTTCTGTAAGCAAACAACCAGAATCAGAAAGGACCAGTGACTCCACAAATAATGCATAACATGAATCATAATTTGTTGAGAGGCTAGTTGTTGCTTCATCATTTGTCATAGGATTCAAGGGCAGTTATTAATCTGACATTATGGTATATCATCTAGCATCCACTGGTTTCGGTTTCAAGAGAATAATTTTGCAGTAGATCCAAGAATGCCTGTTCACTTTGGTTATTCAAGTGCTGTTCTTCAAAAATGTTTAGATCTTGGTTTCTTGTCCTGACAGTGGTCTAGACCAGGGGTCTCCAACTTGGCAACTTTACCAAGAGCAGCTGTGGGACACATCTTATCTCATCTCATCTCATCTTATGATATAGTTCTACAAAAGGATTATTGAGTCTATCATCTGCACCTCTATAACTGTCTGGTTTGGTTCTGCAACCCAACAGGACAGACACAGACTTCAGAGGATAATTAGGACTACAGAAAAAATAATTACTACCAACCCGCCTTCAATCAAGGACCTGTATCCTTCAGGAGTCAAAAATAGGGCTGTGAAAATATCTACAGACCCCTCACATCCCGGATATAAACTGTTTCAACTCTTACCCTCAAAACAACGCTATAGAGCACTGCACACCAGAACAACTAGACACAAGGACAGTTTTTTCTTGAATGCCACTCCTCTGCTAAACAAATAATTCCCTCAACACTGTTCAACTATTTACAAAGTCTGCACTAATATTGCTATTTACCTTCTCATCACTCCTTATCACCCATCCCCTCCCACTTGTGACTGTATGACTGTAACTTTGTTGCTTGTATCCTTACTATCTATGTTGATTGTTTCCTAGTATGATTTGATTGCTTAATTTGTAGCCTATGAGTATCATTAAGTGTTATACCTTATGATACTTGACAAATGTATCTTTTCTTTTGATGTACACTGAGAGCATTTGCACCAAGACAAATTCCTTGTGTGTCCAATCACACATGGCCAATAAAGAATTCTATTCTATTCTATTCTATTCTATTCTATTCTATTCTATTCTATTCTATTCTATTCTATTCTATTCTATTCTATTCTATTCTATTCTATTCTATTCTATTCTATTCTATTTCTATTCTATTCTAGTCTGGAGGATTCCAGGGGAGTTCTGGGAGTTGAAGTTCTCTGGGCTTAAAGTTGCCAAGGTTGGAGACTCCTGGTGTAGTAGGGACTGTGTTCCTCCGACCTTGTGAGAGCAAGCATGTTGAAGACATTGTGCATTTATCTCAGATGTATAGTTGATAACCCAGCATATGTAATTTGTGAATGAAAATCACCAATGACTGTTTTTTTGGGGGGGAAAAGGGGTGGAATTCTTGAAATAATTCCAGCTTCTCAAGAGAGTTTGATGGGGGGGAGGGAGAACTTTGTACCCATCACTGTGTACCTGAAACAAGAAGGCAGTTTCTCTTTTCAGTGGTTTATTGGCAAAATTGCTCTTTAGCGAAGACAGTTATAGATCAACTGGGAAGCACCTGAACAAAAGAGTAGAAACATCTGGTTCCTTTACTGTATCCAGCACTAAAATAGCAAACTATTACAGAGACAATTATTGTGTGGCATCTTGTCTAACACCATGCTTTCTTGCTTAAAGAACTCATGTTGAATACGCTTCGAAAATAAAGTTATTTGAATCCTGCCGGTTACTGCTGTCAGGTGGCCTCCTTCGCCCTAGTGCAATTCTGCAGGCTTCTGAAGCTTAAAAGGCAGGGCAACCTCTGATTCATCCTGCATAGATTTCAATCCCAGTGGGTGCTGCCCTGGCGGACTTCCCTTTGGTTCAGGGCAGAGGTCCCCAGACTTGGCAACTTTAAGACTTGTGGACTTCAGCTCCCAGAATTCCTCAGTCAGCAAAGCCTTTTCACGATGTGATTTTTAATGGAAAGTGTATGTGCTGTATGGATTTTCTGCTACACCATTTTCCTAATTTTGTATGTAGATACATGGAGTTGGGAACTCAGCTGTACACTTCAGAAGACTGCAGATTTCAGTCTCTAGATCTCCCAGTGAAAGGCTTAGGCGGGAGAGAGCATTTCTTCTATTAACGTTCGGTGGCCTCTGGGTACATGCAGCCTTCACTGGGTACCCAGGGAAGGGACACCTAACATTAGGGATTTCCTCTGAACTTCTGGAGCCTTTGCATGAGAGTGGCTGGGTGGGATCGGCTGTCTTCTAAGTTACTCCGTACCTACCTTCCTCGTCCTGTATCTTCTCTGCAAATTCTGTCAAGGACCTTGGAGTACTCATCTCTAATGATCTAAGTGCTAGAGCCCACTGTAACTAAATATCCAAAAAGGCATTAAGAGTTGTTAATCTAATCCTACGTAGCTTCTTCTCTGGTAATATCACACTACTAACTAGAGCATACAAAACATTTGCTAGACTTATACTTGAATACAGCTCATCAGTCTGGAACCCAATCATGTATCTGATATTAACACAATTGAAAAAGTCCAGAAATATTTCACAAGAAGAGTTCTCTGCTCCTCTGCTCATTGCAGAATACCTTATGCCACCAGACTTGAAACTCTAGACCTAGAAAACCTAGAACTACGCCGCCTCCGGTTCGATCTAAATATAGTATATAAAATCATTCATTGCAATGTCCTACCTGCAAATGAATACTTTAGTTTCAACCATAACAACACAAGAACAAACAATAGATACAAACTCAAGGTTAATTGCACCAAACTTGACTGCAAAAAATACGACTTCAGCACCAGAGTGGTCAATGTCTGGAATACTCTACCTGACTCTGTGGTTTTTTCCCCAAACCCCAAAAACTTTAACCTTAGACTGTCTATTCTTGATCTCACCCGCTTCCTAAGAGGCCTGTAGGGGGTATGCATAAGCGCACCAATCGTACCTACCGTCCCTGTCCTACTGTTTCCTTTTATTTTTCTTATAAGTATCTATCTCATGTATTCAAAACTATATTTATTCTTATACCTGTATCTTGTAAGCGATTGACAAATCAAATAAATATTTTTTTTTTTAAACCGATTTCTGCAACCTCGGATTTTGTGAAAAACCTTCCTCTCTTTTAACAAGGCTTTGACAGCCACTGGCCTGCATCTTCCTTCTTTATTTTTGCAGATCAACAGGTTCCTCCTAGGTGAGGACTCCTGTTGAATGTGCTTTGCTTTTGCTGTTTGGAGTGTCCTAGCTGCATCTCATCATTCATGAGACATGTCAGTCAAAACCAAAGGCCCCAAACATGGCAACTTTAAGACTTGTGGAAGTCTTAATTTCCTAACAGTGAAGATAATTAACCAATGGAACAGCTTGCCTCTGGAAATTGTGGATGCTCCATCATTGGAAGTTTTTAAGAAGAGACTGGACAGCCATTTGTCTGGAATGGTATTGGGCCTCCTGCTGGAGCAGGGGCTTGGATTAGAAGACCCCCAAAGTCCCTTCCAACTCTGTTATTTTGTTATTTATTCTCTGCTACCACTGTGATAACACATGTGCTTTCAGTGGAGAAGATCAAGGTTTGAGCTTGTACAGATGAGGTTGAATAACTCTTGTCTGACACTTGGAAAGCTGACAGCGTGATGAGCAGACACCGAATTCCATCTATCCAGGTGTCTTGGCATGTGATCAGTGTGCCAGATGCATTGAGATGCACTTTTGCACCATTCCAAAGAAATGGGTGGGTGGGGGGAGGGAGATCATCACAACTTCTAAACTACAAATATTCGATTTTTCCCAAAGCAACGTTTACAGGCAATAGAAATCCAGGGTTTGGGATGGTCCTTCAAAATTGTACAGAAAGAATACAGTATTTTGCTTTTTATTTGTTTTACCTTAGTACTAGAATACTCCTGCGCACGGCACTTTGGAAGCAGAGAACAGCAATGAAGCTGTTAAAATAGATTGGAAGGACAACTTGTGAACAATGTCTGGAGAGAGTAGTATGTTTAGCCTGGAGAAGAGAAGAACGTAAGGAGATTTGATAGCTGCCTTCCAGGACTATGTAAAGACAGGATGGAATTGTTATGAATTGCTCTGCATGAGAGGAAAAGAAATAGTGTGTTTAAATTACAGGGAAGTAGAAGTTGATTGGACATCAGGAAGAAGTTCTGAATAAGGGGTCAGCAAAAGGTCTGTGGAGATTCTCAGCCATCCAGGTTACGGTTGTCCCCTAAGGTGCTTTTTCAAGAGGCAAATGGATTTCCTTCCTTCCTCCTTCCTTCTTTCCTCCCTCCTTCCCTCCCTCCCTCCCTTCTTTCCTTCCTCCTTCCTTCTTTCCTCCCTTCTTCCCTCCCTTCCTCCCTTCTTTCCTTCCTCCTTCCTTCTTTCTTCCCTCCTTCCTTCTTTCCTCCCTCCTTCCCTCCTTCCCTCCCTCCCTCCCTTCTTCCCTTCTTTCCTTCCTCCTTCCTTCTTTCTTCCCTCCTTCCTTCTTTCCTCCCTCCTTCCCTCCCTCCCTCCCTTCCTTCCTCCTTTCCTTCCTCCTTCTTTCCTCCCTCCTTCCCTCCCTCCATCCCTCCCTCCCTTCCTTTCTGAGCTGAAGAAGCTTCTTGGATGAGAAGTGAAATGTATTCAAAGAAAACAAAGAGGTCCGGTTGCCTTGGCAAAAACCATCTTGGGAACAAAGGGTCAGCAGTGGAATGGATTATCTCAGAAGTGTGTAGGTTTCATTTCATTCCCTGGGGGCATTAACAGCTCCCAGCTGATTTTCACCCCTTTTGAGGCCTCCAAAGGCTGCAGAGGCTTTCCTTGAGCCTCTGGGAGAGGGAAAATGGCCTTTGCTGAGCTCCAGAGGCCCGCCGGAGGCTGAAAACAGGCACTTCTGGTATTTCTGGAAGGCCCATTTTTCGGCCTCCCATGGCTGCAAAGGCTTCCCTCGAGCCTCTGGGAGGGCGAAAACAGCCTCAAATGGGCCGAAAATCAGTTGGGGGGTGTGTGCATATGCAGTGCAGGTAAATTTGCCAGCAGCTCGCATGCCAGCACAAATGGCTCTGTGTGCCACCTGTGGCACGTGTCATAGGTTCGACATCATGGCCCTAGACCAGTGGTAGGGAACCTTGGCTCTTTTATCACTTATGGACTTCAACTCCCAGAATTCCTGAATGAGCTATAAAAAGTTCCCCATCCCTGGCCTACTGGTTTTTCAGTTGTGAGGGAAATCAATTTTTGATTTGAACGGGATTGTTCAATATACAAATGTCCTAATTTTTGACTTGAATGATCAATATTCTTTATATGTCCTACATTTGTATATTAAACAGTCCCATTCAAGTCAAAAATTGATTTCCCTCACAACTGAAAAATCACTAGGCCAGGGATGGGGAAACTTTTATGGCTCACTCAGGAATTCTGGGAGTTGAAGTCCATCAGTGATAAAAGAGCCAAGGTTCCCTACCGCTGCCCTAGACCATTGCCACATTGTCATCACATGATGTATTGCAGCTTTTTCCTCCTTCGCTAAACCGGGCATGGGTATGGCCAGCGCATCACACACCCACCGCAAGTTTGACACCCCTGTCCTATTCCATTCCAGACAAGTGGCTGTCCAGTCTCTTCTTGAAAGCCTCCAGTGATGGGGCACCCACAACTTATGAAGGCAACCTGTTCCACTGGTTGATTGCTCTCACCATTAGGAAATTTCTCTTGAATTCCAGGTTGCTTCTTTCTCTCCTTGATTAGTTTCCACCCATTTTTCTTGTCTTGCCTTCTGCTGCTTTGAAAATAGGTTGACGAACCTGTGTTAGCTTCTGGTTATAGCTTGTTTGCAGATGTTTGCAGATATGTCGCTTGATTATCTTTTTCAGGATCTTCCAGGGATGTTGAGGTTGATTGGTCTGTAGTTTCCTGGATCTGTTCCCCCCCTTTTGAAGATGGAGACCATATCAGCTCTTTTCCGTTCCTCTTGTAGTTCCCAGTGTGTCAGGATCTTTGAAAGATATAGTTCAATGGTTCTCAGATCACATCTGTCAGCTCCTTTGGAACCCTGGGATGTAATCCATTAGATCCTGGTGATTTGAACTCATCTAGAGCGAATAGGTGTTCTATTACCATTTTATTGCTTATTTTAATTTGTATTTCTAGTCTGTCGTTTATGGTTACGTTTTTGATAGATTGGGACGTATTACCTTTTTGCCTGAAGACATGGAAAGAATGAATGAAGAGAAGCTCTGCTTTCTCGCTACTGCCCGTCACTTCCTTGCCATCTTCTCTCATTAGTGGACCAATTGTTTCCTTGACTTTTTTCTTGCTTTTTTTATATGTTGAAAGAAACATATAATATTTATTATTTTTGGCATTTGTTGCAAGTGTTACTTCATTCTGAGCTTGTTGTGGTTAGCTGGCAGCAGGTGTGGATGGCTAAGGAGAGCAAGGACTCAGATGAGGGGCCAGAACCATTAGGGAGTAGACTGTTGCCTTCAGAAATTGTGGGGGCTGGCAGCAGTGATGAGGAGGTTCCCGAGGAGCCTGTGTCAAGTGCGCAGTGCACGCAGGGCTGCTTGCAGGAAAGAGCAGCTGCAGCAGCATGGGCGACTTGGGAGTAAGGCTGCTGGGTAATGGCCCCTCCTTCAAGAAGATAAAAGGCAAAGAATGTTCTTTGCGGGAAGCAAAGATGTTTTGAAACTCAGCCTCGTGGACATTACAGTATCTTAAGTTGGTATTTGAAGACTCTTGTGTTGTGAAATATTTCTTATCTGTTATTCTTGGCAGACTAGCACAGTTTTGGTGAAGCTTGTGCTTATCAAAGTTAATTAGTTTGCAGCAGGCTTTTAACCAGGGATTCGTAAGAATCATTAAAAAGTTTCTGTTCCCTTCGGTTCATGTTTGTTTTATTGGAAAAGGGTTTGGGTCAGAACAGAGCCTTAGCTTTCCTGACTTAGGCTATTTGTTGGTATTCTGTCTTAATTATGTGTCCCTTTTTGTCTTTCCATTTATTAGAGAGTTCTTTATGTACCCATTGTGATTTCTTCTTGGATTTCTTGTTTTGCAGGACTGGGCTTTTATAATAATATTTTTTAGAGTTTCCCAAGTTTCTTGAGATGTTTTCTCTTGTAAGATTTTCAACCATGGAATCCTTCCCAAGCTTTCTTTAAGTTGGTTAAAAATCAGCTTTTTAAAAGTGTATGATGCTATTATCTTCTACTGTTTGTGTTTGCATTATATTGAATTCCAATATGACATGGTCATTCTCACCCAAAATTCCTGAGACTTCAACTCCCCCTATCACTTCTCTATTAGTAAGAATTAGGTCTAGTATCCTCCAGTTCCCTCTTCTATCTTTTGGATGACAAAGTTGTCAGCTAGGTTGGTTGGGAATATGTTTGATATCCAAGTTGCTGCAGAGTTTGTGTCCCAGTTGATATCAGGATAGTTAAAAGTCCCCCATTACTATTGTGTTGTGTTTCCTACATACATGTGTTATCTGGTTAGCAAAAAGTGTATCTATTTCTTCTGTCCAGTTGGGTGCCTGTTCCATAGGCCTATAGCAGTGCCATTCTTTTTGCTATATGCCAACCCTCGATCCATGGACTGGTACCGATCTGTGGCATCCCAGAAACTTATCTATGCAAACAAGAAGCCCCACCCGTGGGATATAGGAAACACACAAAACCACACCTCCTCCCGGTTTGTGGAAAAACCTCTCTCCACGGAACTGGTCCCTGGTGCCCAAAGGTTTGGGGGCTGCTGCTCTATGCAAAGTTGTTCTATATGCTACAATACTGGATTCCTACGATGGGCAGAGATTGGACTAGCTTCCTTCCAAATTTTTCATTTTATGAAAGATGCTCAGTAACAATTTGTTTACTTTGAATATGAATGCCAAGAATCATATGAATACTAGAGTACTGAAGAATCTAGCTGAATTCAGGCCTTTGAAAAAGCCTGGAGAACTTCCGTTCTGAAACAGAAAAAATGAAAATCCAGCAATATGCTTGTCAGTCTGACACAAATATCTGGTAAATTCTAGTATGTGTAATAATGGGTGTGATTTTTAAATGCCTAGAAAGCAATATTTTAACTACCAGAAATCAGTGTGGATTAATCAAGAACCTTATCTCTTGCCTGTGGTAGAATATCCAGCTAAAGTGCAGAAATTTCTTTTCTATATAAATGCAAGAAGTCCAGAAAGAGTAAAATAAAGTGAGAAAAATAAGGATCTGTTAAGAGTTTCCCCCATCTTTTAGGCAAAATGGGATCTCCAGTCCTTAGTTCCAGACTGTGTTCAAAATGTACACACATTGTTTTTTTAATAACTGATATTTGTAAAGACTTACTCTGCTCTTACTTGTCTTGTAGGATTTAATGATCACTTCTCATAAATTAAGATCCTCTTGAAGCTGGAAATGTTGTAATTGTAATTACTGTCAGTAGGTGGCATCAGACAGATAGTATAACTTTAAACAGAGAAAATGAGATAAAAACTTGCAATTATCATCCAGTTAGTTGATCTAAAGAAAAAAAAATCCCATCATCTATCCAGGTCTTTCATATGACAGATTGTTTATCTATTTTGTAGCCTGGCTTATCTAATAAGTGTTAATGTGGCATGAAAAAAAACTTATCAAATTTCAATTTTTCAAAAACGGTGTACCTCCGTTTTCAAATCAGTGTGTCTAAAAGAGCAGCTTTAAAGTGTAAGCAGCCTTGGATCAGTATGGCAGTATGGCAGAGAGAGAGGGGGCTTTAGATTATACAGATAGCCTTCGATTTACGACCCCAATTGAACCCAAAATTTATGTTGCTAAGTGAGACTGTTGTTAATGAATTTAACCCCAACTGAATTATTGCAGTTGGTAAGTTAATAACCCGGTTGTTAAGTAAATCTGATTTCCCCATTGACTTTGCTTGTCAGAAGGCTGCAAATTGGGATCAGGTGACCCCGGGACTCTGCAACCGTCATAAATATGAGTTAGTTGCCAAGCGTCTGAATTTTGGTCACGTGACCATGGAGATACTGCAATAGTCGGAAGTGTGAAAACTGATCATGTCACTTTTTTCAATGCCATTATAATTTGTTTTTAAATTTAAAAAAACTTTATTAAACATTAAAAAGATAAATACAAAATATGCCCAGTAAAAAGATTTCTGCTTTAAATTCTAATTGAATGGTGGTAATTTCTTTTACCCATGTTCGTATTTTTGTCCAAAAATATTTCTTACTTTTCGGGCAAAGTCACCAAACGTGGAAGAAGGTGCCCCTTGTTTGTTTGCATTTCCAGCAAAGTGGGCTTAAATCAGGATGCCTATTGGCCATTGTAATTTCAAATGGTCACTAAATTAACTGTGGTGGAGGTGTGTAGTGGCCTAGAGGTGGAGCTCTCGCCTCACAATCAGGAGGCTGTGAGTTCAATCCTAGGTAGAGGCAGACATTTCTCTCTCTGAGAATATATCTGCTGAATATAACTCCGCCCTGGTGACAGGAAAGGTATTCGGCCAGTAAAACACTCTGTTTGCTCCATTCAGTTCCCAGATTCCATGCCACAAGGAATTATGGGCAATGTTGCGATTCAACCGGTGTAGCAGCAGGTTCGGTGATTGCGTACTTCGTTCACCCGAACCGGTCCTGACTGGTAGAATCCCATCCCTGATTATGGGGTCATTAAAAGAAGATGATGACTAAATGAACTGTTGTAAGTTGAGATCTACCTGTATGTTGGACTCAAAGTAGCTGTATTAACTGAGGGTGCTACAGGGGAAGAGTCCAAAGGTGCCCAAGGAGAATCTGTAGTAGAATGAAGGTTCCCCAAAATGTGATAGTATAGATAGTCTCCAGCTTACGATAGCAATTGGGATGGGAATTTCCACTGCTAATGTGGAAATTCAAAGCTTCATGTGACTGCATTGCTTAGCAATGACAATTAGAGCAGTTCCCATTGCTGTTGTTAAGTGAGGATTTCATGCAGAAAGAGTTTGGAATCCAGAAGCACTTAGGTGCCAAAAAGGTTAGCCACCACTGCTCTAGTAAGATCTTGGACACCTGGCCGGGCACTGGGCATCAGAGTCTCGACACTTCAAACCTGACAGGTTCCTCTACCGTCAGAAAATGCCCTTAAGATTCTGTTAATTTAGACCAGGATCCTTTAACCTCAACTGTAAATAGAACCTTGCAAAGGAAGGCAAAAGATTAACCCTTCCGTGAAAGCAGCCTATCAAAGAATAATTGCGGAGGATACGGATTGCAAGGCAGTGAGATATTATGAAATGCTGAAATGCACCCCCTCGTACTGTAAAGTGGTTTTACAGATTATTTTTGCTAAATTATATGTGTGGCACTTGATCCTAATTTAGGAGACACTATTCTGGGTAATAATATTCTAGTGGATAGCAATATGCTAAAGTAGGTTCACTGTTTAATCAATTATCTTAAGTGTCCCATACAGAAATTAGCTAGATTTCTAACAGGGCACATATAGAATAATAGGAATTATAGAAACATGCTGAGATAAAATCCACTGTAAAGTTGGGCTTGATGGAGACAACAGGATAACTTGGGCTAAGTGCCCAAGGCCCGAAGAAGATCCTTTCTTCAAGAAAGGAAAAAAGGGGACCCCACTAATCATTCCCTGGTAGCTGAACATCAACCCCTGGTAGAGACGGTAGAGTGGATGGTAAAGCAGGATACTTCTATGAATTATGAGGAGAGTACCATCATTTCCAAGATCCACCAGGACTTTGTCAAAAATAAATCATGTGAGACAAATCGTGTCTCTTTCTTTGGCAGAGCAACTAATCTAGTGAACAAGGGTAACCTCTTGATTGGAACAAAGCTGTTGGCAAGGAAGGCTCTGCATAAGATAGCCAGTTATGGACCTGCCTTAATAGAGTACTATCCAAACTGTTAGTTTTTAGTTTTACTTTCTTGTCATTGCACCTCATACAACGAAATCAAACACCATCTTTAGTGCACATCATGACCATGAAAATAAACACAACACACATCCTTCACATGCCACACATTGAATTGAAAACTCCCGACATTGCACCAATACTGCACTATACAGCAGACTTCACCAGAGTTATTGCCCTGGGATAGAAGCTGTTTTTCAGCCTATTTGTCCTTGTTTTTATTGTCCTGCACTGTCTGCCAGATGGTAATAGTTAAAAAAAAAAAGGAGGTGCTCAGGATGAGATGGATCTTTGAGGATGTTTTGAGCTTTCTTAAGGCAGCGGGAGCTCTAAAGCTCTTCCCAAAAGAGGAGAGGGCAACCCATGATCCTCTGGGCAATGACGTTCACCCTCTGGAGTGCTTTCCTATCTGCCCCTGTGCAATTGGCAAACCCTACACAGGTGCAGTTATGTCACAGCTTGTGGGGTCCTTGGTGCTCTCTTGAGTCAGTTGTTGCAGAGATTTTGTTGCTAGACTCTTCAGTGCCAGAAGGGAGTCAGGTTTGCTCCCTGCTTATACACAGTCGCTTGGCCGGCTGCTGTTGGGGGGTGGAGAGCACACTCCATCTACTACAGGTGGTCCTTGACTTACAACAGTTCGTTTACTGACCGTTCAAAGTTACAATGGCATTGAGAAATGGGACTTATGACCGTTTTTCAGTTACAACCTTTACAGCATCCACGTGATCATGTGATCAAAATTCAGATGCTTGGTAACTGATTCATAGTTATGACTAGGGATGGGTTTCTACTGGTTCTGTCCACCTCTGTAGAACCGGTAGTTCTGATGAGCAGCAGACATAGAACCGGTTCTGTCTGCTGATGTTTTTGCCCACCTGCACACCTGGGCTCTTACCTGACCTTTATTTCATGATTTTTCAACTTCAGCTGCTGAAGCAGGAAAAGAGGGCGGTTTCAAAGGCTGCTTCTCTGCACACAGCATGCTGATGACGATTTACAGGTGGCGATTTACAGGCGCCCCGCCCGCTCGCAGCTGCAGGAAAGCATATCATAAATCACCGAACCTCGTAAATCCCGAACTGGTAATTAACCCTGTCGTATCCCACCCCTGGTTATGACCATTGCTGTGTCCCAAGGTCACCTGATCCCCTTTTGCGACCTTCTGACAAGCAAAGTCAATGGGGAAACCAGATTCACTTAACAATCAGGTTACTAACTTATCAACTGCAGTGATTCACTTAGCAAATGTGGCAAGAAAGGTTGTACAGTGGGGTAAATCTCACTTAACGAATTTCTCATTTAACAACAGAAATTTTGGGCTCAATTGTGATTATAAATCAAGGACAACCTGTATTACAGAATGAAATCCATCTAAATCAGTCTAACCTGGACAGGTTGGAATACTGAATTGAGCTGGGAGGAACAAAGAGTTGTTTTACCAGGAGAAATGCACAATGTGAACAGTATACTTATAAAAGTTGTAGGTACCTCTGAAAATTCTTAAGACTTTTCAGTTACCTTTCATGAATGGTTTAATTGATTTTGATGCAGAATGCAAAGCAATAGCAATAGCATTATACCATTTCATGGTGCTTTAAAGCATTCTCTGAGTAGTTTACAAGGTCACCTATTTGCCTCCAAAAATCTGAGTCTTCATTTTACCATCCCCGGAAGGATGGAAGGCTGAGTCAACCTTGAGCTGGTCAGGATCAAACTCCTGGCAATCGGCAGAATTAGCCTATAATTCTGCATTCTAACCATTGTGCCACCATGACTCTTGGATTGAAATAGATGACCCTTCATGCAGCTTTTCTCTACAGTTCTGTGATTACTGCATGTGATTTTATGAGCTCTTCATTCATCTATACAAGATTTAAACTCTTCTTCTTGTAGCCTTTGAATGGGTGAAATGGGGAATAAGGTTTCAACCAAGATTTCTCCACTGGGCTAATTTAGAGAATGTGTCCAACATCTGGAACCCACGACTCTCATTGAAGTGAAATTTGGCAAATTTTATAAAACATTTGATGTCATAATATAAAATGCCATAAAATATTTTTCCTGTACTGATCTTTGACTGCACTATCAAGTTCAGCACGAGCTGTTTCCAAGGTAAGTACAGCTCTGACTGTATCCCAATTTTTACAATTAAGGCAGCACATTAGAAGTTCTGCCACTGATGGAGGCCTTGAGGAATCTGCTAAAGAGAGCTATCTCTGTTGACCCAGGTCATGGGTTGCCTAGTCCGTAGATAAAATTAAACTTTGCAGGACCCAAAAAGCATTCCTGAAGTATCATTCCATCCAGATCTTCTACCATTAGTTTGAATTCCACAAATTCAAGTCTGGTACTGAGCCTTGCCTTGATGCAGACTTCTCATCTTTTAGCTTTGCTGGCTGGGGAATTCTGGGAGTTGGAGTCTTCCAGGCTTTAAGTTGAAAGGTTGGAGACCCTTGTTCTAGTCTGACCCCCCTGCTCAAGAAGGAGATCTTTAGGCAGGTGATTGTCCAGTATCTTTTTGAAAGCCTCCAGTGATGGAGCATCCATAACTTCTGAAGACAAGCTGTTCCATTGGTTGATTGCTCTCACAGTTAGGAATTTTCTAAGTTCTAGGTTGCTTAGTTCTAGGGATCTCGGATGTCTTAAAGTTGCCAAGGTTGGAGACCCCTGAGCCTTGCCTTGATGCAGACTTCTCATCTTTTAGGTCAGGGGTCCTCAAACTTGGCAACTTTAAGACTTGTGGACTTCTGAGGAATTCTGGCAGTTGAAGTCCACAAGTCTTAAAGTTGCCAAGTTTGGAGATCTCTGTTTTAGGTGGTCATCCAAATGTAGGGAGACAATACATGCGAGATTGAGATCGAGATTGAGAATTTAAAAGATTATCTCTGCCTCCACACTGTTGCAGACATCAGTTTGCTAAAAACCAGGGGAAGAAGTTTAATCTGTCACAGAGTTCCCCAGAAAGGAGAAATGGCAGATACTGCAGTGGGTATCTACACCAAGCCTTCCTTGTTTTGTTCAGCTCTCAGAAAGAGCTGTCCAAGGTCCTGTTTGCTTGCTGCTTTCTTCTCCAGAGGGCTTCTGCTGGAGTTCTTTCCTGTCTGACTAAGTTTGATTGATTTGCTGTGAATGGTTGTTTCTTTCTTGGATTTCTGAGACTCCTGGAATACAAAGGTGTCAAAGAATGAGATACCTGCCTTTTGTCTGAGAGACTTTCAACACATTGGTTCCTTGATGAAATCTCCATGCCGTTCTACCGGAAGGCATGAAGCAAGCTTTCTCAGAGTTCTGACCAATTGGAGCGAGCATTGACAGAGCCCGGTTTCTGTTGAAGTTGCGTTTGCATTTACAGAATGACTATTTCAGCAATACATTATGTTACTCAACAAAGGGCTTTGTCTTTCCATACTAAGAGAATTTGCACCTTGGCTTAATAGATAGCGACTGCAGGAACTGGCTTCAGGGAGAGTAAGGATTAATATAGAAATAGTGTCCACTCTTCCTTCTCTGAACAGGATTCTTGGGCACCTAGGCCAGGCTGGTTCTGGACACAGGGAAGGGATTTTACTACCTTGCATGCTGAGCACTGGGATTTGGAACACAAACACATTTTTGGACTTTGGCAGTTTTTGAGTTGCACGATTAAAATTTGTGACCCTCTTCTATGACTCAAATGTTGGTTTTCTGTTATACAAATACAGATTTTTCTCTTGCTTTCCCTTGGGCATTGCAATGTGAAGGATAAGATATGAAATTGGGTGGAATGACCCCCTTAAGGCAATTGCACATTCCTTGGGGTTGAGGTATCATACTCTTTTTGAAATTTTATACTAACTTCAACACCTGTTTAATGATCATATCACCTATACTGAGCTAAATCTATGTCATTATTTGGTGTATGCCAAAGAATCTCAGTGCTGTTAGATCATTTAGTGATAGAGTCTTAACTCTACTATTCCCAGACCCTTTGCTTCTCAAAAAACTGTCTCCAAAAGATTGATTTGTGCTATTACTAAGCTTAAAGTTATGAAGCTGAACAGTTTTGTTCATTGATTGGAAGTCAGCAAATTTAAAGGCTGGGCTATTAATCAGTCAGAGACATTCCTTGTTGTTGTTCCTGGTGAGAATAATGGGGGGGGGGGCAGAATGGCCTTGAGGGGTTGTGGGGCAGAAATGGGGCAGATCCTGCATACTGGCACGTTTTGCTGGTTGCCCTCTGCAAATAGTTCCACCATCACTGGAAAGACCTGGAGAGAGTTTGAAGGTTTATTTATTTATTTGTTAAATTTATTTGCCACTCATCTTACCCTAAGGCTACCCTGGGTGCCTTACAACAATAAGATGGAAAAAATAATAAAAAATATAAACATAACGATAGCAAAGCAATGAAACAATAAAAACAAACAAGGGATGTACAATAATATGAATTGAAAGCTCTGCTGGCTGGAGAATTCTGGAAGTTGAAATCCACAAGTCTTAAAGTTGCCAAGTTTGGGGACCCATGATATAGTGGGTTGGACCTCCAAGGTCTCTTCCAACTCTGTTATTCTGTTAATTCTGATAAAGCCAGGATGATCTCAGTTAAGTGCCCCCCTTGAGCTGAGCAAGGACCCTCTGGCTAAAGTTGCAACTCCCAAAATGCCCAGCCAAGTGAGAATTATGGGAGTTGTAGTTCTTGCACATCTGGAAGGAGAAAGGAGACTCTGAAACCCATGTGCAGAGCCAGGAGTTGAAGTCCACAAGTCTTAAAAGTTGCCAAGTTTGGGGGCTTCTACAGTAGCCTTTCAGGGGAGGCTCCTTTCTTGACCCTATGCACTTTATTCGCTCACGGGAATCAAACTGCCGAGCTGCCGACCTCAGTGGTGCGCAAGCCCAACATCTTACCACTGCGGCCCTGACATGGTTGAGAGGAAAGTAGGAACTGGGTATGCCTAGTCTAGAGAAAAGAAGGACTGGGGGTGACATATAGAAATATTCCAGTATTTGAGGGGCTGCCTCAAACAAGAGAGGATCAACCTATTCTCCATAGCACCAGAAGGCAGGACAAGAAACAATGGATGGAAACTAATTAAGGAGAGAAGCAACCGAGAACTAAGGAGAAATTCCCTAACCGTGAGAACAATTAGCCAGAGGAACAGAAGTTGCCTTCAGAAGTTGCAGGGGCTTCATCACTGGAGGTTTTTAAGGAAAGACTGGACAGCCACCTATCTGAAATGGCATAGGGTCTCCTGTTTGAATAGTGGGCTGGACTAGAAGACCTCCAAGGTCCCTTCCAGCTCTATTCTGATTGATTGAGAAGAGTTTCATTCCTTTTGTCACCTGATTGACATATTATTGGTGGTTATGTGTCATTATATAAAAAAGAGTTATATAAAATGATTATAAATTCAGCTTTTAAATGGTTTTTAACTTTTCTAATTCCCCACTCTTAATCTCTTAAAGCCTATCTATTTAATTCTTTTAATTTATTTTAAAAATTTATTATATTTGTATTTATTTGTTTTTATCTCGCTGTGAACCACCCTGAGTCCTTAGGGAGAGGGGGTGGTATACAAATTTGAATAAACAAATAAATAAATAAATAAATTATGTTGGTGCTTGTCTGTTGCGGACTTCCCCTTTGCAGAACAGGTTGGCAGAGCTGGTTGTAACTCCCGGCGTAGCTGGGCTCCCCTCCAAAGTGGGCCTTGTGTTGGCATTCCTTCTTCATGCTTTGTGCATCCTTACCTTGAACCCTCCATGGGACTCATCTCAGACGAAAACGTTAGATATGGACTGCAGCGCGATTTGAACTTAATATGGTCAGAGATCAAAAAGGCAGAGCTGAGTGACAGGTGGCAGAATCTTACGTTTTTGTTATGAAATTATTTCTCTGAATTGTCCTTTAAAGTCCAAGTCTAAGAGTTTCAAGCAAGTTAGAAAGTTTAAAACCATAACAATTAATATCAATAGAATACTTTAAAAATAGAAATGTGGACATTCATTCAGAACAGAACACTTTTAATGTCCTGCTAAAACAGTTTGATTCCCTTCGTGCGACTCAGTGAAGCCGGTGGCGGTAAAATTGTCAGTTTTCCATTGTGCCCTTTTCCCCTGAGGTCTCGTCTTTGCTCAGCATCACAGCTGGTTCCCTGGATGTGGTTTGACTGCTGCTCTTACCCTGAAGGGTCAACATCGCTAATTTTAGCGTTTTGCATTATTTGCTTTTCCAAGCTGCCTTACATGAAATATTTGTGCTGTCCTGGCCCATGCTGACCTCTCCTGCTCTCCTTCTCTTAGATGGCCTGGCTGAACATCTTCTCCCCCGAGGAGAGTCCTCTCTTTAAAGAAGAAAGCCGCCGTGTGCGCAGAAACAAAAGAAGCAAGAACAGCGAAGGATCAGAAAGTGAGTTGGCATCCTGTCTCCCAACAAATGGGTTCCTATGCCAGAGTTTTAACATCCCATCTTTCCACAAGCGCTTGAGTGGTTTGCTGGCAGCAGGTGTGGACGGCTGAGGGCTCGGAGAGCGAGGATTCAGATGAGGGGCCTGCCTATGATGCAGGGGTGGGGCCAGGACCATCAGGGAATGGAGGGCTGCCTTAGGAGATTGTGGAGGCTGGCAGCAGCAATGAAGAGGTCCCCGAGGAGCCTGTGCCCAGTGCGAAGGGCTGCTCGAAGGAAAGAGCAGCTGCAGCAGCACGGGTGACTTGGGAGTAAGGCTGCAAGGTGATGGCCCTTCCCTTAAGAGATAGAAGCCAGCTGAGAAACTGCAGTTCTTTGCAGAAGGCAAAGAAGTTTAATTCTCGAGCCTGGTGGATGTTAGGAATATCTGAGTTGGTATTTGGGAGACTCTTTGATTTATTGTTAAGTAACTTTATCTGGTGTTCTTGGCAGCCTTGGCAAGGCTCTTCCTTATGGGAGCTAATTAGTTGGAAGCAGCCTTTTATCTGAAGAAAAGGTTGTGCTGCTGCCTTTATCTGGTGTTTGCTCTCTTGGAACCAGGTTTGGGTCAGAACAGGGGATATGGATGTCTAGTGCTCCCTTCCCCGTGGTCCTTCATTGCAGCCTTGTGAGCTTGGCTGGGCTGAGAGGTGGCCGGCTGAAGATGGCTTCTGTGATTGAGCTGCTTGTTTTCTTCTCCCTCCCCCCAAAAACCAAAAAAACAAAAACAAAGCCCCATTTCTGTTTGGAGCATCAAAACATCTTCCACCCAAGCAATAATACATTGCACTTCCCTGTACAGGTTATCCACAACTTGTCTTGTGACTGTTAGAAGTTACAATGGCATTGAAAAGAGCGGCCTTAGGGCCATTTTGCACACTTGTGGCTAATGTAGCATGTGCACGGTCACATGACCACAATCCAAAAACTCGGCCACTGAATCGTTTATGACCGTTGCAGTGTCTCAGGGATCCTGGGATCCCCTTTTGACAAGCAAAGTCAATGGGGAAGACAGATTGATTTAACAGCTATGTTACTGACTTAGCAATCACAATGCTTCTCTTAACAGCTAAGGCAAGAAAGGTTGTAAAATGGGAGAAAACTCAATAATTGTCTTGCTTAGCAACAGAAACATTGGATTCAACTGTAGTCGTAAGCCGAGGACTACCTATAACAGGGGTCTCCAAACTTGGCAACTTTAAGATTTGTGGACTTCAACTCCCAGAATTCCTCAGCCAGCTGTGTTTACATACCCGTCTTGTTCCTAATCATATTTTTTTAAAAGCCTTTTTTAAAAGAAGTGCCGTGATCTAGGATCCATCGCAAGCAAATAGAACTGGAATACATCTAATATTATGGCCTTCCCTCTCCCCACCCTCCTCTTTTTCACCCATTTGTCTTTCTGTCTGTCCCTCTGTCTAAAATGAATTCTGTCCATTTTTTGGCTTGTAAAAGATTTCAGTGCTTACTCAATGGAGTATATTTCTTCAGCCGCTTTTTACCAACTTTTGTTAGTCTGAGAGGCGAAGAAAGAAGAGGCACAGACTTCACACTGGCAAGCTTCAACCTGCTGTAAATAGACCTAGGTGCACTCAGGCATTGGCGTTTCATGCTAGCAGCTGCACTGCTACGATTCTGACTGCAGCTGATATGCAGAAACAGCCCTTTTGAGGAAATACCTCCTCCCCCCCCCCCAATTTCTGGAATGACAGCTGGATTCCTCTCTTAGTACGCAGGTCCAGCTTGTGTGATCTCTGCAACAGCTGTGGGATCTAACCCTAACCATGCGTTGTGGAGTTCTTGTCATCAAATCAACCCAAATAAGAGGACATGTCCTCAATTTTCTTTTTCTATCAGAACATGAGGACCGGGTCACTGTCCTAGAGAAGTTTCATCCCTTTTCAGGAAAGAAGGCCAACTGGATTCCACCAAGATCTTGTGGGTCTTGCTTGTTCTGGGCAGGGCAGGGGCCATAGGTTGGAACCAGTCATCCTACTGAAATTGATGAATAGCAGTAGACTTATATACCACCCACAGTGCTTTACAGAGCCAGCATATTTCCCTCAACAATCTGACTCCTCATTTGACTGACTTCGGAAGAGTGAAAGGCTGAGCCAACCTTGAGCCGGGCAGGAACGAACTGCTGGCAGTCGGCAGAATTAGCCTGCCGTGTGGGTCCGTGTACCAGCAGCCCATCACACCACAAGGGGGGCAGTACATGTTTCAAACAAGGCTCCTGTTAATTGTCCAGCAGAGGTTTTCAAAGAAGATGCAGATTGCCCCTTGGAACATCCTAATGCCGTGATGGCGAACATATGGCAGAGCCATTTGTGCGGGCGGGCGAGCCCCAGCCAAACTTGTCTGCACTGCACATGCACATGCCTCCCAGCTGATTTTCAGCCTGTCTGGGGCCTTTTTCTCCCTTTCGGAGGCTCGAAGGAAACCTCTGCAGCCTCAGGAGGCTGACAAACAGGCCTTACAGAAATACCGGAAGTGCCTATTTTCAGCCTCCGGAGGGCCTCTGGAGCCTGAGGGAGGCCATTTTCGCCCTCCCTGAGGCTTGTGGGAAGCCTCTGCAGCCTTTGGAGGCTGAAAAACAGGCCCGTTTTGACACTTCTGGTATTTCCGGAAGGCCCGTTTTTCAGTCTCCTGAGGCTCCAGAGGCTTCCCTCGAGCCTCCGGGAGGGCAAAAAAGGCCTCAAATTAGCTGGGAGATGCACGCGTGCACAGTGCAGGTAAGGGGGTGGGGAGTTGCACATGCATGTGCAAGGGGATGGGGTGCATTGCATTGTGGGTGCCGGCACACACACATGTGTGCTAGTGGCACACCACAACAAAAACGTTCACCATCACTGCCCTAATGCAACCTTTTCAGCTGGGAAGACTGGCTGAGGTGTTGGTGGAGGAGAGGGGATGGCTTTGTGCATGCACACTGTTAGGAATGATAGTCACCTAACAGCTTGGCAATATATAAACCAGGATAATCATTTAGTACTGTTGTATCTTTAAGAGAATGCTGTAATTGTGATTGGCCGAGGTTCCTCCAACGGCCATAAGATGGAGCCAGAAACCTGGTTTGTTTTTCTTGCATTTCCCTATTGCCTTTTGCCTGATCATCGTTCTGCTCAGATGAGTCTTGCGACTGTTAGCAAAATACATTTACTGAACTTTGTTTATGATACTGGACTTTGTTTTTGGATTATTCCTGGACTGAATACTGACTGCTTTAACCGTGTATGACTTGGACTGTTTGTTGGACTTTGCTTACCCGTTTACTGGAAGTAAGACCTACATTTTACTATCAGTGTGCTAGTTGTGTGTTATTCATTACCACTCTCACTACATTTCCCTGAGTGCACTCATTCTCCTAATGGGGAATACCTCAACACACACACCACTTCCTGAAATGCACACACATGCTCTTGCCCACTACTTCCACAGCCTAATTCCAAACAGGCTGCGGCCTGGCCCTGGGCCATTGACTGGGGTTGGGGACCCCTTCCCTAGTGGAGGCTTTTAAGGATGAAATAGCTGGCTGTACTGTTGATGAAGCTTTCAGCTCTTTGTTTGTAGACCTTCTGGCCCAGATATGTTCGACTGCTTTCCATCTTGAAGGCCTCAGGGAAGGGCCAGGAAACTTCTGCCTGTGGCCAGCTTTTGCTCCCCTGCCCAGCTTGACTTGAGCTCAGGTGAGCCAAGCAGATGTCTGACCTAGTAGATCCAGGGAGGAGTGAATTTGTCTTCCTGCAGTGAAAAGGGGTTTCAGTTTGCAGTCTTATTTTACTGGGATTTCTTGAGTGGAGGCTCTCTCTTTCTCTATCACCTGAAGCCAGAAGAAATGTTCCTGAAAAAAAATCTTTTAGTGCTCAGATAATATTTAGAAGCAAAATAATCTGATTGGGAGAGTTTCCTTTGTGGAGGATTGTCGTAGTGCAGGTATCTCCAACCTTGGCAAATTTAAGCCTGATGGACTTCAACTCCCAGAATTCCTCAGCCAGCTGGGAGTTGAAGTCCTCCAGGCTTAAAGTTGCCAAGGTTGCAGACCCTGTCATAAAGCCACAGGCCTTTGTAGGAGGAACTTAACTGTTTTCCCTCAGAATTCAGGGCCAGCTTAGATAACAAATCAGGTTTTAGTTCTGCTGGATCTCTCTGTAGCCTTTGATACTGCTGACTCCTCCTGAATCATCCCCACGGACGGGGTTGGAGATCACGTTCTGGGATGCTTCTGTTCCTGGTAGAAGGAATAGTTTCATGGGGAGGCCTGATTGACGGATGGTCCTTGCGGCCACAAAAATGGCCACAAGGAAGCACCATGTTCTCGGAACTCCTTAAGTTCTGTACGGAGCTGTTGGGGGACAGCCATGAAGAGTTTGGGGAGGGGTGCCATCCTTCTGCTGAGAATAGCGATGCTTCTTCGTAATGTCTCAACCAGGTGAGGCTGTGCGTGTCATGAACCAATGCCAAAATTCAGGAATGGGCTGGGTGAGAGCCAATAAACGGAGACTAAATCTGACAAGATGGAAGCTTGTGGGTGGATGCTTCCCAAACAGAGGCATCATCATGTTTGTCTGTTCAGAAAGAGGGTTGGGCTGCTTTGGAAGGAATACAGTTTTCAGGCAGCTCTGTCTCAACACTGGGGCTCGAGTAATCTCCCTTGTTACAAAGGCCTTCACCAGCCATAACTTTTCTTGCATAAGGTCAGTCAGCTGCTGTCCTCTGTGAGCCGGGAGCAGCATTACCGTAATTTGCTCTAGATTGGCTGCCCTTGAATCTGGACAACAATGTTCACTTCACTTCTACTTCTACTTTACTTTACTTTTACTTTACTGTACTTTATTGTCATTGCACCTCGTATAATGAAATCAAACATCATCTTCAGTGCAGATCATGATTATGAAAATAAATACAAACACACATCCTTCATATTTTATACAATTGAATTGAAAACCCCTGATATTGTACTATACAGTAGAATTCCATAGAGTTACTGCCCTGGAAGCTGTTTTTCAGCCTATTTGTCCTTGTTTTTATTATTGTCCTGTACCATCTGCCACATGGTAATAGTTAAAAAAAAAGGGTGCCCAGGATGAGATGGTTCTTTGAGGATGTTTTGAACTTTCTTAAGGCAGTGGGAGCTATAAAGCTCTTCCCAAGAAGGGAGAGGGCAACCAATGATGTTCACCCTCTGGAGAGCTGTTCTATCTGCCCCTGTGCAATTGGCAAACCATACAGAGGTGCAGTATGTTAAAATGCTCTCTATGGTGCAGCGGTAGAAGGTCACCAGCAGTTTTTCATTCAATTGTTGCTTCCTGAAAAGTCTCAGCTAGTCTAATCTCTGCTGGGCCCTTTTGACCAGGGCTGTAATATGGGCACCCCAGGTCAGGTCCTCTTTTAGGGTGACATCCAGAAACTTAAAACTGGCCACTTGCTCCACTCGGTCTCCATGGATAAGCATTGATGTGCAGAACAGAATGGCAGCTATGCTGTTGAGGACGGCCCAGGTCACCACTGGTGACAAAAACAATTCCACCAGACAGGAATTCGCTCCAGGGGCAAATGATGCAATAACTTAGGTGATATTCAGGGGTGAACGTAATTTAACTCTTTGAGTAAAAATAGGATTTTTAAAAAGCTTTTCCTGGGATGTACAGCTCTAAATAACTTAACCTGCTGATACAGAGAGCAGCTTTCCCTTCATGAAGCTGCTCCGTTGTTATAATTCCCTGAAGAGGCTCTACTGCAGCTGCACAGCATGAACGAGACCTTGAAAATCACTGGGCCAACACTCTCGCCACAGCTTCAGAACCTCTGACTGATGGCCCTCCAGTCTGTTCACACACACACATGCACACACACGCGCGCACACACACACGTTGATATTCTACCGGTTCAGCCTGGTTTTGCAGAGCTGATAGCAGTGATGAGCAGCAGAGACCGAACCGGTTCTCTTCGCTGCTCTGCTGTTGGGCCCACCTGACTGCCTGGGCTCCCATACTCACCTTTATCCTCTGAATTCGAAGCTCAGTTGCTTTGCACGCCACAGAATAGTGCCGTGCGCAGCTACTGAAGCGACCGGGATTGTGCAGGCTTGCAGGTGGTGAGTTAGAATGCCTCTGCACCTGCGCAAAGTGTGTGTTTGGCATACACACGCAAAGTGTGTGCACGCGCACAAAGCGTGTCCACCAAGCCACGCCCACCGAACCAGTGGCAAAATATTTGAATCCCACCACTGACGCACACCCCCGTGTTCCACTGTTCAGTAGCTCTTCATGGTAAGAAATGTTTCTTGGGGTTCACCATAAGCCGATGTCCTTGAAATGTAAGCCCATCATTTCTTGTTTAGTCCCCTGGAATAACTCTAAACAATTCTGCAAATGGCAGTCCTTCTGATACTTTGAGCTAAACACATCAAATGCGTTTTCTTTCCAGATCCCTTCTCCTCATGGCTGTTGTCCTTAGGACATACCTCGGAGGAGACTGTCAGACGATCCTTTTAAAACATGGAACCCACCTTCAGGAATGGTTTTATGTTCTTGTAAGCTGCTTCGAGCCACCATGGGTGAATAGGCGGCAATATAAATTCAATAAATAATAATAATAATGCCTCCTTCTCCTCCCCCTCCTCTCATCTTCAGAGGGAGGGCAACTCTTATGTTGTCCGGGTGCCAATGGGGGGTGGGATCCGGCTACCCCCTGACTTCTCTATTCAGTAGGTCACATTTTCATTCAGAGATGGGCTTCTCTAAATCAGCCACCCTCACCTGACCCCACAATTATTCAGAGGCTTGAAGTAATCGTGTTCTTACCCCATGGCCAGTTCATAAGTCCCCACTGACCAGCTGAAGCCTGGGCAAAGCAACCCTACCAATTGAAGGTTTTGCAACCTCGGAGACGCTAAAGTGAGGTGAATGTCTCCAACTTCTGCTTTCTGCTGTGAACTTAATCTCGACGCCTGGCTTCCTAGTCAACAAATTATCTGGGATTGCACAATCGTACTCTTTTGCCAGGATATTCTATTTTTCTTCAGGCATGTTCAGACAAATTGGTTAAATGTTTAGGTAATTGTATAATTGTCTGTATCCTTCTTTTCTCTGATACTTCTTCGTATTTTTTGCAGGCTTGGCATTTTTTACAACAGGCCTTATCTGTTTATTTTGATTCCTAGAAGTGGATCTAGGGAGTATATCTGCCACCTCAAATTATTGATAAAAACAATGAAGGTGGGATGCAAACAAACAAACAAATATTTCACTTGTCCCTAAAAAAAAAACTGCTCTGAATTGGGACGGGGAAGCCCCCACCCCCAAAAGCAGGGCCTGAGTAACTCCTACATAGCAATTTTCAAAACTGTCCAGTTTGATTTTTGTGGAGAATTTCCCCCATCTGTTCCTCCCATATTAATTCAGTTGAGAACATCCTGGGTTGCAAACCATTCGTGCATGCTTGGGAATGTGGGAGCTGCTGATGCCCAAAGAAACATTTCATAGGTCTCGGAGGGTGGTCACGCATGGCTCCTAATTGCACATTGGGGTAACTGCCGGAATCCCGACACAGAGTTTAAAGATGGAAATAACCTTTTAGCTAGTTCCTTTTAGAAGCGAAACAGAACTTCTGCCTGCTCCTAATTCCAAGCCATCAGCTGCGTTAACTTTGCTTTAAGGTAGCTGAATTGTCTTGTAGAAAACGGAGCTATTTTTCCCCACTTCTTTCTGCCCTGCTCTTCAGTCCATCATCAATCAAGGTCCAACTCTGACTGTCCTTCTGTAAGAAGCACCGGGAGAGTAGAATGAGAACCTTCCGGTAGATGGGATGGTTGGAAGGGGAGACTTTCACTGGGTCATCCATGAAGCTCCGTGTGGATGCCGTGAACCGGAGGGTAGTTGTCTCCTGGACTCGTCGGGGCTCCATCACCTCCGGGGGTGATTCCTGCTCTGGTAGGAGGTTGAGGACTACAGTGAACTCCAAAATATAATTATAAAAGTATTTACACTCTAGTTTCTTTAGTTCTTCCTGTTTATATACTGAATGCGTCGTGCAGGGAGGGGATGTTGGATTTTTATTTAATCATCAGATGTTAATAGATACAGGACGTGGTTTCAAACAACTGAAATATATATGGACATATATTTTTTTTCTTTTATAGGCACAAGTCCTAAAAAGAAGAAAGGTAAGCTTGTTTTTCTATTTTTACGCATACACACAAACACACACGGTGTGCCTATTGGTGTTTTCTGCTTCACCGTCTATCCAAAATCCCATCGTTTGTGTTTATTTATCTGATTTAGATGGCTGCCTAATTTATGTTGCAAGCCAGACATTTGGCTTGGAACAAAACAACATTAACCAGTAGAACCGACATCCCTTTCTGGCCCAAAGCCCTTTGCAAAAGGCTGATAGGGATTTCCAGAGAACGTGGATCCCCAGGAGACAAGAGGCACTGGCACCATGCCCTGTAGATGTGATGGAGGATACCGGCCGTCCTTCCAGGCTGTTCTAGCCGCCCTGCATACTGGAGAGCAGCAGCGGATGGCAGAAGCCATCCTACATCATGACCACAGTGTCCAGTCGACTTTCCCACCCACTGCAGCTGCTCCAGGATGAAGAAATGGCCTGGAACGACAGGAGGAAGAGCTGCTACCAAGGCAGTGGTTAGATAAAAGGCCTCTGGGCAAAATCATCATGCAAGGAAGCGTCTCAGGCCAAGACCTTCCCTAGTCGAAGAGAGAGAAGGGCCAGGCACATCCAGACTTAGAAAGTTCTGCTACTGCAGATTTACAATGCTGGCCTACCTGGCGATGGTTTGCTGATCCTGAAGGGGTTGTCGCCCCTCCTGCTAGGCTGCATCCGAAGGTCTGGATAGGGATGGGCAACAAGCTCTGTCCCTTCTTCCCAGGGAAAGCTGGAGGCGAGGGCAGGAGCTCCAGGGACTTGCAGAAACGACCTGGTGAGGGTAGCTGTTTCATGCTGGATTGCACAGAGCAGAGAGGTGTTGGCTATTTTTTGAAGCAGGCACCTCACTTGGATGGGAGCCCCGCTGTCAAAACTTGCCTGCACGTGCCACTCTGGATTCCGTGTAATTCGGTTAGACCTGAAGTAGCAGCTAATTTAGCAGCAGAAGGCCCCTGGGAAGGATTAGCGAAAGCAGCTGGAGCGTGTCTTTCCCCTGGGTTGTTTTTTTTTGGGGGGGGGGAGGGAAGAGAGATCTGGCTTAGGTATACACCTCATCCCACAAAGTCTAGGATGATATGAACCAGAGGAATTTTATAATACATGCACACAAGGTTTTGTGAAGTTCGAGATTCGCTGCAGACCAAAGGCAGGACAGCCGAGAGGCAGGTTGGACGAAGGCTTGGCCAGCAGCCAGCCCAGGCCTCAAGAGGCACAAGAGGCACAAGAGGATGGCTTCCCTGTGCTTTGCATGGAGAATCTTCTGCCGCTCGTGGGTTTTGTTTTGTTTTTTAAAAAAAGCAAATCTGCTTTTTATTGGTATTTAACACCAGATAAGCTGTCAAGAATGCATCAAGGTATTCCAAATGAATGTTGGAAAGGCAAATGTAAAGAAGGGACCTTTTATCATTTATGGTGGGCATGTGATAAAGCAAAGAAAGTATTGGATTAGGATTCACATCTTAATATAGAAGATTCTAAAAGTGAATATAAAGATAAAACCAGAAACTTTTCTTTTGGGTTTAATGGAAAAAGACATTTTTGGGGGGATGTTATATAAGTTGAGGGCAACCAGATTACTTTATTCACAGAAATGGAAGGACACTTTGATTCCCACAATGGAAGAATGGCTGCAAAAAGTGATGGAATTAGCAGAGATGGTTAAACTGATTAAACTGATTTGATTAAAGATAAGAACACAATTACTTTTGTTTTTATTTGGAAACAGCTTCTGGACTTTGTGCTCAAGATGAAGAAAAAAATGAAACTTTGATTTTTTTTGTTTTACCAATTGAATAGGTTTATTGTTACAGAAATAGCTAGTTTATACTGTTACGTAAAACTAAAAGTTGAGATTTGATGCTGTTATCTTATTCTATTCCACCAAAGGGAGTCAGAAGTCAGTACCTTTTCTTTCTTTTCCACCTTTTTCCTATACTTTTTCCTCCCCTATATTTTCTACTATTTTCTTTTGCATTTTTGCATTTTATATTACCGTATTTTCCGGCGTATAAGACGACCGGGCGTATAAGACGACCCCTGATTTTTGGTTGACTTTTTTCAAAGTCATCTTATACACCAGAAAATACGGGTATTCAAAATTAAGCTGCAAGGATTTGTAAATGCTTCTCCTTCTTCGCGCTCGCATCAGCCTTCCTCCTCCGGCCCCAGGGCGACTCTCTCGGTCTCTCTCCCACACACACGGAAGACGACCAGGCCTCCCGCGGAGCATGATGGGCCGGCAGAGCGGCCGCCGTCTTCTCTTCGGGAAGGGGAGGAGCGTCTCCCGGCGACGCCCGTAATATTTTCCGGCGTATAAGACGACCCGGCGTATAAGACGACCCCGGATTTTAGGTTGTCTTTTTTTGGTTTCAAAAGTCGTCTTATACGCCGGAAAATACGGTATACATTAATTAAAAACATAAAAAGCAAGTTTGTGGCTGCAGCACCATGCACTCTTTATAGTAAGACAGCATTGCATTGCCTGGGGCTGGGCTTGGCATGGGTGGAATTAAAAATAACATCATGATGTCATCAGATAAGCCCAAGGAAGCAGGGCTTCCAGATCCACACATTGTTCCTTGGGCACAGGAGTTAAGCGCAGAAATAAAAATAGCTCTCATGATGATATGTGGTCCCTCTGGGCCACCTGCCAGAGTGATGGAGGCGAGGGCAGACTGGGGAGGGGCTCTGCAAGCTGTCTCTGGGTGTGAGAAAGACATTCATGCTCCACCTTGCCTGAACCTGCCAAGCAGAGACAGGCAGTCTTGCCTGACCTATAATAGGACCATTTTCTGTCCCCTCTTGTGCAGGCTGGTCCAGAGAATGGGAATACCCCAAATGCTAGTCAGGTCTCATGCAGTCCAATTGCTGCTCAGCAAGTGTCATTGGGGTGTTTCTAGAGGTTTTGATTTGGGCCCAGAAGTTGATTGGCCACCAGCAAAATTCAAGCAAAGTTCGAGACCATTTTGGTAGGTTACAGGAGGGGGATGCTGGTTTAGCTACTGCTTGTAAGAAGGAATTCTGGTTGATCACAAACTGAATATAAATACCAGTTGTGAAGCGCAGTTTCAAAAAACATAAATGCAATTCTAGATCGCATGAGTAGAAATAAAATTCCCAAATTACAGGATGAGCTAATTCCACCCTTGGAGAGCCAATTTGATGTAGTGGTTAAGGCACCAGGTTAGAAACCTGAAGCCAGCCTTGGGCAGGGGAAGAACCTGGCCAGGTATACCATCTCAGCCCTAGGAAACAGACAGTGGCCAGCAGCTTGTGAAATCTTGCTAAGAAAACTTCAAGGATTTGTTCAAGACTGGCTCAAAGGGACTAATAATAATTCCACCCTGTGATTTTCAAGCTACTCGTTCAGATAACTGGAGCAAGTAACAATCAAGAGAAATCAGAATGGTTCACTTTAGGAAGAGGATGGAGGGGGAAGAAGCATAGAGCTGGGAGCATTCTCAGGCTCCTAACCCACAGCGTGAAACCCTTACAGCCCAATTCCAACCAGAGGGACTCACAGGCAGTGGTCTGTAGCACAAAGTCCCTTGAAACCCTCAAAGACTCGGGCATGACAACTGCAACAACATTGCAAAAAAGGCTTTAAGAGTTGTAAATCTGATCTTACAAAGCTTCTCCTCTGGTAATACTGATTTGCAAACTAGGGCATACACAACCTTTGCTAGATCAATACTTGAATTCAGCTCTGCTGTCTGGAATCCGCACTGTATATCAGACATAAATACAATTGAGCAAGTCCAGAAGTATTTTACCAGAAGAGTACTACACTCTTCTGTTCGCAACAGAATACCCTACAGCACCAGACTTGAGATTCTAGGCTTAGACAATCTTGAACTATGATGGCTAAGACTGGACTTAAGCATAGTACATAAAATCATATGTTACAACATCTTACCAGTTAATGAATATTTCAGCTTTAACAACAACACAAGAGGACACAACAGATATAAACTTAATGTAAACCACTCCAAACTTGATTTCAGGAAGCACGATTTCAGCAACAGAGTGGTCAATGTCTGGAACTCACTACCTGATTCTGTTGTCACCTGCTCTAACCCCCACTCCTTTACCCTCAAACTAGCCTCTATTGACCTCACCCCATTCCTAAGCAGTCTGTAAGGGGCATGCATAAGTGCACAATCATACCTACCATCTCTGTTGTCCTATTGTCCCCAATTATTAGTTTCTATTTCATGTATTTAAACTTATGTTTATTCTTATTTCTATTATATTGTAAGCGTTTGACTAAATAAATAAATAAAATAAAAATAAATAAATGTCAACAGCAACTAAAGCCTTAGGTGGCACTTTCCAAGAGGGAAACAATCTGTTTCAGGTCCACCCAGGTTTTAGTAACACAGATCAAATGGTGAACACTGTGCACAATTGTGGTCACTGTCCAGACTGCCCTGTTTAAGCTGTCCAGGGTGGCGCTCAGACAGTGAGCCCAAGTCCCAAGTCTGGACTGCCTTCAGGATCCCATTATTTCCCCTCCCTGCACATCACTCTCCCAGTGGCCAGCCTGTCCCCTCCTCTCCCCCCAGAGCCTTCCTCACCCTTCCTCCCAGGCCAAGGCATCTATTCCACTCACTCTACCTGCATGCTCCCCCCAGCAGAACCCCTCCCTCAAGTCACCTTACCTCCTGGCACTCAGCTATAGCCTCCAAGACACACAGGATCAGTCCATAGCCCCCACCCATCCATCCATTGTTCCAATCCTTTTCTCCCCTTCTTTTTGAAGACTGCCATAAGCTTGCCAATATAGGCCAGGTTTCTCTCAGGGAGGAATGCACAAATGCCCCAAGCCTTGCAGGAAACAAGTGCAGAGGCCTGTACACCTTGCTTTGTTACCACATAAGACTTTCCTTTTTCTTGTTATTGCCTCTGGCTCTTGGGAATCCATCATGAACTCTCCCAATGAAGTACACTGTTAAATTGATCGCTGTGAATTCATTCCCTGGCTCTTTAGATTCCTCTTACAGTCTCTGCTTACTCAATAGGAAACAGTCACTCTCAACCGACAGAGGGTATATTCACTGCGGTCAGCAGCTGTCTGGTGAACTCGGATGCTTCCTGTCTTTCTCTGTTCATTCTGTTCCCTTCCTTCTCTCTTCCTTCTGTTGGTCCCCTGCAAGTTACTGTTTGCCCTGTTGGTGGGCTCACTTCCCATTACTTTCCAAGATTGATCCAAGATGGCGCTGACAACAGCTACCTTGGTGAAATGCTCTCCAGTGGTTTCTAAACACATAATTTCCTCAACACTGTCCGACTATTTACAAAGTCTGCACTACTATTACTATTTACCTTCTCATCACTCCTTATCACTCATCCCCTCCCACTTGTGACTGTAGGACTGCAACTTTGTCGCTTGTATCCTTACAATTTATATTGACTGTATCCTAGTATGATTTGATTGCTTATTGTACCCTATGACTATCATTAAGTGTCGTCCCTTATGATTCTTGACGAATGTATCTTTTCTTTTACATATACAGAGATTATTTGCACCAAAGATAGACTCCTTGTGTGTCCAATCATTCTATTTCTATTTTTATTCTATTTTTATTCTATTTTTATTCTATTTTTATTCTGATTCTATTCTATTCTATTCTATTCTATTCTATTCTATTCTTTTCCATTTCCAATTCCAATTCCATTCCAGTCCATTCTATTCTATTATTCTATTCCTATTCCATTCCATTCTGTATTCTATTCTAATTCCTATTCTATCTCTTATTCTATTCTATTTTATTCTATTCTATTCTAATTCCATTCTGTATTCTATTCTATTCTATTCTATTCTATTCTATTCTATTCTATTCTATTCTATTCTATTCTATTCTATTCTATTCTATTCTATTCTTATTCCATTCTTATTCCATTCTGTATTCCATTCTATTCTATTCCGTTCCATTCCATTCCATTCCAATCCAGTTGCTGGAGGAATTAATGGCATCAGTCCTGTTAACCAACACCTTCATACCCAGGATGCAATAGAACCTGCCCCCCCCCCCCCCCAATGTAAGCTCAGCGTCCATGTTTATACAAATGAAAACATAACCCTGTATTTTCACAGGCAAAAAAGCCGGCCCTCCAGGACCTGCTGGGCCCCAAGGCCCTCCTGGACCACCTGGACCCCAAGGCCCCCCTGGCATTCCAGGTATCCCTGGCATTCCAGGTACCACCGTGATGGGACCTCCGGGACCTCCAGGACCTCCAGGCCCCCAGGGACCCCCTGGGTTGCAAGGCCCTACCGGTAAGTGCTTAGAAGGAAAGCCAACTCCGGTGGCCTAGAGGTGGAGCTCTTGCCTCATAATCAGGAGGCTGTGAGTTCGATCCTAGATAGAGGCTATAGAATAGACTCTTCTGCTCGAGCAGGGGGTTGGGCTAGATGACTTCCGAGATCCTTTCCAACTCTTGTTATTCTAAAACTCACCCTACTATATAATGCTTGTCAACCTGTGGGGGTTTGTAGGCACATACAGGAATCTGAGAAACTGTGCCTGAAATCTGGCCCATCCCAAAGGGCACAAAATAGAGGGTTGTCTAAACTACCTATTTGATCTCCACATAACCCATGAAGAATGTCTCACGGGAACAAAGGAATCTTCCCAGGACCTGCCTGAATCGTCTCTTGCTCCTCGTTGTCTTTTCTGTGCAAAGACTTGCAGCCAATCCTCTTTCTTAATGCAACAGGGATCATTTGCTGGAGCAAAACTGGGTTACAGCAATAGCACTTAAGACTTATACACTGCTTCACAGTGCTTTACAGCCCTCTCTAATCGGTTTAGAGTCAGCCTATTGCCCCCAAACCAGTCTGGGTCCTAATTTTACCCACTTCAGAAGGATGGATGGCTGAGTTAACCTTGAGCCGGTCAGGATTGAACTGCTGGTAGTCAGTAGAATTAGCCTGCAACACTGTATTCTAACCACTACACTACTACAGTTCTTATGTAGCAATAGCAATAGTATTTAGACTTATATACCGCTTCACAGTGCTTTACAGTCCTCTCCAAGCTGTTTACAGAGTCAGCCTCTTGCCCCCAACCATCTGAGTCCTCAATTTACCCACCTCGGAAGGATGGAAGGCTGAGTCAACTTGGAGCCGGTCAGGATTGAGCTCCTGGCAGGGGCAGAGTTAGCCTGCAAAACTGGATTCTAACCACTGAACCACCACGGCTCTTGTTATGTCACTGTAGACATTAGAAAGAAGCACATCTGTGACTGGATGAATGGCCGGAAAATATTTCTCAGTTTATACTGAAGCTGCCTGTGGTTTAAGTATAAAGCAAAATATGAATCTTCTTGTAGCTATGGGAAGAGTATTGCAACTCTGCATAAGCTATGGAGGAGGAGGAAGGGCATAATGTCCCCTGAGATATTTCTGTAATCAATCAACCCACCAAAATTATGCCAAATGTATTCTTAATTGTAGAATTAAGGCTGATGGAACTCTCTCCCGCGAAAGGGGATAAAATTTCAAAATGAGACACCATTCCTAATCTGTTTAAAAGGTCCACAAATACATAAAATATTTGAGAATATTGAGTATAAATTATGAAGCAAGATATTTTTCTTTTTGATAGCTTGATAATGTAATCAAAAGAAGTACCAGCTATTATTCAGGAATTTTCTGAATTATGGATACAGGGTGATGATACATGTTTTAATAAACGGGAATGAATAAAAGGGGGAGGAGGAAAGAGTGATGTAAATGTTCTGTACTAGGGTTGAGAGGGGACTGCAATTATATAAGAGCGATAAGATGCTAACGGATTTTTTTGGCTGCAGAAGAGTAAAATACAATGTCACGGCATGGTAGGCATTTTTTTTAGGATGTAGTTAGCAAATACCCAGACCAAAGAACTCCTAAAAGCATGGGATTTTGATGAAGTCTTTTAAAAAAGCTTGCTCATATAAAACCATATATGACTCCATATAAAAACTATTTTGCAGGCACAGCAGAAAGAGCAGGACCTAGGGATTCACAGGTCAGTGACTTCATTGGGGGGAAAACATCAGGTACGCTGATCACAAATGGATCTTGCCTCCTTTTTAAATGCAAAAAATGTGACTTTGCCTCCTTTTTAAATGCAAAAAATGTGAGTTTTCTAGCCAGAGCAGATTTGTTTATCCATCCATTCATCTTTGCATAAAATCTAGGTGATCTGATTAGATCTATCATTTTTTTCTTATGTTGCTAAAGGACTTATTTGCTGTAATTTCATACATTTGTGTCAGTTTTTCACAGCTTGCATTTAGGAAATTTTTGATGACCAAATAAGTTATTTATAGAAATGAATGGACTTTAGTTCCACGAGATCAGAAATTCATAGTCTCTTCCGGGTTGTCCTAAACTTACGACCAGACATTTAACAAACTTTCAAAATAATGACGGCCTTGGAAAGGTGCATTATGGCCCATAAAGAACTTCTGGCCACTATAAAAAGTTGTGCCCCTGTCTCCCCCCATTTTTGTGGTCCACCTTTCAGCTGCTAGGCAAGTGACTCGCCTTTACAACCAGTTGCCATGCACCTCACAATCCTGTGATTGCCATTTGCAATCTTCTCTGCCAGCTTTCCCCGAAAGTTAATGGGGAGACGGGCAGGGAAGATTGAAAGTGGAGAACCCACCCATTCCTGCAGCCCCAAGGAGGGATCTCAGAAATCCTGCAACAGGCACTCTTTCACTCCATCCATTCAATGACCCAGAGGTGGCTTCACGAGCGTAACTGCCAGAAACAGTGACGACATGGGTGTCTTTGCTTAAAGGTCACTCAGTGCCCAGGGTTTCCAGTCCTAATTATAGTCATAATTTGAGGACTACATGCAGGGGTGGGATTCAAAATTTTTAACAACTGGTTCTGTGGGAGTGGCTTAGTTGGTGGGCGTGGCTTGGTGGTCATGTGACTGGGTGGACATGGTTTGGTGGTCATGTTATTGGCTGGGCATGGCCAACTCAATATCACTCACATCGAGGCACACATCTCCTCACCTGGCCTCTCGTGACTGTGGGGATGCTGCAACAGTCGTAAGTGTGAAAAATGGTCATAAGTCACTTTTTTCAGTGCCATTGTAACTTCAAATGGTCACTCCACACAAGCAAAGTATCAGCAAAGGAGGGGGAAAAAACTCCAGAGAAGTTCCTAAGACAGGATGTCTAGTCCTGCCAAGAATGTAATAAGGATTAATGGAGAGGCAGTTTCTGTAAGCAACATCCGAATGTTTCCTTCCTGCCTTCCTTACAGGATTAGGCCAGGAATTTCTTCTAACAACCGGTTCTCCGAACTGCTTAGAATGTTAACAACCGGTTCTAGCGAATAGGTGCAAACTGGTAGAATCCCACCCCTGACTACATGTATTGTAAATGTTCAAGACGAGCACTTGGGCATTTCTGTAAACTGGGGGAATCTATCTTTGTTTTAATCTGAATCTGCTTTCTTCTGTTTTGCAGCCAGCAGTCGTTCACCTCCAAGGCCAGGGTTCTGCAATCCAAGTCAAGAATGGTAAGCCTGCCAAGCACTCAGCCACACCAAAGACCCACAACTCACAATGCCAGCTTCCTAACTTCCGTTAAAGAAAGGAATAGAACGTTTCCCAGTTTCTGAGTTTAATATTTCAACAGCATGTGTCATGCATTTGATGGTCTTTTTTTCTTTCTCCCACATTTTTTAATGTCTAATTAAAATTAGTTACCATGTCAATCCAGATATTTTATTCTCACCGTCACCACCATATCTTCACAATCTTGTCACAATCTTATCTCAAACTTGGTTTGCCTCTAATTGTTGTGTGTCAAATCGAATTTCACCCTCAGGTGTTTCATGTAATTTCTCCTTAATCTTCCAGGCCTCTGAGTAGCAACACCTGTAATTTTTCAGAACAAGTCGCTGCCTCTTTGGTCCCCGTTTTGATGTCTTCCATGTCACCTTCTACCCCATTTGCCTCAAAGGGGATCCATATTTGCTTTACATGTGTGTACTATTAAACCTCAATATGCAGTCAAACATACACTTGTGGATGCTCCAATAATTCCACATCTCTTAGGACAGACCTCCTTCTCTCCTGTCTTTTCTCAAATATCTGATTCTCCAGCTGACTGCAGCATCTGGAGAGCCCTTCCTTCTTGTCTTCCTGAAAGCCCATTGCATTCTGTAGGGCTTCGTTGTGGAGGCAGGGAGTTCTGAAGCTTTTTCTGAATTATTCTGCAATAGGAAACTAAACTATTGAATATGCAACTCTTCTAACAAATACAACTTTTCTCACATAGAAAGTTTCCTTTCTTTTACACGATGACTGTTTGTTTTGTGTTTTTTGGTCAGTGTTGTCTCAACACCAAAAAACAACAGTAAAAACACACCGTGTCACCATCTAAAATATTTGTACTCAGAATGCCATCCAATTCTTCCACCATTCAGATTTTCTCAAATTTTCTTAGCTTACTCAACAGCAACCAACAGACTTTTGACTTGAAAGTTATTTTCTTAGTACAGTTCAAGTTGTCTGGTTTATTATTTTCCTTCCTTGATTTATCTCCAAGATAAATCTCTTCTCTCAAATCAGTATACCTACCAGTCCCTCCACCATGCCTTCCACAACATGAGGGATATCACCCAGTGAATTCCATAGCCCCACGTTGTTATTGTCCTGCTTCGGGTTTCAATCACACACACTCAAGCATTGTTGCTATGGAGATTAGCAATTTTATTTTAAGGCTGAAGAGATAACTTTAAAACAGAACAACAACAAAATAGAAAGTTGCCTCAAGAGTTTGCTTTTAATAGGAGCATGCAGAAGACTAGTCCAAATCTGGAGGAGGAGGAGGAGCTGGGGGCAAGAGTCAGCCTAAAATCCCTATGTAGCCACAAGGAGACAATTCCTCCCCCCTTGAATTGCATTGACCCTAATCTAACTCCAACCAAGTGCCAGCTGTTAAGAAGATTCCTATACCTGGGTTATTAGCAGCAAATCAATCTAATTGGACCTTCATGGGTGGACCTGGTCTTTCTTGTGCCTGACAAAATCCAGTCCAGGGTTCCAGGAGCCCCATTAGGGATGTCAGTCAAACAAAAACACAAATTCTAAGAGGCTTCCCACAGAGGTCAGGGGTTCAAGGTTTCTTACACAGCAGCGTTCACAGGAATGTCATGCAAGAGCCAGAGATTAGATGTTGTTTCCAACAAAGGGGAGCTGGGTCAGGGCTGCTTAAATCAGGTTGCAGCCAGCTGTCATCAATCAAGAGATTTACTCATTCGCTTGGCGGGAGCATGTCTCTGCTCTTCTCTGCTCTCTCCCCACCAGGTGCAGAGGCTGGGAGGCCTTTAGTCCTCCTCCTCAGACTGCTCCAGCCATCCAGGTGGTGCCTGTGCTTGATCAGCCTTACGTAATTCTTGGTTGGGTGTCTCCTGAGGTTGACATTCCACAGGATCAGCTGGAGCAGCTTCCTTAGATTCAAGAGTCAGAATCAAAGTTTGGTTGTGAAGATTTGCTTCACAACCAAATCTTGAGTCCAGGAAGTTGCCTGGCCTGCTTTTAGCCAAAAGGTCCCTAATCCAGATTGATTTCTGCATTCGGACTCTTGCTCAAACAACCTGAAACCTTCCCCATTAGCAATTTTCTTTTTCTGCTCTTTGGAATGAGAATGCCAAGCAAGTGAAAGGCTCAGCACTTCTCTGGAGGAAGGCTTGGGCCAAAAGATGCGATCCTATTCCTTCCCGTGACACACATCCCTACAAGACAGAGGCTGGCTATTAGTGGACAGGGTCGGTGCTTCCCATGGGCCCTTACCAGAGGTGGTATTCAGCAGGTTCTGACCAGTTCTGGAGAACCGGTAGCAGAAATTTTGTGTAGTTCGGAGAACCGGAAAATACCACCTCTGACTGGAGATTTTATAGTATCCTTCCCCTGCCACGCCCACAGAACCGATAGTGAAAAAATCCACTACTGGCCCAGATGCGTCATGCCCAGGCTGGTCACCCTTTCCATTCCCTATTTTGTCTTTTGATTGAATTCTCACTAACCTCTGCAGCAGCCTCAAAGCTCTTAGCAAAACCTTCTCTTTAGTTACACGGTCCATATTACCACAATGCTTGAAACTGAGTGCAGACCCAGGCTAGAAGCATTGTTGTGGGAACAGCAAAAGACAATTATTACTTTCCTGCTCAGCCTCTTTCATCCGGTTTCACCTTGCCTCAGCAGAGACTCAGTGGCCTTCCTCAAAAATGAGAGAGAGAAAGAGAGAGAGGAAGGAAGGAAGGAAGGAAGAAAGAGAAAGAAAGAAAGAAAGAAAGAAAGAAAGAAAGAAAGAAAGAAAGAAAGAAAGAAAGAAAGAAAGAAAGAAAGAGAAAGGCTCCTCGTCAGTGGTGGTATTCTACCGATTCAGCCCGGTTCGAGCGAACTGGTAGCAAAAAATGCTACCGTTTGGCCAAACCAGTATTTATTTTTTCTTTTTTTCCTCCCAACAATCAGCTGTTCTGACAATCAGCTGTTCTGGGATCACCCTCACTGTCTTACTGCTTCGCCCAGGAGGTTTCCCTGAGGCCTAGGAAGCAAAAATGGGCACTGTGTGTATGAGTGTGTGTGTGCTGCACGCACTCCCCCTCCCCACACACTGTGTTTTTTCCTCCTGGGCCTCAGGGATGTGCTTACACAACACTTTCAATAAAGGGAAACCCCAATTCGCTGTAATATCCATAACCGATGCTTGCAGAGGGATGACTTGTCCATCACATGAAATGTCAGGTTTCCGCTGAGCAATTGGGCCAAAAAATGTATTTTCCCAATTTTTTAAGGCCTAGCCCAGGAGTCCCTAAATTTGGCAACTTTAAGACTTGTGGACTTCAATTCCCAGAATTCCAGAGTCAGCATAGCCTTTTCATGATGTGATTTTTAATGGAAAGTTTACATGCTGTATGGATTTTCTGCTATATCCTTTTCCTAATTTTGTATGTAGATACGTGGAGTTGGGAACTCAGCTGTACACTTCAGAAGACTGCAGATTTCAGTCTCTAGATCTCCCAGCATTTCTTCTATTAGCATTCGGTGGCCTCTGGATACATGCAGCCTTCACTGGATACCCAGGGAAGGGACACTTAACATTAGGGATTTTCTCTGAACTTCTGGAGCCTTTCTGCATGAGAGTAGCTGGGTGGGATCGGCTGTTTTCTAAGTTACTCCATACCTGCCTTCCTCGTCCTGTATCTTCTCTGTCCCAACAGTCATATTCTCAACATTTCTGCAATCTCTGATTGTAGAGGATTTTGTGAAAAACCTCCCTCTCTTTTAACAAGGCTTTGACAGCCAGTGGCCTGCATCTTCCTTATTTATGCAGATCAACAGGTTCCTCCTAGGTGAGGACTCCTGTTGAATGTGCTTTGCTTTTGCTGTTTGGAGTGTCCTAGCTGCATCTCATCATTCATGAGACATGTCAGTCTAAACCAAAGGCCCCAAACATGGCAACTTTAAGACTTGTGGACTTCAGCTCCCAGAATTCTCTAGCCAGCTATGCTGGAGAATTCTGGGAGTTTTGCTGGCTGGAGAATTCTGGGAGTTGAAGTCCACAAGTCTTAAAGTTCCCAAATTTGGGGACCCCTGGTCAAAACCAATCTTCAGCTTTTGTGTTACGTGTTCTACCTTGATCCCATCACATTTGTACTGTTTTTATGTTTCTTTCCATGAAGGCTTTTGAGTGACTGCCATTTTCTCTTGCTGAGATCTTTCAGGTGGAGTTCTTAATGACTGGTCTCGCATAACAATGAACCCGAAAGTGTTTAAGCTGCACACCCGGAGTGGCGAGCTGGAGGTACTGGCAGACGGCACGTACTTCGTCTATAGTCAGGTAGAAGTGAGTACGGTCTTAGGCCTAACTCCTTTTCCTCTATCCAAAATGCAACATCTGTGGCATCAGAAGAGTGTTGCTGCAGAACAAGGAAGGCGATCAAAAGTGTGTGCATTAAGAAGTCTCATCTTGTAGACAAATTCAGGACACAGTGGTATTGCTGAAGTACCAGCTCCTTTTCTAGACCAAGGGTCTTCAACCGTGGCAACTTAAAGACTTATGGACTTCAACTGGGAGTTGAAGTCCACAAGTCTTTAAGTTGCCAAGGTTGGAGACCCCTGGTCTACAATGTATGTGTCTAACAGGATTCTGATGGAACACACACATACACACACCAGTCCCATCCTTCTTCCCTTCTCCGATCTTGCATCTCCCTGCAGTCGCTACCACTTTGCTCATATGGCATTTTCCAACTGTCATTTTTGATGGCCAGGATCCCTTCTCCTTAGGCCCCTGCCCTCAAATCCCTTTCTTGGTTGTCCCATGTACTTATTCACTTACCACCTCAAAGCATGTGCCCCTTCTATGTCTTCTAAATTAAAAAAAAAGAAAATGACTTTTTCAGTGTCATAGGTGCTAAAGGGGAATAAAACCCAACCCACAAGCACTGCAGATCATTTTGGAGTTGGTGGGTTTAGGAATAGAGAAATAGCGTTACAATAAAATTATACCCACCCTCCATAAATAAAAGTAATACAATTTAAAAATAGAATTAAATTGTTAAGTATTCTTGCCGATTTTCAGAGCACATGCCTTGATTTGCAAATCCCAGCCTCTAAGGCAATGGGAGTTGCACAAGCCTTATCTTGGAACGTGTCTACAAAAACTCTTTCCTAAACTGCCTGTTCTAACCTGCCCTTCCCTTCTTGCAGTTGACCTGTTGTTCTACTGTATGTTGTAGAGAATTCCTACAGAATTCGGGGTGGGGCGGGGTGAATGAGCACCAGGGAAGGAATCTGGAACTATCTGGCAGAAGACGGGCCAAGTCCGCAGGCAGAGAGAGGTGTGAAAGGCTCACATGCAAGACAAGGCAAAAGGGCTCCTAGCTTGATGGGTCATCCTGGCAGCTTGTCTGTGAATGCAGCAGCCTGAAACCTTTTACACAGGTGGCATCGGGTTGTTTTAACTGGGGACTTCATAAAACTGCAATTGGAGCATTCCATGAAGAATATGAGGCTTGTTGTTTTTAAACTGAGCCGCGGTGGCGCAGTGGTTAGAGTGCAGTATTGCACGCTACTTCTGCTGACCGACTGCAGTTTGGCAGTTCAAATCCCACCAGCTCAAAGTTGACTCAGCCTTCCATCCTTCCAAGATGGGTAAAATGAGGACCCAAATTGTTGAGGGCAATATGCTGTCTCTGTAAACCACTTAGAGAGGGCTGTAAATCACTGTAAAGCGATATATAAATCTAAGTGCTATTGCTATTAAAACAGCTTTCCACAAATAATTTCTTTAGGTAATAGAGCCTCTGTGGGTGTCTATCCCCACAGGCCAAATCTTTCCCAATGAAGTTACATATTTTTCTTGCGTGGATTGGTTTGTTCCTCAAGAGATGGCATTTCAGCATTGCTGCTGTCAGGCTACGGAACTTCTTCTCATTCAAACAATAAGAATGAACTTCTGAGAACCAAACGTATCAAAAGGAATTCTTTATTGGGATGAGAGAATCCTGTAGGAGTTCAAAGCAGCGTCTGAGGACCCTCAGGCATACAGTGATAGATAAAGGGGCTTAGAATCCCCCCTCCTCCCAATGTTTACTTAGGAAAACAAAAGCCAATATGTTAATCCCCCTCCCAGCTCCTCTGGGAGGGGATTCTTCCCTTTTAGGAAGGGTTTTTCCTCGTGTAACTTTCCCAAGACGTACCTAGCTTCCTCCCCCCACCCCCTTTTTAGAACGGACTGTTTTTTGAGATTTCCCAGAGCACTTCATTGTGGAGTTTTATGGATCCCTCATCTCCTGGCTGTGCCTCCCAAAGGTGATAGGTTCCGGCCATCTGGTTTCCTTTCCCCCCCATTGTATCATGTATGGGTGTGCATATTCGATACAAGGTTAAATATATTCAGGTTACATCAAGCAAGGATTTCTTTATCAGTTCCCCCCCCCCGCTTTCCTCTTCCTCTGAAGAAATGACAGATACACGGATCTGACAGCTGCTTTGATAGGCCAATAACCATGGAAGTGGAAAATCAACTGAAGCCTTACATTTTCTTTGAAAGTAATCTGTAAACAAAATTAGATTTCTTTCAATGGTAATTGATTATCAGTTAAACCACCATTGTGTATTCCATTAAATGAATTCATTTTTTTCCCTTGTGGGACCGACCTTGTGTGCGTGAGATGGAGACAGTTTTTGGCTCAGTGACTGGCGCCCATGTTCTCTGCCATCATTAAAGAGTAATTTATCCTGTATTCTGAATAACAAGCATTGCTATAGGCGCCCTTTTACATGAATCTCCTGTAGGGTTTCTTCCTCCTGGTGATACTTTTTCCTCCCCAATATGTTTGCTTCCAATTAGGTATATTACATAAACTTCACAGATTTTGCCAGCTTCGAGGTGGTGGTGGATGAAAAGCCTTTTCTGCAATGCACTCGGAGTATTGAAACAGGGAAGACCAACTTCAACACCTGCTACACCGCTGGGGTTTGTCTCCTCAAAGCCCGGCAGAAGATTGCTGTGAAAATGGTCCACGCTGACATCTCCATCAACATGAGCAGGCACACCACTTTCTTTGGGGCCATTCGGCTAGGGGATGGCCCCTCCACTTAAGGACCTGAGGTGGGGCCTTCCCCAACCCGCCTGCCTGTTCAAAAGATTGGGAAGAGTCAAAGAACTGATGAGATATTTATTTTTTTTAATGTAACTACACAAAGCAAGCCAGGTTCCCCTTGGTTCCATTGGAGCAGTTCTTAAAAAATGGAGCATTGCTAGGGATGAGACTTTCCACCTGAGCTGCATATATCACATCAGAGGCAGGTGGTGAGAAGGTCCCTTCCTTCCCACAACTGGCACTGATAAGAGTTACTATGGCAACAGATGATGGAAGGCATGCAACTGAGTGCTCTCCAGGAAGATTATGTTAATGGGAAACTTCTTCTTCCCCCCGCCTCTTAATTTTTCATACCAAAAATACATAGAACGTGGCCAGGACATATCTAAATTCTAATAGTAATAAGTTTTATTGTTTAGAAGTTGGAACTATAGATGAGGGACTATTTATAAAGCTGGAAGTCACCTTTGGCAAAAACACACTAGCCAGTTAAAATAGTCAATCCAATTTCCCAAAGCTAATGTGCTGTTACAGGTTTTTAAAAAAGATTTCTTTCTGGATTTGGGTTTCTAGTCTCTGTCTCTACAGATAAGTTTGGAATGTGGCATTTCCCAATGCAGTCTTGATACTTTACTTGAAAACCAAGATTAGCAGTGTGTGTGGAGGTCTTTCTTCAAACGTCCCAATGGGCATTTTCTTTTCTTAGTGAGCCGAGTCAGAGCAGTAAAACACAACCTTGCCTTACACAGTGTATTGGTCCTGAGATGTAGACAACCTGTTTCCTATTACGAGAAGAGAGGCTCAGGGAAGACAATTAGGCGGTTCTAGGATTGAGTTTAGACTTGGGTGGAATCTGGGAAGCAACTGTTTCCATTGTGTACAGATCAGTGTCAGCCAAACTTTAAAGAGACTGCTCCCACCAGATACTTTAACGCTGTGAATGATAATTGCAAAGACAACACGATGGAGCAATTCTGGCAAACTATTAAGCCAGCTGGCAAGGGGGATCATTTAGGGCTTAGAAAGGTGATGGGAGAAAGTTAAAGCAAGCATTGTGATGGTATCATCGGTTCCTTCCCAACACTCTGCCAGGGAGACAGAAAAAAAATGTCACCAGTTTGTTTCAGCCAAACCTGTTCTCACTAACGGCTATCCTGATGGAGTCATTGGAGAAGCACAAAAGTGCCAGTATGGTGCTTGGTTTTAAGTGGCAACTGTAAAATTGAAATTCTACTCTTGTGCTAAGCGCAGATGTCTTGATCCTCCTGCTCTTGTTTATTTGCAGCGATGAAGCAATGCTTCTGAAAAAGGTTTGTGTATTATCTACAGGATCTAGTTTAGTGATGGTTTTTAAAGGAAGACTGCAGCAATGCCAATCCCATCACTTCTGGTGATGCAAGCTTGTTTTACTTGGGAAATAGGGACCCAAGACTGGAAGCCCCAAGAAATGATTAAGCCGCCTCTCTTTCTGCCCTTCAGCCAGCAGCATCAGGGTCAACGCTCCAGGCCAGAGGTTCTGCTTGTCCAATGGGACACTTACAGGTAGTCCCCAACCTACGACAATTGAGCCCAAAATTTGTGTTGCTAAGTGAAACATTTGTTAAGTGAGTTTGGCCCCATTTTACGCCCTTTCTCGCCACAGTGGTTAAGTGATTTACTGCAGCTGTTAAATTAGTAACCTGGTTGTTTAGCGAATCTGGCTGCTCCACTGATTTTGCTTGTCAGAAGGTCACAGAAGAGGATCATGTCACTCCCCTAGGACAGGGGTCGCCAACCTTTTGGACCGCAGGGACCACCAAACTCATAATTTTAGATCCCGCGGATCAGAGACCCTGCGAAAATCCCCAGGAAAGTCTGAAGGAAAATTCCCCATCCTGCTTTCCTACTGATCGATCGTTCTTTATTTTGGGATCGCAGGATACTATCTCCAGCTCCGTTCTCAAGGGGGGGGGGGAGAGAGAGACTTTTGGCTTCATGCAAGGAAAGCAGCAGAAGCAGCAGAAGTCTGTCTTTCTCTCCCCCAAACTCCACCAGAAACGAGTCTTTGTGAGACTTGGAGCAGGAGGCCTTGCAGGGTCCCAAAGACTCATTTCTAGCAAAGTTTGGGGGAGAGAAAGAAAGACTTTTGTTGCTTTCCTTGTGTGCAGCCAAAAGCAGAAGAAGAAAGAAGCAGAAGAAAGCAGCAGCCTGGTGGCCAGGCTAGGCACGTGGGGCAAGTTCTCCCCCTCCCCCCTTCCCCCCCTCCCCTCACTACCTTGTGTGCAATGCAAGCGACACAAGCCTTGTGCTCCTGCGGGCCCTGTGGGCAGAACAGCCTTGTGTTCCCACGCAGCCTGGATTAATTGCTTTGGGGGGGACATTCCTCTGTGGACCACCAAAATTGTTTCATGGACCACCAGTGGTCCCTGGCCTACTGGCTGGCAACCACTGCCCTAGGACATTGTGACCGTCACAAATAGAAGCCAGTTACCAACCGTCTGGATTCTGATCACGTGACTGTGGGGATGTTGCCAAGGCCATAACTGAAAAACCTTTTTCAATGCCGTTGTAATTTTGAAGTCACTAAAGGAACTGTTGTAAGTCAAGGATTACCTGTAGTTATGGACTGCTCCACTTCAGGCTTCCTGTTTTTAGTGGCCTTAAGAAGTTGGCTTTATTAGAGTATAAAGTGCGACCCGCCATTAGGTGTTTTAAAAGTCTGGTGTTGGTCAAACTCTGTCCAGACTCTGAATGACAGGAAAGCTCCAGGCACAAGTCGGCCTCTTTTGCAGTGGGGTGCAGATGGCAAATGGGGGGCTACTGCTCTGTGGGCCAGCAGTGGTAGTCACAATATGATCACTGTGTATATAGATATATAGATATATATATGGAGGGAGGGTGGGAGGGAGAGAGAAAGAGAGAGAGAGAGAAAGATATATATATATAGATATATAGATATATATAGATATATATATATATAGATATATAAATGTATATAAGTTGGGGTTTAAGTTTAGTTAATTTACAGCAAATAAAGCTCTCTTGATGTGGTTTCAATTGCTTGAATCTGTTCTGACCCAAACCTTGTTCCAAAGAAACAAACACCAAGCAGAAGTAAAAGCAAAACCTTTTAATGCTTCTCTGCGAATTCTGTTCATTCACAGTTAAAATGGTGGGCAGCCGGGGGCCAGTTTTATCGGCACGGTAACTGGGAGAGGTAGGTATGCTAGGGGTGGAGGGCCATATCCGGTTAGGGGATCGCGCTCCCGATGTTTACAAGCGGTAGCGCGCTCCGACCCTCCCTACCCATCCTGCAGTCCTGGTTGTCCGGAATCTCAGGCCCTGAATACCCGGCTGCTGTTGTGCAATGCCAGGTCTGTGGTTAATAAGGCTCCCCTGATCTGGGAGTTGGCTCAGGAGGAGGCCGCGGACCTGGTAGGTGTCACCGAAACCTGGTTGGGCCCAGAGGGAGGGGTCCCTCTGGTTGAGATGTGCCCACCAGGTTTCCTTGCATTTCACCAGCCTAGGGCTCAGGGAAGGGGCGGTGGGGTGGCGGTGCTTATAAAGGAAGTCCTTTGTCCTAGGGAGGCCACTGTCCCTCAGACGGCTGGCTGTGAATCTCTTTTTGTGAAGTGGGGGCAAGGGGTTCAGATGGGTCTTTTGTTGACGTACCTGGCTCCCTGCCACGTCTCATCGGCCCTACCCGGACTCCTAGAGGTAATAGCCGGGCTGGCGGTTGAGACCCCAAGGCTCTTAGTCATGGGGGATTTCAACCTGCCATCGCTCGGTGAAACCTCGGGGTTGGTCCGGGAGTTCTTGGCTTCCATGACGGCCATGGACCTGACCCAGTTAGTTTCTGCCCCCACTCACATGGGAGGTCACATGCTGGACCTGATTTTTGTCTCTGGGCAGTGGTTGAATGACTGTAATTGGGGGGATTTAGTTATTACGCCCTTGTCATGGACAGATCATTCCCTCCTTAGGCTGGATTTCTGTTCCGCTACCCCCCACCGCAGGGAGGCGGAGCCACTTAGATGGTTCCGCCCCAGGCGCCTAATGGATCCGGATCGGTTCCAGAGGGAGCTTGGGCCATTTCCTGAATCTCTGGCTCTCAGCTCGCCTGGAGACCTGGTGGCCACCTGGGAGGGGTCGGCCGCCGGGGCCCTAGAGCGAGTTGTGCCTATGCGACCTCTGACTCGGCACAGATCCCATTTGGCTCCGTGGTATACGGAGGAGCTACGGGAGATGAAGTGCCGAAAAAGACGTCTTGAGGGCATTTGGAGGGCGAGCCGTTCTGAGTCTGACCGAACACAGGTGAGATCTCATATTAAGACTTACCTTGTGGCGATAGGGGCGGCGAAATCTTCGTATTTCTCCGCCCTTATTGCATCAGCAGAAAATCGGCCTGCCGCCCTGTTTAGAGTGACCCGCTCTCTACTTGAACCGAGAGCGCGGGATGACCTCTTGCAGGGTAGAGCGGAGGAGTTTTCCCGATTTCTGCATGATAAAATCGCTCAGATTCGGGAAGGGCTCGACTCCAATTGGGTGGTCCCGGGGGAGGTGTCCGGGGCAGGTCTTGAGAGTGTTATCTGGGGGGAGTTCGATCCTGTGACCGCTGAGGGTGTGGACAGGTTGCTGGGGGGTCTGAATGCCACCACCTGTTTATTGGACCCGTGTCCTTCCTGGTTGGTTTCGGCCGCCAGGGAGACGACACGAGGCTGGCTCCAGGGGATTGTCAACGCTTCTTTGAGAGAGGGGTTGCTCCCTACCGCCCTGAAGGCGGCGGTGGTGCGCCCCCTCCTCAAGAAGCCTTCCCTGGACCCAGCTATTTTAAACAACTATCGTCCAGTCTCCAACCTTCCCTTCGTGGCGAAGGTTGTTGAGAGTGTGGTGGCACGTCAGCTCCCCCAGTACCTGGAGGAAGCAACTTACCTCGATCCGTTCCAATCGGGCTTCAGGCCTGGACATAGCACTGAGACGGCATTGGTCGCGTTGGTTGATGATCTCTGGAGGGCTCGTGACAGAGGGTTCTCCTCTGTCCTGGTCCTATTAGATCTCTCGGCGGCTTTTGATACTATCGACCATAGTATCTTATTGCGACGGTTGGAGGGGTTGGGGATTGGTGGAACCGTCCTCCGATGGTTCTCCTCCTTCCTCTCTGACCGTTCGCAATTCGTGTTGGCGGGGGGGGAGAGGTCCACCTCTAGGCCCCTGGTTTGTGGGGTGCCTCAGGGGTCGGTCCTTTCTCCCCTCCTGTTCAACATTTATATGAAGCCGCTGGGCGAGATCATCCGTGGTCTTGGAGTGAGGTGTCATCTGTATGCAGATGACACCCAGCTGTACATCTCCACTCCGGACCACCCCAACGATGCTGTGGGGACTATGTCTAGGTGCCTGGAGGCCGTGCGGGACTGGATGGGCGGGAACAGGCTTCGGCTCAACCCATCCAAGACCGAGTGGCTGTGGTTTCCGGCGCCCCGATATAGCCAGCTGACACCTTCGCTGGCTATTGGGGGGGAGGTTCTGCCCCCCACAGAGAGGGCTCGCAACCTGGGAGTCCTCCTGGATGTACGGCTGTCGCTTGAACATCACATCGCGGCCGTCTCCAGGGGGGCGTTTCATCAGATCCGTCGGATCTACCGGTTGCGGCCCTTCCTGGATCGGGACGCCTTGCGCACGGTCACTCAGGCCCTTGTCACCTCTCGCCTGGACTATTGTAATGCCCTCTACATGGGGCTCCCTGCGGGGAGCATCCGGAGACTCCAGTTGGTGCAAAATGCAGCCGCGAGGGTGATTATGGGGGCGTCGTGTAGCGCCCATGTGACGCCTCTCCTGCGCGAGCTGCATTGGTTGCCGATGGCTCTCCGGGTTCGCTTTAAGGTTCTAGTTTTGACCTTTAGGGCGACCCATGGCATGGGACCAGGTTACCTTCAGGACCGCATTCTGCCAACGTTCTCCAACAGGCCGGTGCGTTCCCACAGGGAGGGTCTGCTCCGGGTGCCGTCGGCCGCTATGTGTCGTCTGGCGGCGCCAAGGGGTAGGGCCTTCTCTGTGGGTGCCCCCGCCCTCTGGAATACTCTGCCACCGGAACTTCGTACCGGCACGGACCTGAGGGCCTTCAGGCGCGCGTTAAAGACTTGGCTCTTTGAGCAGGCCGGCCTGGGCTGAGATAATGATTTTAAATTTGATCTCCATTTTTAACTTTAAATTGGGTTTTAAGGGTGGGGGGGGGGGTTTCCTAATTTTAGTCTGCAGCTGATTCAAATATTTAATTACTTTTTAACTTTTGTATTTGTGGGGTTTTTAGACGAGCTGTTCACCGCCCTGAGTCCCTAGGGAGAAGGGCGGTATATAAATGTAATTAATAATAATAATAATAAAATAATAAAAGGCTATTAAAACAAATAGTGTCTGATAACAACGAGCCTTGGCAAGGTTGCGCAAGGCTGCCAAAAGCACTAGATTAAGTTGCCAAGAAATATTCCAAACAAAAAGTCTTCAAACACAAACCAAGATAGTCCGAACTTTCAAAGGCTTGAAGTGCAAGAACTTCTTTGTTTCCTGCAAAGAACTCCGGTTTCTCAGCTGGCTTTTATCTCTTAAGGGAGGGGCCATTACCTTGCAGCCTTACTCCTGAGTCGCCCGTGCTGCTGCAGCTACTCTTTCCTTCGAGCAGCCTTGTGCACATGGGCATTGGGCACAGGTTCCTCGGGGTCCTCTTCATCACTGCTGCCAGCCTCCACAATCTCCAAAGGCACTACTCCACTCCCTGATGGTCCTGGCCCCGCCCCTGCATCACAGGCAGGCCCATCATCTGAGTCCTCGCTCTCCGAGCCCTCAGCCGCCCACACCTGCTGCCCAGCCATATCTCATTCTTACTGAAAGGACTACCAGGGCTTGCGACTTCTAAGGACTCCTGAAAAAATCAGGACAGCATGGTTGGAACAAGATTCCATTACAGCAGGTTAAGTAATAATGTTTAGGCGTCCTCTTTGTCTTTAGGAAGCGTAAAGAAGCGGTTTCTTGGCAGGACTGGGGAAAATGAAACGGTTTGAGGATACTCGACGGAGATACAAAGAGATATTTAGCATGGTGCACTACTCTGAGCTTGAACACAACACTTGCTCAGACCTGAGAGTGGGGGATTTAATTTCTTGTTACACTTCATGGAAACGTAGCTCCTGCTCACTTTCCAACCTGCCAGTTCCCTAACTGAAATAGGAAATGTTTTGAATGTCACCAAGTAGCTCACAAGTTTGTTCCAGAAATTTCAATAAATCTGCCCCTGATGCTGCTGAGGCTATCATTTTGCAGGATTTCGAGGTACACTGAGGAAATGTCCACTTGGTCTTCAGAACATGGAAGAAAAAGCTAGGCAGATGCATACCTGCTGAATCAGCTTCAACTTTTTACATACTTAACAGGACCATGAGCGACAGAAGATTTGCTCAGTGCCCTGGCCTCTGCATGAATTTTAATTCCTCTACCAAGCCCAGGGATACTCTGACCACTGCCAGGAGTTCAATCCTGACCAGCTCAAGGGTTACTCAGCCTTCCACCCTTCCAAGGTTGGAAAAATAAGAGCCCAGATTATTGAGGGCAAAAGGTTGACATTTATAAACCATGTAGTGAGTGATGTAAAGTGGTATATAAGTCTTAAGTGCTATTGCTAAGTATGAACTGATCACAGAAATATATAGACGTTTCTTGAAAAGGTTCTGCTGTGAGCTGTTTTAATGGTATGTGAGAAAGACCTTGGGAGATGGGGAACTATTAATAAAAGTATTGCAGGCAAACTCTGCCCACTGCCAGGAGTTCAACCCTGACGGGTGCAAGGTTGACCCTTCCCTCCATCCTTCCAAGGTTGGTAAAATGAGGACTGAGATTGCTGGGGACAAGAGGCTGACTCTAAACCGCTTGTAAAGCACAATGAAGCTTATAAATGTCGTAATGCTATTGCTATAGCCATGAAGAATTGCAACCCTACCCTAGGGCAGGCAATTCAGGAACAAGGAATTCCCCTCTCCCCTTCTATCCTCGGGGGCTGGATTTGCCCATCAGACAAGAGCAGGGCCTACAGAAGGCAGGCAGGGCCTGAACTAAGGCTTCACGTTCATAGTCAGCCTCTTGAAGCGGCTCTGGAGGCTACCAGCAGCCACCACAGCCAGTCAGCGAGGGCCAGCCATGTCCTGGACCCAGGGCCCCTCCGGAGGCAGTTCTGAACAGACCAATTTCTGAGCCTCCCACCCCAAAAGGTCTGCCAGTGGAAGTGGGGGGGGCTATGTGCATCTCACAGAGGGAAACTGGACAGCGAGAGAAAAGGGGAAGCACTTGTTGGCCGCAACCTGGGTTTAGCGTGGCACAGATGCCAATCAGAGCCAGACATGAGAGCTGGTTCAAGGAACTTTTATTTAAGTACTCCAGCAAAAGGGTGTCAGCAGCTAAAGGAGCCAAGACCCAGAACAATGGACAAATACACTTTTATAGTTATGATTAAGGAAGACTTTGAAAAATGTGCAGAGTAGAGCAACTAAGAGGATTAAAGGCCCAGAGACAAATACACATGAAGAATGGTTGTAGGAACTGGGTATGGCTCGTTTAGAGAAAACAAGGCTACGTTAGAAGTGCCAATATCACCTTATAAAGTGCTAACAATAAAGCTGAAAGTTTAAGCAATACCATCATAGTTTCCATCTCCTCCTCTTTATGGCCCTACCCAAGACTTCTGCTTTCCCAAATTATGCTTATGTAATGCAACTAATTGCCACTGAATGAGTTTTCTGGAGAAATAAGGGACTCCCTTAAAGAGTGAGGTTGGCCAATTCCTATCTGCCATGATAGGTAGACAGACAGACAGATTTCAAAGGATGGAAGAAACTTGACGCTAACTAGGTGATCATCCGGTAAAGAGGGGTCAGTAAAGCTTGAATCATTTCAAACTGCTTGTTCCTGTCTCCATGGTAACCTGGGACGCCCTGAGATGCCAAGGGAATTTTCAGAGTAAGAACCTGATGATGAAAAGTGATGTCAGTGCAGACGGCAAGGAGCGCATCAGCAATGGCTCTCAAGAGGTAAGCATGGGAGGAAAGAAAGCATCCCATCCTAGTCACATTAAGGAGAAATTTCCTAACAGTGAGGACAATTAGCCAGTGGAACAGCTTGCCACCAGAAGTTGTGGGTGCTCCATCACTGGAGTTTTTAAAGAAGAGATTGGAAAACCATTTGTCTGAAATACCGTGTTTCTCCAACAATACGGCCTCCACCAATAGAAAGACCCAGCATGTTTTCTAGGCATGAAATGAAATTAAGCCCCTCCCCCCAAATTTAGGCCTAGTTAAAAACATGCTGGGGTGGGAGGGCGGGGGGAAACTTGCCTTTAACAGTGCCCTGTGTGGCGCTGCTGCTGTTCTCGCGCCAGCAGGAAGTGTAGAAGCGTTTTTGCTGCTTCTCGGGCGGGGGAGCTGCCTCCATGGCTTCCACAGTTCCTGCCGGCACGAGAACAGCAGCAGCGCCGGCGGGAACGTGAAAGCGTTTCTGCTGCTGCTCGGGTTTGTGCGGAAGCCTCCTGTGTGTCAGGTTTCTGCACACACCCGAGCAGCAGCAGAAACGCTTCCACGTTCCCGCCGGTGCTGCTGCTGTTCTCGCGCCAGCGCCAGCGGGAATTGTGGAGGTAAGCGAAGGAAAAGCAAGAGCAGCAGAGGAAGCAGCAGTGGCAGGCGCCGAAAGTCTTGCAATTTAAAATGCCCTGCCAAAGCCGACATCCACACCGCTGCCACCCACCCGCTGATGGGGGGGGGGGAGGAGAGAAATTAATTCAGCCCCGAAAAGACAGCCTAGCCGTTTTTTCGGGGCTCAAAAAAAAATAAGGCCCTGCCTTATTTTGTGAGAAACACAGTAGTACAGAGTCTCCTGCCTAAGCCCGGGGTTGGACTACATGACCTCCAAGGTACCTTCTGGCTCTATCCTGATTGATGAAGTTAACACCCTAAGAATAAACCACTGGTTCTCTGGCACCCGTTTCTTTTGATCAGATTCTTCTACTTGACGCTGTTTCTTCATATGTTGCAGGTTTGTGCTAAAAAGCTTTCTTATCAAAAATGATTAACTGTTAAAATAAGCCAGACTTCGCAGGGTCTCCAACAGTGACAACTTTAAGACTTGTGGACTTTGACTCCCAGAATTCCTCAGCCAGCTTTTTTGGAGCTTTGCTGGCTGAGGAATTCTGGGAGTTGAAGTCCACAAGTTTTAATAGTAGCCAAGGTTGGAGACCCCTGGGCCAGAGGCTAACATGGCTTATATATTTAAAAATATATAAACTTTAAAAGCCGATACAAAAATTTATGCCACCAGATAAAGACTGAGTGTACCAATTATCACATTAAACAAGAGGAAAACCTACGCACCAATTCCACCTGCGCTTTCTTCAATTTTGTAAACAACTAAAAGACTCAAGGTCCATCCCACCCCTAAAAGAACCAAATATAAAGACTGTAACAATGACACCATTAAAGGCAACCTCTTTAACACATTCTTTGGCTCAGTATTTGTAAACAGCAATGGATCATGACCAGTATTTCCTAGTCGAACCGCAGACAACTACAATGATTTAATACATATCGATTTTACAGAAGACAATGTTGAAAAAGCACTACACAATCTAAAACCATCTCTATTTATGGGTCAGAAGGAATATGTGCCTACTTCTTAAAAAGGCTATCCACTACCATAGCTGAACCTCTAAGCATAATCTTTGAAAAATCTTTCAGGACCAGCTCCTTGCCAAATCTATGGTCACTAGCCACAGTCATTCCCATCTTCAAAAAGGGAGACCCAGCCTAGTTGAAAATTACAGACCAATCTCTTTATGCTGCATCACCTGTAAAGTCATGGAATCAATTATTAACGAATCCATTATTCTCCACTTAGAGACAAACAATCTACTCTCTAACAAACAGTTTGGCTTCAGAAGAAAACTGTCCTGTAATCTGCAACTCTTGCACTGTAAAAACATATGGACTACACAACTTGATCAGGGCAAAGCAATTGATGCAATTTACATAGACTTCTGTAAAGCCTTTGATTCAGTAGTACACGACAAACTACTCCTAAAACTAAGGTCTTATGGTATCTCTGGATATCTGCATAACTGGATAGAAGCATTTCTGTCAAACAGGCAACAAATGATCAAAATTGGGAGTGTCCTATCAAATCCTGTACCTGTCAATAGTGGTGTCCCCCAAAGCAGTGTTCTAGGACCAACTCTCTTCATACTCTATATTAATGACCTCTGTGATTATATTAAGAGCAACTGCATTCTTTTCGCTGATGATGTAAAGCTATTCAATACCATTGACAATGCTGCTACCCTTCAAAAAGACCTCGACTATGTGTCAGAATGGTCAAACAAATGGCAACTTCAGATCTCAAGTAAATGCTCTGTGTTGCATATTGGCAAAAAAAATCAAAAAATCAAATACAAGCTGAATAGTCAAGACCTTGTTGATGACACAAACTTTATCAAGGACCTTGGAGTACTCATCTCAAATGATCTAAGTGCTAGAGCCCACTGTAACTACATAGCCAAAAAGGCATTAAGAGCTGTTAACCTAATTCTGCGTAGCTTTTTCTCTAGTAATATCACTCTACTAACTAGAGCATGTAAAACATTTGCTAGACCAATACTTGAATACAGCTCATCAGTCTGGAACACGCATTACATATCTGATATTAATACAATTGAGAAAGTCCAGAAATATTTTATGACAAGAGTCCTCCACTCCTCTACTTGTAGCAGAATACCTTATGCCACCAGACTTGAAATTTTAGACCTAGACAACCTAGAACTACGCCGCCTTTGGTTTGATCTGAGTATAGTACATAAAATTATATATTGCAATGTCCTACCTATCAATGAATACTTCAGCTTTAACCAAAACAACACAAGAGCACAAAATAGATACAAACTCAAGGTTAATCGTACCAAATTTGATGGCAGGAAATACGACTTCAGCCACAGAGTGGTCAATATCTGGAATACTCTATCTGACTCTGTGGTTTCTTCCCCAAACCCCAAAAACTTTAACCTTAAGACTGTCTAGTATTGATCTCACTCCTTTCCTAAGAGGTCTGTAGGGGGCGCGCATAAGCGCACCAAAACATGCCTACCGTCCCTGTCCTATTGTTTCTTTTTTTCCTTATTCGTATTTATGTATTTACAACCATGTTTATACTTATACCTGTTATCTAATAATTGTTTGACAATAAATAAATAAATAAATAAATATATGCACGTGCTCAGCTGGCGTCCTTCCAGCCTGCAACTTTCTCGCGGCGACTCTCCCGCCCTTCCCCACGGCTCTTGTCGACCCGCAGCGCGGCTGCAACTTCGCGCCTCGCTAAAGCAATTCCTTAAGTTTATTTCCAACGTGAGACTCCCCCCGCCCTGAAGGGACACAGCGACACGCCCCTTCCTCACCCCCCCCACCCTGCCTGCCTCTCGCGGGCCCGCCATCCCGGCCAAACCACCTCATGGGGGCGTGGCGTGACGGACGGGAGGCCACGCCCTCCGACGCAGCGCTGCAGCCCCGCCTCGCCGCGTGACGTCAGCGCCGCGCCCGCGCCTCCTTGCGACGTCATTGCCGGCCGGAGCGCGGCGATGGCGGCGGCGGCTGAGGAGGAAGAGCCGCCGCGGCTCTCGGAGCTGCTGGAGTCCGGCTGGCGGCTGCTGGAGGAAGTGGAGAGCGATGCCGAGGGGTCGTCGGGGGCGCCGGCCGTCCAGCGCCGGGTGCAGCGCGGCCTGGAGCTTCTGGAGCGCGCCGCCCGCGCCGTGTCCCAGCTGGAGCTCTTCAGGTGCGGCGGGTGGGCGAGGCGGGGTGTGTGTGGAGGGGGGGCGGTCGCGCTGCCCCTCCGCCTGGGAGGCTCCGCTCAGCCGCCTCGGCCTGTCTTTGCAGCCGCAACGAGGAGCTGGAGGAGATCGCCTCGGCCGACCTGCGCTTCATGCTGGTGCCGGCCCTGCTGGCCGCGCTGACCCTGCGGCAGGTGGCCCCCCCGCGCCGGCTGGAGCACCTGCGGAGGGCGCGCGGCCTCTTCCTGGAGTTCCTCCGCCTCTGCCGGGACTACGCCGTGGCCCGCTTCGATCTGCCGCGAGAGGCCGTGGACGAGGAGGAGGAGGAGGAGCAGCGCGGCGAGGAGGCCGGCCCCGCCCCGCCCGACGGCCAGGCCTCGCTGCTGGCCATGGCGGCCGCCCGGAGGGCCAAGATTGAGAGGTAGGTTTGCGGGGGGGGGGCGAGAAGGGGCCTTTCCTCTCGGAAAGGGGTCTCCCACCTTGGCTGCTTTAAGATTGGTGGACTTCAACTCCCAGAATTCCTCAGCCAGCAAAGTTCAGCAAAGCAAAGCTGGCGGAGGAATTCTGGGAGTTGAAGTCCATCAGTCTTAAAGCGGCCAAGGTGGGAGACCCCTGTTCTAGGACCCTGCCCTGCGCGCCCTCTGCAGCAACTCCCCTCCTCACCTGGCTGCGTGCAAGTGATTTTGGGCATCTCTTTCCACTTGAGGGGAGGAACCCCCCTCCCCCCCTTGAGCCTTTTTGGTCTGGTGGAGATTGTTAGGATATATGCAGAGTAACCCTTGTATAAAAAGGATATGCACACAGAAACAGTTTTATGAGATCAGTTATGAAGAAATATACAGCCACACAGAGTTGAACAAGTTGTATTAATGTTTACTTGAAGAAATAGCACAGTCCAATAAACAGTCCATGTCATACACGTTTTTAACAGTCCAGAAATATCCAGTTATAAAATCTTTTTACCGGTTTCAAGTTTTTTACAGCAGACAAATATCGAACCATAATACAACCGATAATCTTCGATATCAACAAAATATCAAAATAAACAGGGTTAATCAGTATCGGTCCGTAGTCAGTCAGTATCAGTATCAAGGGAGATCATCAGTGAAAAAGAGAGTTAAACCATGATCTATAGCTCCCTCTTATGGCAACTTGTAGCATAATTAACCAACCAGAACACAGTATAATACATTACAGTATTTTTCCTTAAAGCTACAAACATATATATTTATAGTTTATATATTGTCAACCCAACTATGTTACTTATATATACATAACAGAGATGCTCTGGGAAGCACCACCTGCCCAGGCTGGCAGGTAACAAGTTTTGATTCTGGATTCGCCCTCTTGATTTTGGGAGCAGATGCATTACAGTATTTTGCAGGTGCAAATTAACTTCAGTGTTGGTTTTCTGTAAACCAGCTCTGTGAGACTGTTGGGTTTTGACAGTACAATACACCAGTGGTTCCAATGATGGGATTCAAATTTTTTTTGCTACCGGTTCTGCGGATGTGGCTTGCTGGGCGTGGCATGGCTTGGCCGTGGCTTGGTGGCTGTGGCAGGGGAAGGATACTGCAAAATCTTCACTCCGTCCCCACCTCACTAACCTGCTTTCCAGCTCAGTTCTCCTGTGCAGGGCAACCAAAGGAGACCCAGCCGATCAGCTTGAGACTCGATGGGAGGCAGAGAAGAGATGGGGTTGGCAGGGCCCTTTAGAGGTGGGATTGGCCGGTTCTCAAAATTTCAGCTACTGGTTCTCTAGAACCGGTCAGAACCTGCTGAATACTACCTCTGAGTGGTTCTCAACCTAGAAGCCTGGGGCTGGGGCACAATGTCATCACGGGGGGTTCGCAAAGGCTTGAAGAAATGTTAAAGCTCGAGTGACCATGGTCTGTAGCCACCAAAGGTATTTCAAGGGGGGATCCCTGGTGAAGAAAAGGTTGAGAACCACTGCAACATACAACAGTTGCTAAGTTTTAACATTGGAAATTGCCTACAAGTGATCTCAGCTCGTATGAATTGTGTATTTTCAAACATTGAAAATAACAGCAGAAAACATTAAAAAATGCCTTGTGCTGGAGGCAACCTCAGTTCAAGGGATTAAAAAGGAACATCATGGCTGGAGGCCTGAGGCAAGAATCAGGTGAAGGATGGCAAAGTTAGGACTGGCTCAATTTTTAGACTAGGGGGCTGGGGAGAATCACTAAAAATGGTGGTATTCCCTTCTTGGATGTGTTCAAGCAGAGCTGTACGACTGTCTGTTGCAACTGTTTTCACTTGAATGCCTGCAGATAGACTTGTTTTTCACTTCCATAAATCTTTTGGAAAACAGATACAAGCAAAAGAAAGAGCTGGAGAACCAGCTGGCATCTTTGAAACCCTTCATTGATAGTGGTCAAGCTGAAGAAGAGCAAATACGAGAATTCTATTTGCTGCAGATCAAGAAGTGGATCACTGTAAGCTTGGAGGAAATTGAAAGCATTGATCAGGAAATTGCAATCCTTAATCGGCGGGGTGCTCTACAGGTGAGATAGTGACGCCAGTTGTATGGATCGCATTGCAGGCTTCTTTTGATAATCTCCCTCCACAGTGTGCCCTGATCATCATTGCTAAAAATTAAGATCATGATTTCATAAACAAAAAATAGGAAAGCTACAATGTATGTCTTGTAACAGACACGATATAATCTTTATATTGGTGTATAAAGGCAAAAAGATTCTATTCCTTTGTGATCAAAAGTAAGAGAAGTCCCTAAATCTTGGGTTAGCCATTAAAACCTAAAAAACGTTAGATAACAAAAAGTTAGATATTACCTTATCTTCCAAAGACAGGTGGCTTTCCTGGCCAGCAAAATTCCTTATTAAATTATTTATTAACTTGATTATGCATTATTTATTGAATAGCTTTTAATTTAACAAACATCATTTATAAAGCATCACATAACAGGCAGTTGAATGCATCTGAATAATTTTGCTAGGGAAAAATATTCATATTTTGGGGATTTGAGCTAGAATCTCCCTTGTTTTCTTTCCTTTGAAACTGAATTCTGGTTTTATATAAGTTAATTCAGATATGCAATCAATCATCTAATCTGAAATTAAGTGGTGTTCTCCGATTATAAATGCTGGAAAAATGGTACAACTTAAGATGCTGTGTAGAAAAGCAGAGAAACACAAAGCAATTTAGCAAGAAAGGGAAAGTTCTGGAAGGAGAATGAGGGAGCATTTCTTATTTCCAAAGTGGCTAGCCAACTGATGCACAATATGAACATTTAAAAATCTGGTGCAAAAATGAAATATTAAAAATCCAGCTCAAGTAGCCTGACTCCATTCATACTTCTTTGAAGAATTCATAAGGATTATGGGCTTGGACAGGAGGAGATTTCCCGCTTTAGTGCAGGTGGAGCCTGGACGCATTGACAGAAACACCTGAGACACTACGAGGTGGAAAGCCCAGGTTGATCCCTGCCTGCCTGGCCTATTTCTGAGCCTCAGTTTTCCCATTTACGAAATGGAAGCCATCTTGCTCTGGAACAAAATGTCTTCTATGCACAATTGATATGAGGAAGATCAAAATGGTGTCAGCATTTTGATGACTTTGGTAGATGGTGAATTGAAGGATAAATTGTAATCACTTCTTTTAAAAAGGCACCTTTTTTCTTTTTTTCTCCCCCTAAACCAGAAGGTTTGCCATCTTTTGAGGGAAAATATTGTTGAGGAAATGTGCAGTTGCCTGTCCTCCGCTTCCAGGAGTTTTTGTTTTTGTTTCTTTTAGTGTGAACAGATGCTGAAAATTGCTCCTCCTCCTGTTTTTCCATCCCTTCTCCCAGGGTCCAGCCGCACGACCTTCCCAGCCACCCCGACCTCCACTGAGGCCCTTCATCCTTACTCGGGATGCTGCCCAGGCAAAGTATATCATTGGGGGAAGGGAGGCTCCTCTTGCTGCTTCTGGCAGGGAGGAGGCCTGGACGGCAGAGGGGTGATTCATGAGGGGAGCAGGGACTCTTCCTGCTGCTCTGCTCAGCTTGAGGAGTCCTGGCCGGTTTTCTTCCTTGTAGGGTGTTTGGCGCTGGCTATCCCAGCCTAGCAACAATGACGGTGGATGAATGGTATGAGCAGCACCAGAAACAAGGAGTCCTGCCTGACCAGGGCATCTCCCAAAGAGCTCCAGGTATTTCTGAGCATGAAATGTGCAAACAGGGAGGGAGTGGAGGAAAGGCCCCTCTTGGAGAGGAGCTCCCCCTTCCGCTGATCTATCAAAAGCCCCAAACTGAGACCGCTTAGTATCCCTTGGAAAGCTAACTGGATGGGGAACCTGACTAGTAGAATTTGGGAAGTGCAGCATCTAATCTTTGGGACCCGGAATGCCCCCCTCCCCCACGGCTGTCAACGGTTGCAGTTCTAAAGTGTGCTTGGTGAGCTATAACAGGTGCTTGCCCAAAAGGGTAGTTTAAAATCTTTAAAGAATAAAAGCAATAGCACTTAGACTTATATCCCGCTTCATGGTCCTTTACAGCCCTGGTCTCTAAGCAGTTTACAGAGTTGGCCTATGGCCCCCGACAATCTGGGTCCTCATTTTACCCACCCCGGAAGGACGGAAGGCTGAGACAACCTTGAGCCTGGTGGGATTCGATCTGCCAATTACAGGCAGCCAGCAGTCAGCAGAAGTAGCTGCAGTACTACATTCTAACCACTGCGCCACCACTCATAAATGAATTCCCCTTGGCAAACAATGGAAATGGTAGTTAAGCTTCCATTCTTTGCAGCCCTGCGCAAATAGCTACAAACCCGAGGCCACAAAGAAATACCTGAGCATGGATTGCCCTTGTGTTGCTGGGCATAGGCTGCCTTGGGGAATGACCAAAACCCATGCCCAGTAATTCTCAAAACCACGTAGAATAAACTTTGGAACACATGGGCTTTTCTTCAGAATATAGAAGACTGAAATGTCTTGGTCATCCTATGTCAGTGCAAGTATGCCTCTCTTGTTTTATCTCCCCCATTCCATAAGCATTGCCACAATTGAAAAGGGGGTGGCCGTGTCAATGCACCTGACTGGGATTGTGGTAACTGTACCCTAAAATTGTCTTGATGGACTGACTTGGGGGCTGCTCTTTTGGCCTGCAGCAGGTCCCGAAGACCAGCAGAAAGAACAGGAAAACACCACGGAGGAGGAGCAGCAAGCCGCAGCATTGAAAGCACGGGAATGGGATGACTGGAAGGACATGCATCCCAGGGGCTACGGCAACCGGAAGAACATGGGCTGAGGAGAGCCCCTCGTAGCCTTCGTGAGGAAGTGTGAGGGCTTCCTCTTTGGGGAAGAAGAAACGGAATTGCCAGGTGTTGTATCAAGGGCCCAGGTAGACGGGAGTTCCAGAAATGCCAGTACAGGAAACGCAGAAAGCTTCTGGGGGCCATTGGGTTCCTGGCTCCCTCTCTTCTCTTAAAATAGTCCTCGCTAACCTGATTGGATGGCCACTTGGAAGTACTTTGGGCTGTTGTCACTTATTTCTTTATTTTAAAAGACAAATAAAATGCTCCCGTCAGTTCATCCAAGCCTACCTTCCTTCCTTGAGTCTTTCTCAGCCTCTGGCTGCTTCATTCTGTCTAAGAGAGAGCAAGGCTTGCCTTGGCAATCAGATTCTTCTGGAAGGCGTCTGGAAGTGGTTGTGGAGAATCCTTTTGTTTACGACCAGATTCTGCGCCTCACCTTTTTGCGCCCCTTGGAGAACAGGAGAAGCTGCCACGTGCCCATCCAGGCGCTCCCTGTATTCCTGAGATGGAAAAATGTGTCCTCGTACTTTGGTTCCCAGCATGCGCTTAGTCCTGCGTCCACAGCTTGTGAGTGATTCGGGCTGCCTGGGTCCCCAGGGCAAGGTTTGAGTCTCTGAACTTGTGCTGTGCCTCCAAAACATGGTGAGTGCGCGAGGTCAGTGCTCTGTTTATCCAGGGGTTCCCCCTATGGAACTGGATGTCTTAAGTGCTGGAAGCCGCTCTGAAGGAGAATGCAAGGGAAGATATTGGGGAGAAGAGGCGGTGGGTATCTTTGCCTGATGCAGTTCTCCATTAGGCAGTCAAGGTGGGTCTCTTAGAGGCAAGTGACCCCAAATCCTTTTCACTCCTGGTAAAACAAAGTGCTCTCGCACCCCTTCGTTAGGATTAAGCTTCTAGCCATAGAGGTCGTCTTCCTTAACGACATTGCAACACTGCTGAATGAATGGTAGTTACGACCAATCCTTGAAACTTCAGCCATTGCGGTGCCACCTACAGTCACACGATCCAAATTTGGGCAGTTGGCAGCCCACCAATATGGATGACCATGCCGTCATTAGGCAAGGACCTCATGATTCTCTTGGCCCGCACAAACTGCCTGCTTCATCCCACCACCTCCTCCCCAGCTTCTGCCCCCCCCCCCCAGTTGCTGGCTCTTTGCAGAGGCCTGGTGAGGGTTGTTAAGTGAATCTGGCTTCTCCATTGACTTCAATGCAACGGTCATAAGTACAAGTCAGTTGCCAAGCACCTGAATTTTGATCACGTGACCATGAGGATGCTGCAATGGTTGCAAGTGTGAAAAACACGTCACCTCACTTTTTTCAGTGCTGTTTTAACTCTGAACAGTCACTAAATGACCTGTTGTAACTCAGGGACTGCATGTACTGTTATATACCGCAACACATAATTCTGGTCTGGTGGCTAAGGTGCTGGCTTAGGAACTAGGAGACTGAATTCTGGTCCTGACAAGGTGGCTTTGGGCCCGTCCTTCGCTCCCAGCTCAACCCATCCCCCGTGGCTTTGGTTGGGCACCTTCCCTTTGAGCCGTGATCCTGGAGGCCCAGCCTCTCTGGGACTTTCCTAAGGCAACCTTCCTCTTCTGGAGGCCCCCTGAGGGAAAGGCGGTAGGATCTTCTGATACTTAACCCTACTTGGGGCCCTATATTTGTCTGAAGGGGGTTCCATTGACTGTTCTCAATGGAGTGTCGGGATGCCAACTTGACTGACAGGTTTAAGTGGCTTTTGCAGTTGGCATACGTTCTGTTCATCTTTGCTCAGAGGAGGTGGCAGAAGGTCAGAAAGCAAGAGCCGCCTTAAGAGAATTGTCAACAGCATTTGGCTAATTACCGATGAGTAGCTGTCACCATCTGTCACCAGGAGGGATCGTGGCAGGGCAAAGCCGAAAGGGCACCGCGAGGGAAAAGAGGAAAGGAACCAAAAGCAGGAACAAACTCCAACATTCTTTCTGGGTTCTCCACCCAAGGTTCATCCAGTCCAGCCTTCCTTGGATTCCCCTTCCCAAAAGGATTCAGGCAGGCCCTGGGCTCCGTCAAGAAGGTTGGCCAGGCCCAGAGCAAGCCAGGGAAGGGGTGAAATGGGGGGTCCCCCACCAGGCCTCGCCTAAGGGACTCCCCCTCAGTCCCTCCAAGGGCTACACCACATCACTACTTCACCCCCTGCGTGTTTGCATCAGCTGCGGCTTCTAATCCACCAGCAGGGAATTTTGGGTCCCAGCACTGAGCGTCTCTGACCCAGCCTGTCCCCCCTTCCCTCAGATCAGCAAGACTAATTTGGCAGGCGACACAGAGGCCCCCTTGCTTTATTTCTGCCCCAGGCCTGGTCCTCTCCGTGGGGGGGTGCTAAGCAGCAAAGAGAGCCATCCTAGAAAAGCTGCTTGACATACTTTTTTCAACTGTATTATACAAGTAAGCTTAAGTAATGTGAATTGTTTGCACATTGCCCTCTAAATATCCTGTGTCTCCAGTTGCTGTGATAACTTTGGAGAAGATGCAGTGATGAAGAAAAAGGTTGGGAACTTCTGGCATAGATGGATGTCTATCATGAGATACACAGCCCCTCTTTTAGGGAAACACTAGTAGCACTTTAAGTAGGCCTGTCCCTGTTTGAGGGATGGGCAAACCTGCAATTGTCTTTCCAGCTGCACCACTTTCTCCTTTCCTTGTCCCTTTTGCCCAGATTTTTCTTCTGGCCCCATTTGCAATTTCTACAGCATTGCTTATCCATTCCCTGGCAGAGCCAGTCTGGGGGCTGCTGTGGGGCCCGCAAAGCCAGCCAGGGGCTTTCAGAGGCAGACATGCTCCATATTTGGTGCTCTGGGGAGCGGTGGGTGAGGAACAGGGCAAAAGGGTGGGTAGGTCACTCTTTGGTCTTGAGTTCTTTGACCGACAGCTCTTTCTATGCCAATCTTCCTTCCTTTCTCTCTGGCTGCTCCCATCCCCGTTAATCTAATTACTGTTTGATGGATTATGCATAAAACATTTCCCCAAAGTTAGTACAAGAGGTCATGGAAATAAGACTCTGAGCTGCCCAGTTTGGAGCAGGCTAAGCCACTGGCAGAGCTCATTAGAGCTGGCATTGGCTGGCGGGCATCGCTCTTTGCCTCCTTGCTTATGTAGCCCATGTGCCAGTTGATGGGTGGGGAGGTGGATTCGTCATTCCCAACGATGAAAATGTGAATGATGGAGCAACCTAGAGATCAGCCAGAAACTTTATGCAAGAGGAAGAGTGGGAAGCTTTGTGCTGGATGGATCAAGAGAGGATTTCAGAAGATGAGCTGGGGATTTGGGAAGAGGCCACGGTAGATTATTGCCTGGTTTTGTAACACTTGGCCAACAAAAAGACCTGCAGTTCTGACTCCCACTTGAATGTGGCCTTCTTTGACTTCAACAGGTTTTGGTCTGATCTCTAGTGCCCTTCTAGGGAAAATTCAAAAAATGTCCATCTGGAAAAAATATGGATCTCAAAAATTCCACTACTGATATTTAACAACTATCAGTTTTTCTTACTGATATTTATTTTTGGCTTCAAGAGCTGCCTATCTCAATAAATGACTTTCAGTGGCTTACAATTCAAACCATAATTTTACTATTAAAAACATTTAAAAACAAAAACAGTGAACAACATTAAAAAGAGTAGGTATAGAAGTTAGATGGAACAGCTGGATTTACAGTTAGATACAAGGATGCCAGTAGCTATCAAATTTATTGCAATGCAAGAGGACTTAGATAAGAATGTATTCTGGCTCCTTTAAACAAGTAAGGAGCCAGAATACATTCTTATCTAAGTCCTCTTGTTTTGAGTTCTGTAAAGTTAAATGTTTTGAGTTCTGTAAAGTTATATAAATTTAAACAATTTATATAACTTTACAGAACTCAAAACATTTAGAGGATTTTGATTTATTCCCTCCTTTACTAGCTGACAGATGGCTAAAACCATTAAAAGCTAGCACGCAGGTGTTTTGTAACAGTACTAAGATTCCTAAGCCAGGGGTCTCTAAGATGGTGCAAGGCTGGTACAGGAATTCTGTGAGTTGAAGTCCACAAGTTTTAAAACAGCCAAGGTTGGAGAGCCCTGTCCTAAGCCACACATGAACAATCAAAGTGACAAGCAAGTTGAAAGCTGCTTTCATGAAACCAGAAGGCTCAGCTTGGGAAAGCATCAGCCTCAGGACTCCCTTCCTGACCCCAAGATATGTGCTCAAGATGGCCCTGAAGTTTCAGGCTGCCTCCAAGTCAGGCTAGGCAGGCAAAGGAGGCCTGGTTTACTCCTGGGGAGAGAACTCATTCTGATGGAGGACTCCAGGTCAAAATTGGGGTCAGATTTTACAAACGAGGAATGTTCATGAGGCTAAGAATGCCAACAGGCCACAGAGACAGGATATGCAATTTCAGAATAAACAATCAAACTTTCATTCTCTTGGTTAGAATAGTTGCAGAGAAACAGTAATTGTTGAAAGCAAAACAATTACAGAGAGGCAGAGAAACAGTAATTGTTGAAAGCAAAACAATTACATGCATAAGGTGATTTACTCTTTTTATTACATTCTAAACTTTTGGGATGGTTTGCCAGAAGAAAGGTGAAAATCATTCATTTGTTGTCAGGTAAATGCCACTCGCATGATTAGTCTCTCAAGACTGAAAGGGAAACCAAGGGTTTCAATTTTGCAGTGTTCCAAATGAAGGAAAACAGATGGTTCGCAGGAAGCTCTTTGTAGCTGGGTTTTGGCTGGTTGGATCCTGGGAAACTCCACTCCAATGCTGCAGTGCCAGCCTATGCAGGACAGGTGAAAACATGATCTCTGAACAGGTTCTATTCTACTGTGAATTTTACTCTGATTTGAAACAAAGGCCATTCTCATAATTAACCATAAGTAAACTAAGCATTTTGCAGGGGAAATCAGTTCAATTCCAAATAATTCAAAGCACCAAAAAGCAAGACAAGAATCAATTAATGGAAACTAACCAAGGAGGGAAGCAACCTAGAACTAAGGAAAAAAATATTAATGTTGAGAACAATCAACAAGTGGAAACAGCTTGTCTTCAGAAGTTGTGGGTGCTCCATCACTGGAGGCTTTCAGAAAGAGAGTGGACAACCATTTCTCCAGAATGGAGTACCCAGTCCCTGCAATTCATGTATTTTAGCCTCCTCTCCTCTCTAATCATCTTTGCGGTTCTTCTCTGGGTCAGCATCTTTTTCATATTGTGGCCAAAACAATACAGACTCCAAATGTGGTCTTATAAAGTAGTACTAACACTTCATGTGACTAGGACGGGATGTTCTCTTTCCTCCCAGGCTTACCTCTTGAGAGCCATCACTTGCCTTCTGCCCTGACACAACTTTTCATCATCAGGTTCTATTCTGAAAATTCTCTTGGCATCTCAGGATGTCCCAGGTTACCATGGAGACAGGAACAAGTTCTTTGAAATGATTCAAGCTTTACTGAACCCTCTTCACCGGATGCTCACCCAGTTTCTTCCATCCTTTGATATATATATATATATATATATATATATATATATATATATATATATATATATATATATATATATATATATGGATCTTTGGTTCTTCGGGTTTTCTCCCACATAGAATTGGAAGTATCTAGGCGACGTTTCGATGAAGTCTCATCATCTTCAGGCTTGTGTCTTCAGCCTTGTGCTTCTCGGAATAATGTGAGCTTGCAGCTGCTTCTTCCTTTTAACTGCTCATGGGGGTGTGATCAGGACACAGCCAAGCCCCCACCCAATCAAGTCACACCCCCACGAGCTCACATTACTCCGAGAAGCACAAGGCTGAAGACACAAGCCTGAAGATGATGAATGAGACTTCATCGAAATGTCACCTAGATACTTTCAATTCTACGCGGGAGAAAACCCGAAGAACCAAAGATCCACATACAAATACCCGCGAAAACCTCCGAAAACTATATATATATTATATATATATATATATATATATATATATATACTTTGTATTACAACACCCTGTTAAGCCCCAATTAAGGGAGAAAGCATACTGCTTTCTTTTCTGTCTTTCGGCTCATCACCAGAGACCATACCGACAGAAAGCTATTTGTTTCGTTGCCTTTAGTTTACATGTGTGTAAGGTTTTTAAGCTGATAATTTTTAAATAATAAATAAGGGAGACTAGTATAGATCTATTTCGAGCTAGTTAGCTCTCTTCAGCTAGCCATACCCTTACTGGGATTCGAACCAGGGAAGTATTACATGTGAGGCAGTTGTAATTGCCACTACACCACTGGCTCTCTCCTTATCAGCTCAGGCAGGGGAATAAGTATATACTTTGTATTACAACACAAAGTAAAAGTGTAAAAATGTGTGTAAGGTTTTTACACAAAGTGTAAAAACCTTACACACATGTAAACTAAAGGCAACGAAACAAATAGCTTTCTGTCGGTATGGTCTCTGGTGATGAGCCGAAAGACAGAAAAGAAAGCAGTATGCTTTCTCCCTTAATTGGGGCTTAACAGGGTGTTGTAATACAAAGTATATACTTATTCCCCTGCCTGAGCTGATAAGGAGAGAGCCAGTGGTGTAGTGGCAATTACAACTGCCTCACATGTAATACTTCCCTGGTTCGAATCCCAGTAAGGGTATGGCTAGCTGAAGAGAGCTAACTAGCTCGAAATAGAGACTATACTAGTCTCCCTTATTTATTATTTAAAAATTATCAGCTTAAAAACCTTACACACATGTAAACTAAAGGCAACGAAACAAATAGCTTTCTGTCGGTATGGTCTCTGGTGATGAGCCGAAAGACAGAAAAGAAAGCAGTATGCTTTCTCCCTTAATTGGGGCTTAACAGGGTGTTGTAATACAAAGTATATACTTATTCCCCTGCCTGAGCTGATAAGGAGAGAGCCAGTGGTGTAGTGGCAATTACAACTGCCTCACATGTAATACTTCCCTGGTTCGAATCCCAGTAAGGGTATGGCTAGCTGAAGAGAGCTAACTAGCTCGAAATAGATCTATACTAGTCTCCCTTATTTATTATTTAAAAAAAATTATCAGCTTAAAAACCTTACACACACACACACACACACACACACACATATATATATATATATATGGATACAGTTACATATTTATTTACATAGATAGATAGATAGATAGATAATCATGGCAGGTAGGAATTGGCCAACCTCACCCTTTAAGGGAGTCCCTTGTTCCTCCAGAAAACTCATTCAGTGGCAATTAGTTGCATTACACTGGCATAATTTGGGAAAGCAGAAGTTTTGGGTAGGGCCATAAAAGAGGAGGAGATGGAAACTATGATGGTATTGCTTAAACTTTCAGCTTCATTGTTAGCACTTTATAAGGTGATATTGGCACTAACATGGCAGTCTGGAAAATAAATCAAAAGAAAACTAATGAGGTGAGCCTTTTCTATACCCAACTTTGGGAAATTCTTGGCTTCCTTTCTTTGGATGCACTCCTATCTCTGAGACTTTGTTCAGTGGAGTTTTATATCTGCTGCCAATCAATATTTCTCAAAGTATTTTTTGATTGAAATAGATTTTTAATTTTGTTTCTTCACCACATCTAAGGTTTAGCAGAGAGACTGATGGGACAGAGGGAGGAAAGAAATAGGCATCAAACACAGGAAAACAATCCTGCTGAGCTGCCTTGGTTTATTTCTCTGTGGCCCAAGAAGACACTTCAAAATCCTTTTAAAATTTTAGGAGGAATCGGGAATGTTCGGGGACCCTTTTTAGTTCCCAGCTCTTTTTATTTGGAAGAAGCCTCCAATCAATGGGGTGAAGGGAATGGTACATCTCTTAAACTTCTCATAATAGAATAACAGACCTTGGAGGTCATCTAGTCCAACCCCCTGCTTAGGAGGAGACCCGATACCATTTCAGACAGTTCTTCTTAACACCCCCCACCCCCCAGTAATGGAGTAGGCACAACATCTGAAGGAAAGTTCTTCCACTGATTAATTCTTCTCACTGTCAGGAAATGTCTCCTGGTTCCCGGTTGCTTCTCTCGTTGCTGTCCCGCGTCCGCGGCAGAGGCCAGGCGCCGCCACCCCGCCGGCCAAGCCTTCTGACGCCGCCGCGGCTAATAGGATTGTGGCCGGGAAGGGTCGCTTGGGCGGGGTCGGCCTCGCGGGGTATAAGAGCAGCGCCCGCAGGAGCTGCCCGAGGAGCAGCGGAGCGGCGTCTCGCAGGTAAGGCGGCGGCGGCGGCGGCTTCCCGGCTTCCGCCAGCCGTCCGCGGAGTTCGGCTCTCGGACGCGGAGGCTGTTCGGAGCACGGGCGGTTCCTTCGGGGAGGGCTCGCCCGACGGACGGAGCTCTTTGGGGGGGAATGAGCTGGCTGGGGGAGATCGGGGCCAGAGGCAGCCAACCCTGCAACGCCTTCCCCAGACACCCTCGTCCATAGCGCCTTGCAAGACGGTCCCTGCCGTCGGGCTGGGTCGGCGGGTCGAAGCTCAGGAGTTGGGAGTGCCACTTCAGCGTCGGCTCCGCCAGCTCCCTGTCCCAGGCGTCCTGTAATAGATTTGGCAGCCAAAAATGGGGAAACACTCTGTGTGTGTGTGTGTGTGTATGTGTGTGTATGTATGTATAGTAAGTATTCAGCTTTGTTCGGGTATTTTCCCACGTCATTATAATTGTGCTTTTAAAGTTGTAGCGACGTTTTGGCAGAATCTCATCTGCCATCATCAGAGTTCTGCCCAAACCACGCTACAACTTTAAAAGCACAATTATAATGACGTGGGAAATACCCGAACAAAGCTGAATACCATACATATAAATACCCGTGAAAACTTAAGAAAACATGTGTATGTGTATGTATATGTACTGTTACAACTTACATGTAGAAAGAACTATATAATGCATAGAATAGTAACATATATTAGAAACTATGTCAATATGAGTGAATACCGTTACTGGTATTAGCAGCTGTAGTGAGTGGAAATGTGGCGTTATGATGGAAATACGATTAATAAAAATTTTCTTTGAATAATAAATAAATAAATTTGGCAGCCAATATATTAGTTTTGTGGAATGGCAATTTTTAAAAACGCATCTGCAAGAAGTTTAAATGCTTTTCCTCTCCAAAGGAAGTTTCCATAGATTTAGGAACTTCTGTTGCATATAAATGTTTCAAATATTAAGAATCACTGTTGCTAAAAACATTAAGAAAAAAAATCTGTTGATTAAAATTTAATAACATTAAAGCAAGAAGTGAGAATCTGGACCAAAAGTATCCCAATAGATTGCTGGTGTCAAAATATAAATCCTTACGAAGCTGAATTTTTTAACTCTAATACTTCCTAGTGGAAGTTCCAGCACAGGTTTTAAGATTGCCCACCCAAAGAGTGTTTTGTTTTCACCCTCCCCCCCAAAAAACCCCCTTAGAATAATTTAAAAAATTATAGACAATCCCCACCAAACTAGGAGCTTTTAAATTAAATACTTCAGCTTAAAAAAAAAGACATTGATCATCTGGATCAAATCTAGAGAAGGGCTACCAAGATAGAGAAAGGCCTGGAAACCAAGTCCGGTGAGGAATGGTGAAGGGACCCAGATATATTCAGCTTGTGGAAGAGAATTAGAAGGCTAAGAGGAGGCACCATGGCTGTGTTGAAAAGCTGTGTTGAAGAGGGTTCCGTCTGATTCTCATTGCTCCACAGGGCTAGACTAGAACTAAGGGTTGAAGGATGCAGAGTTTGGATCTGAGGAAGAAGCTCTTGAGAGTCAGAATTTCCAGTCAGACTTTTGGTTAATCAAACAGACTTCACAGCAAACCAGTGAAGTTAGGATCAGAGGCCTCCAAACTTGGCAACTTTAAGACTTGTGGACTTCATCTCCCAGAATTCCTCAGCCAGCTGACTGAGGAACTCTGGGAGTTGAGGTCCACAAGTCTTAAAGTTGCCAAGCTTGGAGACCCCTGCTCTAGAGGGCTTCCATTCAGGTTCTCTCAGCAGGGCTACTAGACACGGGCTGCGGAAATCAGAACAGCCATTAGATGGTAGAAGAGGGTCTCTGTATTGTTGCCCTTTAGACATCTGGAGTTTTGTTAGCTGGAAACGGCAGTCTGTCCTTTGAAGCAAGAGCTTCAAAGTGCTTAATTGAATCATAAAGTGCTTCCTTCTTCTTTGCTTTCCTTCCAGTCTGGTTAGAGGGGATTAACCCGATTCCCTTGTTGGCCCACAAGGAGTGGAGCCATCTGGGCTTGTTCATTAAATCTGCTGGCAGAGAGCGCCAGGAAAGCAACCGAGTAACCAAATTTTGGATTATTTAGTATTCTATGGAAATGCTCCCACTAAATGTTTTTTTAAATAAAAGTTGTAAGATTTGCTCCTTATTTCCTCCATGATTTCAAATGTCCACCTGTTTCTCCATTAGTAAATGGCATTCAAACTAGCAGGTTCCCTTGTTCTACTCATTGGGTGCGTTGATTCCAATTATACAGAAAGATCCCTTGCAGCTAATCTCTCTTGGTTTGAGTTAGAGATCTTCAACTTAAGTCACTGGGCAAATCCCTGCTAAACGTGCTGAAAACCAGCTAATTAAAACTGAATGATGTGTATAGCTTAGCATTAAGAAATAAGATTAGGAAACTAAAAATAATTTAGATAGAAGGTTATAGTGAGGAGCCAGCTGAGAACATTTTCTTGGAAGCCAGCCATTTTGGTTTAACTCCTGAAGGAATGGCAGCTGCGGCATAACATGATTGCCTCACCTGCAGGACTTCAGGTCTTCTGGAAAGGCAAATAGGTGCCCGTACAAACCACGATAGAGAACTCCTATTGCTGCAGTTCTTCTCAACATCCCCACTTTAAATAGTTGATCTCTGTTCCTAAACTCCTAACTGGGTCTCACAACTGAAACAGTTTTGAATCCAAAACCATTTAGACATATTTAATGGGGGAGGGGTAATCCAGTTTGACAATGCCAGTGATATCAACGTATTGTTAACTGTGTGGATGTGACTGGGCAAGCCAAAGGGGTTGGCCAGCCTCTTCTAGTGCTGCAGACCCCTGGGCCATTGCCCTTGCTATCTCTGTTAAAAATCTGCCATCCAGATGCCCCGTTGCCTGTCCAAAGATGCTTCTAGAAACGAGGAGGAAGTGTATGGCCCTGTGAATGTGTTGGCTCAAAAACATCTCCAGCCCTTTCTAGCCAGAGCAGGAACTCCAGGGAGCCCCTGTGGGAGAAGCTGCCTCTAGAAACCTCCTTTGGATGTGTCGGGCCTTCGTGGGGAGGGCTGTTTGGCAGGGATGGACTCCCACCTCTGCACTGCTGGCCTACCGCTTGGTTTTCTCATCTCTTGCAGGAGTTCTGCTTCCGATCCCCAAAGATGGCTGATGGACCAAAGTAGGTCTGGCACATCTTCCCTGTGGTCTTGTGAGAAGGATGCACCTCGCTTCATTGCCTTACCCCGGCCCAGCGAAAGGCACCCCTAGGACCCTTCAGCTTGATTCTCCAACACGAGCCCCCTTTTCCTTGTGCTTCAGGCAGCTGGAGCCTCCAGAGCCCCAGCAAGATTGGCTGCTCACCTGATATTCTCCAGGTTTCCCTGCTCACATTCCGTAGTGCAGGAAGATAACACCCCTTTCCCTCTACCCGCTCCGCCTCATTTCATAATTTGGCCAGGTTTCAACTACAGCGCAAATTTCAGTGATATTGTTCAACTCTTAACAATTTCAGCAACAATTAGAATGGTGGAGTCCTTGGTAGTGTCTGAACTTGATTGAGTGAGAGGTTTGCTGCTTGTTCTATATGCAGTAGCTTGCCCAGCAAGGGTTAAGGGGGCGTGGTTTGCTCCTCTTTAATTGCTTGATTAGGGTATTGTTTTCTGTGTGATTGTCCGGGATTAATCCCTGCTTATCTGGGTGCCAGTTGCTGGAGAGGATGTGTTCTGGTATTTTTGTTTCCTTTTTAACTTTTTAATTGTGAATGGTATGGTTTATCTGTATGTATCTATTCATGGCTGATTTGTCTGAATGCCAAAAATCCCTCAGCTGTTCTTTGCCAGGCTTAGGGGTTATGATTATGGTTACAGTTATGGCTAGAGTTAGGGCTTGGTCTAAGGTGCTCACAGTTTCCCAGTTGAAACTGTGGTTGAGCCTATCTATCCATGTGTTGTGAGACTAAGGAGTGAGTTTTTACGGTGTCCTCTGACTTCTAGTTGGTGTTCATGGACTCACTCTGCAAGTCTTCTGCCCTACATAGTGGCTGTTATATATGCGCTTTATGTTGGCATTCAGGCAAATCAGCCATCACCCAGCTGGGTCATGAAAAATCTGCCAGCCAAGCTCAGAGAACACCAAGGACTCCACAGTTCAGTTATTCTCTTCTATTTGAACAGTTGGAATGGATTGCTATGTTACAGGAAAAGTGGCTTATATGTTTTATAAATAATACATATTTTAATTATAATCCTTTAAAAAAAACAATTTGTGAACATCGGGGAGCAGAAAATTAAGGCTGGAGGTGTCAGCTCCCAGGAAGATATGGGTTATTTCCATGATGATAAGCAACCCCAAAGCTGTGACTGCTTCAGCCCTGCGATCCCTCCCCTCCCCATTGAGAGATCCACCCCGAGAATCAGAGGATTCCTCCTGAGCTGCATCTCCCCAATGGAGCCCAAGCTCTTTGCAAGGAGGGATCACGGGTGACCTCTCGGCCTTTCTTCTTCTAGAGATCCTTTTTTTATTTAATGGGAGGAGGAACATTTTAAAATGGAAGGTTCTGAATCTGGGGAAAGGCGCTAAAGTGATCTTGCTCCCAAAGTTCAGATTTAAAGCTGTGATCTTTGAGACTCTGGAAAAATCCAGGAGGAGCAAAGTTGGCTGGCTTTTGGATAGAGTAATCTGCTATTAGACCTTGGAGAGCCTCCTGCCTGTAGTCTCTATTCGTACTATTTATCTTCTTTGTAGCTGTTCAGGAATGCCTCCTGGCACACTTTTAACAAATGCATTTAAAAGTTCAAACTATTTTGTGCTTAAGATTAACCACCTTGAGCTTTAGGGTATGTAATATATTGCCCAGCCTCTGAAATGTTTTCTCCCTCCCTCCCTGCCCTCCCCCATTTATCTCCCCCCCCCTCTTTTTTTGGCAGAGTATATAAGAAGACTTGTTCCAATGAGAAGGTAAGGTCGGGGTTTGCTGCAAACACATCATGAGGAGGCTAAATTGGCCCCAACCGTGCCTGAGGATATCTGGCTACTTGACGTTCAGTCAGGGTCTTAGTAAGATGAGGGAGAGTGGATAGGATCAGTCAGAGGAACTGGAGTGCTAATCTTGTTATTGGCACTGGTGGGCAGAGATGGACATTTGAGGGAAATTGAACCTGACCCCATACCCAAGGCTGAGTTGTTAAGTGCCCAGCAAAGGACATGACAGTTCAGTTGGGTTGATTCTTCTGACCAGAGGTGGGATTCAAATTTGTTTACTACCGGTTCTGTGGGCGTGGCTTGGTGGGCGTAGCAGGGGAAGGATACTGTAAAATCTCCAGTCAGAGGTGAGATTTGCCGGTTCTCCAAACTACTCAAAATTTCTGTTACCGGTTCTCCAGAACCAGTGAGAACCGGCTGAATTCATCACCTCTGCTTCTGACACATCCAGGCGCTTGCACGGATTGGCCCTGAGATGGTAATCTCTGTATATGCAATACAGGTAGTCCTTGACTTACATTTCATTTAGTGACCGTTCAAAGTTACAACGGCAGTGAAAAATGTGACTTATGACCGTTTTTCACAGTTACGGCCTTCGCAGTATCCCTAAGATCACCTGATCAAAATTCAGACGCTTGGCCCCTGGCTCATACTTACGACGGTCGCAGAGTCCCAGGGTCACGTGGTTCCCTTTTGTACTCTTCTGACAAGCAAAGTCAAGGGGGACTCCAGATTCACTTAACAACCAGGTTACTAACTTAACAAAGGCAATGATTCACTTAACAACTATGGCAAAAAAAGTCATAAAATGGGGCAAACCCACTTAAGAAATGTTTCGCTCACCAACGTAAATTTTGGACTCGCTTGTGACTCGAGGACTGCCTGTTATACAAAAGAAGGTTGTGCCCCATTTTCTGGATTAGAGCAGCCAGCCAAGAAAAGTCCAGACCGATCTTTGTCCAATCCATTAATCTTCTCAGCTAGCGATCTTTTTTCCAATGGGATTCGGGTTAGAGGGGGATCCCGGGCAGCTTAAATTGCACCAGGCCCAGAAATATAGTGTCACAGGGAGGTCTCTGCGTTGGACCCCAGCTGTTCTTCCCTGGCCTTCCCCCCGCCCCCTTGAGCTGTTCTGGCTCCGAAAGGCTGGCAGAATTTCATTTTTTAATGTGTGCCAGTGTGTTCACAGAAATATCCTTATTGTCTTATAGTGTACTGTGTATCTGATTTATTTTTAGGAAAAAGTAAATCAATAAAAGGCAAAACATTTCATCTGTTTCATCTTACACTGTATTCTGTACTTCGCAGCCTATTCTCTACTCTTCCAAACATCACTTTGAATTTGTTTTGTACATAATTTTGCATTATCTGAAAATTAGAATCACTTGATATCTTAGTCCAGACCAGGAATCTCCAACTTTGGCAACTTGAAGCCTGGCAGACTTCAACTCTTCAGCTTTGCTAGCTGGGGAATTCTGGGAGTTGAAGTCTGCCGGGCTTCAAGTTGCCAAGATTGGAGACCCCTAGTCCAAACTGATGAGGTCCCATCAAGGAGGGCTTTCGGAGTCCCGAGTAGTAGTATGTGGAAGTGGCCAAGAAAGATTATTGGGGGAAAGATATCGGTAAGCCAAGGTGGAAAACCAGCTTTTCTCTCTCTCTTGTCTATCCAGTTATCCATCTACCTGGGAAAGCGAGATTTTGTGGATCATGTGGAATCTGTGGAACCTGTCGGTATGTGATTTGCTTTAAATCCTGTTAGTGCTGATTGCATTGTATAGATTCTGCATTTTTGGGAAGGTGGTGACGTAGAGGCCAAGAGGGTTCTGTAACCAGATAATCTGTACAGTTACTTAATGCAGTTGTGTTAGTCCAGGGCAGCCAAAAGTTGGAAGAATGTGCTAATCCCTCTTCTCATTAACACTTTTTTTAAATTAAAGGACATGAGCTCACTTCATGAGATGCATGGTGATTTAGGATTTGAATTGGCATGAGATGGGGGCGGGAAGAGAAAGGAAGACAGAGCATTTTTAGTGATTCAGTTAAGACAGTGTTTCTCAATCTTGGAACATTAAGTGGTACGGACTTCAACGCTCATACTGGCTAGGGAATTCTGGGAGTTGAAGTCCACATAGCTTAAAGTTGCCAAGGTTGAGAAACATTGAATTAAGAGATAAATTACTGGATTGGTTTGAGATAGAACCTATACTAGCAGATCAGTGGGTTGGATTTAGGATACGTTGTTCACTTATAGACTAAATCCTGATACTACTATTTTGGTTCAAAAAAATGCACAGTCAAATGTAGATTTTAGGTCTGCCTTTGTTTCAGTTTTCGAAGGTTAAATTATAGTAAATGTTGAATATTTCTTCTGTTGATAGAGACTTTGTTTTGTTGCTTCAAAAGTCGGACATGGCCATTGTTGTGCTTCTCTCTATGTAGCTGTTTCACTCAGAACAACAACTCTGGCCAGTTGGAAACTGGAGGGTTTAGCTCAGCCCTTTTGGTTTCCATTTGTCAACTCTGTTGACACTTTGCAAAAAATGTCAATTTGTTCTGATGATTGTGATTAATCTTTTACAAAACTCTAAAACAACACAAGGCTCATCTCAAATGAACCAGCCAGCCATTCTGTACTTTCACTTTGGAACACCATTCACGGAATGTTGCTATAAGTTTGATGTGCCAAACTAAGCTAAGACGAGGATTGGCTGAACTTTAAAGAGGCCAACATAAAACCTTGTCTAATTGCTTTCTTATCAAAATTCCCCTAGGCGAATGGCTCCGCATGATGTCTAGTCTAGTGAAAAGAAGAACTAGGAGAGAAATGATAGCAGTGTTCTAATATTTGAGGGGCTGACAGGAAGAAGATGGGTCAATCTTTTCTCCAAAGCACCAGAAGTCAGAACAAGAAGCAATGGATTGAAATTAATCAAGGAGAGAAACAATTTCTCAATGAGAAATTTCCTGATGAGAACAATTAAGCAGTGGAATGGTTTGCCTCTGGAAGTTGTGGGTGCTCCATCACTGGAGGCTTTTAAGAGGAGACTGGAGAGCCGTTTGTTTGAAATGGTATAGCAAGGGTCTTCAACCTTGGCAAGTTTAAGACTTGTGGACTTCAACTCCCAGAATTCCTGAGCTAACATAACTGGAGGAGGAATTCTGGGGGTTGAAGTCCACAAGTCTTCAAGCTGTCAAGTTTGAAGACCCCTGATCTACAGTATCTATCTTCTATCTCCATCCCCATCTCTATCTTTCTATCTATTTCTCTATCTCTCTATATCTATCTATCTATCATCTCTCTCTCTCTCTCTCTCTATAACTAACTATCTATCTATCTATCTATCTATCTATCTATCTATCTATCTATCTATCTATCTAATCCAAGGGTCTTCAACCTTGGCAAGTTTAAGACTTGTGGGCTTCAACTCCCAGAATTCCTGAGCTAAATGAGTAGAGGTGGAATTCTGGGAGTTGAAGTCCATTTAACAATACTTTATGAGTTTCCAAGAACATTATTTTCTCCATTTGGTGTAATAAATGAGCCAATCTCTTCCTTTGTCTTCCTCTTCCTGATATATTTCTTCTTAGAATACAGAATCATAGGGCCAGAAGGAACCTAAGAGGTCTTCTAGTCCAAGCCCCTGTTCAAGGTATTAACTTTATTACCATCCCACTCAAATGGTTGTCCAGTCTGTTCTTGAAAACCTCCAGCCATGGAGCACCTTCAATTCCAGGAGGCAAGCAGTTGATTAATTGTTCCCACGGTCAGAAAGTTTCTCCTTAGCTCTAGGTTGGAGCGCTCTTTGATAAATTTCCACACATTACTTCTTGTCCTATCCTCTGGTGCCTTGGAGAATAAGTCAATCCCCTTTCTCTGTGACAGCCCCTCAAAACTGGAGGACAGCTATTATGTTACCTTCCAGTCCTTCTCTTCATTAGGCTTGATATACCTAGTTCTCTCAACCATTCATCATACGATTTAAGCTCCAGAAGCCTTATTATCTTTGTTGCATCTTCTCTGCATACTTTCTAAGGTCTCACCTTTTTTTAAAATCATGCTGACCTTTCTTTTGTTTTTCTTTCTTTCCTCTTGTTGCCTCTCTGCCTCTCTTACTAGCCTTAGCTCATTTTCTACCCTTGCCCTATATTCTGAGCTGAAGCTTGGTAGGCCTGCTTGGTGGTTTACATCTGTTTCATCCATTTAAAATAAGCACCCTTCCTTAGTCTTAATCCCTTTGTGAGCTGGCTCTTCAAATACGGTTTCCCAATTTTCTTCCTCACTCATATGTTTCAAACAATCCTTAAATTGTTTTTCAAATATTCTCAGTTTGCTATATTGTAACTGTTGGAATTCATTACCGGAATGTATTTCTATGGAACAACTAGAGTAGTATTCAACCAGTAGATGGCAGTGTTACAACTTTGGCTCAATGGTATATACTCTATTGTCTATGCTCTTTTGTTCTGAATAGAGTTTCCTGTTTCCTGTTACAGTTATATAGCTGAGCAGTAAAGCACATGGTGACTATACTCTTTGTTTGCTCTGTGTGGTGCTTTACATAAACAGAATTTCTAACAGTGACACATTTGTCTTTATGGATTGTTCCCATGATATCTTCTTACTATCCATCTTGTTAAAATTAAACTTTCTAAAATCCATGTTTGTGTCAGACCTTTAAAGTAGATCAAGTCAGAAAACAAATACAAAAAAACAGGTAGAACTCTAGTTTACTAATATAAGCTATAATAATGAATCTTGATTCTTGATAGGGTTTCCCACACTCATATTCAAGAATTTATTTGGCATTTGACATAAATATGCGCCATGCATCTTTTACTTGCAAAGAGAACAAATGGATTTTAAAGTGAATTAATACATCCTGACTAGATTGGACTTGCCCTGAAGCAATACTTGAGAGACAATATCAGATATATTTTGAAATTCACTGTTAATATAAATCAGAACAACAAGAAGGCAACCATAATCTTTCTGGCTGTGAAGACCGCGTCTGATAACCTGGAATTACCTTTAATGCTTAAGACTTTGGAAAAGATGAGTTGTGTCTCTAACATTTTACATAGATACAAAAATACTTATAAAGAAGATCATAATATATGATCTTTTGAATCACAAAAATGGACAAAGAGGCCAAACCTTGCCTATCCTCTCTCTCCTTTCTTATTTTTATTGGCATCACAACCATTGGCAAAAAAGGTAATAAAACAGTTCCAGGGATTAAATTTGCAACTGAAGACAATAAGCTACCTTGTGCTGATGATTATATTGTACCTACAGCCCAAAGGGTTCCTTAGAGGTGGTAACAAGATACCCACAGCAGGGAGGTCCAGAGTCAGGATAGTGCCTCAATAAGGATAAACTGTCACGTAAGGGGCTGTGTGAGTAACCTTGAGAGAGGAAGAGCCACAGCCTAGAAAACAGTCAGATAAACAAAAGTGGAGTCCAAAGCAAGAAGGAAATCTGGGTGAGCCTCCCAGGACTGAGTCCCCATTGCTCTCTGGAATGGTAGGGAGGGAAGAGGAGCAGCCAGACTTGCAAGAGCCTGTTTCTGTAACCCTATCATAAAAGCAGTACAGGTAGGCCTTGATTTATGACCAGAATCGAGCCCAAAATTTATGTTGCTAAGTGAGACATTTGTTAAGTGAGTTTTGCCCCATTTATGACTTTTGTTGCCACATTTGTTAAGTGAATCACTGCTGTTGTTAAATTAGTAACATGGTTGTTAAGTGAATCTGTCTTCCCCATTGATGTTGTGGTTTGCTGGCAGCCTGTGCAGGTGGCAGTGGAATCGGACAGTGGGAAAGAACGGGGACCAGTCCGGGAGTCTGGGGAGGACTCAGAGGAGGGTCCTGCATACGATGCAGGGATGGGACCAAGACCATCTGGGAGTGGAGTGCTGCCTTCGGAGCCTCCAGAGTCTGGCAGCAGCGAGGCTGAGGAATAAGGGGAGCCTGTTCCCTGTGCGTGTGTGCGCAGGGCTGCTAGAAGGCAAGAGCAGCTAAGACAAAAGGGGCAACTCAGGAGTAAGGCTTGGAGGTGATTGCCCCTCCCATATGGTATAAAGGTCAGGCAAAGTAAAGAAACCTTTGCAGGAAGCAAAGTCGTTCGCTCTGTTTGAATTAATCCTTGAAGCTCTGTGTGGACTTTGTACTTCGGTTGGCTTTTTTTACAGTTAATTTGGCACTTTAGTTGTTGGCAGCAATTCAGAGGAGAGAAAGGTGGGTGCTTATCTCGAGGGACTTTTTGGGATTCATTACAGGCTGGGAATGCACATAATTCCCAGCACTGAAATAAAACAAAAGTTGTTTGGACAGTGTGTGCTTAATTACGGTCTCAGGAAGCCTTGGTCAGAACAATTGATTTTGCTTGTCAGAAGGTCTCTAAAGCAGGGATCTCCAACCTTGGCCACTTTAAAACTTGTAGAATTCTGGGAGTTGAAGTCCACAAGTCTTAAAGTGTCCAAGGTTGGAGACCCCTGCTCTAAAGGTCCCAGGACACTGCAACCGTCATAAATGTGAGTCAGTTGTCAAGCATCTGAATGTAAATCACATGACCACAGGAGATGCTGCGATGATCATAAAAGTCCCCTTTTTTAATGAAGTTGTAATTTTGAATGGTCACTAAATGAAGTGTTTTAAATTGAGGATTACCTGTAGTTGTATCAAATAATGCAGTTTAATTCCGTTTCTTTGAGTAGTGAGTCTCCTGTCACCAAGAGAACCCTTTTGTGGTGGGGGAGGGGAAGATTTGGTCTACTTTTCTTCGTGTTATACTTGATGATATCCCTTCTCCACTTTATTCCAGGGGGAGGAAATGGAATTAATTTCTTTGGTTCAGGGAGGCTGACTGGAACTAGATTGGCCTGGGTTAATTTTTTTCCCCCTTCTATAAGTGATATTTCTCCATCAGCCTATCTCTAAAGGGTTTTTTTTTTGTAGTTGTTCCTTAATGTGTTCATTTCAATTACAGTTCCTTCTTCCCATGGGAGTTTTGTTGCTTGAATCTCAGAGTGGCTAAACTTGCCTGTTAATGTGCCCCTTAATAGCTAGTAATGTGCCTCCACGAAATATAATAAAAAACAAAGGAAGTTTGTTATTTATATACATTAATTATATTATATATTTTATACGTAGCACAAGACAATTCCTCTTCACTCAGTGGAGCCCAGGTAGATTAAAAGGTTGGACACCCATGGCCTAAATCCTTCACATTTTTCTCTTTAATTTCTTTTTATCTCTACCAGTAAATCCATCCCCAATAGACAACACTGTTATCACACCTTCTCTATTGTGTTGCCATCAATTCCAATGTTCCTGTCAGGTTCTGGCATCCCGACTTGTTCATTCTTGCCTTTGGGCCTTATGATGTTTGCTCATCTTGCTTGTGAATTCATTATAGAGTCATGTAAGATAATAGTTCAGGGCACCTGTCTCCAGCCTCTCTTTTCCTCCAAGCCCTTATTTCCATTCTGCCTTGTTAAACTCATACTTTGCCAAACCCAGGGCTTTGCTGCTGTATTCAATCCATTCTTTGCTATACCAACAATCTTAGGACTCTTCTCCTTGACACCAAATGAAGTCCTCCTAACCAGGTCACAGTACTTTCAGATGATACTTTTTCCCTCCTTAGTGAGATTAACATAGTCATCTTCCCGGTAAAGTTTGTAATCAAACATCTGCTGCTTGCAACCAGAACTGCACTTGTGTTGTTCTCTTTTTTTCTTGTTGGACTTCTGCCTTCAACAGGAGGAATAGATCAGGGGTCTCCAACCTCGGCAACTTTAAGCCTGGCGGACTTCAACTTCCAGAATTCTTTGCTGGCTGGGGAATTCTGGGTGTTGAAGTCCGCCAGGCTTAAAGTTGCCGAGGTTGGAGACCCCTGGAATAGATGATAACATCTGGGCTCCAAGGACCCTCAACTTTCTCTGCAAAGCCTGGAAATTGGTTGTGGAGTTTTATTGCTGTACCTGGAGAGAAACTAGACAGCCCTTTGCATCATCTTCACGATGGTTTTTTTGGTCTGTTTTTTTAAAAAAAATCAGGTTCTGTTATATTTTTATTTCTAGATGGAGTTGTTTTGCTAGACCCGGAAATCGTGAGTGACAGGAAAGGTACTTCTCTTGTTTCTTTTTCTCTCAGCAATATGATTTATTTATTTAGCAAATTGATGTGGCCACTCACCTCGCAATAAACATCATAAAACAATAAACTTAATAAAATGCTCAATTGGCAAGATTGCAAGAGAATAACAACCATGGAGCTGTCCATGCAGCTTTACCCAGCATCAGTTGAAACTTCCAGTGACTCTTCAAGGGCAGCCCCATATAGACCATATTACAGTAATCCATCTTAAAGGTGATCAGGGCATGAACCACTGAGCCTCATGGCAGAGGAAAGAGCATAACTGGTGCACAATTGAAACTTGTGCAAGGCCCTGTCACTTGTTCCTCAAGTACAAGGACCCCCAGATTGGACCCCCCAAATCAACTGCCATAGACACAGAGACATTAACATCTATAGACCGGGCAAAAGAGACAATCAGCCAGCCCAAAAGAGAAAAAAAAACTCCAGCACCTCTCCACTAGGAATCGGTAACCAGATCAGCATAGATTAACTCCAAGGTCAACTTCACAGGACCATCAACTAAGCCACACCCCAATCAAGAAACTGCCAAAGAGCCATCAGTAAACAGCCCAATCAAAGAATATCTAAGATGGCTTCTCACCCACACAGACTGGCAAGTCACCAGAATATAAACTGAGAGCAAACGGCACTCCTTACCGGCACTGATGATGTTAACCTAGTTGGGTCATGAAACAAGCTCAGAGAGCACCACAGACCCCTCATTTCAACCCTGAGCTACAAATTTTCTCCTTTATTGGGACCCCCAGATTGTGTACCAGGTTTGTCTGTGTAATGGACTGTACAGATGACCTTGAGGGATGAGGAGAAGAGATGCTGCCTAGGAGACAATCGGTCAAGAGAAGCAGGAGCCCTCAGTCATTTAATGTTCAGGGAAAGATCCTCCCTAATGGATCAGATGATTAAAATTAGGTATGGGAAGTTCGAATCTTCATAGTTGCAAGGCTGTGTTAATGTAGCCCTATGATAATGTAGAATTAATTCGCCCAGTTGTCTGGTTTGCTAGTCTGAGGGACCTCGAACATCCAATACCAAAGATACTTGGTATCAAATCAAATCAAGTTTATTACAGACAGAGGCCAGAGACCAGAACAAGTAAAGACACTCAAGGAATATCCAGTTAAAAATTTAGAATAAAATAATAAATAACAAATAAAATCTCTATTAAAATCACAATTTGCATCTGTCAGTTACACATGGCCTAAATGTTTGGTATTTGCTACCAAAGACAACAAAGATCCAGAAGGCCCCAAAACAAAGAATATTTCCACTTTCAATTGAAGCCTCTTTCCCATCCAGAACAGCCCTCACCCTGCATCCCCAGGCACCAGAACCAGACATTAAACGGCATAGCCAGCATATCTCCAGAGACAGATAAATATAATTGAATATCATCAGCATCCTGATAGCAATGAATAAACCCACCCACAGTGGCTTCATGTAGGTCTTAAATCTGTGATCCATTCTGGGACCCCCAACTTTCCAAACATGACTCATCATGGGGAAAAAACCCCCCTATGTTCTGATTTTTACTATGTGCAGCATTGCTGGTCTCCCAAATGAAATTAACTTACTACATTGATTCGGGAACTTGTTATTTTGAACTAAGGGTATTGTGTTCTTTCCTCTCTCTCTCCGCCTAAACCTGCTTACAAGCGCTCTCTTGTATTTTTCTCTCCTTTTTTCCTCGTCCTCCATCCTTTGACGGTCCAGTCTACGTGACCCTCACATGCGCATTCCGGTATGGTCGAGATGACCTGGACGTCATTGGGTTGACCTTCAGGAAGGATCTCTATCTCCTGACAACTCAACTTTACCCACCAGTGCCAGACCAGGCTCCCAAGACCCTCACAACCTTACAGGAGAAGTTGATGAAGAAGTTAGGAGAACATGCTTACCCCTTCACCTTTGAGGTATCCAGTGATTTGTGAGGCTTCCCTTCTCCTGATGATCAGCTGTTCTGACAATCAGCTGTGCTGAGATCCCCCTCACCCCTTACTGCTTCCCCCGGGAGGCTTCCCTGAGGCCCAGGAGGCAAAAAAAATGGAGCGTGGGGTGGGTTGATGCTGTGAAAAAAAAGCCACGCCCACCCGATCACATGGCCATGCCCACCTAGACACTCCTACCTAGCCACGCCCACAGAGCCAGTGGTAAAAATATTTGCATCCCACCCCTGATCCACTTCCCTTTTCCTTTCCCTATTTCCTAATATTTGCTGTTGTATTCTCTTTGTATATCATATTATAACTTAATAACAGGCCTAAAAAAAAAAAATCTGATCTGCTTAAGGTTCACTCAGCCTTCCATCCTTCCCTGGTTGGAAAATGAGGGCCCAAATTGTTGGGGGGCAGCAGGCTGACTCTGTAAACTGCTTAGAGACGCTGTAAAGCGCTGTGAAGCGCTATATAAATCTAAATGCTATTGCTATTTTTCAATTTTTATTTCTATTTTATTATATAGTAACTTTTAATTTAAAAAATAAAAAACCACCACCCCTCCAATGACTCCCACATTCCTTTACTCCCCTTACCCTGACTATGATTGTGTTGCCTAGGGTAGGAGTCTCCAACCTGGGCAACTTTAAGCCTGGAGGACTTCAACTCCCAGAATTCCCCAGCTGGCCAGGTTGCCAAGGTTGGAGACCCCTGACCTAGGGGATTACTGTTCTCTCTCCTCCCCCATCGCTCGGGGACCTTGCTGAAGACGTGGTACTTCTTGGACTTTCGGGAAGGGAGAAGCTGTGTGTTTCCTCATTTCTGGAACTCTCTTCAGGATAGTTATTGCATTTGGTTTTTTTCTTCCCATAGATGGCGACCAATCTGCCCTGTTCAATCACACTTCAGCCAGGAGCTGATGACTCTGGAAAGGTGGGTGGCATCTCTGTGTGTGGATTTCACTCTTCTACTCCGTAGAGGAGGGTGCCAGCCAAGCCGAGTGCCAGCCATAGTGACAAGAGTGAATTCAGGGCCTCCTGGGGGCCTCAGTCTTGGAAGCCCAAGGCTGTTTCTCAGGCTGACTCACTCCCTAGCTCTAGCACTGGGCAAAGGCCAGGTGCCTTTTGAAAATACACTTTTGGGATAGCCATGACCCCAATGACTCAGAATCTCTGTAGATGTAATGTAGGAATCTCACCTGGGGATTAGCCCATCGGCCACTGCTTTTCATCTTCCTATGACTCATTTTACATTATGTCAATGGCAACCTTGAATAAATGCTCTACGACATTTCAAGTCACTTCTAGAGGCTAAAATTCCTCTTTTAAACTTTCTCAATGATCATTGTAAATAAAGGCACAATTAAAGACACTTCATCAACTTGTAACCTCTGCTCTTGTGTCTCCCGCAGTCCTGTGGTGTGGATTTTGAGGTGAAGGCATTTTGTGCTCAAGACCTGGAAGAGAAAATCCATAAGAAGTAAAGCCAGCAATTTTTAACGTTTATTTACTGTATGTCATTCATGAAACAGTTCCACGGTTAACCAGACCAAAAGATATTACTGTGTATTCAGATTTGCTTTATCTTATATCGTAGGCTGTTAAATGTTGATGTCCTCTTCCATTCTGATTAGGTTGCAAATACTTCTCTGCTCTAGTTGTGCAAAGAGGCATGCCTTTGGTTGGCCAGTCTAGTAGATTTGAGATAAGTGGGAGGGGATAATAGTCCCCGATGGTCACCCAATTGTTTGGGTCTTTGTGGTCATGAATGACAGGCATGTAGGCTCCCTTCAGAGCGGTGTTGTTTGTCGTCCTTGTTTTTGGAGGGCGAAAAACTTGGGCCCTGATTCTGATGAGTTGGAAGGGCAAATGAACCTGATTTAGATATTGGCATCCAGATACTCCTTGACTCGGGATGGCTAATTAGCGGCCAGACATAGGATGCCGTCTCTTGGGCAGGATTTTGGGCTTCTGGCTTCAAGCTAACATTGTAGTCACAGGCTTGGTATGAGGAAGTGGGGGGGGTATTGTAGCTGCCTCTTCCTCCCCCCAAATATCTGCAAAGTCTGCATATTTTCCAGGCCCTGCTGACCCATCATGCCTGAAAGTATCTCTTCCTTCCTACAGCTTTATTCTCTCCCAAATTAGGGAGGGTCCCTCTTAGGATGCTTTCACTACTCTTCGTTGGACTCAAATTTCATTCATCAGCTGTGTCTCTCCCTGCTGTCTCCAAAAACCATTTCCACTTGGCCTTCACACTCCAATTCCAGTTTTCCCTATGGCTATTTTCTTCTTAATCTCCAGGTTGAAACATTTCTGGGAAGTGGGGTGAAAGGCTACATGAAGTATTTCCAGCTTCCGTTTAGAGCCCGGGGGATGGAGGGAGGGAGGGAGACACACAGAGAGAGAAAGACAGACAGACAGACAGACAGACAGACACACACACACAGACAGAGACACAGACACAGAGAAATAGAGAAACAGACAGAGAGACAGAGAGAGAGAGAGAGAGAGACAGACAGAGACAGAGAAATACAGAGACAGAGAGTGATAGAGAGACAGAGAGACACACACACACACACACAGACACAGAGAGAGAGAGACAGACAGACAGAGGGAGAGAGATAGAGGGAGACACACACACACAGAGACAATCAGAGACAAAGATGGGAGAGAGAGTTTCATTTTTTGGATTGGTTCAACAGGCTTTGATACTTTCTGCCCTCGTCCAGATTGGCCGGGTTAACTTTGATTGATTTTTTTTCCTATCTGAGGCTTTGTGGGACAGGGTTCTTCCCTCACAGTTGTTTTCTATTATAGTTTAAAAATTCAGCCAAGCTCAGAGAATACCCCCCCCCCCCCGAATTCCCTCTCCTGCCTCTCACTGGGGCTCTGGAGGGCTCAACCTCTGTTTCCTCTGCTTCCAGGAACTCAGTGCGGCTGGTGATCCGGAAGGTGCAGTTCGCCCCCACCCTCACGGGCCCCTCGCCCAAAACTCAAATAACCAGGCAGTTCATGATGTCAGACAAGCCCCTGCACCTCGAGGCGTCCATGGACAAAGAGGTCAGTGTCGCTGCCGCCTCTTCTCCGTTGATCTTGGGCGGATGGTCTCTGTCCTCGAAAAGGGCCAACTCGCCAACTCAATTCAACAGTTCAGTTTTATGATTTAAGATAATTTAAAAACTGTTTTAATTTTTGTTATTCCATTTTGTCCCTCCTTTGGCATATAATCCTTAAATTTAAGGATTATATCCCATCATTTCTTTGATATTAGAGTAATTCTTGTTCCATGGCAAATTGTCCCACAGCAAATTGTCCATGGTGAGTTGGCCGTGGTGAGTTGGCCGTGGCGAGTTGGCCGTGGTGAGTTGGCCGTGGCGAGTTGTCCTACCTAGATCCTCTGTACTGGTCCTCTGTCCTGCTTTCAGACAGGTTCACATTCTGTCCTTGAAGCTCTGTTTGGTAATCCCAACTCTTGGCTCCTGGTTCATTGAAATTTCAAGGTCTTCCAGAAGACGTGCACTTTTTACAGATGCTGCTTCGTCGTCAACTTTTTCTGATTTTATCACGTTTATTGTCTTCCCAAGACTGGATTTCTTCTAATCATAATTCAATAGGTTTGCAGTGTAGCATCAAAAGGTTAGAAGGGAAAAAAGGAAAGAGGGCAAAGCAGTTTGCTCAATGGTGGTGCCTCCTCTCCACCATAGCAGGATGCATATTTTCTCTCTGATTTTAGTAACCTATTGTGATTTCAGATTTATTACCATGGGGACCCAATTGGAGTGAATGTGGACATAAACAATACCACCAACAAGATTGTAAAGAAAATTAAAATATCAGGTAAGGCACAAATTAAACAAGCCATGGAAACAAGCAGCCCATTCATAGTGGAATCAGCCACTGCTCATTTCGGCCCCCAGTCTACCTTCTTCTTTTAACCTTTTGTGTTGCCCAGTAATTCTTCATCTGAGTTGGACACCAGATGAGTTGGAAACTCTGTACCTTATGATGTTCAAAGGCTCTAACAGTCATGCATTGGGGCGGTGCGTGTGCGTGTGTGTAGGTGTAGGAGAGCCAAAGAGTTTGTGGCCTTTGTGGTGACCATAAGCTATCCCAAGTAAATTCCAGCCAAAGATATTCAGGCAGTCATAGTTTAGACAACAGGATCAGGTCACTTCCTGGTCCATTTCTATTTAATTGCTGCCTTGGTTCCCTGCAAGGTTGGATACTTTAGGGTGGGGTTCACCAGATCTATAAGGTTTCTGGATCACATCCTCCCAGTCATCTGGCAGGCAGGACTGCAGAAGCCTAGTCAGTCCTTGATGAAAGAGGCAGCTTATACCTGTCCTTAGGTTTGGGGTTTTGCCTCAGCTATCTTAGGAAGTTTGTAGGGTCATAAATGAGCCTCACAAAAGATCCCATATCATCCTTATACCAGAATTTAACGTTCTTTTAAAATTCTCCTATTTATTTTAATAACTTTATAAACAATCTAAGATACTGCAATTCATCTACTAGCTCTAGTTTATTAATTTTTATGTATAACTTGAAATCACAAGCTCCATTTTTCTTCTCAAAAATCTTGGCCTTTGATTTTTCAGATCTACATTTTGATTGCAGCATCATTCAATCTAGCATTTGTTTCCAGTTATCTGGATTCTCCACCACCAACCCAATTGTTTGCTTACAAAAGTACAGATAGGTTCATTTCATAAGGCTGGAAAAGGACCTCCAGGTCTTCTAGTCCTCAAGGCAGGAGATCTTATACCATCCTGGTCAAGGGGTTGTCCAGTCTATTCTTGAAAACCTCCAGTGATGGAGGTTCCCCCAATTTACCCATCTCTACCATCATCATCAACTCTATAAATGCACTAGACCAGAGGTGCCCAACCTCTGGTCCATGGGCTGGCTCCAGTCCTGTGGTGTGCCAGAAACCAGGCTCCACAAATAAGCAAAGCCCCAATCACGGGATGCAGGCAGCACACGAAACCACGCCCCCTCCAGTCCACGAAAAATCTTCTCTCCACGGAATCGGTCCCTGGTGCCCAAAGGTTTGGAGGCCGCTGGACTAGACAACCAAAAAGACATTGTACATCATTGCTTCTTTCCCTGCTCAGATTATATCACAGATTGAAGACTACATGTATTCCAAAACACACAGTTTCCGTCATTCGCTGTGCATTACAGCCCTAACTCCAATTCCGTCTTCACATTAGTGTGAACCAGTGGTGGGATTCAAATTTTTTTGCTACCGGTTCTGTTGGGCGTGGCTTGGTGGACGTGGCAGGGGAAGGAGACTGTAAAATCTCCAGTCAGAGGCAGGATTGGCCGGTTTCCCGAACTACTCAAAATTTCCACTACCAGTTCTCCAGAACTGGTCAGAACTTCTGACCAGTTAACTAGTTAACCATAACTAAAGCTCAAGCAGTTTATTATACAGCATTCAGAACACGTGAATGTGGTTCTGGAAAAAGCATCCGTGGATCCTTCACTAATCTTGTAATCTTTCACCAACAACCACCACCATCCCGTTTTGAGATGTTTTCCTTTGCCAAGTACATACATTGTAAGCTCACGCTTAAATCGCATATTCAAAACGGGTCTCTTTCTAAGAAGATATTCACCAAACAATCACCACTCTCATTCATTGTTGGTTATCTGAATGGCCAAATCAGTTTTTTTGAACCGTGATTCACTGCTCACATCCCACCAACGAGAAGGTTCATGTAGTGTACTAACAGAATAGCAGAGTTGGAAGGAACCTGGGAGATCTTCTAGTCCATCCCTTCCACTCATATTGACAAACTCAAAATATGCAGGTGCTTCATCATGGAGGGTTTTAAGAAGAGATTGGACAGCCATTTGTCCAGAAAGGTGTAGGACCATGATGGTGAACCTATGGCACATGTGCCATTTGTGCAGGCACGCAAGCCCCAGCCAAACTTACCTGCACTGTGCACTGCACCTGTCTCCCAGCTGATTTCGGCCTACTTGAGGCCTTTTTTGGCCTCCCAGAGGCTCGAGGGAAGCCTCTGCAGCCTTTGGAGACTGAAAAACAGGCCTGTTTTGTCACTTCCGGTATTGTGATGAAACGGGCCCATTTTTCGGCCTCCAAAGGCTGCAGAGGCTTCCCTCGAGCCTCTGGGAGGCCAAAAAGGGCTTCAAACAGGCCAAAATCAGCTGGGAGGCATGCGTATGAACAGTGCAGATAACAGGGTGGCATGCCCCCCCCACGCGCATTGCCTTCTGGGTGCTGGCATGTGAGCACGCTTGTGCAAGCACACAGTTTTTGGCCCAGGAGCCCAAAAAGTCTAGCCACCACTGGTATAGGATCTTCCGTCTGAGCAAGAGATTGGACTAGAAGACCTCCAAGGCCCCTCCCCATTCTGTTATTCTGAAATGTTAAACTATTAGGGTCATAGTTCACCAGCATGTTTGATAAACTTGTGTTATCTGCGTAAAATCCCTCACTTAGGGGTTTACCACTGTGCTCCTGTGTCTCCCTCTTTCTCCCCAGTTGAACAGCTCACAGATGTGGTTCTCTACTCCCTCGATAATTATATGAAGACGGTCTGCTCAGAGGAATTTGTGTAAGCGGCCTGACTTTGGCAGGTGGGGGTCGAGGAGAAGAGAGGGTGGTGGGCCAGCCTTGGTAGAACGTTCTCTTGGGGCAGCGAAGGAACCTTGGAGTTCTTCTAATCCTGAAGAGAGTTCCAGAAATGAGGAAACACACAGCTTCTCCCTTTCCGAAAGTCCAAGAAGTACCACGTCTTCAGCAAGGTCCCCAAGCGATGGGGGAGGAGAGAGAACAGTAATCCCCTAGGCCAGGGATCTCCAACCTTGGCAACTTTAAGCCTGGAGGACTTCAACCCCCTGACTTCTGAGGGAATTCTGGCAGTTGAAGTCCTCCAGGCTTAAAGTTGCTCTGGTTGGAGACTCCTGGACTAGTCCAACCTTGTGCTCAAATTGACACACTCAAAATAAGCAGATCATCTCTGATTGTCTTCTGCTTTGCCCTGAAACATGCTACACATGTGTTTGATTCGTGTTTGAAAAGGAGAGCGTGGGTTCTTTTAGACAGTTTTGAAAATGGAATCTGCACAGTGGCATGTCATGTGGAGATATGAAAGCCCATGACAAGGGCAAAGGTCACTCCTGAATTGAGGAGTGAAAAAAATGGAGGGAGCGGCCGTTTTAGGCGATCTGATCGTTCAGAAGCTAAAGTAGGGGATCCTGAAATTGCTCGATTTGGATGAATCGGGGGATAATCCCAGTGAATTCAGGGAAGTCCCATGAAATTGTCTCTCTTTGATGCACCAGAGGGAACCTGTCCCTCTCGCCTTTTCCAGTGCATATGGACACAGTAAAGTCTCTCCTTGCATGCACAAGGTGCCCACAGAATGGGAGTGCAGGCGTGTAAGTCACATGTCCCTTGATTAAGGTTTGAATATAGGGTTTCCTTCCTAAGTAGGGGGTTGGACTAGAAGATCTCCAAGGCCCCTTCCAACTCTGTTATTCTAACATATTTATAACTTGCTGTGTCTATTTCTCTTCTGGGGAAAAATTGATTTTCTCCACCGGTACCAAGCTAGAGTTTTTTCAAGCCTCAGCTGAGCCCGCCAGCTTCTCATCCACAGATCTTGTCTCGCCTTCCCTGTAGGGAGAACGTGGCTGCAAACTCCACTTTCTCCAAAACATTCACGGTGATTCCCTTGTTGAGCAAGAATCGCGAGAAACGTGGTTTGGCTCTGGATGGCAAGCTCAAGCACCAGGACACCAACCTGGCTTCGACCACCATGTAAGAGGAAGAAGCCCCTTCTCCCTCCCTCCCTCCCTCCGGCTCTTTGGCTCCCCAGCTCTTCCAATGTCTCCCTTTTTTCCTAGTCTGAGGCCTGGGATGGACAAAGAAGTTCTGGGCATCCTGGTTTCCTACAAAGTGAAAGTCACCTTGGTGGTATCGAGAGGAGGGTGAGTCTTTTTCCCCAGAAGAAGAGCGTGGGAAAGCCCCCTTTGGATTCTGCCCTATTGCCTCTTTATCCCTCTGTCCCCCCTCCCACACTTTTCCTTGGGGAATTCAGCCCTAGGGTGTCAGGATTCCGGCAGTTACCCCCATTTAAATTATGAGTCTTGAGCCAAACTTACAAAACTTAAAAAGGATTTATTGGGAGGTAACATGCCGGCACCAGCTCTGAGACACTTAATTCACTGTCACCCTTGACCCTGGTTTCCCCCCCCATCCACTGGGCGTATTGTAATTCATATTCTCCAATGGGACACATCCATAGCCCAGAGTCATCAATCATCTTCTCCAGTTAGAATTTTGCACTGCAGAAACTTCGGTCACCTGGTTACTATCTTTGAAAACATTTATGGAATGCACTTTTGGTTTGCAAGCTGCTGCACTGCTCCCCTCTCCCTTTCTGTTGGCAACTCTAAAAAGACCATATAAATATTTTATGAGTTGACACAGTTGGCATTGGGGCATTGGTGGGTGCTGGGAGGGATGGGAGTTTCTGTGGCTTTGAGTGGCAATCTGCCCAGAGCCTAAGCCACTGCCTGGGCTTCCTTTGCTCAGTTCCTGGCAGGTTCTTGCCTAGTATTTTGATTCTGTTTCATTCATAAGACCTGGTAGGTCAAGTACAGGAAGTCCTCAACTTGCAACCATTAGTTTAGGGACCATTTCGAAGTTACAATGGCACTGGAAAAAGTGACCAATTATCATGTTTTCACACTTATGACCGTTGCAACATCCCCATGGTCACGTGATCAGAATTCAGATGCTTGTGAATGTACTCATATTTAGGACAGTTGCAATGTCCCAGGGAGGTGTCAGCAGATCCCCTTTGGCGACCTTTTGACTAGCAAAGTCAATGGGGGGAGGCCAGATTCACTTAATAGCCAGGTTACTAACTTAATAGCTGCAATGATTCACTTAACAACGGTGGCAAGAAAGATAGAAAAATTCATGTAACAATTGTCTCACTTAGCAACAGAAAGTTTGGGCTCAATTGTGGTCGTAAGTCGAGGACTTCCTGTACACATACGGGGCAGCCTTTGGTTTTAAACATTATCATAACTGATATATATTAACAATGTGATATTGACATTAAATTAAAGGAGAAAAACTTGGGGGAAATCATTTCAAATTGCTCAAGAGTCCCTCTCTTCCCTGTCCATTTGGCGAAGACCAGCAAACCCTAATTCAAATATTCATCCACAGTTTTGAGCTGCAAAGATCTTCCAGAATTGTATGGTGGTTATTCTCTCGCTTTAATAGCCCATCGTTCTTGAGGTGATAATAGTCACAAAACATAGAGTGAACAACACGGAAGAGCTTTATTATTAAGCTTTTGCAAAAGGAAATTCTGCTCCTGGCAGAAGACATGGTTCTCTTTCTAAGAAGATGTTCACCAAACAATCACCACTCTCATTCATTGAGCCTTGGTGGTGCAGGCTGTTAATCATCTAGCACTTAGCTCAATTGCCTGCAATTAAATAATTCTCAGGAAGGCTGAGGTTTATATACAGGTTCAAATATACAGTCTCTGCCCCTTTCCTGGGTTCACAATCTATCCAAGCTATGTATCTCCCATATTATTGTTTGTAACGTAACATCTGTTTCAGTGGTGGGATTCAAAAAATTTTACTACCGGTTCTGTGGGCGTGGCCATGTGACTGGGTGGGTGTGGCTTTTTTTTGCTTTTTTGCCATCCCCCACCCATTTTTCGGAGATTCCTAGCCACAGAGGAGCCTCTGAGGGGGCATTTTTGCTCCCCTAAAGCTCTTCTAGGATTCAGGAAGGAGGAAAACAGACCATGGGAGGGGCACTCAGCACCCCTCCAAGCTCCATTTTGGGAGCTTCCTAGCCTCAGAAAAGCCTCTGGGGGAGGGGGCATTTTTGCTCCACTAAGGCTCCTCTGGGGCTCTGTAAGGCAAAAAATGGAGGGGGGGGCTGAGCTCCTCCCTCCATTTTTTGCCTTTCTGGGCCTCAGCAAGAAGAATCCCGGCACAGCTGATCTATGCACAGATGATCTATGCACAGATGATTGTCGGGAGGGGAAAAAAAGAAATACCTAGGCGAATATCAGGCAGGCGGGCAGATAAGCGAGCATCGGGCGGGAGGGTGACCGGATCAGGAGCGTGGCCAGCCAGAACTTACTACCAGTTCGGCAATCCACACCAAATTCTTGCTACCGGTTTGCCTGATCTGGAGCGAACCGGCTGAATACCACCACAGATCTATTTCCTTGTCCTTGGAAACTACCCTCGTTATCATCATCATGTCTTCCTGTTATGTCCATCTAAACACAATGGATCATTAACAGGCTTCCGTTGGGTCAGAATGACCTAGAATCTCTTACATTAATCTTTAAGCCAAGATTACACATCCCCATTCCAGCCAAGAACATGACATTTTACTTTTAAAACATAACAAGCTACAAAACGCAACATGTTTGTTAGATACAGTTATATAACTGTATAACAATTACATAATAATTCCCCGATACAGCCAGCTAGTTCCATTGCTGACTGTGGGGGGGGGGGAATTTTTGTCCCCACAGACAGGGCGCACAATCTGGGCGTCCTCCTGGATGTACGGCTGTCATTAGAAGAACATATGGCGGCTGTCGCCAGGGAGGCTTTTTATCAGGTCCATAGGATCTACCAGTTGCGGCCCTTTCTGGATCGGGATGCGCTTTGCACAGTCACATCCGCCCTCGTTATCTCCCGCCTAGACTATGCTAATGCTCTCTACATGGGGCTCCCCTTGAAGAGCACCCGAGGGCTCCAACTGGTGCAGAATGCGGCCGCGCGGGTGGTTTGGAGCTCTCATGTTACACCACCCTTGCGCAAGCTGCATTAGCTCCCGGTGGTCTTTCGGATGCATTTCAAGATGTTAGTTACCATCTTTAAAGTGCTCCATGGCTTGGGACCTGGGTATTTACGGGACCGCCTACTGCCACCATCAATCTCCCGGTGGCCGGTGCGCTCCCATAGAATGGGTCTCCTCGGGGTGCCGCCGGCTGGATGGCTGGCGACCCCGAGGGTGCGGGCCTTCTCTTTGGGGGCATCCTCCCTCTGGAATGAATTACCCCCGGAGATAAGGATCATCCCTGACCTTCTGACCTTCCGGCATGCGTTGAAAACTTATTTATTTCATCAAGCCGGTCTGGCCTAAGGTTTTATGGGGTTTTAAATTCGGTTTTAATTGGTTTTAGTCCTTATTTTTAAACCCTTGTCTCGTTTTTATTATTCAACCACCTAATTTAATTTTTTAATTGTTTTTAATTATTGTACTATTATTGTATCTTTTAATGACTGTACACCACCCCGAGTCCCGCAGGGAGAGGGGGCGGTATATAAATCTTGTAAATAAATAAATAAATAACAGTAATATAACAGTAATCATTGTATAGGTCATATATCAGATAAACATGGAATCTCTTCTGTTCTTCATTTTTTCAGGTTTAACTCACAGTATATAATTTCCATATATAACAGTTATTCTCTTGCTTTAGTAGCCCATCGTTCTTGGTCAATTTGAAGTGCAGCTAGCTTCAGTTGATTTTTAAACAATGACGCTGGGTCAGCCTTTCCTAGGACTTGGATGGGAGACCCACAGGATATTGCATGGGGATAGACTGAAAAAGACAGAAGTAAATTGGTTTATATGTTGTTAACCCACCACCCAAAGCAGGTTAGAAAGTGATCAAGCAAACACACGAATGATTTCATTCCTCCTTTGTGTCTAAATTGGACAGAAATTGGAGATTGGAGTAATTTACTGGCAAAAAATTAGCACTGGAGAGTTGCTTTTCTGAGAGCCAATTTGGTTTAGTAGTGAAGGTGCCAGGCTAGAAACCAGGAGACAGGGAGTTCTAGTCCCGCCTTAGGCATGAAAGCCAACTGGGTGACTTTGGGCCACTCACTCTCTCAGCCCAGCCCACCCCACAGGGTTGTTTTGGGGGAAATAGGAGAAGGAAGGAGTATTGGGGATATTCATCACCTTGAGTGGTTTATAAGAATAATACAGACAGAAAAGAAATAAATAATAATATAAATATATGAATAAAATATCTCCCCTTTCATATATGTGAAGTGCTCTTTGTGTATTCCATGTTGAGCCTTTCTTCTTTCCACAGCATCCTGGGAGATCTCACATCAAGGTAAGTACGCAGTTATTGATCAGTAAATCTGATTATTTCCTGGTTGTTTTGAAAGATGCCTGCCTTAAGCTTTGTGGGCTGTGCTCTTGAGTGAGTGCTGCCATGCAGGGGTGGGATTCAATTTTTTAACAACCGGTTCTGTGGGAGTGGTTTAGTTGGTGGGTGTGGCTTGGTGGTCATGTTATTGGCTGGGCATGGTGAACTCAATATCACTCCCATCGAGGCACGCATCTCCTTGCCTGGCCTCTCATGACTGTGGGGATGCTGCAACAATCGTAAGTGTGAAAAACGGTCATAAGTCACTTTTTTCAGTGCCATTGTAACTTTGAATGGTCACTCCACACAAGCAAAGTACCAGCAAAGGAGGGCAAAAGAAACTTCAAAGAAGTTCCTGAGACAGGAAGTCTAGTCCTGCCAAGAATGTAATAAGGGTTAACGGAGAGGCAGTTTCTGTAAGCAACACCAGAATGTTTCCTTCCTGCCTTCCTTGCAGGATTAGGCCAGGAATTTCTTCTAACAACTGGTTTTCCAAACTGCTTAGAATGTTAACAACCGGTTCTAGCGAATAGGTGCGAACCGGTAGAATCCCACCCCTGCCACCATGCTGTGATACCTTTGAGGTTGGTGGGTTATTGGAGTGCCAGTAAGCTGGCTTTCGGGTAGTCCCTAGATTAGAGATCCCGTTTGCATAGAAGAGTGCGAACAATTTGGGCTGTGATTCCTGGTCAGAATGTACCAAAATGTGCTATTCCTGCCCCCACCACTATCAGGGAATACCCCCCATGGCATAGAGCAGTGGTGGCTAACCTTTTTCAGCTCCCATGCTGATAATTGCACATGTGCTCATGCTGGCATGCCAGCATCCAGAAGGCAATGCATGCTGCCCCCCATGCCCCGTGATTCCCCCAGCCACACACCATGCACATGTATGCACGATCCCCCCGTGCGCTGCACATCTCTGTGTATGCGACCCCCGCTCCGCATCTCTGCGTATGCATGTGCAACTCCTTTGCACATGCGTGCCAAATACCCAACAATCAGCTGTCGGGTGGCGCAGTAGGGCTCTTCCAGGTGAGCTCTTGCATGCTGGCAGAAGTGGCTCTGCGTGTCACTTCTGAGACGCGTGCCATAGGTTTGCCAACACAGGCATAGAGGCAGAGTGAGGAGGTTGGGGAGGAGCATGGGCCAGTCCCGGAGTCTGGGGGAGGCTCCAACAAGGGCTCTGCGTCAGAGGCAGAGAGGGGGCCAGGGCCGTCCAATAGTTATCAGCTGCCTTTGGAGTCAGACATCACAATATGAGGCATAAGAACATGTGTATTTTTGTTTTATATTCCTTTGATTTTTATTTTAAAAAAACTTTATTTATTATTGAGTTTCTTTTCATTCTGCTGCTTATGGCCCAGAGTCATAATTTCAGTCAGTTGACAAATATCTAAATAAAACAATGCACGTGTCAAAACTTAAATGAATCCTGCATTAAAGAAAATGTTCTGCCTCCTTTGGACAAATTAATGTGTTTTGTTTTTCAGTGATGTCTCCATTGAGATGCCGGTTATTCTGATGCACCCTAAGCCCCCCGAAAGTAAGTGCTGCCTAGGAAGCACCCCTGCATTGCTGTCTCAAGACATTTTCAAGGCTTCGGGAAAACGCCAGGCTGTGGGAAATGCTCCAGTCGCCCAAACTGGAACCAGCCGCACGGCCCCCTCGTTCAGTGCTGGGCGAAATCCAGGGGTCACTGATGGAGGAAGGGGGGGGGTGAGAGGGGCCTGTCTTTGGGAACACCCCGTCTCCCCAAAGGGCCCAAAGCAAGGCAGCAAATGTCTCCCTTTGGGAAGGATTTCATGCTGCTCTTAGAAAGGAGGATGTTTATAGCAGGGGTCGCGCACCTTTTGGACCTCAGGGACCACCAAACTCATAATTTTAAATCCCACGGACCACTAACGGATTTTGACTGACGGTGGCTTGCTGACATTGGTGGGAGAGAGAGATCTGATCTAACCTCGGAAGGCTGGCTGTCATGTTCTCTCTCCCCGCTATCTCTCCCTCACACCCCACACCCCCTCCAAGGCAGCCACTTTCCTAACCTGCTTTTCAGCTCCGTTCTCGGGTGGGGGGGGGAGAGAAAGAGAGACAGAGATGGTTTTCTGCGATCCTAATTAAGAATGATTGGTCAGTAGGAAAATGGGGTGGGGGATTTTCCTGCAGACTTTTTTTGGGATTTTCCCAGGGTCTCTGTCTGCAGTTGCCAAAGTTGAGATATGCTGGTCTAAAGCAGGGATTCTCAACTTTAGCAAGTTTTTTTTTTTTTTTCATTTATGAAAATGAAAAATAAAGTAAAACGAGGTTCTTTCCCAATGCCTGGCCTTCCCACCGCTGGACCCTTCCTCATCTAATGTGCAGCCCCCTCTTAGTTGACTCTTCCCTCCACCCCCTGCCAGTTTTTGATCATTTTGGTGCCGTAGTAGGGAACCTGATCATATATTTAAATGGCACCACTGATGCTCCAGAATGGAGTGGTTCCGATGCCAGCACCCAACAAGAACAGCCTGCCATCAACCCCCCCCCCCCACCAAACCACACACACACACGGCTGAAGGTTGACTAGAATTTTCAGTAACTGTAAGGTTGCAGACCCCCATTGGCCCCCTGAATGACCCAACTGACCAGCGTTTCAAAAATGTCCAGAGAAGTTGGACCTGCCTGCTTGATGACTCTGTGTGTGTGTATGGTTTGTGGTGTGTGTGTGTGTGTGTGTGTGTGTTGCACGTGGCCAGCTAATAGGCATAGGTGGGCAGGGAGTTTTTCTTGGATTACGTTGTCATGATTAATGTGACTAAATAGCATCTGCGTTTCTCTTTCATCTTCTGCCTCTTTCTGATTGACAGCAATATCCAGGTAAGAAAAGAGGGCTGCACACTAGAATTGGCAGCATGTCATATGGATAATTCATTCTCCAAAATAAATTTAGCTCTTGTCAAAAACTCGCTGTTGTTAAGAATTGGTGATTCTTCTGACTACCCCAAAATGTATTTTTATGCAATTTTGCCGAATTTCAACTTCCATGAAAAGTTAATTAATTGGAAAGCTTATGATACTGTCGTGTTTCACTGTAGAAGGAAAATGTGGCCATCTTCTTGTACATTTTTATCAGCTAGTTTTTAGATCAGAGTTTCTCAACCTTGGGAACTTGAAAGCGGGTGAACTTGAATGCCCAGAATTCCCCATTGCTGGCTGGGGAATTCTGGAAGTTGTAGTCTACACATCAAGTTGCCAAGGCTGAGAAACACTTCTTTAGAGAAACCCATCCCCCTATGTCACATTTATATATTCCTATATTTTAAATAAGTAACTGAAACTTCTGGGTTTTGAACCAATATCAATACTGGTTTCCTCTCCCATCGCTTGTGGTAGTCCCATATCATCTTCTGCCTGGTGGATTGGCCTGTTATGTTCAGTCTCATTCCTCCCTCCCTGTTCTGACCCAAACCTTGTTCCAAGAAAACAAACACAAAACAGAGGTAACAGCAAAATCTTTTAATGATTTTTTATGAATTCTGTTCCTTCCTGGTTAAAAGGCTGTTTCAAATCAGTGGTGGGTTTCTACCGGTTCTGTCCACCTCTGTAGAACTGGTAGCTCTGAAGAGCAGCAGACGTAGAACCGGTTCTATGTCTGCTGATGTTTTTGCCCACGCACCTGCCCGGGCTCTTACTTGACCTTTATTTCCTGATTTTTTTTAACTTCAGCTGCCGTGCGAGGCACAGCTGCAGTTAAAAAAGCAGGAAAAAAGTGCTGTTTCAAAGGCTGCTTCTCTGCATGCAGCATGCTGAAGACGATTTACAGGTGTACGCATGCAGCGTGCAGGAAAGCACATCGTAAATCGCCAAACCTCGTAAATCATCGAACCGGTAGTTAACCCTGTCGGATCCCACCACCGGTTTCAAACTAATTGTCTCTGATAAGAACGAGCCTTGCAAAGGTGGCGCAAGGCTGCCAAGAACACTAGGTAAAGTTACTAAGAAATAGTTCAAACATAAAGAGTCTCTAAACACAAACCAGGATAGTCCGAGTGTCCATAAGGCTTGAGTGCAAAAATTAGCAAAGAACTCCTGTTTCTCAGCTGGCTTTTATCTCTTAAGGGAGGGGCCATTACCTTGCAGCCTTACTCCTGAGTTGTCTGTGCTTCTGCAGCTGCTCTTTCCTTTGAGCAGCCTTGCAGTGCACGCGCACTGGGCACAGGCTCCTCGGGGAACTCTTCATCACTGCTGCCAGCCTTCACAATCTCCAAAGGCAGCACTCCACTCTCTGATAGTCCTGGCCCCATCCCCTCATCTGAGCCCTCGCTCTCCGAGCCCTTAGCTACCAACACCTGCTGCCGGCAAACCACAACACTGCCCCCTGCCCATCTGGGAGAGCAGACTTCCACTAGCAGAACCCCAAAGTCCTCCCATGCCCTCAGACCCCAAGAACCAGGAAGGAGGGGAGGGCACCCCAAAGCTCTGAGAGCTGGGCCTTTCAGCTCTGCTTCCTTCCAGTCTCCTCCTCGGTATTTGCATCAGAGCTGGGGCTCTGGGCTGAGCAAACAGGGGGCATGGCTGTGCCTGGAGCAGGTAGGAAGTACTATTCTGTCCTGTCCTGGGCAGAAGAGTTCAGGAGGGAAGGAGGGCTTGAATGCCAGACCAGAGACTGATTCTATCGCAGCTTGGACTCTCATTCTGAAACCTGGCTTTCCTTTTCCTGTGGTTTCCAGCGATGACGTTATGGTTGAGGAATTCGCCCGCCAGAAACTCGGAGGAGAAGGGGAAAGTGATGAAGAGGAGGAAGGAGGAAAAAGCTAATGCTCAACTATCTTTAGTAGGAGCTACTCAAGAGTTTCAAAGCTGAGATTATCTAGGGCATTTTCATGAGTTCCGTGCATTTTACCTTAATATTTTAGTATTGTGTTTGCAATGTGATAATTCCTCGTGAGCCTGTCCTTTTCCCGCTGTGTTTAATGTGCTTTGCAAAAGACTGGCTGTACTCACAAGCCTGAAAGCTTTCCCCACAAGGCTTTCCCCACGAGGCTTTCCCCACAAGCCTGAAAGCATGAAGGGGACAGCCAGCCAGGCACCAAGATGGCTCCCCCACCCCTTCATTTTGCCTGCTTCCTTTTCCCCAAGCCCGGCCTTCCAACCGCTGGACCCTTCCTCATCCAATAAACAGCCCACCTCAATCAACTCCCCCCCCCCCCAGTGGATTCTGATCATTTTAGTGCAGTTGGAGCAGACCTGACAACCCTTTCCTAAGAATTATTGGTATTATTGGAAAAAGAAAGCTGGTTACCCTGTGATTGTGTGAATAAATGTTATTCTATCAAAATGCTTTGCTGGACATGTGTTTAGGTTTAAACTCAGTTACTGATGACTGACTCATAACCTCTGCTGGAAGTTGGCTGCAAGCTCTCTCTACCCTGGCTTTTGAAATTTCCTCCTGTCAGTTTGTGTTTCTTGATTTTTTGTTCAATACTGAAAATACTGCCTTCTTGAACCGGGGTCTCCAACCTTGACCACTTTAAGACTTGTAGACTACAACTCCCAGAGTTCCTCAGCCAGCTTTGCTTTGCTGAATTTTGCTGGCTGAGGAATTCTGGGAGTTGAAGTCCACAAGTCTTAAAAGGTGAGTATGGGAGCCCGGTTGGTGGGTGGGCCCAACAGCCAAGTGGTGGAGAGAACCAGCTCAGTGTCCGCTGTTCATTGCTGCTACCGGCTCTCCAGAACAGTGCAGAACCGGTCGAATACCACCATTGATTATTCTTATCTTTAATGTATTTAAAGGTTCCAATCATGTCCCCCTTTTCCCTTCTATTCTTCCAGGCTGCACATATCCAGTCCTTCCAATCTCTCTGATATGTTTTGTCCCTCAGACTTTGCACCATTTATGTTCCCTGTCTCTGGACTCAACTCAGTCTTATCAATACCTTTAAAAAAAACTATTTAAAAAGATCCCTCTCACAGTTACTGCTATTGAGCCAGGTGCCACCCATTCTGTGTCTATGCACTTGTTTTTTTCTTGCATAAGTGTAAAACCTTCCTTTTCTCACTGCTGAATTGCATTTTGTTGGATAAGGCCCAGTCTTCAAGTCTATCAAGGTCCTTCTGGATCTTGAAACTATCTTCTAAAGTGTTGGCTAATTCCTGCCAGTTTGGTGTGTTTGCAGGTTTGATGAGTTATCCTCATTTATTCCTTCATTCTAGATCATTTATGGGGGAAAATAATCCTTAGAGAGATAGACTGACAAAGACATGTCACTCATGGGAAAAAAAATCCAACCCAGGCCAGGCCAGCTGCTCCGCTGGACTAAGCAATCCATTTCAAATTGTAGGTGCTCTGGGGTTTTTAAAGAAGAGATTGGACAACGATTTGTTTGGAATGGTATAGGGTCTCTTATTTAAGCAGTGGGTTAGACTAGAAGACCTCCAAGGTCCCTTCCAAGTCTGTTATTCTGCTATTCTGTACTATATTCTGTATTCTGATCTGATTTTCCAACGAGTCCTTCAGGATTAGGATTAAGCAAGAGGGACAAAGGGCCCTGCAATGTAACCCAAGCCCATGGTCTCTGTCCATGCACAAAGGGCTGGGCTTCAGCTCTGCAGCTATGCCTCCCTCCCTCCCATCCCACCCTGGGACATACCTGCCCAGAAGCTAATTTATAAGAAGACATTTGTGACCAAACTGGGGTCTGAAGCCCTTCGTTCTATTCCTCACAATAGAGGAATTAAACATTTTCTCTTGCTGGAGAGGATTGAACACAAAAGTTGAGTCACTTTTCCTTTATTTAGAAGCTGGTGACCATTTTGATACTGAAAACTGGCTACCTGGTTTATGGATTCTTTTTCAAAAGAAACTTACTTCATTGATTCAAAAAGTCCTGAAAGAACTAAAATGTCTGGAAAATATTGGAAAAAATAATTTTCCACAATACTCCCAAACAAGATTTTCTGTAAGTTTACAGAAAACATTTGGAAAAAAGGAATCATTTTGCAATACTATCTCAATTCCACATCCATGCGCACTTAAAAAAACCACCAATTTAATTTATTGCAGTCAAAGACCAGTACAGGTAATTAAAAAAAGCATACAGAATTTAAAACAGACTTAATTTGTAAAGCAACCTAACATCTATAGTTGAGATATAGCCTATATTAAATTATAATTTAAACACTAAAATTATATTAAATGTACTAACATCTAAAATCATGACGAAGTATTTAAAACTATCAATATCAATAAAGTAATAATACCTAAAATTGAAATCCATTGTAGTTGCAAAGAATGCAGTGCAGGAGGCTGGCTTATTATGATCCAAGGCATCTTCTATGCTGCACAAAACCCAGCAACACACACTGTGATAAAGAAGCACTTTGTCTAGGAGAAGCACCTGGGCCCAGGCTGGATCTGGACGGCCAGAAAGTCTACTGATCAGAGGAAGTAAGAAACTGTTTCAGATGTCTCTGTAAAGGGACTAAAAAACACACTTCAGAATGTTTCTAAAATAACATTTTCTTAAAGAAGATGAAAAATGTTTGTAAAAATGTTTCCAAAGTATGAAAACAATGAGAGGAAGGGATCAAGCTATTTCCCAAGGCACTGAAGGCCAGACAAGGAATAATAATGGATGGAAACTGAACAAGGAGAGATTCAATCTGGAAATAAGGAGAAATTTTCTCATGGAAGAACCATCAACCCATGGAACAGAAGTTGTGGGAACTTCATCATTGGAAGCTTTCAAGAAGAGACTGGACTGCCATCTGTCAGAAATGTTGTAGGGTTTCCTTCTTGGGCAGGGGGTTGGACTAGATGACCTACAAGGTCCCTTCCAACTCTGCTAATCTGTTAAAAATAGCTTATTACTTAGATAAAATGAAATTATAGTGTGCTCAGCCATGGGGAAAATTGAAAAATCTAAGCTACCAGTGAGGGGCACTGATCTACTAGGATTAAGGATCTTTGATAGAGAGCCTCAGAATGAGATTCCAGATAGACTTTCAAATTACAGAACATTTTAAACACAAGTAGTTGGTTTTTTTTCATTCATGGGGTGTGCATAAACAGCTGAAGTTCAAAGAAATGCTGTTTGCATGGAAAGATAAATGGCAGGGCTTACATAGTAGAAAGAATTACAGTACCCAAATTCCAATGCATCTTTCTCCCTTAGATTTATTTTCACCAGACCAATTCCTTGGATTTCTGATTGCCCCTGGTTCCCTCAACTTGCCCCTCCTTCTCCATTATCCACTGGCCCAGAATTTTAAAAAGAGTGGAAACATGGCTAATTCACAGACATGCAACAAGCCTCAGACTGCTGTCCATTATAAACCTGAAGGTGAGAAGGCAGGATCAGAAACAATGGATGGAAACTAACCAAAGAGAGAAGCAACCTGGAATTAAAGAGAAACTTCCTAACAGTGAGAACAATTAACCAGTGGAACCGCTTGCCACCAGAAATCATGGGCGCTCCGTCACTAGAAGTTTTTAAGAAGACACTAGACAGTCACTTATCTGAAATGACAACTTCTCCTGCTTGAGCAGGGGGCTGAACTAGAAGACCTCCAAGGTCCCTTCTATTCTATTCTATTCTATTCTATTCTATTCTATTCTATTCTATTCTATTCTATTCTATTCTATTCTATTCTATTCTATTCTATTCTATTCTATTCTGTCTGTTCCCTTCCCTTCCATTCTCTATCCTGTCTTGTCCTGTCCTGTCCTCTCTTCTTCTATTCCATTCTATCCCCTTCCCTTCCCTTAAATTCTAATTCTAATTCCAGTAATTCTAATTCTACTCTATTCTGTAAGTGGCAGTCCAGCTAAACAGGGGCAACATTTCTTAAAAGTGGCAACTGGCTCAGATTGCTAGATAAGTGTGGGAGAGTGAAACCTGGTAAAATTTGGAGGTGCACCAATTGCATATCCTGACACTCCAAAGAAATCTCAGCCGGACACACCTGGAAGGAAGACAGAAAACCATCGGCTCCGACTGCAGTGCTGGCATACAGAACTACTCCTTTCAACAAATGAATGGGATTTGCTTTCTTTCTCCAATAGATCCAGAGGGGACGCGAGTCTTTGCTCCCAGTAGCTCTGTCATTTTCTCAATGGACAATTCTCCACCCCTCTACTCGTTGCAGAATACCTTATGCCACCAGACTCGAAATTCTAGACCTAGAAAACCTAGAACTACACCTCCTCTGGTCAGATCTAAATATAGTATATAAAATCAGACATTCAATGTCCTACCTGTCAATGAATACTTCAGCTTCAACCATAACAACACAAGAGCAAACAATAGATACAAACTCAAGATTAACCGCACCAAACTTGATTGCAGGAAATACGACTTCAGCCACAGAGTGGTCAATGTCTGGAATACTCTACCTGACTCTGTGGTTTCTTCCCCAAACCCCAAAAACTTTAACCTTAGACTGTCTACTATTGACCTCACCCCTTTCCTAATAGGTCTGCAGGGGGCGTGCATAAGCGCACCAACGTGCCTACCGTCCCTGTCCTATTGTTTCTTTTATTTTTCTTATATGCATCCATGTATTCATAACTATGTTTTACTTATACCTATTATCTTGTAAGCAATTGACAAATAAAAATAAAATAAAAAATAAATAAATAAATAAACTCTAAACATGACAGAGGCCCCGAGCGGTGCCAATTTCCAAGAAGGGATATAGGCAGTCTCATTTAGCAACCATCTGCAGCTACAAACAATGATGAAAAAGCAACTTTGCAACCAACCCTCACATTTATGACTTCCTTGCAAAACAATCAATTTTATCTTGGGCACAGACCAACATTTAATTAATAACATATCAACTGGACTAAAACAGAAATAAAAATTAAAGAACTCTGATAAACAAAGATAGTCACAGCACTTAGTCTTATATACTGCTTTACAGTGCTTTTACAGCCCACTTTAAGCAGTTTACAGAGTCAGCATATTGCCTCCAACAATTTGGGTCCTCATTTTACCGACTTCGGAAGGAGGGAAGGCTGAGTCTAACCTTGAGATAGTCAGGATCAAACTGCTGGCAGTGGGCAGAATTAGCTTGCAATACTGCATTCCAACCACTGCACACCATGAAAGGGAGGGAGGGAGGGAGGAAGGAAGATTGCAATAGCATTTAGAGTTATTTACCGCTTCCTAGTCCTTTTACAGCCCTCTCTAAGCGGTTTACAGAATCAGCCTTTTGCTCCCCTAACAATCTTGGTCCTCATTTTACTGACCTTGGAAGGATGGAAGGACGAGTCAACCTTGAGCCAGTCAGGATCAAACTGCCAAATTGGTAAAATTATGGTAAAATAAGGTATATACTTACGGGACCACCTGCTGCCACCATCAGCCTCCCGCCGGCCAGTGCGCTCCCACAGGGCGGGCCTCCTCGGGGTGCCGTCGGCTGGGCGATGCCGGCTGGCGGCCCCGAGGGTGCGGGCCTTCTCTGCGGGGGCTCCCTCCCTCTGGAATGAATTACCCCTGGAGATGCGAGCCATCACTGACTTGCAGACCTTTCGCCACGCATTAAGGACCCACCTCTTCCAACAGACCGGTCTGGCCTAGTATTAATTACTAGGGTTTTAAATTTTGGAAATTTTTAATTTTTTTACCTCTTTTACTCTGCTTTTATAATATTATTCCAGCCACTAGTTTAATTTCTTTTAAATCTCTTTTAATTTTTTTACTATTTATGTCGTTTTATCTTGGCTGTACACCGCCCCGAGTCCCTTTTTTGGGAGAGGGGGCGGTATAAAAGTGTAATAAAATAAATAAATAAATAATTACAAAGTACTGGTATTAAAACGGCAAAGAATCCTAAAATAGTAAAAAAGAAGAAACAATAAAGGAAAGTCATAAGCCCTGTCACAGTTCCACTCAGTGACTTTTTGCTTAATGACCAAGTGGTTGTTCCCAATCCTGGTTGCTAAACAAGGACTGCCTTACTGAATGATCTAGCCTCAACTTCTATTGTCCGCAGCAAACTGCAGAAGAGGGTTGAGGAATATTTTCCTCACCCAGCTGGGTGGCAGGAAGATGCTGCTCTGAGGTGGCCCCTGCGGTTAATGCACAGCCTGGAGCAGCAATGAAAAGTCCATTGTATGACGTGGCTGATCTTCAACATTTAACCCCCATTCTCTAAAAGCGGCAAAATAACTGAAGGCCTTTAATGTTATGTTTATTGTTATTTTAAATGTCAACAAAATTTGAAACTCTGATTTTGAAGAGCATGTCAGGACTGCCACCTCATGCCTGTGCTCTGCTATCGTTCAGTGCCAGCCTGCCATGGACCCTGGGGTGTGGGGAGAGGATGGAAGGGGGGTGCGCGAAAGCTTGGGGGAAATTGAAACGGGTGGAAATAATACGTCTGCTTCTCAGATCCTCAAGGTCGTTTCCCAGGGAGAAGAATGCGGCTGAAAGATAGCCTAGAGTAGGTTTAGAACATAGAATTAACAGAGTTGGAAGGGACCTTGGAGGTCATCTAGTCCAATGCCCTGCTCCAGCAGGAGAGTCTATTCCAAATATTAGCCTCTACCTAGGATTGAACACACAGCCTTCTGATTGTGAGGCGAGAGCTCCACCTCTAGGCCAGGGTCTCCAATCTTGGCAACTTTAAGGCTTGTGGACTTCAACTCCCACAATTCCTCAGCCAGCAAAGCAACTTTAAGGCTTGTGAACTTCAACTCCCAGAATTCCTCAGCCAGCAAAGCAACTTTAAGGCTTGTGGACTTCAACTCCCAGAATTCCTCAGCCAGCAAAGCAACTTTAAGGCTTGTGGACTTCAAGTCTTGTTGAAGTCCACAAGTCTTAAAAGTTGCCAAGGTTGGAGACCCCTGTTCTAGGCCACCGCTTCAGGGTAACATCTTTTAAGACCATTTCCTTCGAAATGGATTGAAGATTGCGGGGAACCAGCAACGGGAAATGCCTGGGAGGAAGAAAAGTGATACCGAGGGATCTGGCGCATGAATCTCAGTTCTGGCTTTGCTCCACTGTATTTCACTTGACCTTTAGTAAACGATGCCTTTCTGAACAAATGGAGTCAAAGATCGTTCTTGCTTAAAGGATTATGTTGAGGCAGGACTGACACAGCTCTTCTGAAAGAGATCCTACAACTCGCTTTGTAAGGTGGTTCGTGGCACTGAGTATTTCCCAACCTGGTCAACTTTAAGATGTGTGGACTTCAACTCCCAGAATTCCCCAGCCAGCCAAGCTAGGAAGTTGAAGTCCACACATCTTTAGAGTTGACAAAATTGAAAAAGAGCTGCAATAGACTCCTCTCAGGATCTGCAGAATAGTCACCAAAGGTTATCACGTTCTCAATTGGTGCTTGATCATCTTCCTTATTATTGGAATTTTAGACATGCCCAGAAAAACTGTTCTGGAAAAGGAGAGGCCAACCAGACTTCCTAAGCAGGCCTCATTCTGTCCGTGGTGAATACATCACCTTCAGGATGTCTTCAGGAACTTCCAAAGGTTAGCTTCCAGAACTTAAAAAGACATCTGGGTTCAGTTCTCTACAGATTCCTGAAGGAAATAAAGTACAACTCCAGTATCAACTGAAGATGTACCAGTGCTGAGGGAAATTAAAAAAATTGCCTGAAGGCATCGAAATATCAACCACTAAAAAGAAAGTGTGCAGCCCTGAAAGCCATTGGTAGAAACTCATTCAAATTTCTATATAAAAGAATCTTGCTTGCTTTCCTAAAAAAAACCCCTCCTCTCTCTTTCGACTTTCAACCAGAGGACGACCAGGAGAAAGTGCAGCATCCTGTATTTTTTAGAATAGAAATAGAATTAGAATTCTTTTATTGGCCAAGTGTGATTGGACACACAAGGAATTTGGTGCAAATGCTCTCAGTGTACTTAAAAAGAAAAGATACATTCATCAAAAGTCATCAGGTGCAACACTTAATAATAGTCATAGGGTACAATAAGCAATCAAATCATACTTGGACCCTTCCTCACCGCTTAAACTCTAGTGGGAGGCTGAAGAATCACCCCCCACATCTCAAAAAAACCCCTCAAGACTGTTTTTTTTTTTTTTTGCTTCAAAAGGCAGCTGGATTGTTTTTTCCTTGAGGAAGAAGGAAAAAAGCATTTAACCTCGTTCAAGAAGTTTCATCAATTCTAATGGCGGAGGGACGGAAAGATAGGTACCTATGGGTAGATACCGTACCCATCCTTCCATTTCGCTGTCATTAGAAGTGATGAAGCTTCTTGGATGAGAAGTGAAACACTATCTCCTTCCACAAGGGGAAAAAAAGTCTGCTTGCCTTTTGAAGAAAAAAGCACCTTCGAGACAACTATGACCTGCATGACTGAGAAAATCTCCATAGGCAGCCAGGGGTGGGATTCAATTTTTTTTACTACCGGTTTTGTGGCCGTGGCTTGGCTTGGCTTGGTGGACGTGGCAGGGGAAGGATACTGCATAATCTCCATTCCCTCCCCACTCCTGGGGGAAGGTTACTGCAAAATGATCCCATCCCCTCCCCATCCCACTAACCTGCTTTCCAGCTCCATTCTCCTGTGCAGGGCAACCAAAGGAGACCCAGCCGATCAGCTGGGACTCGATGGGAGGCAGAGAAGAGATGGGGTTGGTGGGGCCATCAGAGGCGGGATTGGTCGGTTGTCCGAACGACTCAAAATGCCCCACATCTGTTACTTTCAATACCCAAGGAGGCCCCTAGGTTTCCTAAGGATGGGGACGAGGGAGGAGGAGGAGGAGGAGGAGGAGGAGGAAGAGGAGGAGGATCGAAGAATGGCGACAGGCTGTGGTGACTCTCTGGAATTTCATCAACAAGCAGCCACTAAAGTACGAGCAGGGGAATAGAATTTAGAATTGCTTACAAGACAATCGGTATAAGTATAAACATAGTTATGAATACATGAAATGGGTACATATAAGAAGAATAAAAGAAACAATAGGAGAGGGACGGTAGGCACGTTGGTGCGCTTATGCAGCCCCCTACAGGCCTCTTAGGAAAGGGGTGGGGTCAATAGTAGACATAATAAATAAATAAATAATAAAAAAGGAAGTGCAAGAGAATGGGAGACTGCTCTCTTTTTGGTGACAGTAAATCCTTCTGGGAGTTGAATGATGGCCTCCTTTTTGTGATCTCCTTTGTTGGGTTCTTTTTTCCTATTTCCTATTTTGTTTATTACCGCCTACAAACATCTGCAACCCTCCAACAACATTGATTGGTTGCACTTAATGTGCTAATTTGGCATTAACCACAAGAGGGAGCAAGAGACTCACTTTTAGTTCTCAGCCCACTAAATTACAAGTGAAATATATAAGATGCTACTTTTTATAGAGGCTTTGTTTTTACATGTTCTTCAACACACACACACACACACACACAAAGAGACTCTGTTCTAATTCCTGTGGAGATACAAACAAACTAAAAATAATTTTTCGTACAAGGAAAAGCAAAATTACGAGGAAAGAGTCTAATAATAACATTGTTACATGTCTATGGAGATTCTCAATCATCCAGGCCATGGTTGTCCCAAAGATGCTTTTCAAAAGGCAGCTGGACTCCAGCTCTTCTGCTTGTAGCACATTAGGTGACACAACTCACCTCAGCCCAGACCACGTATGTGCCATGCTGGACTTCTGCCTGACTGCTACCTATTTAGAATATTTTAGAATAGAATAAACAGAGGTGGAAGGGATCTTGGAGGTCTTCTAGTCCATCCCACTGCTCAAGCAGGAGACTCTACATCATTTGAGACAAGTGGCTGTCCAATCTCTTCTTAAAAACCTCCAATAATGAAGCACCCACGACTTCTGGAGGAACTTCTGTTCCACCTGTTAGGAAGTTAATCCTTAATTCCAGGTTGTTTCTCTCCTTGATTAGTTTCCATCCATTGTTTCTTGTCTTGCCTCCAAGTGCTTTGGAGAATAAGTTGTTCCCCTCTTCTTTGTGGCAGTCCCTCAAATACTAGAATACAGCTATCATGTCACCCCCAATTCTTCCTTTTTAAATATAAAGAGGTTTCTATAGACAAAAACATGGCTGTGCCATAGATTCACCTGTGTTCCCCATTTTGGAAATGGAAACCAAAGTCCTAAACTCCTCAGGAATTCCACTCACTCACTGGTACAGATATGTGGGTGATACTTGGATCAAGATTAAAACAGACCAAGTGGCCTCTATGACTCTCAGAGAACTAACGACCAGAGGACTGAAAAGAATACAAATCCTTCCATTCCTCACCATTCAGTCAGAACTGAGAAAGCTTCTTGGCTGAGAAGCAAAAGGTTTTTAAGAGAAAAAAAATCAAGGAACTCCAGGGTGCCTTTTGAAAGCACCTTTGGGACAACATTGTTCCATGCAAAGAGTGTGCAGTGCTTGAATTGCTACCTTCAGGGGACTTAAATTATTCTTGCCAGAAGTGCAAACTGGCTACATTACTTGAGGAAAAGTCTCTTGAAGCCAGTCAAGCCACCAAGACTGCAGACTCTCCCACACGAGGCCTTCTTTGACTTCAGAAGTGTCCTTCCAAACGGAGCATGCCAAGGAAGATGAATCAGAGCACAGTAAGGGAGATGAAAGGGAAGGACAAGGATGAGAGCAACAGAACAAAGGAACAGAGAGAAGGAAGCCCCAGCCCTCTCTCGGACGGAGAGATCGATCTCATGTCCTCCCCCAGGAAGGAAGCACCTGAAGAAAAGACTTTGCCAAATGTTCCGGTGATAAGACATGGCTCAGACTTTCCCAAGGAAAAAAGAAGACGTGTTTTGTGGATTGGAGATTCACTACTTAAAGGAACAGAGTCAACATTTTGTAGATTAGATAATTTCTTAAGAGAAGTGTGTTGTCTTAGATTAAAGATGTGACCGAGAAAATGATCAAGCCCACACATTATTATCCTCTTTCATGTGGGGATAAATGATCAACCAAGATCCTGAAAAACCATCTCAGTGGACTATGAATAACTAGGCAGCAGAGCCAAAGTTAGGAGCGCAGGTGTTGATCTCAGCTATACTTCCAACTGAAGGTCAATATCCAATGAAAGAATAGAAGATTATAGAAGGAAATCGACAGCTCAAAGGATGGTGCCATTCTGACCTTGGATGACTGTATCTACAGGAAGGGCTTCTAGAAAGAGATGGGCTGCAACTCAAGAAGACCAGCAAGAAGTAACATCTGGCTTGGCTCAGAGATTTGGGAAGGGCAGAATAAAAACTAGAGATGAAAATTTATCAAGGAGAAATTTAGTCTAGAACTAAGGAGAAATTTCCTGAGAGCGAGAACGATTAATCAGAAGTCGTGGGTACTCTGTTACTGAGGTTTTAAAGAAGAGTTTGGATAGCCATTTGTCTGGAATAATACAGGGCTTCCTGCTTGAACAGGAGGTTGGACTAGAAGATCTCCAAAGTTCCTCCCAACTCTGTTATTCTATATTCTATAACTCCATAAAATGCTTTTATTCATATTTACCTGCAAGAACTTGATTTAAAGGCCCAATTTCTCCTCTACTGTGTTTTGTATACACATTGGTGCAAAATATTAATTATACAACTCTCACCCTCCAGTTGTGAAAAATAGAATACCAATTCTTTGTCTTCCTCTTAGCAAATATCTTAGAAATAATTTTCAAACCAAATTTTGTCCAAAAGCCATTGTTGTTTGATGAGAGTTAAGTTTCTGGACATCATTTTCATAATAGGTTTGTAATTATTTACCCCTAGGATTATCTTTTAAGTGGTTTTACAAGTTTTTAAAGTAGTTTTACAATCACTAAGTCAGAGCTTAAGATATTTCATCTTTTGCATATTTTAGAAAATCTAGTAATTTTAGATTTTATACCAATTCATTTTCTGTCCTTGACCTTTTAAAAGTTTACTTATTTCCCCTTACAATGTTTTAGTTCATCTGCTTCCATTATTCTGACACTTCTCACTTCACTGGTCGCTGACTATAATGAAGATTTGAGTGAGTGAGTTTCTACACCTGGATGCCTCAGAGAAGCCCAAAGGTTCCTGGAAGGCAGCTGGAAGGGCAGAAAGGGGAGCCCCAGTGAAGAAGAATGTCTAGGAAACAGGTGATCCAAAGAATCAATGCAAGGAGGTACTCAGTCTCAGAGCTGCTTCAAGGAGATCATCAGGAGCCCCAGGAGCAAAGCTGGCCTCAGAACAAGACAGAGCACCACTGGCTGCCCGACCAGGGACCTAAGAACCCCCAGAGCAGCCGGCTGCAGACAAGGACCTTGTGCGGGGAGGAGGGTGATTTCTAGGGAAGAGGAACAACCTCTGAGATCTCTAGGGGAATTTGCTGTCTTTCAGATATTTGTATCCTAAGACAAGTTGTGCTGGCTGGGGAATTCTGGGAGTTGAAGTCCACCCATCTTAAGCTTGCTGTGATGACCCAGAGTGTAACACAAACGTAACAAAATCCAAAACGTAAATAAATGTCCTTTAATGCCTCCAACTTGGCCCCACTGTTCAATAATACTCAGTTGGAGATAAAACGTACTCAAAAATAGTTTTCAAAAGAAAGCAATACAGTCCGAATTTAATGAGCAGATAGAGGTGAAAATAAAAAACCAAAACAAACTACAATGACAAAATCTCCACAATGGAACAGGAGAAGTATTTACCAAATTCAAGGAGATAACAAGACACAGTCTGTTGGAAGGACACCAACCAAGATAACTTCAGACAAAATAAAACACGCTTTGTCTCCAGCATTTGCCAGTACGCAGGTCCATACTCTTATTCAGTTGTCACAGCTGCAGCCCATGAAGAGGATCAAGGCCCTCTCCTCTCGAGTAGACCACATCTCTCCCTTATCCTCTCCTCCCTGCGTGCCTTAGGATGGATAGGGGATGGGCCTGGGTCCTCCTCTGACTGCTCAGCTGGCCTCTGCCCTTCCCCAGCCTGCTCCACAACCTCCAGAGCCACACTTCCACTCCCTGTCGGCTATTTCTCCTTTCCCTCAGAGTCAGTCTCCACCAGGGGCATGAAACTTGCCAAGGTTGAGAAATAACAACAATATTAATAAAAGAGAGAATAACAGTTTAGATATAATAATAGGATTCTACTATTTGAGGTGCTGCCACACAGAAGAGGAGGTCAAGTTATTCTCCAAAGCACCAGAAGGCAGGACAAGAAACAATAATTGGAAACTAACCAAGGAGAGAAGCAACCTGGAATCAAGAAGCAACTTCCTAAAAGTGAGAGCAATCACCCAGTGGAATGGGTGCTTGCCTTCAGAAGTTGTGGTGCTCCATCTCTGGAGGTTTTTAAGAAGAGACTGAATAGGCATTTATCTGGAATGGTATAGGATCTGGTGCTTGAGCAGGAGGTTAGAATAGAAGACCTCCAATGTTCCATCCAGCTCTGTCCTGTTCTGTTCATTGAGATACTCAAATCCACCCTTTCCTTGTGATTCACGTCAGGATGAATGGAATGGCCAGAGAGATTGTGGGGAAAAAGTATCTCTGGAGACCCTAAGACCTTGGGCCAAAAGATGAAGGAACTGGGAGCATAAGTAGTAATTAAAAAAATCAGTCCTGCCAACCGCAAATGCTTTCTTCACCGAGAACGTTTGGGCAGAGGCAGAATCCATATTTGGTGTTTGGCAACACCTCACCAATCTCATCAGAGAAGGTTTAACTAGAGCAAGAAAAGTCCCAGATGGAAGACAGGAAATGACTAGAAAAACAGACCACAATGGGAAAACCAGGAAGGCAGGCGATGCTTAGAATTTTGCAGGACATGACCTTCAATATTGTGCAACACCACAGATATTTCTACCCAAATGCATGGTCTTGCCAGGCTCAAGGGGTCAGGACTTGCAATTCAGAGGGTTTATTGCTCAAGCCTCTTCAAGATGAGTTGAACTAGGACTGTTTGTGGGTACGTAATGACTCTAAACTGATGACACCTTTAACTCTGCCCCCCCCCCCAGCTCTGCCTGCTCTTCTCCTACACAAAAGGGAAATAGGAATGCAGGAAGGCAAATGTTAAGGTAAAAGGAATCAATAATGGGATGCTCATTATGGGCACACAGAACTGGAAGACTACCATTTTTCCAAAAGTGTATGCTCTGTTTCAGGTTGCAGACACAAACACAAAGTTGCTAAGGAGTTATTTACTAGATAAGCTGGTGACAGTAGACAAGATTGTAAATCAATCTTGTGCAGAATGCTTGCTCCTATAAGTCCACTTAAAGTTCAAGCAGCAATAGAGTTGTTCTGTTCTTGCACAGAGGTAGATTTATAGCTGTGCAGATGCAGATAGATAACTCAATAAAGCTTCCATAACAAAGTTCTTTTATTGGTACATCAGGTATCCTCATAACTTACATTTGTGACGAAGTTCCTCTTTCAATGACCAATCCTTTGTATATCTGCCTTGCACGTGGAAAATAGTTATCTCCTAACCCATCTCGTATCAATAGAAGGAAATGATGTTATCAGTAATGAGTGCAGGTAAGAATGGACGGCAACCTCCTTCAACTGCTAGAGGGTCAATTTAGTGGCCAATCAGGATTACAGATGTGGCCACGTGACATGAACTATATTTCCCATGATGCATTCCCTTAAGGGGACAGCTCACAATTCCTAAGTAACTAACCCATTTCCATAGACTGGCTGGGACAGCACAAGAGCGATCCAACTTATTGCAGGAGTCAAGAACCAAATCAGGTAGTCAGCAGGTCAAATAGTTGAGGGTTCAAGAGCAAGGAAATATAGGAGCAAGAGTTGCAAGCTGGAATTCCAAACATTGTTTCCAACCAAGGTTGAAGGCAAAAGAGCTACATAAATCTCTCCGCAGGCAGCTGGCTGCTATTTCTGAGGTCTCACCTTTTGCCCAGCGAGAAGCCTCTTTGAATAGAGTGGTTTTGTTCACTGCTGTTCGCATTGACACCTGCAGCTCATCAAATTTCCAGATGACACCAAGCTAGAGAGAACAGTTAAACTTTAGAAGGCAGGCTCAAGAACCAGAAAGATTTTGATAGGGTTGAGCATTGGGCCCTATCCAAGAAAATGCTATTCAGTGGTGAGAAAAGTAAGGTCTTACACCTTAGACAGGTATACAACAGGTGGCACCTAGCTCAATAGCAGCAACTATGAGAAGGATCTAGGGGTCTTAGTGAACCGCCACTTAAGTAGGAGCCAACAGTGTGCCAAAATATCCTTCTAGGCTGCATCAACAGAGGAATAGTATCACAATCAGGTGAAGTGTTAGTATCATTTTATACTGCATTGCTGAGTCCAAACTTGGAATTCTGCATCCATCCAGTACTGGTCATCAGAATAAAAAATACACTGAGATCCTAGAAAGAGTGCAGAGAAGAGCAATAAAGAGGATATGGAATCTGGAATGGAATTGTACAATGAAAAGCTAAGGGAACTAGGTATGCTTAGCCAACTAAAAGAAGGATTGGGAAGCCAGAGATAGTTGCCACAGAGAAGAAGGCAGGAGAAGAATCAGTGGGTAGCAGTTCATCAGAGAGAGCCTGGAAATAAGAAGCAATTTCCTAACAATAAGAACAATTCATCAGTGGAACTGACTGCCTCCTGGAGTTGTGTGTGCTGCATTGCAGGAGGTTTCAAGAAAAGATTTAATAACTATTCCTCTGAGATGGTATGAGGACTCTTCCATTGGGCAATTGGTTGAACCTCCAAGATTTCTTTCAGCCTCATAGTTCTATGAAAATAGGACTAACTTTAAATACAAAGCAAAACAAATTAATGACAGCAAGTACATTAACCAATGTTGGAACTGACATTATAAAGTGGTAGAGAGCACTTGCCTCCTAGGACCATCAACAGTAAGTAAATAACAGTCAAGAAATATGAGTCTATGAAATACACAGCATAGCACTTGGTAGAGCAGCCACAAAGACCTTGGAAAAGATATTTAAATGCTGTGATGTGTCTATGCTTACAAAATTCAAAATTGGATAAGTCTTACTCTTACTATTGCCTGTGATGCTCTACAGAAGTAGAAGTTGAATTTTTAAGAAGCAAGATAGGAAAAGTATTGAGGTCTTTGAATGTTGGAGAAGACTCTTGAGAATACAATGGATAGCCAAAGAAAAAACTGATGGGTCATTGAAAAAAAATCAGCTCAGATTCTCACTCGAGGCACAAATGACCAAGCTAAAATTATTCTACTTTGGACACATGATGTGAAGACCCAGCTCTCTGGGAAAAGGCTCTGATGCTGGGAAAGATGGAAGGAAGAAGATGATCAGAGCAAGCTTGGGATACTGTTGGGAGAGCTTAGGAACGGCATCATGGAAAATCTAATAAGCAACTTCAATTGCAAGTCTATATAAGTTGGTTGCAGTAATGAAATCTCACATATAACAACATTTTCCCCGTGAAAGTTGCTTTAAGCTAATTAAGAAAATGAAGATAGCAAGCCACATGAGATCTGCTCTTCCAGTTTTAGCCATCCCAATTTCATTTCTTGATGAGTGAAAAAAGAACTAGGGGTAACATGATAGCAGTGTTCCAGTATTTGAGGGACTGCTGCAAGGAAGAGAGGGGTCAACCTATTTTCCAAAGCCCCAGAAGGCAGGACAAGAAACAACGGATGGAAACTAATCAAGGAGAGAAACAACCTGGAATTAAGAAGAAACTTCCCAACAGTCTGAACAATTAACCAGTGAAATGGCTTGCCTTCAGAAGTTGTGGGTGCTCCAACCATGGAGGTTTTCGAGAAGAGATTGGATTACCATTTGTCAGAAATGGATAGGATCTCCTGCTTGAAAAGGGGGTTTGGATTAGAAGACCACCAAGGTATCTTCCAACTCTGTTATTCTGTAAATTCTTTGCTGGAGCCCAGAATTTGCTTCTGGGCTATTGAATACTTTCTCTCCTATTTTGGATACATGAGGTAAAGATCCAGTTCGCACAGTCACTTCCGCCCTCGTTATCTCCCGCCTGGATTATTGCAATGCTCTCTACATGGGGCTCCCCTTGAAGAGTCTCCAGAGGTTGCAGTTGGTCCAGAATGCAGCCGCGCGGGTGATTGTGGGTGCCTCTCGGAGCTCCCACGTTACACCGTTTCTCCGTAGGCTGCACTGGCTTCCTGTGGCCTTCCGGATTCAAGGTGGTACTGATGGTATTTAAAGTGCTCCATGGCTCGGGACCTGGGTACTTACGGGACCGCCTACTGCCATCGTCAACCTCCCGCCGCCCAGTACTCTCCCACAGGGTTGCCCTCCTTAGGGTACCGCCGCCCGGCCGTTGTCGGCTGACGGCCCCGAGAGTTCGGGCTTTCTCTGTGGGAGCTCCCTCCCTATGGAATGATCTCCCCCCGGAGATACGGGCCATGATGGATATCCTGACCTTCCGGCGCGCAGTGAAAACCCTATTTTTTAGACAGGCTGGCCTGGCCCAGTAATTGGGCTCTGGTTTTAAATTTAATTGGGTTTTAATAATTAATTTTATATTTTTAATTTTTAATCGATTCCCTGATTTTATATTGCTAAATTTAAATTAAATTAAATTAAATTAAATCAGATGGGACACAGCCGGACCAATGTGTTTAATATATTTTTAATTGTATTTATAGTGTATTTATTATGTGTTTTTTAGTAGGCTGTACACCGCCCTGAGTCCCTTTTTGGGAGAGGGAGCGGTATAAAAATGTGATAAATAAAATAAATAAATAAATAAGAATGTACTTCTGGAAAAGCTGGAAGGAAACAGAAGAAGAAGACAACCAGCAGCAAGGTGGAGATGCTCCATTAGTGGGGATGGGGGCACCTGATACTGGTCAGGTGAGGAACAGATTGTCATGGAGAAAACTTATCTACATGGTCACTAGGAGTTGAAAATAACTTGATGGCACATAATCTACCATTCTACAGAATGGAACTTAGCAACTCAGTTGCTAAGCAAAAAACCATGTGACCATGATTGGATTTACAGCCTTATTTTCCTTTCAGTTGTTCTATCAATTGGAATAGAGTGGAAGATCATTTAATCCAACCTGCTGCTTGAGCAGGAGATCCTGTATCATTTCAGACAAGTGACTGTCCAGTCTCCTCTTAGAAACCTCCAGTGATGGAGCGCCCATGATATCTGGTGGCAAGCTGTTCCACTGGTTAATTGTCCTAACTGTTAGGAAGTTTCTCCTTAGTTCCAGGTTGCTTCTCTCTTGGATGGTTTTCATCCATCTTTTCTTGTCCTGCCTCCTGGTGTTTTGGAAAATAGGTTGACCCCTTCCTCTTTGTGGCAGCCTCTCAAGTGTTAAACAAAGAGATGTGGTCACTAAGTGAAAAAAAATCACACGACTGCTGCCTTTTATGCCGAATTGTACAGAATTAACTCTGCTTCTTGCAAGCAAAAAGCATGCAAATAGCAATCAGGTGACTGAAGGATGCTGCATTGGTGCTAAATGCACATCAGTTGCAAAGCACAAGAATGGCGATCATGTGACTGAGGGATGCTGCAACAATTGTAAATGTGAGGATTGGTTGCAAAGTTACTTTTTGCTACCATTTTAACTTTGAACAATAGCTGCACGGGGCAGTCAGTAAATGAGGATCACCTGTACTTCACCTCACACAAACTTTACTTCCATTGTAAAAAGTTGTTTTCTGAATTTGGCAATCATAATCTCTTTTCCACAATCGCTCAAGCATTCCATAGTATAAAGCTGTTCACTTTATGCTTTCTTGACATGATTTTTTTTTCTTTTTAAGACCTTCTAATCCTTTTTATTGGGGTAGAGTCGGGGCGACTGAATGTAGCTGAACATTTACTGACCGGATGCCCTTCCTGATGCCTAACAGAGTTCACAGCAGGTATTTTTTCTTTGTGCCCTGGTAGATAAACATATGTCACTGCCCAGGATTGAATTCTCAACCTTCTGAGCGGAGGCGAACGTCTCGCCTCTAGGCCATCAGGCCGCTTGCTTTCTTTACATCAATAAATCCCCAATAAATGGTTTTTTAACATTCAGACTGCTTAACAGTAGAAATTTGGTCTACACACCTAATAGTATTGCTGCCTTGTATTTCTCCCATTCTGCTTTTGTATTGTATATTTTTTATTGTTATTAAGCTGGCACACCAGGCACACAACCAGGAACACTTAATAAAGAACTTCCTGTAGTTTTTGAATTCATGGTTGCAACGTTTCCCTTTGTAGAAGGCAAAAATGTCATTCTTCCTGATCTTCAGACAGCTATGAGTCTTAACATAAATGTTAAACAAATCTCACAGCCCCTTAATAAGCAAACCATTCATATTTTAATGTTTTTCCAGTTGCACCATGTATACCTGCAGCCCTGCTGTTTTTTAAATGTTCTTATGACCAATTATTTTCATACCTTTTCTTGGATTACTATCTATACCAAAACGCACATACACAAATTCTGTAAAATATTCCTTTCAGCATCTACAGTTTCATCTGAGCTCATTTCTAAGCTTGGCTAAGCAATGGCAACCCATCACTCTAAGATCTTAAGACAGTTCTCCAGTTGTCTTCTCCAACAGCCGTGAGCTCAAGACTTAAAGAAACACGTGACCAGACACATCATTTCCATGTGTGAAATGATGGAGCATTTGTCTGGGAAACAGGTATTGTTGTCCAGGTTGTCCCCTGTAGGCTGCTTGGCTTGGTCTTTGTTGAAGGAATTCAGTCACGGCCCATTGGGTTTGGTGTGACCTCCATGGCAACCAGATTCCGCAAGCATCACAAGTAATTTCTTGTGCAGCACATGCAGCTATTCACATAGTTAAGTCTTGAATAATTACTTAGTGAAATGACTGTGGAACTGCATCACTTCCTAGTAGAACTGGTGTTAATATGCATTCGTGAGCTCTGCAATTTCTCTTCTAGAACTTCATCTCCAGAAGCTTCTCCTAAGACCAAGACACACCTCTATGAGTCTATGGCAATCTTGTTTAGCTGCCTGTTGAGACACCTGTAACCAGCTGAAGTGCCCTGGTAAGTGGCTGGGAAATAACCCAAGGGGGAATTCGGGAAACCCTTCGGATCCCTCGCTGTCTGTTATGGACTCTCTCCAAATGTGTTCCAACTTGTGGAATTACAGTGGTAATCCTTCACTAATTTTCTCAGTCCTTCATCATAATCAGTCACATCGCTGACTTATATTTGAGATGTATACTTGCTCCTTCACTACTATGACTTCACCATGACTACATTTGTGCTTGAGCCATATAGTTGAAATGTTATTTTTTAATACATATTCAATAGTCATCATTTTGGTATCCTGATTTTCACCATTTGCTGGAAAGTAACATGCAACTCACACCAGCCCAAGGATTGCTATATGCACATAGTTAATTATACCAAAACATATTTCCATCTTTTCACATCATTAAATTATATTCCCACTTTCCTACCCGTATTCATTTCTTGGATTCCACAAAATCAGGCCACTTTTATTCAGATCTTTTGCAAGCTTTCACCTTCTCTTATTTTCCCAGAGACAGAACTGTTTATACCAAATGGGCTCAAGATTCTCAGTTTTATTTATTTTTCATTTATTCTTATAAACAGCCCAAAAGCTGCAGATGGATCGACTCCTTTCTCCGCCTCTTTTCCTCAAGATCACCACCCTGCGAGGTCAGCCAGTCGGGTTCCACCTGGCCCCCTCCTGCTTCTCAGCAAGGCGCCTTCCCACTGGGGCCAACCCGCCTCGGACTTCGCCAGCACTCTTTTGCTCGGGCCTCCCCGAGGTCATCGGTGCGATTCCGGCAGGTGCGAGACCCCAGCTCGGGTCACAGAGTTGCCCGGGCGGGTGCGCTTTCCGGCGGCTGGAATTTGGGCAGGAAAACCGGCCGCCTCTCGTGCTCGTCTCAATGCGGGTTGCCGCTCTGGGGACCCCAAAACCGACCACGGAGCCGCCACAACGGCCCGCACCGAGGAGGGGTGCACCGGGGCCGGGCGGGGCCTCCCGGGAACCGGCTCTCCGCGGCCCCGCCCAACGGCCTGCGTCCCCTCGCGGCACCGGCAGGGGGAGCCCGCCGCTCGCGCCCGCGAAGGGAGGAAGGAAGGAAGGAAGGGCCGCCCCCCTCCCTTGCGCGGTCTCTGGCGGCTTGCCCGGCCCCGCCCCGTCGAGGCCGCCGCGCCCCTCCCTGTCGGGGCGGGGCTGGCCACGCCCCGTCCGGCGGCGGGCGAGGACCCCGCGCGCCGCTCTGCGATTGGGCGCCGCGAGGGCTGTCCGCCGCGATCGCCTGCGCCGGAGAGTAGAGCGCGCGGCGTCGCCCGGCGCGCCCATTGCGAGCGGAGGAGCCGGCGCGGGCGCTCGACGGCGGGGACGAGGCGGGAGAGCGCGGGGGTGCTGCTGCGCCGCCGCCCCGCCGCCACGATGGCAGGCCCGTGAGGCGCCGCGGAGGGTCGCATCGCCGGAGTAGGCGCCGCCGCTGCCGGAGCAGCCGCGGCGGTGGCGGTGGCGGTGGCGGCCGAGGATGGGCCGGCCCGCGGGACGCCCCGAGCGCCTGTGCCGGGGGCTGCTGGCGCTGTTGCTGGCGCTGGGCCGCCTGGCGCCGCCGCTGCTGGCCAAGAGCCTGGAGCCGGTCTCCTGGAGCGCCGCCAACACCAAGTAGGTGCCCGGGGGGGCGCAGGGGGGCGGCGGGGGGGCTGCGCGCGGGCTTCGTCGGCGTCTCCCCACCGGACGGCCGCGGGGTCCGGGCGCTGGAGCGGAGGGGGGAGCCGAGGCGCCTTCGGGGCCCGTCCAGCCGTCGCCCCGGGCCGGCCCCGCCCGACCCTCAGCTGCCTCGGTCCCGGGGAGAAAATAGCGCCGCCGAAAATAGCTCCTTGTGTGGAGGCCGCCCGCCCGCCCGCCCGCCTTTCCCCGCAGACCCTCGGCCGAGCGGCTGTGAGGAGTCGCCCCGGACAGGGTCGGCTCCTCCGACTGAGGTTCCCGGGTGGCGGCGGCCTCCGTGCTTTTGGAGCGCGGACCGGGCGGGGGACTCAGCGTGCCCCCCTCGCCGGCCGTGTCCGTCCGCCCGTCCCCCTCGGCCTCCTCCTGGGAAGAACGGCCGGCCAGTCCCTGCCCTGAAAGGAGCTGCGCGGCATCCCCTCCGCAGACTTTCCGCTGGGATTCCGCTCTCGGGGGCGGGGGGGGGGAAGCGGGGTGGCCCCTCTGGAAGCCGCCGCCAAGAGCTCTCCCAACCGGCCACTCTAAGGAAAAGTGGCCTCCGTGACCGACCTGCCTCCGGATTAATGTGGCCACGAATTGCTGAGTCTCGAGAGGTGCAATTTCACCTTCTGGAACTTGTGTGAAGAGCCTGGCGGAGAGAGGCGAACGTCGGGACGGATGGGCGTTGGGCAAAAAGCTGCTTCCAAAGGGCTTGCATTTTGTATGTTGCCGTTCGGGGGAATTGCGCCGGCTTTACGGTCGGAAATGCTCCGTGTAGGTTGGATGCCCAGTTGGCAGACTGGCCGAGAGGGCAGAAACCCGTGGCTATTTCGGCTTGGAGCTCGCATTAGAAGCGAAGGGCTCGGTTCTTCTTTGTTAAGCTGAATGCAGCAAAGCATTGGAAAGGGCGGGGGGGGGAGAGCGTTTGTGGAAAGTTGGGTCTGTCCCAGTGGAGGCAACGGGGAATCTAGAGCAGGGTTCTCCAACCTTGGCCCCTTGAAGCCTAGTGGACTGGGAGTTGAAGTCCTCCAGGCTTCAAGGGGCCAAGGTTGGAGAGCCCTGCCATAGAGGAGGGAGGCTAAAAATCTCTTTCTCTTTTAAAAGCTGTTTTTTTGGGGGGGGGGTGCGGTTCAGTGGATGCCCTCTTCAAAGTGCCCACGGACACCCTGTCGTGAAATGCAAGCTGTGCGTTGATCTGGATTCCCAGGGGACACAGCGCCCACCTTGCACCCGGCAGGACCTCCTTGATTCCTGGTCCTGGGGAGACTCGCAGGGAGTGGCCGTCACGTGTAACATCCATACGGCTCCCCCTTTTCCATCCAGTAGCTTCGTAGCCCCGTTTGCAAGCCTCCCATTGAAACACTTGGGCATCCTCTCTCCGCCCTGCTTGGATCTTCATTGGGTGCAAATTACGGGAGTTGAAGTCTCCAAAGTCGGGCGAGCCCTTGCTCTAGAGGGGCGCGAAGCCTCTTTCCCTGCGGAGGCGTCCAGTCTTGTCCATTGGCCCCTTTTGTGGTTGCGAGCGGTTCGTTGCCCGTTGGCCTTGCCTGCAAACCGAGCGGCTCTCTCGGGTTACGTTCCCCAACCTCGCCTTCCTCCGGGGCTCGCCCGACCTTCTGCGCTCCCTCCGCGAAAGCTCGAACTGCCGATACTACGAGAAACCTCCCTCCGCCGCCGCCTCCGCTTCCAGTTAGGATTAACCCCCTTGCAGGCGCTGCCGGCCGCGCTGTAGCAGCCCAGAAAAAAAAAGATGCAAACATGTTTGCAAACGTTCCGAAACTGCGCCTTGTTTTCCCTTCGGTCGGCTTCGCGAAGAGAGGCGCCTCCGGCCTCTCCTGATTGGCTGCGGGCGCATTCCAGCCATCGCCCCCCCCCCTCCCCGGGGCTCTAATCCCAGGACAGGGCTGGTCAGTAACCCAAGAGCCCGGCGTTGCCTTCGGCGGGTGTTGCTCAGAGCCAGGGGGCGGCGGGGAGGGCTTTGTGCGGCTAGCGTGACCTACGCGAGATCACAAAGAAGGGGGTGGGTGGAGGCCAGGGAGATCCCGCTGCGGTTGGTGCTCAGGTCCCGAAGGCTCTCAGGACCTGGATTCCTCTTGCTCAGAGGTCTCCAACCCTGGCCACGTTTAAGACTGGTGGACTTCAACTTCCCAGAAGATCCAGGGGAGGAGACATACGCCGCCCTTCAGAACTGCGCAAACTGCCTTGCGGTGGATCCTGTGTGACAGATTTGGGGACCGGCAAACAGGCCCTTGGGATTCCTCTTTAGGATCAGCCTGGCTCGCCAAGTTGAAAAGAGCAGCTCTCTTGTGGGCAGTGCGACCTTAGGGAGAGGAGCAAAGCCCCCAAGTGGACAACTGCCAAGGAAAAGGACTCTCCGTCCAGTATAACAGAGTTGGCTGGGAGGGATTTAGAGATGGAGTAGGAGATCCTATCCCAGAGGTCTCCAAACTTGGCAACTTTAAGACTTACGGACTTCAACTCCCAGAATTCTCCTGCCAGCATAGCTGGCTGGAGAATTCTGGGAGTTGAAGTCCACAAGTCTTAAAGTTGCCAAGTTTAGGGATCCCTCCGTCTTGTTGCACAGGCAGATTTGAGTTGGGCAGAGCAGGGTTCAGACTTGACTGGCTCTTGCAAGTGGTGGGCTTATTATGGACTGCCCTGCTCTGTCTGCTGGGAGCGGTGGCTGTAGCTCACCCTTTGCCTGTTAGCAAAGGCCTTGCTTGCTACAAAAAAAAAGGGGCAGGGTCTCTCTCTCTCTCTCTCCCCCTCCCTCCCTGTTGCAGAATGGGAAGGGGATTACCTTCGCTCTCCTGCACAGGCCTGTCTTTCAAGGCTCCCCCAGTCACCTGCACTTGGGGTGAAGGTCCCGCTGCGACTCTCCTGCCCAAGATCTCCCCTTCTTAGCTCAGTTCCATGAAAAATCTAGAACCAACCTTGGGCCGTTCCTGAAATGTCGAGGCGGCTGTGTAAACTGTACGGTCTTGCACTAATGGGAAATCCCCTGATGAGGGCCTTGAGTTTGTTGTGGGGAAACAAAAGAAAGACACGTAATCTGTCTGCACCATCGATCTGGCTAAGAGGCAGGTTGGACGCCGGCACATATTTCTCTGGTTCTGTGCATCTCAAATACAGACTGATGTGCTTTTGGTCTGCATCAAGTACAGTGGAGTTTTCAGCCATGGGAGCTACACAAGAGTTACAGCTATCACACTGGAAGCAGCAAGTGCAGAGTCGACTTGCTCATGTTTGAATGAGGATATCTTTTTTTCCTTTTGAGGAAAATCAAGGAAGAAGACTTTGGAGCGACAAGGGACAACTTTTTCTGTTAATACCTTAATTTTCTGGCCCCTTTCCTCAATTTTCCTTTGTTGTTCTGTTCATCCTGTCTCAGGAACAAGTAATGTAAAGGGTCTGTTGCTTGTCAGCCCCTGGGAACACAACCAGCTTCCACTTATAGCAGTGGGGAAGATCCGGGCAGCTGGTGGCAGCTTTGGGGTAGCTGAGTGGAAATGAAGCATCAAAAGTGGCATCTTCAGTGCCAAGGAGAAGAAAAAAGGTGAACCAGAGCACGCATTAGTATGCGCTTCCCTTTGGTGGGCACATACCCTGTGCTGATAAGAGTCGATGCATCATGGCTGCTCTCTTGGCATGCTGGTGGGTGTTTGGAGGGCCAGTTCTCTGCTAAGGAAGACCCGGCATCTTCCCAAAGTCTCTTGCAAGCTGCTATGATCAAATATCAGGTTGCTATGATCATTTTGCTGCCAGGGTTGTCCAGATTTGTTCACGTCTTAAGGGTAGGATCCAGGATGATGGACTTACTTGGTTACCTGGATTTCTTTTGAGCTGTGATTTGGGAAAGTGTTTTGGAGTAGGGGTCTCCACCCTTGGCAACTTTTAAGACTTGTGGACTTCAACTCCCAGAATTCCTCAGCAGCTGGTTGAGGAACTCTGGGAGTTGAAGCCCACATGCTTAATGTTGCCACGGTTGGAAACTCCTGATTTGGAGGATCTCTTAAGATTTTCCCTGTATCTCTGTTTCTCTTAGCTTCTGGTGGATGGACAAGTGTTTAGATAACCATCTCCTGGGCTCCAACCTTCCTCTGAAGCCTGGATATATAGGAGAGATGGCCTTGGCGGCATGAGTGGAGGACATTGGCTGGGATCTAGATCAGGGGAGTGGATCTGCTCCACAGTGTTTGAACATGGCATTCTTATGGGGCCCTTTTGGCGGTTGGGGCTCTATATTGCCGTAATTCCACTCGGGGCCTAATTGCTAAGTAGATGCTGCTTTGTGCGCCTGTGTGTGATTCTCTGCTCCAGTGGTGTCCCTTGCTGGGGTGACGGAGCTCGCGTGTGACTTCATTCTGAACTCCTGGCTCCTTTTAGAGTAGCAGATGGGATACTATAGGCAGTGGGAGGACCTTGCTGCAGCGACTCACACTCTTGGCCCGCCTCTTCAGACTTTGCCACCAAGAAGAGGGAGTCGAGCTATTCTCCAAAGCCCCCGAGGGCAGGACAAGGAGCAACCAAGGAGAGGAGCAGCCTAGAACTAAGGAGAAACTTCCTGGCAGTGAGAACAATTAATCAGTGGAACAGAAATTTGTGAATGCTCCATCGTTGGAAGTTTTTAAGAAGAGATTGAATAACCATTTGTCTGGAATGGTATAGGGTTTCTTGTCTGAGCAGGGGGTTGGACTAGAAGACCTCCAAGGTCCCTTCCAACTCTGTTATTCTACTCTATTCTACTTTGGCATGCTCTGGGTAGGACTGCCTTTGAAGATGACCAAAGTGCAGTGGCTTGCATGATAATGAAATTGGCATTTGCTGATAGGTGAATATTACCCTGGTGCTGCGGACTGTACGCTGCTTGCCGGTAGTTTTCTAAATGAAACCCAAAGTGGTTTGCTTTTCTATGTTGCCTTCTGTGCTCAGGGCCAAGGTAGCTACAAGATTCTGCTCCGTGAATTCTACCCTTGGAATTGGCCCAGCCAATCTGATTTACCTGGGAGAAGCTGCTAGTCCTGCTGCACTATAGGGGGCACTCTCTCTCTCTCTCTTTGTGTGTGTGTGTGTGTGTATGTATGGTGGGTGGGTGTTTGAAGCTCATTGGCGTGCTCTCTTCTTGGTGGGGGCTCCACTCCTTTAGACAGTCAGTTGCATTCTGGAAATGCTCAAAATTGAGCTGTCCTGGAGGATGTTAGGGCCACGATTGCATGTTGGTTGGATTACCTATGGCTTGTTTCATTCTGCTTTTGATGGATTTCTGGGCTTTTTAATTTTTATCATGCATTGTTTATTATGCATCTTTTTCTTGTAAGTCCTTAGAGATTTGCAATGATCTATACTTGAAATAAATCAATCTTATGATCATAAAATATACATTTAATGTTTTTCTTAAAAACTAAGACCATTGACTTGTTAGAAACAAATACACTGATGCTTTACTGAAATTTTTGTTTAATTTGTAATTATTCCCACTATATTTTTTTGGTTCATAAAAATCTATTTTTTAACATTGTAAATGTTTTACTTCAAAATTATTGGAGTTTTCTCTAGTTGACAGTGCATCTCTCCAAAGTGAAAATACATTAAATGTTTTAATGGAATTTATTGCCATTCCACAGTTTTACAAGTTACCTTGTATATAGCTTTGAAGGTATACTTAGCAGTAAGTTGACTGCGCTAAACTAATTTTCAGCCTTTAAAAATGTTTTAGAGTCACATTTTCATGAGAGAATAAATCGGATTTATTACCCAGTAACATTCACGTATGTTAGGCTGCCTTTAATGTTAGGAACACAAACAATTCCCAGGATAATATGTGCCAAGAATTTAGAGGCTTCTAATAGAAACATAACGGTTGTATATGTTACACTCATTTTCAATCCAAAAAATAGCACATTGATATGTAAGCCCAATGATTCAAATGGAAGCCCTCACATATGGGAACTTCAGTTTAGAAAGAGAAAATCTAGTCATTCCATAAAAAAAATCAATTATTAGCTTACTAGTTTGTTTAAAGTATCAAAATAGAACTGACGCAGGAATCCTGATTACAAGAAAACTGCAAGGAATAATCCAAGAAGTAGCCAGAAATAAAAAAAATGTTTTGAAAGCACTCCCCTCTCCCCGAATGGGATATTAGATTTATTTACATTTATTGCACATCTGAAAATGTAATTTATTATTTAATTTGGCTTTTATCCTGCCCTTATTTTGGATCAGTTCAAGATATATGTAGTCCACAACACATGATCATAGTGGAGCCTGCCCATTATGATGATAAATTGGGTCAGTCATGTGCCTTACCTTATTTTACGACCCATTTCTGTGGCTAGGTCGTTAAGCAAACCTATTGTTTGTTATGTGCGGTGTTGTCAAAAACAACTTTCAAGAAGTGTCATAAAATGTCATGTGACTGCAGGATGCTGCAAACTGCAGTAAATGTGGTAGCATTTAGGATGAATGAATTACTTGTCGGAGGTCTTATTTTGGCAAAGGCAGAATTGGGTGACAAATCACAGTTTGCCCAGTCTTATTCTATAGTCTTCCTCTCACACTATTAGAAACCTGTCTCAGGATCCCTCCTGGATTGTTTAATACTTGTGCAGCATCAAAGATACGTCATAATCCTCCAGCTGAACTTTAGAAAATGCATTTTGTTTTAAAAAGTTTGAAGCTTGTTAATTCAAACTCTAAAGTGTGTGGGAGAGGGAGCACTAAAATCCAAAAGGATTGCCACAGACTCATATGTTTTATCTTTAATTGTATTTATTATGTGATTTCAATTGAGAAACCAACATTTTTCCTGGCTCTTCTGACAGTTCCCAACACAAGCATTTAATACACCTCATTAACTCCTCTGCTTCAGGTGCACCCAGTTGATCAAGTTCCAGAGTAATTTATTGGAAGCCACTACAGAATCCCATATTTGATTTCTCACATAGATGAAGAGATTTTCCTTAACCTTCCTTTCTAGATTCCAGTGGCAGATGCTTTTCTTCCTTCCTTCCATGAGGCTGGGCCCCCCATTGTGTAAAAAGCTTTAAAATCTCCAACAGTCTTTGTATTTGTTATTTGAAAAAAAAATGTTGCAATATTTTATTGGTGGTAGAAAATTTGAGAAACATCTGATTGTGATGCATTAAAAAAAACAATTTTAAGCTTGCTAAGAAATCTTCTTCCTAAAGACCATCCAAACAGGATATTATAAGAGAATCTGTAAAATAACTGTCTAGCCCCTGTACTAAAGCTCAGAATATTAAAAAATAATCCAAATAAACAAATGAATGCTGAAAAAATAGGAGTTGCCAAAAAAAAAGTTACATTCTCATTATCCTAAATTAATGCTGTCCAGATGTCAACTGCATTAAATTTCTTTCTGTAAGTGCAGAGGGCACTCCAGCTCTGCAATAATTCTTTCTTAGAAACTATGATCATCCATTGTAGAGTCCAAAACAAAATTGAATTCCTTGACCTTAAATATATGGTTTGCCATTTAAATTAAAACTATGTATAAATCCAACATTTCTAACCAAGATTATTACTAGTATTACTTTTTTATAGTTTGTCACACAGTCAGCCAGATGTTTAAACTGGATTTGGCATTCTTATCATCCTGCCAAGTCCTTCCCAAGCGGAATGGGCCAACTCAGCGCAGCCAGTTCACTGCTGCCAGCTTGGCACTGCCAAGTCGCCTCTGCCAACTCACCACTGACAAGTCATTGCAGGATAACTCAACAAGGCCAATTTGCTGCAAGGACAACTCGCCACTGGGAGCTGGAGGGACAGTTCTGGGACACTACTGCCAAATAGCCTGTGGCCACAGGGGTGTGAAAATGGGATGTGCCCAGATTCTGCCACCACCATGCCCACTGCTGCTAAACAGCCCATGGTGGTGGGGTATATGAATTTCGGACACACCGGGCCTTGGCCACTCTGCACTCTGCCCACCCAACTGCTGGGTGGATTGCCTGGCTCTCCCACTGTGTGCAGAGTTTGCCTGCAATACTGCCCTTTCACCACTGTGCCGCCAGGGCTTCCAACAAGATCTAGTAATGGCTAAGGGCACAAGATTTGAAGAAAGAGTTAAAGGGGTTAATTCTGGATGCACAAGACTAAAACATGAATAAATGCATACAAAGCAGGAGTTGAGAAGATGGCAACATACACTAGATGCTCCCTCTGTAAGAAACTGAAGAAATAGTGGACCAGCTAGTTAGCTGTTGCAATAAAACCACACAGATTGACTGCAAGCAACGTTATGGGGAAAAAGCAACAATGGTGCCTTGGAATAGCATTTGCCTGCAAGCAGGAACTGGTGGGACCACAAGATAGACAAAAGAATACAAAATGAAAAAGCTAAAGTGCTCTGGGACTTCAGAATTTAAACGGACATGCATCTGCCACATGAAACTCCAGACTTAACAAATGTTGATTGAAGTCTGGATACTGGACATTGCAATACAGGGAGATAGCAGAAGACAAAACAAATTGGAGGAAGCCTTGGGTGCTATACAAAAACATCTGGAACGTGATTTGAACACCATCATTGGCATTGACTAAATCACCACCAGCCAATTGCAAAAGGCATCTTTATTTGGAACAGCTTAGATTCTGTGATGATGTCTTTAACAGCACAAAACAATATAATCTAATCCAGGTTCTTGGGAATGATCCAGTAAAAATGCCAAATTCAGCCTAAATATCTGGCTGATTGTACGACCAGCCATTAGAATGAATGAAGGGCTGCATCAATATTTGGAAATATTGAATTTGTTGAATCTGAATATGCTAATTTTACACACACACACAAAAAACCACTTGGAGCTGTGCATATGGTTTATCATTACCTTAATAATCCTCCTGTCTTTGGTTAAGGACTTGAATTACTTTTCACCATTCTTAGACTAATGAGTAAAACTATATGCAAAATATCCATATAATAATAATGGTGGATGATGGAATGGTTTGGTGAATATGGATTTGATGTTTGGTTCCGAAAATGACAGGAACAGCATATATGGCCGAAAGGAAGCCTGCACAGGTGTAAATGGGGAGCTGGCCTGGGACTCTACTCAAGGCAAGTGCGCAAAACTCTGAATGGGGAGCTGGCCTTTGTGGTAGGGAGAGGAGTTGAACAGGAAACCAATTGTGGTAGAGGACCATCCAAAGTCTGGTTGGCTTGACTTTGGCACAACCTTTATATATAGCAGGGGCCTCCAATCTTGGCCACTTTAAGACTTGTGGACTTCAACTCCCAGAATTTCTCAGCCAGCAAAGGGAGTTGAAGTCCACAAGTCTTAAAGTGGCCAAGGTTGGAGACCCCTTCCTTATAGTATATCTTACAGTAGGAGTTAGGTTGCTGGTTACCAAATCTCTGCTTTGCTTTCCCCTGCAGAGAAATGTTCAGGAAAGGCTGATAGTTTGTTGTGATGTGGATGTTTGAAATGTTCCACTTAAAACCCGGTGGTGCAGCTTCTCAGTCCGAAACTCTGAGGCAGGTGTTGCTACTTGGGAAGGGGCTGCAAGTTTTGTGTGTGTGTGTGAGAGAGAGGAGGGAGGGGAGAGAGAGAGATGGGATTACTTAGCCTGAAGGAAAAGGAAAACATCTGATTTTCCTTGCTGACTTTTGTCTGAGCTTCATCTTACCGTCTGCCAATAAAATACTTTTATTTGGGAGAACGAAACTCAATACTGAAAAAATGAGCTTAAAAGAAGATTCCCTCGTAAAAATAGAAAGCCCCAAAAGAATACCTAGGCAATTACTTGTGTTATAAAATGTACACCATAGTCACAATGATTCCTATAGAAACATAATAAAGCTGGTATCGCCCGAGAGGTGTTGCCAGGGACTTCCAAATGCACAACAGACTTGATGTAAGCGAGAGGGAAAAGTTCATGGATGCAGAATCCGTAATGAAAACCATGACACATTTCCTAACTAGCTGAGAAGGAAATATTTAGAAGAGTAATTTCAATCTGCTGGGGTTCCCTCCTGTGCTGCTACAGAGGGAGGGTGGCATCACCCAAGATAAGTGCTGATGTGTAGAGGAAGATCCAGGGGAGGAGACATACGCCGCCCTTGAGAACTGCACAAATTGCCTTGCGATGGGTCCTGTGCGACAGATTTAGGGACCGGCAAACAGGCCATTGGGATTCTTCTTTAGGATCAGCCTGGCTCACCAAGTTGAAAAGAGCTCTCTTGTGGGCAATGCGACCTTAAGGAGAGGAGCAAAGGCCCCCAAGTGGACAACTACCAAGGAAAAGGACTCTCCGTCCAGTATAACAGAGTTGGCTGGGAGGAATTTAGAGATGGAGCAGGAGATCCTATCCCAGAGGTCTCCAAACTTGGCAACTTTAAGACTTGTGGACTTCAGCTCCCAGAATTCTCCTGCCTGCATAGCTGGCTGGAGAATTCTGGGAGTTGAAGTCCACAAGTCTTAAAGTTGCCTGCCCTAAACCATTGTGGACAAATGACCATCCAAGCTCTTCTAAAAAACCTCCAGTGTTGGGCCACTCACAACTCCAGGAGACAGCTGCTCCATGGATTAGTTTTTCTCGCTATCAGACAAATTTCTCCCTCAGTTCTAGGCTGGAACTCTCTTTGTTCAGTTTCCATCTTGTCCTGCCCTCCAATACTTTATTTGTTTATCTAGGAGGTTTATATTGCTGCCGGTTCTCGCATGGTGACTCACGGTGGCTTTCAAGAATATAAAAACATATATAAAACAATAAAACTAATAAAAGAGAGAATTATCACCATCATATATAATAAAATAACCCCCGCCCTGGCAACATCATACGAGCCACTTAATGGGCTCCATCCTGCTCTGCGTTCCCCAGGCGCGCTGGCAGAACGAGCGGCAGTCTTTGGCCCGTGGCTCAATCTCTACTTTGCAGAAGGAATCCTTCCTAATTTTATGGAGACGAAAAGGAGAAGGGAGAAATACTTTCAGTCTTGCAAGATTCTGTTAAAATATGAATAATAGCTGAACAATAGAGCTAATACTCATAGTTGTACTTTGTGTCTGGACTGGACCTGTAAGGGCCAACATCCTCTCCTGGTCTCATTTTGGTTTATCACACCTTTATTATTTAAGTTTTCGACCCGCTGAAATCAAGAACCAATTCTTAGGGGGCATGCAGTAAAAACGAAAATGAAAAATATATATTGCCTCCAATCTGAAAGCAGCCGAGACCATCTCCGTGGCAGTGACAGTTCTCTATGCTCACAGCCGTCTCAAGAGGCATCCTGGGGAAATTGTTCCGTGAAGGAGGACAATGTCTTTGGTCCCACCTGGTGTGCTTAACCCTCGAGCATCCTTGGCCAGGCTGATACTCTGTGGAAGAGGAAGTTATCCTGGAGATGCCTGGAACTAACATTTGTCAGCTGAAAACTAGCATTTCATAGATTCGATTTAGCACAGGCAGATCTGGTAATAGTAAACATGGCCTTTTGGTTAACAGGGGTTCCTATAATAAGCCTTGCCCTCAATGCTCCTCTTGCCCCAGTTAATTCTTAGGCCCCCTAGGTGAGTCAGATTAGAGATTATTCCAGACAAGCCATAGTTAGGTGGAGGGGTGGGGGCTATGAATTCCTAACCTTTCCCCAGTTCCTCCTAAGTCATGGTGCTTGAAATGCCCTGAGAATAGCAGCAGCCAAGATGCTTCCAAGCTCAGTCCAAAGGGGAGGACCAGGAGATCCAGCCAGTGGCCTGCGAGGCAGCCAGGCAGGTGGTCTCCCCTCTTCAGTTGCTGCTCCTTGAATTTCCAGAGGCTCCAACCTTTCTGCAGACAAGGAACCTCGCCCTCACCCCACCCTTCCTGAGATGGGCTTTCATCTCCGCCTGCAAACTTGTACGCACACACGGTGTGGTTGTCCCTCTGGGGATGTGGGGAGGGGGGGCAGTCCCACTTGACAGCCCTTTTCTGTAGTTGTTCGTTGAGGCTGTGTGTGTGTGTGTGTGTGTGTGTAGCAGAGGAGAGCTGGTGTCCCTGATAAAGTGGTGGAAAAGTTACGCTGTAGGCAAGTGGGGCTGACTTACCAGCAGTCTCCCCTTCTTACCTTCGGGGATCGCTGCGTGGGGGGAGTCCCGTGTGGAGATGACCACCCTTCTGGGCACAGCAAGCTTTCAAGAGGCCCCTTCTGTTCCTGCAAAGCCCTCGGACTGCAAATATTTGCAGGCATGCCAGAATGTCCATGGCATTGCACTAGCGGGCGGGCGCTTGAGGAGTGGTATGCGTGCATGGATGAGGAGATCCAGGGGAGAGTAACTCTTCAAGGGGTTACCAGGGGCAGTGCAGGAAAGGCAGCTGGATGGACAGCTGGGTCCCTCGGCCACCAGGGACCCAAAAGCCATTATTGTCCAGCTGTGTTTTCATGTGATGGGCGGGGATCCATGGAGGGAGCACGAGCTGGCACCTGTTACACACGGAACAAAAAGGCTTCATTTGGTTTTGTCAATGACACCACACAGGTAGTCCTCGACTTACAATCACCATGGAGCCCAGAATTTCTCTTGCTAAGCAACACAGTTGTTCAGTGAATTTTGCCCCATTTTATGACCTTTCCTTGCCAAAGTTGTTAAATGAATCACTGTAGTTGTTAACACAGTGGTTCAATGAATCTGGCTTCCCCATTGACTTCGCTCGTCAGGTTGCAAAAGGGGATCCCAGGAGACACTGCGGCCGTCCTAAATATGAAGTCAGTTGCTAACCAATGCTGAATTTGGATCATTTGACTGTAAGGATAATGCAATGGTTTTGAGTGAAAAAACGCTACTTTTACTTTTTTCTGTGCCTTTGAACAAGTCACTAAATAAACTGTGGTAAGAATAGAATAGAATTCTTTTTGTTGGCCAAGTGTGATTGGATACACAAGGAATTTGTCTTGGTGTAAATACTCTCAGCATACATAAAGTATACATAAAGAAAAGAGACATTCGTTAAGAATCATCAGGTACAACACTTAATAAAGTCATAGGGTACAATCAACAATCAAATCATACTAGGAAACAGTCAATATAAATCGTAAGGATACAAGCGACAAAAAAAAAATTGAAGGCTACCTATACTCATATAGCTGCCCATCTCACAAAATGTGACTCTGGATGGAGTAGAATAAAATGATAGCACAGAAAATATTAGAAAACATTCCAGAGTTTCAATCATCCACATTATTATTAAAAAGGCTAAGCGAGAGCATCTGAAGGTACAGACAGCGGAGTAGCCCCACCTACATGCAGCTGCATTCCTGGCCCCACCTAACCCATCATCCCCTCTCACTCACATCATTGTAGTCGCCTAGCTCCCTATCTCACACCGCCTCTACCTAATCGATCCCCACCTTGTGCACCCCTACATTCTCCCAGCTCGCTCCCATGTGCCCCATCTGATCCCCGACCCGGTCTGCCGTAAACACTACATTCCGCTGCAGCTTCTGCCCCGTCGATCGCCCAGCTGTCACTGCTTCAGACTTTTGACACGAGAATGGAGCCGCGATGCCTCCCTGACGTCAGAACGACGCCAGCAGCAGCAGTGAAGGCGGCTCATTGCCCAGGAGTCGCTGAAGGGGATTCCCTCTGGTTGAAGTGGTGGGCTCCAAGGTGAACAATGCCGCAGTCAGAGCCTGACAAGGGCATTCTGGTTCAAGTTCACTCAGGTGTCCACAGATGCTCGCCATCTGGGTTCCTGTGTGTGTGTGTGTAATATCACAGTGTAGGCTATTCTAGTCTAAACCTAGTGGCTTATTTAAGGTTTCATGCGAAAACAAGCCATGACTTTACTTGGGCATATTTCTGGCCCGGGCCAATTAATTAGTTTAGCAATAAAATTAAAACGGCTGTCAAACAGGTACAGACAAATCCTGCTGATTGCATCCTTGTGCCGTGTTGTTTTGTGGAACAGAAAGGCCCCAAAAACTGAGGCAGCTTTCTGTAAAGGTTGCGTTAGTTTGTTTGGGCAGTGGTGATTCATGAGCTCCATCTTTGCCAAGAATGGAGTGGGCGGACGGGCCTTCTTCTCCACTTCCTGACCCAGGTCGGCCCTTCCTCAATGGCAGAAGGAAAAGATCCGCAAGGGACCACCCATTTCTCCCCCTCTCTCTGCTTCTTCCCCCCCCCCCCAAGGCTGGCACTGTGCTGACTAGCTGCCTCCCTTACAAGCGCCTGGGGCACCCGGCAGTTGTGTGTGTCTGTGTGGGGCGCCTGGCTGCGTGGCCTCACAGCGGCCTCTGGAGCCTAGGAGGGAGGCCTTTTCAAAGCACCGGAAGCTCTTCATATCCAACCAGGTCCAAAGTAGGGAAAAGTTTGGTGTTGATGATGGCATCTTCAGATGAGTGGTCTTGCATTGCGATTAATGGCTTTTTCAGGTGGAGCGACAAGCCACAATGATTTGTGAAGAGGGGAATAAGGGAAGGGTTGCTGTCGTTAAGGCTTACCTTGAGAATTTGTATCCGAACGATTGGGAGCATTTTCTTCTCCTGATACCCAATGATTTTATGAGTGGTATTTTGTATTCTAGAATCAGTTTGAAAAACAAGTGATATTGTTACGCAGAGTGCCATCTCCTGTGTTTGTTGACTTATGACCATAGTTGAGCCCCGGATTTCTATTTTTAAGTGAGACATTTGTCAAGTGTGTTTCGCCCCATTTTACGACCTTTCTTTCCACCATGTCAACTACAAAAATACCTCTTTGGTCTTTTTAGTTGCTAACAGAAAGGGAGTGGGGAAAAAGTAGTGCATTCCTCAATTGCTTCAGATAATTGCTAGGCAGCGAAGCTATTGGCATGCAAGATTATTACTTGAGCATGATTGATGACTCTTAGCTATGGATGTGTCCCATTGGAGATTATACATCCAGGGGGTGGGGGGAAGACAGGGTCAAGGGGGAAATGAATGATGTGAGTTGGCTGCACCCAGGTAATGCCGACATGGTCATTCCTAATAAATCATTATCTTTTTTTACGCTGAGAGATGTGGCTAGAGACTTATGATTTGAATGGGGGTGGATTTGGCAGAGCCCTGACACACTGTTGTTAAGCAAATCACTGCAGTTGATAGATTAGTAACCTGGTTGTTAAGTGAATCTGTCTTCTCCATTGACTTTGCTCATGAGAAGGTCGCAAAAGGGAATCCCATGACCTTGTGACACAACAACCATCATGAACCAGTTGCCAAGTATCTGAGGTTTGATCATGTGGTCATGGGGAGGCTGCAAAAGTTATAACTGTGAAAAACACCCTTAAGTCACATTTCTCAGTGCCGTTGTAACTTCGAACGGTCACTAAACAAACTTTTGTAAGTTGAGGACTACCTGTACTTATCTATGTGGCTCCAGCTTAAAACATGGCAACTTCTGTGGGGGGAGGAGGAGAACATTAGAAGATGCTCCACAGCTCAATGGTAGAGACTTGGGTGGGCAAACCAGTGTGGGAATGCTGCGCAGTTTCAAGAAAACATGCACTCCTGTGCTCATTGGTGCCAGTTGTGGTGGAGGTAGCAATAAGTTGGCAGCTCTCAGACCCATCCGGTGCTGTGAGGATGGGCAGAGCTGAGCCAATTCCAGAATGCTGCAGACGTGTCTTGCGGGAAATTCCTTGTCCTCCCTTGGGGTGCTATCCAATTGGGGCCCAGGGTAAAGTAGACTGGAGGGTCAGCCAGACTGGAGAAGGGCCAATTTGTCCCGTCCTCTGTTGAGTTACTCAAAGATTTCTTGGCACTTAACATCTTTTGATTGTTGGCTGATGGCAGCACAGGCTTGGTTCCAGCTTTCATCCTCTCCCCCTTCATGGATGTCCAACCCATAAGCAGCCAATAACTTTCTACACTTCTTTTCGTCCTCTCCGGGATGATGGAAAAATGGCTGGGAAGGTCCTCTCTGGGGTAGGGTAATGCCTGTGACTTGTGAGCTGGTCCTTGAAGAAGCACGAGTCATTGCTCCAGAGTTGCTTGCCTGCGATCTCCCGGCTTCCATCACAACAACAGTGATGTAGAAGCAGAAAGAGGCCTCCCTGAAAGTTAGACAGGGAGGAGACGATCCTTCCGAGAAGCTTGCTTTTCCCGGGGGAGGGAGGCAAAACCCCACAGTGTTCTAGAGAGGGAGCCCCATGGCATGCAGGCCAGAAGCCCCCCTCCCCACTGCAGCCTTTGGGGCCTCTTATGCACGGATATGTGCTGTAATGCGTCTCTTCTCCTTTCCCACGTTGTAGGGCTTTGCCTCCTGCTGCACTGCCATGTTTCCTTCCACCAAAGAGCAGCCCGTCCTGTGCCAAGGTAAACCTTTGTCTTGGAACGGCAAAATGGTTTCTTTCTCCCTTCCGGTTTCTCAAGGGGCCGAGGAGACAAGGAAGTTCTCGGAATGAGCTGACTTTCCTTTTTCCAAGGAAGGGAGAAAGAAGGGCAGGAAAGCCCTGGGAAAACAGTTGGGTTGCGAGGCTGAGCCCCAGGTAGCTCCGTGTCCCCTACCAGGCGATGGGACATCTGTTCCCTTCTGGGCCGAGAATTGTCCCATAGTGACTGGGGCTGGCCCAAGAGCTCCTTCAAAGAACACAGAGCCCAGGAGCTTCTCCACCCTGGAATGGAGGTGCTGGTAGCTTACGGCTTTCTCCTAACTTGTCTAGTGGCTTTACGAGCCTCTTGATGGAAGGGCTTTGGGGGAGAGTTGAGGCACTTGGCTGGTGGGTCTGGGGCTGCTTTGACAATTCACCAAGCTTGATCCCCATTTGTGTGCCATCTCCTGCTGTCTGCTATCGCAAAACTGCTTAGCTTGGAAGAAACCTCTCTTGTGACCATAACATTGGAGATCATCTGTCTGGCACTGCAGCATACCTGAGTGATGGACACCCAGCTTCTCTTTGAACATCTTGAGGACAGAAGAATCTACCCCCTTGCAGAGAAGTTGGTCCTGGGGCTCTTATTTTAGGGAATGTTTCCTGATCTATACAGATCTAGATCTACAAAATATTTTAGGTACAATATGACCATTGCAGAATAGAGACAGACGGCCATTTTTCTTGAGGTTGAGAACAGTGTTTCTGTTGATGCATGCTAGGATTGAATTTGCATTTTTTGCAGCTGTCTGTTGTTCAGTGTGTGTGTGTCAGCGTTGGCCTTGTGGCTATCCCAAATCTGATTCCAGATGGATCTGGGGCTGACAGGGTGTCTGCTCCAGGTGTTGCCTTGGTTTCCTCCTACCCAAAAATCGGGTTTTACATTTCTCCTCACAGAAATCGATGCTGTTGTAGTTTTACTAAGGCATTATAAAGCAGTACTAATACTTCATGGAACTTGATTCTACCCCTCTGTTAATGCAGCCTAGGATTGCAATTGGCTTTTTTGCCTGCTGTCAACACAGCTGGCTCATAGTTAAGTGATTGTCCACTAGGATGCCAAGATCTCTCTCGCATTTGCTGCTATTGAGCCAGGTTCCACTATTCTATACCTGTACATTTGAATTTTCCTCCCTAAAACCTTACTTTTCTCACCATTGAATTTCATTTTATTAGATAGGGCCCAGTATTTGATTCTGTTGATATCCATCTGGATTTTGAGCCTATCTCCTAGGGTGGTTGGCTATACCTGCTAGTTTAGTGCCATCTGCAAATTGGATGAGTTCCCCTTTTATCCCCCCATCTAAATTATTAAAGAAGATATTGAAGAGTACTGGACCTAAGATAGAACTTTGGGTACCCCACTGCTTACTTGTAGATGCAGTTCCATTGAGGACTACACATTGAGTGCAACTTGTCAGACGTTACGAATCCATTTGGTAGTGATGCTATCTATCCCCCATTTTTCTAGCTTACCAAGAAGTAGGCTGTGGTCTACTTTGTCAAATGCCTTATTGAAACCCAAGTAATCTATGTCCACAGCAATTTCGCTGATCCACTAAATGAGTCTGAGAGGTTTCCCCAAAGATCTTATATGCTAGGAAATACATATTTCTCCACCTGTGACAGGAAATTCTGAACTGTTTCTTTTAGTTGCTTTTAATGGTATCACATCTTCGGCCACATATCTGCAGAGTTTAATCAGTGCACGCTGGTTTATAAAAAGAGATGCAGTTGTAGCAATGTTTAGGCATTGTTGGTCATATTTATGCCATATGTGGCCTGACCTGGCTGCAGTTCTGGCAGGAACCAGCCACTCGAGAGAAGAAAAAGAGAGGAAAAAACAAACATTGCCACTTTTGGCCTTCAAGCTGCAGCTGCTCCATCACAAGGCTGACACGCTGATCTGGCTGCCAGCCCGGGCTGGTATGGGTAGCTTTGGAGACAGTCGTCCAGTTGGTTCATGGGAAGTGAAGCTCCCTCACCTCTGTGGTTGATGCAGGAATGCTGTCAGTCTAACCAAAAATGGTAAAAGGCTGCAGTTGAATGGATGGAGTAGGTGGAGAGAAGTTGGGTCTTCCTTGGCAAAAGGGGAGGGGATATCTGCAGGGCTCAAGAACAGGAAGCAGGGCCATGGCTGGCTAGCTGGCTGCAGGTGGCAGCTTCACAAGACCCTGGAGAGGATGGAAGGAGTCAGCTGTTACTGGGAAGGAAGCCCAGTGTCGGATAGTAGGATAGTTCGAGCCTGGCTGATTCGTGTCTGGCGTGAGAACTCGGGGCTGATTTGAGGTTCCCTAGATCTACTGTTGGCTGCCCACCGTCTTCTCCGGATTCTTCCCCCACACCAAGTTTAAAAGCATCAGTGTTCTCCCTATCCTGCTTTTTAGGTCTCTTTGCCTGTGCTGCATATTTGAGATTAGATTTTCAGTATTATTTAATAGCAACAGCAACAGCCTTAGATTTGTATACTGCTTCACAGTGCTTTCCAGTCCTTTCTAAGGGGTTTACAGAGCCAGCCTCTTGGCCCCAACAATCTGGGTCCTCATTTTACCCACTTCGGAAGGGCGGAAGGCTGAGTCCACCTTGACCAATTCTTGGTCAACTTCTGGCATTGAGCTGAATTAGCTTGCAATATTGCATTCTAAACACACCGCCAAGTTCAGATGATGAAATTTACTCAAATTTTTCTCCTTCTTGCATTTCATGGATCATTTGGAGGCACGTTTTGGATTGTCATCTTGCTGAAATATCCACAGTTCTCTCATCTTCAGCTGGCAGAGAATCTAGTTAGTTATGGAACAACAGGGTTGGAAGGGACCTTGGAGGCCATCTAGTCCAACCCCCTGCTCGAGCAGGAGAGTCTGTTCCAAATATTAGCCTCTACCTAGGATCGAACTCACAGCCTCCTGATTGAGCTCCAAGAGCTGGAAGGGACCTTGAAGGTATTCTGGTCCAGATATGGCTTAGCTCTGGGAGGGCTTGCCCTAATGCCCTCGTTGTGTGTTGGAGTGGTGGCTGATAATCCCATTGAACAAAAGATGCCCCCTTCCTCGCATGATGCACTTGGGCGGCTTCGGCTGCATCTGCTCTGGGAAAGAATCCAGAGCGCTGCAAGGCGTGAGGCCTCCTCCTCCTCCGCAAAGGCCTCTGGCTGCTTTCAGGAAGAATTCCTTAATGAACCTGGGATCTGCCCGGATTTGCCGAGAAGGGCGTGTTCACACATTTCTCAGCCAGGTGAAGGTCTTGCTAATAATGCCTCCTCTGCCTTTTAGAAGTGGTTGGTATGGTGAGACTTTGCCTACCTGTGAGTCAGAGCTGGCCCCGGGACCTGCTCGTTTTCTGAACTGGGAGCGAGCTGGTGCTGGGATGAAGGTGCCGGGCAGACTTGAGTTCAGGTCCGCCCTCGGCTTTGGAAGATCCCTGGGTGGTTTCCTTTCAGCCCTCGGCCTTTGCCTCAGGATGGCAGTGCCTCTTGCTGCTTCTCGGACACAGCAGTGATTCCAGTCAACACATTCCTGAAGTTAAGTGGCGTGGAAAGCATTTTTTTAGTTCCTTGTTCCTTCTGTGGCACGAGTCAGGCTTCCCTCTGGAGCAGAGGTCCCCAACCTTGGCCCCTTTAAGACTTGTGGACTTCAACTCCCAGAGTTCCTCAGCCAACTGGCTGAGGAACTCTGGGAGTTGAAGTCCACAAGTCTTAAAAGGATCAAGGTTGGGGACCCCTGCTCTGGAGAGTAGGAATTGCGTGAATTTCTTTGACCCTGTCTTAAAGTGCCAAGGTAGACAAGGTGAGTTCTAACCGATTTCAAAGCTCTCCGTTCTGTAACTTGGAATTGGGAACTTGCTTCTGTTGTTGTAGCCTGAAATGGCACTTTCCCCTTTGCAGCCACTCGGTTACTATTTCCATATTTTTAATGCCAGCTAGGCATCCCTTATCCCATATGGTACATGGTCCCCCTCCCAAACGAAGAACTTCTCATTTATCTTAGCTGAGAGTACCTCATACTGCTGCTACTCAGGCCTGTTACTGTTGTCCTACTACAAGTGTTTTGCATTTGATTTCTGTCTTCTAGGGCGCTGATTGGGGGATTCTGGGAGTTGAAGCCCACCTATCTTAAGCTTGCCAAGATTGTGGGCATCTACCTGTCCAATTTTGTTTCATCAGCACATTGGCTAAACATTTCTTCTATCTCTTAATTGCAATCATTAATGAAAATTAGAAGAATGTAGGTCCAGTAAACTTTGTTCAGTAACTCATTTCCTTGATAATTGATAAGTGTGGGTTTTCAATCAACTATAGAGCCACCTGAGAGACATAAGCCAATACTTAACAAGTTGTTAATGAGAATGATGTGAAACACACCACGCTAGAAAGCAGAAACGTGAGTTCTGCTTCTGCCTTAGGCACAAAGCCAGACCTGTCTGTCTCTCTCAGCCCTAGAAAGGAGGCAATGGCAAAGCGCTTCTGGAAAACCTAGCCGTGAGAATTGCAGAGACTTGTCTAGGCAACCTTTAAGGACCCATCACAATCAGCAGTGGGTTTCTACCTGTTCTGTCCACCTCTGTAGAACCGGTAACTCTGAAGAGCAGCAGACATAGAATCAGTTCTATGTCTGCTGATGTTTTTGCCTACCTGCCCACCCGGGTTCTTACCTGACCTTTATTTCCTGCTTTTTCAACTTCAAAGTTAAAAAAGCAGGAAAAGAGGGCTTTTTGAAAGCTGCTTCTCTGCACGCAGCCTGCTGATGTTGATTTACAGACGCGCACCCGCAGCGTGCAGGGAAGCACATTATAAATCACCGAACCTTGTAAATGACCGAACTGGTAGTTAACCCTGTCGGATCCCACCCCTGGTCACAATGGAATGGAAAGTGGGGGGAAGGTACTTCACCAAGCACTTTCCTAACATCGAGGCATGTTACACTGACAGCATTACCATAAGCTACCCAAGAAATTACCAGATCAAAGAATGAGGTAAGCTTACGGAATGGCTCTGCTCTGCCTGATCAGGCCTCACTTGCAATATTGTGTCTCGTTTTGGGTACTGGGTTCAAAAAGGATGGTAACACATTGGATCAAGGCCCGGCAGTTGCTACCAAGATAGCGAAGGATCTAGAAACCAAGTTTAAAAAACTGGGCTTGTTTAGCCTAAAGGAATTACAGCTAAGTGGGGGGAGACAGGAGTATCCAGCAGAAGAACAAAAAGTGGATTTAGCTTCTCTCGCCCCAGAAGAGCAGGACAAAAGCCAACAGGTAGAAGTGTAAGGACAGAGGTTTGGGCTGCAACTGGCAAGGAAGCTCCTATAGAGCTGTAGATGCCTGCCCGTCAGCGGAACAGGCTCCTTCCGGAAGTGGGATTCTTCCAGGGGAGACGAGAGGGTGGTGGAACTGGCTGCCGTGGGTGACCAAATTCTCCTTCATTGAAAGTCTTCAGAGAAGGTCCTTTGCTGGAGCAGCTGTTGTGGGTCCTGCCCTGAGGAAAGATTTGGACTACAAGGAGAGTTGCCGTTGTGGGGTGCAATTGCTTAACGACTGTTTATGGTTTTGATGGACTTTTAAGAAGTTACTTATATCCCGTCTTTGAAGTTACAACTAACCACCCTGGCAATAACATGATTGCACTTTGGGCATGAGACAGCTGGCTTGCACTTTTGATCAGTTGCAGCATCCTGGGTCATATAACCACAGTTTGCTAGGTTTTTTTTTTGCCATTTTGTGGCAGAGAGCAGCAAAAAGCATCCATTATAGATGCTGGAGTCGGTTAATAACCACAATGACTCACTTTATGGCCGTGGTAAAATCGTGGTAAAATTGAGTTCACTTATGTGGTGCTTTGACTTAACAACCGTAACAACTTACAACCAAAATTCTGAGCTCCATTGTAGTTGTGAGGTTGTGAGGACTTACCTGTAGATGATCTCTATGGTTTATTCCAAGTCTATGATCTAAGATCCAGGGAAGTCTGTTAAAAGACAGATCTCAGATTGGGGAGAGATCTATTTCCAAAGCGATCAACAGTTGCTCCTTCTTCGTAAGACAGATAGGCAGGCAGGCAGGCAGGCAGACAGACAGACAGACAGACAGACACACCCCCCCCCCCTTTGCACTGAAACAGCCTGAGAAAAAGAACTGGAACTGTCCTGCTCTCATTTGCCTATGCTTTGCCTATATATAGGTTTATAATTTCAAAATAGAATACTCGGCAGAATTGTAAACTTTTAATAAGTCTTATTAATCAGAGCTCTGGGAGATTAATTCCTGGCTATAATTATTTTCAGGCTGACATGGATGCCTGTGAAAACGATTTAATGTCAGACTGACTACTCTGTCATTTCCTGGATCTTCACCTATTTCCAGGAATTTCTTTTTGGTTAATGCCTACCTTTTTTCCAGGTGGTTAGCCAGGTGTCCCTCCGGGTGCTCTTCTCCCTGAAGGTGTGAACTCATTCAGAGTAAAGAAGAGTTGGCTGACCAAGCTCCTGTCAGCTTTGAAGACTCGCCTCTTTATGGGAGCACCCTTTCCCTTTCCTTGAGACAAAATTGAGAGGATAGGTTTGCTGTTTCCTTCTTAGCCTTTTTATTTATTTTGTTGGTCTTCGACTGAGCGGCTGGTATATTCGTTGATTCATTTCTTTCTATTCTCAGTGCATTTAAAGAAAGCCATGAGATTTGTTGGCATCCTTTTCAATCTGTTCTTCTACCTACTGGCCTGATTTTGCCGTGCTCCAGGCAGGGATCTCCAACCTTGGCCACTTTTAAGACTTGCGGACTTCAACTCCCAGAATTCCTCAGCCAGCAAAGCGGCCAAGGTTGGAGACTCTTGCTCCAGAGGACTTATCCCAACAGATGGCTGCGTTCCTTCTTCTTGACTGCCCCAACAAGGGAGAAATTTCCCCCTTTTTTTGAACTATTACCATCTGGCAGACGGTACAGGACAATAATAGAAACAAGGACAAATAGGCTGAAAAACAGCTTCTATTCCAGGGCAGTAGCTCTGTTGAATTCTACCGCATACTGCAGTGTTGGTGCGGTGTAGGGGGTTTTTGGTTCAATGTCTGGAGGGTGAAGGATGTGTGTTTGTGTTTATTTTCATGGTCGTGATGTGCACTTAAGATGGTGTTTGGTTTTGTTGTACAAGGTGCAATGACAATAAAGTAAACTAAACTAGAAGAGACTTTTGGAGCAATCCTTCAGTGTGGCAGATCCTGAAACAGTTCCTGGGTGGGTGAGAGGTTCATTTCCTTTTCTGCTGGGAATGACTGAGGGCAAAAGAAGAAGAAGGGGACGGCAGAGAAGGAGGGAGCTGGACGGAGTCACCGAAGCAGTTGGCGTGAGCTTAAATGGACTCCAGGGGATGGTAGAGGACAGGAAGGCCTGGAGGAACATTGTCCATGGGGTCGTGATGGGTCGGACACGACTTTGCAACTAACAGCAACAAAGAGGTTTTCAAAGAGAGGCAGGATCGCCCTCTGTCTTGGGTGAATCCTGCAGCATAGAAGATATTGGACTGGATCACCTCCTGGATCCCTTCCAACTCTTTGATTCTATTTACTTGCCCTTCATTTGCCAATTCTACCCGCTTTCCTGGTTTCTCCGAAAGGGCTGTGGGAGAACAATGCGTGATTTTCAGTCTGGCCACCGTTCTGCTTTTCCTTTCTTCCTCCTTCATAATCCGAATAGAGAAGCCGCCGTCTTCCTTTCTCCCTCTTGATTTCAGCTCAAAAGCAGCTCCCCCCCCCCCCCCGTTTTGATGTAGGGAGCATGCAGCTGCCCCCTGCCCTGGCTCCGTGCTTGCTCCTGAGTTCCTGATGATTTCCTGACAAATCTGGTTGCAGCTCTGCATGTCTGGTCAGCTTCTCCTTTCTGGCATGTGGTTTATCTGAGGCCTTTGGGAGTCCTCTCTTCATGTATCCCCCTCTTTTCTCTTTCCTGGCAGTGGGCCGTGGCTTCAAGAATTCCCATCTGCTTCTCCCTCTAATCATGAAACCCTACCTTGTATTTCTTTGCGTGTCTTCATTCATTTTCCTAAACAACCCTTGGGCTGCTGTCAGAGTGGCAAGCTTCTAGAATATTCATCTATAGATAGATATTGTACTCCTATCTTAATAGATATTGTACTCCTATCTTAATATGAACCTAGTTAAGCCGATGCACCATGGCCACATTTCTTGGCATTGAATAGTAAAAGGTTGACTGAGAGGGTCCTTGCTGGACCAGGTCTTCCATTTCTCCGTAGAGGAACGTTGCATCCTCAGCTGCATTTCTGTGCCATGGAAGTGGCTGGGCAATTTTGAGGCAGAGCTCTGAAAGTTTGCTGGGAGGCTGCCAGGCTGCCTGGTTGGCAGGCTTGCTGATGGCAGGGCGAACCAAAGGGCTGGATATCAAGCCAACGCTGCTGTGCATAACATTTCTGGTGCCAAGCGGAGCAGGGAAGAGACCCAGGGAAGTTCCAGCCACGATCATCGGGTGGTGATGCTGTCTATCCCACATTTTTCTTTCTTACCAAGAAATAGGTTGTGGTCTACTTTGTCAAATCCCTTAGTTGAAATCCGAATATATGATGTCCACAGCATTTTGCTGGTCTGCTAATTTAGTCACATTTACAAAGAATGCAATAAGGTTTGTCCAGTATGATCTGTTTTTGACAAACCCATGTTGGCTTCTGGTAATAGTTTTGTTTGTTTTTAGTAGTTTGAAAATCCATTGCTTGATTAACTTTTCCAGGATTTCCCCAGGTATTGATGTCAGGCTGATTGGTCTGCCAAATTCCTGGATCCTTTTTTCCATTGTTTGAAGATTGGTATCATATCAACTCTTTGCCAACCCTCTGGTATTTCTCTGGTGCTCAAGAAACTTTGAAAAACATGGTTCAGTGGTTCCGAGATCACATCTGCCAGCTCCTTCCGAACTCTGGGATGTAATCTCTCTGGTGCTGGTGATTTGAACTTGTCTACAGGTGTTGTCTTACCATTTTCTTGCCCATTTTGGCTTGTATTCCTAATCTGTCTTGTACAGTACTACTTTTGATAGGCTGGGCTGTTTTTCCCCCTTTTAGTGTAAACAGAGATGCAAAAACGGAATTCCGGCTGTCCTTTATCTTCTCCCATTAGAGGTCTGATCATTCCCTTGACTTTTTTCAATCGTTTTCTTGACTGTATTTTTCCAGCAAGTCCCTCCGGCCCACCCATTCCTCAGGATCACTGAACACCAGACACCTGATGATGACTTCAGAAATAGTGTTTAGTTTCAACTTAGCTTTTGCTTTGCTCTCTCAGACAGGGGCATATAGGGGCTGCCGTGATTCATGTGGCTAGAAAGCTGAGTCAGAAGATCATGGAGAGGCTGACGACTCAGCAGTTCAAAAGCTGAGAGCTCCTGTCAGTTTGTCCCAGAGTGGAAGCATGCAAATGCAAGTAGATAAATAGGTACCATTTGGGTGGGAAAATATCGGGGACACAAAAGGAGCCCCCTCTGGCGTTCCCTGGGAAACAGTGATGTCACTGGTTAATCCTTTCAACCCAGAAGTGTCTTAGTAAGGCTACTTCTGACCCAAACGTAGTAGTAGTAGTAGTTGTCATTGTCATCAGAGTTATTGAGGGATTTTTGAGTTGTCATTCTGGAGTGACTGGGTTTCCCCTCTTTTCTTTCTTTCCATGGGCCAGGAGAACCACCAGTCTGTTCATTGTCATCCTTGTTCGTTTCTTTGTGCAGAGCTAGTATTGCCTATCTGAAAAGCCAAGGCTGAACTATACCTGGGAGGAGGGGAATCTCTTCCCCTCCCTTCCAGTTTTGCTGGGGAGAGCAGCACCTTAAGGGGGGGCAAGCGGCAGAGGGACACCTCCAGTGAAGCTATGCCTTTTGTTCAGCTGTGAAGGGGGGGTTTGCTTCTTAAGAATTCGGCTCCTTTTTTGCTTGCATTGTACAGGAGAAAGCAGGACACCATTTACGCACATGCACACAACACACACACCGCCTCTAACTTTCAGGATTCAACCTCATAACCAGTTTCAGTGGAAAGGAGATGGATGCCGCATGTTGGGCTGGATGAGGGAAAAGTCCTGCTGCCCTAATGATGAAGTAGCTCCCCAGCCACGGACTGCCCCATCACCTTGCCCTCTTGAGGCTTTCTTGGATGAGGCCTTCCCAGCCGCCTGCAGGAGGACAGGTGTCGTGCTCAGGTGAGGGTGGCTGTGTGGAGGACGGTGCCATCCTGCCGTTGGAGGAGCAAGGCCACAGCTGCTCTCGGTGAGGCCTGGCCAATCCTGGGCCTGTTGCTTTGGCAGCATCTCCACGTAATTCAGAACACCGGGGTGCGAAAGGTGATCTTCTGCTGCAAAAATTACGCACGCAGACATGGACCATATGTCCACGGGGTTCCCATCCGCAGCAGCAGCAGTCTGTGCAGCTTTGGGGAGGGGGGCCTTGACTGTGGCAGCTTTCTGTTCTGGAGAAAAGTGGAAAGCCACGAAGGGTGATCGGTGAAAGAGGCCACCCTCTTTGACTCCCTTTCCCCCCCCCCTTTTGTCCAGCTGATTTGGGGGTACAAGGCAGGGTGTGTGCAGTGACGAAGGCAGCAGCCCTGTTGCTTGAAGGGAGGAGGAAAGGGTCAGCCATTTCAGGGGTGGGCGGGAGGAATCGGGAGAGGCACGGCTGCTGAGTTAAGCCCAGATTCCCAACGTCTGTGGTTACCAAGGCAACCTTGGATGCTGCATTAGCGCCTTGTGTAAATCTGTGCTGGTCCTTTGTCTCTGGGGGCCTGAGCAGACCTCTTGCAATTCAGAACGCTTTATGAGAAGGAACCTAAGGGGCACAAGGAGTGGGGGAGGGGGAGGAGGAGGGGGAGGAGAAGGCAGCAACCGAAGCCTCATTGTCTAGGCTGGACTTCTCAGTGGGGCCTTTCCTGCTCCCAGGGAGAGCCTGGGGTCCTCCCCCTACCCTTGTCCCAAGGGGTTTTATCCCTTGGGAGGGTGAGGGGGTGGCGGCAATGGTGGGAAGAGCAGAGAGTGGGTCAGGGCTGCCGCTGAGCGAGGTTCCAGTGTGGACTCTCCAGAACTCAGCCTCACCCTTAGAAGCAGCAGCAGAAGCTCCATAGACTTCCCAGGCTGGGGAAGCCACTTGGTGGAAAAGGATGTGCATCCAACTGCTTCCCTCCGGGTCTCCCTGCCTTTTCTGAGTCCAAGGATTCTGGGTGGTTCTTGGAAGAGGTTCCGGTCAGTCTGCCCATAGGGCAGGCACATGGGTTGCCCTCCCACTCAGCCCTGCCCTGCGTGCTCTTAGAGCAGGGCTCTCCAACCTTGGCAACTTTAAGCCTGGTGACTTCAAGCGTTGCTGGCTGGGGAATTCTGGGACTTGAAGTCCGCCAGGCTTAAAGTTGCCAAGGTTGGAGAGCCCTGCTCTAGAGAATGCCCTGCTCGATCTGCCCTTAAGGGCTTTTTTCTTTTCCCTCCTCAGAGCAAAAGTGGTTCTTTATTTATATTTCATATTTCCCTGGGAGATGGTCCTCTGTTGTGGGGAAGGGTGTGCTCTGGAGTGGCCCGGCCTTTGGGGAGTAGGGAGGGGCTGGGAAAGAGCGCTCTAATGTCAACCCTACATCAGGAACACCAAAGAGTGCACCTCGCGCTATGATTTCTTTTATCGCAAGAAAAAGAAGGGAGATATTCTGCCCGTTGCTCAGTTCTCTAGGAGTCCACATGGCGCTTAGGAGGTATAGTTTGGCACGCGTCGTCCCCTCGCTCCTGCCTCGGTGCCACTTGAGGCTGCTGCCAACAGGCTCCATCTGCAGCTGCAGTTCAAGTGGTGAGTGAGTCAGTGCAAGATGACTCACAATTTGGTGGCTCAGCTCCATGGCTAGAACAGTCGGTGCCACTCCAGGACTACAATTCTCAGCATCCTCAGAAGCCCGGCCATCAGAAGGTGGCTGGAGGTTGGAGGAGTTCGTCCATATCTGGAATGCCAGAGGCTGCCTCCCTGAATTCGTGAAAGGGCCCTAGATATGGACGCTGTTTGACCTCTGCTGTGGATAACTGACATTTTAATATTGTTTAATAGTAAACGTATTTTACTTTATCTCTCGGTTGTGAGCTGCCTAGAGTTTGGCACAAGCTGGGTGGCCATGTAAATGTTTGAAACAAGGGAATACACAAAATGGGGTATGTCTTTGGAACGCAGCTCTTTCCAGGCAGACTTCATGGGTGGGGATTGAGGGAATCTGGGCTCATTTCTGGCGGGAGGGGGGGGAGAACTCTGCTTTGTGCTGGTGTTTTTAGCCATATGGTTGCCCCGGAGGACACGCGATTGGTTTCTTCAGAGCAGAGAGGCAGCTGTTGTGGATCAAGGCTGGGACCCAGAGTGGTGTGAGGGCTCCCGTGGCATGGAGAAGGCGTTTTCCTGTCTGACGCATCGCTTGGATTGTTTCCACGCGGCTTCTCCTTTGCACCGAAACTCTCACCCTGTTATGCTGAGAGATAGGATGGATATTTACAGGTCTTCCACTGGGGATTGTAGGCTGAGGCTTACATATGGGAAGTTAACACCTTTTTCAGTCGAGGATGGCCATATGTGGCCAGAATTGGTCCTGCAACTGAGCAGGAACTGGTTTTGTTCCTTGCAGCTTCGTTAGCATTATCCTTTGATCCATCTAAATATTACCTAAGCATATAAGCAAGACCTGCTTCCCTGGGGATTGCATTGCTACTGCCAGGTGTAGAGTTCCACCTTTCTGGGAATGAGCCAAGAGAAGTGTCTTCCCTCCATGGGTAAATATGTTGGCTGTCGTTTGTGGCCCAGGACTGGAAGCGCTGCGGGTGTTGTTGGCTTTGGGGGCCAGGAGGCTGCCAGCCCAGTCCACAGGCAAGTCCACCTGCAGTCTCATGGCTAAGACTGGAATGGACTGTCCGGCTGCAAGAGGATGTGAGCTTGGTACCCAGCTGGCTGGTGAAGACACAACCATACCTGCTGAACAGAAGATGGCTCAACACATTTCCATTATTTCTTGCCCTAAGTAGCATTTGGAGGCTGCTGGTTATTATATATTTTGGGGGTTTAAGGTCACTGTTGGCTCCTGGTGACTCCATGGACAAATTCATGTGATTTTGGGGCAAGCTTTTTAGAAGATGTTGTCCAGCTTAGTTTTTCAGATAGTGCCCGGTTCTTCAGGCAGGAGGCAGTGTGCTATTATAGGTCAAATGTATTCAGATGTAGATCTTCAGTTTCATCTTTCTTACTTATATTTCAGGATGTGGTACGGTAATTTATGGCCACTTCTGCCAGATCGTAGGAGATTTTTTGCCTGAGGAAGAGTATTTGCGATGTAAAAAGACTATGGTGTAGTGAGAATGCTTTTCATATAACTGACTACATGAATATTTTGTCTGCCAGGATTGAATTTGACCAGTTTGCGGAGACGCTGTTGTAATCGGATTCCAGTAGCCGTCCTGTTCAGTTACAGAAATACCATTTTGCAAGGTCGCAGTAGGAGGCCTCGGGTGCTCCGTGGCTAGAAAGAGGGCAGCCTCAGAGTGTCCCCTCTGCTTGGTCAGCTACAGATAGTGGAGGGCTCTCAAGCATCCTTAGGAAACCAAGCAAACTCTTCCCACCAAAAACCATCTGATCAGCTTGCTGGGAAGGTCCAGATCCTTGGTGACCTTCTGCTAATGGCCACAGGAATCCTAGCCTGCTGTATCATGGTCCCACTCGGTTGCTTGTGCTCTCAAGTTTCGCTTGAACCTTTGGGGACTTTGGTGGCCCAGAGATTTCTGCTTCCTGCAGAGGAATGGGAGGCAGGGAAGCACAAAGTCCTGAGCTGCTGCATTGGTGAGGATGGAAGGGGAGAGCTGCCTTGGTGTCCCCAGAAATCAGCTGGGCAAAGAAACCTCCTCCGGGCTTGTTCAATACCTGCTCAGAGCAAAACTTTCCCCTTTGTCACTGCATTCCTTGGAATGCGGAATTCCTTGCCCGGGAGGGAAATCCCTCTATCTCCTCAGATTAGGGCCATAGCAGGAGCCCCTGTCCATCGGTCTTGGTCTGGACAGAAGGAGATCACCTCTCTCCGAGGGTTAAGAAAGAGAAAATATAAAGGAAAAAGAAATGGCTGGGAGGTGCGTCCAAGGGAGGGCAGCAGTCTTGGGATGGTGAAGTGGGCAAGGGGTTTCTGGAAGGCTGGCTTTCTCCCTGCTTTCAAGCTTCTCGGCTCTGTCCCACTCCCCCCCCCCCCCGTCCCATCCCGGTGGCCCCCCAGAGCAGAAGCAGCCAGAACGGATGGAAGCTGCTCTCCTACTTTCCTTGGCAGCTCCAAGAGCCCCTTGGAAAGCAGAGCTTGTTGACTCAGCTCGAGGAGGAATCGGCTTACAGGCCCTGCAAGTCCCCCTTTCACCTTTCCCATCAGAAAACACCCCTGGAAACCATGAGGAAACTGGATGCTGCCAGCTGATGGGAGCCTCAGGAGCCAGGGGTGTCAAACTCGATTTCATTGAGGGCCACATCAGGGTTGCATTTGACCTCGAGGGGGCTGGGGTGAGAGCAGGGCCAGGCAATGTCACTTGTGTCTGGCGCCTGTAGTAACCTGAGTGCTCGGCCAGTGGAAACGGGCTCCCAAGTGCCGTTTTCAGCTGCGATGGCCTTCTGCAACCCTCTGCCAGTGAAAACGGAGCTTGGGAAAGTATTGCAGCTTCTTCATTATGTATTGAAATGTTCCCAGTTCAGGATGATCTGAATTACGCCACTCTTCTTTGGCTCTGTAGAGAGAGGCACGGCTTACAAGGTAGATTTACAAGAGGTGTTGTAAATCCATGGCACCCAATAGTTGACTCTTCCTTTGCTTTGTTGTACATGAGACTTTTTACCAGTTTTGCTTTTTATTTTGTGGACTCTCAAGAGATTTTCCACTCCCTAAACGAAGGATCTGTTAAGAGAATAATAAGAGTTGAAAGGGACCTTGGAGATCTTCTAGTACTCCAACCTTCTGCTCAAGCAGGAGAACCTATACCATCCTAGACAAATGGCTGTCCAATCTCTTCTCGAAAACCTCCAGGGTTGGAGCACCCACAACTTCTGAAGGCAAGCCATTTCACTGGTTAATTGTTCGGACTGTTGGGAAGTTTCTCCTTAGTTCTGGGTTGGCTTTTTCCTTGATTAGTTTCCATCTGTTGCTTCTTGTCCTGCCCTCAGGTGCTTTGGAGAATAATTTGACCCCCCATCTTCTTTGTGGCAGCCCCTCAAATATTGGAACACCGCTATCGTATCATCCCTAATCCTTCTTTTCATTAAACTAGACATACCTGTTGTTGCCTTTCTCCACATGTAAGGTATTCCCTACCTGGTTGTCAGGCTTCTGGTTGTGCCTTTCTGTGCAAAGATACGTCATCACATAGCTCAGGTCCTTCTATTCATATGTGACCTTATTTTCCTTTTTTATTCACATATTATTCAGCCAGTCATTCACTCTCCACCCCTAGGAAACAGGTGATGGAAAACATCTGAAATCTTGACAAGAAAACTGCACAGAATTGTCCAGGCAGTCACCTGGAATAAATGATGACTTGAAGAAACAAAAAACAACAACAAAAAATGAACAATCGCAGAGATAATCTATACAGTTGCTAAGGAGTCAAAATGACTTTGTAGCACATAATCACTGAATCGGTCACATAATCACTCAATTGTACGTGTGACTCCTGCTATGTATAATCTCTGGAAAGTTCAGAATGGTCTTTGTGCATGTGTGTATGAGTGAATTCACAAGTGGTTCCTTGGGAAGAACTGCATCTCCATGTTAATGGCCATTTCAACAAAAATTGAAGGTGGCCTGTTCGCACATTTTAGCCTCAGCTTATTTATGTGTTCATTTCATGCAGCAGACAAAGGAGATTGTTGTTAGGTGTGTGTTTTTCTTAAATATTATAAAATCTGTATGGTGAAATAGCTAACTTGTTCTTCCTGCCTACATCTGTGCTCCACTGTGATACTTTTGGGCTTGCTACACTCCTGCTCCAAGTGAAATAGTAGAAGACACGAAGGCACAATTGTTGTGTTTCAATGCTTTGTTCTGCAAATTTGAACTACACTTGCAATGAGGAGGCTTAGGGAGTGATGGAATAGCAAACTCTGCTCCCTCCTCTTTGTCTCAGCAACTGGGCTTTGTGAGAATTACTTCTTACATAAAAAGTAAAAAGAAACAACAGGAGAGCAAATACGGCAATTACCGAAACAAAAGACAGGTGGAGATTGACAAGCCCACTCAAAGGAGAGAGAAGGAAAAATGCAGCTGATAAGAATGTAAACTTGACTGTTCTACAGGTATCCTCTGGACAGCTGTTCTAAGATCAGCAGTTGACAAGGTGACGCCAGAGTTAATTCATGAGTTGGCTTCCGTCGATTGCCTCACCCAGCCCATCTTGTCTGCCTGGGCTTGGCCAGGCACCGGCGGGCAAATCCAAGGCTGGGGGAGGGGGTGTGTGAGAAGAGAGCGTTGGGAGAGCCCTTCAGGGCCAGGCGTGGTGTGGGGAGCGCTTTCTCCCACTCTCAAGAAACTTCCTAGAGCAGGGGTCTCCAATTGGGGCAACTTCAAGCCTGGCGGACTTCAACTCCCAGCAAAGCTGGCTGGGGAATTCTGGGAGTTGAAATGCGCCAGAGTTAAAGTAGCCAAGGTTGGAGACCCCTGGCCTAGAGGTGGCTATGAATTGAGGCTCAGCTGAAGAAAATCTGGCTGGTTTGCGGTTCTTTTCGGGGATCGTTCATCCTCTAATTTCCCCTGCCTGCTCATTTTAATACAACAGTGTAAAGCACCCTAAAGTCTTGTGCAACGAAATGGAATGACGGCCTCCGCTAACTTCCTCTTGTCTACAGAGGGTGCCCAGAGTTCGCCTTCCCTCTTTTGTGTTTGGGAATTCTTATGAGGATCCTTTCAAAAGGCAGTGCCTGATCCCCCTTCTCCAGAGAGCCCGAGGGGAGGGAGGGAGGGAGGCTGGCACCAGGCACCGAGGCTCTTCCAGGGCAGCTGCTTTGCGCTCTCAAGCTCAGACTAAACCAGCCTCCTAGAGAGAGGGACAAAGATACACACACAACACACCCTTCTGTGTACATATGCGCCATCCTTGCCAGCCGGCTCACATTTACAATGGTCATTACACGCCATGGTCATGAGATTGCCACAGCTGGCTTCCGACCAGCAGTCGGGGGAGAACCTGGCAGGAAGTCGCTAGTCTCAGTCTTGAGGCACCTCACTTAATGACTGTGCTGCTTAGCAACCGCTATTGCAATTGGTACGCGAGAACTATCTGTAACAAGTTTACCTTCATCCCTGGTCCGGTTGGACCTGAGAGGACAGGCGACCTGTGTCCATTTCTGCAGCCTGGCTGGATAGAGAAAAGGGCATCCCACTCATTAAGACTGTTATCGTTCCCAGGGCAGGAGGCGGTATTTATTTCATTTAGCGGGAACACAGCATTTATGCTTACGGACTGCCCCGTAGAGCTTTATGGCACTTTCTGGGCAGTTTACAATATAGAAGCATCATTGGCATGTTGCGTTCAACAATCTGGGTCCTCATTTTCTGAACCTCGGGAGGATGGAAGTCTGAGTCAAACTCGAGCCCTGTCAGGATCGAACTCCCGGTTGTGGGCAGAGTTTGCCTGCAATGATGCATTCTAAATAACCTCTGTGCCACCAGGGTTCGCTTGTGGCTTGCTTAATTGTTCATTTCACATGCCGCAATCCCCCTGTTGAAGCGACTGGATGGCTGCTTGGGCGGGGGGAATACTGCAGGTCTGTCTTTCCCAGTGGCTGTCCTTGGGAGTTGGGCCTGGAGGGGAGCGCCAGGCTCCAGCCCTGCTCGAAGAAAAGAGGACGGCTCGGGGTGTAGGTTGGCCAGCGTCTGCCAGCGGAGTTCTGCTCGCCCGAAGGGAGGGCTGGCAGAGGATGAGTCCTTGGAGGAGCAGGGAAGCCATGGGGAGGACAGTGGACGGGGGTTGCTCTGGTCACCACTATTTTGAAGACTGCAGGACCTGGCTAGGGCTCAGGGCTGGTTCCCAGTGGATTGTGCCCACTGAAGGTGGAAGGAGGGAGCCAGTACATGGGGTGGGGTGGTGGCCTCTCTGGAGTAGCCATAAGCTCTTGTTTTAATCCAGCATCCGGCTCTGTTGAGGGCCTCCCCGCCTCATTTGGATGGAGGTGACAGCGAAATCAGGAAGCTCACCTGAGGCCTTGGTGCCCTTCTGCCTTGCAAGCCCTCCCTGCCTCTGCGGCGTCCTTAGTTCAGAAGAGACCAGGGGCAGGTGGCCTAACCTAACCCCGACCAGCCAGTGTTCCTTGCCATTGTGCACGTTCAATGAAGCGCGAGCTGAGATTCACCCAGGTGGCCCATTTCTGTGGCAGAGCAAGAGAAAGTAGAAGCGATTCTGGGCAGCGCTGTTATGGCCTCAAATTCTAGGGTCTGCTCTACTAAGAAAGGTTAATTCTGACTAATTGGGAGCTTTCAGAATTTACCTGGATCTGCAGAGCTTATTCTGCTGCTGATCTTTTTACTCATGATTTATGGCAGTCAGACTAATCTTGGGGAGTGGCAAGTAACTATGCAGAATACTGGAGCTCCACACCCAAGGCCTCTGGAAGGTGTAATTAACTCTCTCTCTCTCTTTCTCTCCCACACACGAATGCACACCTGTCTCATTTACCTGCTTATGCATTTCAGCGTTCTTCCCTGACTTTCCATCTTCCCCCGCTTCCATGTTCCATACATTCATACATTCAGGGTGCACCAGAAGTCAGGCCCTCTAGACAACATACGATATGAATTACATTAAAATGCCCAAATTGGTTGCCTTTTTCTTCCAAACACTTCCTTACGCCCAAGTACAGTCATGTTTTCTCTCAAAATGTTAAAATTAGTAAAAAGTTGGGGCCTGATTGGTGGTACCCCCTGCAATCAACCATCAATCGATCAAATCCCTCCTTAGGCACGAAACCAGCGAGATGACTTGGGCTTCTCTCAGCCCTGAAAAGGAGCAGGCAAGAAAAGCTCCTTCTGAAAAATGCCGCCAAGAAAATTGCAGGCCCTGGTCCAGGCAGTTGTCAGGAATCAAGACTGACACAAAGGTGCGTGGGCACATGCATGCACCACACACACACACACACACACACACACACACACACACACACACACACACACACACACAGCCCTGTTTAAAAACAGGGCTTTCTAAATAGAGCCCCCCCCGACTCTTTTCTTAAACTCTCTCCCTAAAACAGAGTCCCCCAATCTTTCCGGATTGGCAGCCCGGAGTGGGGGGTGGGGAAGAGGGAGGAAAGAGGGGGTGATGTTTGGGGAGGGGCAGGCGCATGCACACGCACACGAGTGCTTGTGGCATTTGCACGAATGGGGCCGCGAGTGCCCATGATGACTGGGGTTGCGAGCACCTGGGAGGAGGCTCGCACAAGTGGGGCTGCAGGCCCATGCTGATGCTATGCAAGTGGGGCCATGCGTGCATGCAGTGCTGGGCACATCAGCTGGCCATTCACAAGGTTCGGTGGTGATTAGTCCGCGGCCCAGTAGTGAGCCGTGGCCCACAGGTTGGGGACCTCTGCTCTAGAAGAAGGGTCTCCAACCTTGGCAACGGTAAGCCTGGGGGACTTCAACTCCCAGAATTCCCCAGTCCACCTTGAATTCCACGGATTCTTACCTACCACTAATTTGCTTTGAGAGTTAATAGTTTAGATCAGGGGTCTCCAACCTTGGCACCTTTAAGTCTGGAGGACTTCAACTCCTGGCTGGGGAATTCTGGGAATTGAAGTCCCCCAGGCTTAAAGGTGCCAAGGTTGGAAAGCTCTAGAGCATGGCTGGCTGGGGAATTGTGGGAGTTGAAGTTCACGGATTGTAAAAAGGACCCACTTCCCCACCCTGCTCTGGAGAGTTGGGGCCAAGAAGAGCTCCCCAGCCCTCCCAATAAGGCCAAGAAAGGCCTTCCCAGTTCCCCATGGATGTTTCGGGCCTGGAAGGGGCCAGGAGCAGATTTGCAGATTTGGCAGCACAGATGTTGGTTAGCAGCCACATGGCCTCATGTTGGATCAGCGGAAGCTCTTGGACATCACCCCCCCCCCCCCAACGAGGGTTTCTTGGCTCTTGGTTCTACTTGGGATTTGGGCAGCCGCCTGTTTTCATGACAAGGCAATCAAAAGAATGTGAGGGTAAAGGAGGCAGGTTGGTGGGGCATCGGGTGTGCAGCGTTTTGTGTAACCCGTCACAAAGCCGTTTCTCTCTTCAGAGGCCATTAACAGACCTTACTAGTATTTTCAAGACCACGATTCTTAATCTACGTTTATTCATCTATAACTTTGGAAAGAAAACGTAAACTTTCTCAGGGGAAAATTAGAACGAAATGGAGTTTTCAAACGGAATGTTAGCGTTCTGGTGCAAAATAAATGCTGTGTTCACCAGTTCTGTTCTTGTAAGTATTCCAGGCTGAGAAACATAAGCAGACAAAGAAAGAAATGCACTTGAAATGAAAAAAAAAAATGGGAAAGAGGCAGGGCACTTTGGCAGAGAAACGGGCTGCTCTTGGCTGCTCTCCGTGGTGGAATTTAGCTGAGAGGCGCAGCGGAGAAGCCCTGTGGGGGGAGCACCGACTGCGCTCCCTCCCTTGCTCGCCCTGGCTGGGTCGCAAGCTCAGCTTGCAAACCTTGGCTGGAAGGGAGGAGACCTGGCAGGGGTTGCTTTGGGCCGAACAGGCCACCAGCCATGTTCAAAAGGCCCTGCCAGATACGCCCGGATACTGTGTTGTCCACGTGGACCTCGGAGATGTGGGGTCAGAATGAGGCTCAGGAGGTCAGTTCCTACAGTTTTGGGGAAGGACAAACAGTTCAGCATTTGTGCAGCAAGAAGGGAGGCAGTTGGTCCTGAGGGAAGAGACACAGCTGACCCCCTTCTTTCCCTTGGGGAAAGCAGACCTGAACTGACCCCTTGGGCTTTCTAACCCAGGGGAAGGGGAGAGGCTTGTCCAGAGTGGGCACCAAGATGCCCATGCACCACCACGAGAGAAAGGCGTTTCCCTTGGGTGTCGGTCCTGGACAGCAGTGACTGGGCAGACTTTGCTTGGCCAGTGGCCGATGATGCGCCCTTCGCCTCCATACATGCGTCCGCCCCTTCCTTGCCCACTCCAGTCATATTGGCGTACGCTGGGCAGACCTGCAATCCTCTGGCTGCCTTGGGAGGATGGAGGGCACCCCGACTCCCTCTGACTTGTGTGCTGCCTTTTGTGGAGTCACCAGCTCTCGCCTCCTTCTCTTTTCATGATGGTTCCACATCACCCTGTTAAGCAGAAAGGGGGAGCTGTGTTTCTCTCCTCCGCTCACCTTAGCTTAGGAATTCTGGGAGTTGAAGTCCTCCAGGCTTAAAGCTGCCATGGTTGGAGACCTCTGGTGTGTGTCACGTGAAGCACATTCCATTCTGATTTCTTTTTTTTTTTCTTTCCATTTGTTTTTTTGCAGGTTCATGTCAGGCACAGGGCTGGTGATTTACCCAGAAATTGGGGACAAGCTGGACATCATCTGTCCGAAGGCGGATCCATCCAAACCGTATGAATATTACAAACTGTACCTAGTGAAGCGGGACCAAGCGGAGTTCTGCAGCACCATCATGGACCCAAATGTGTTGGTGACCTGCAACAGGCCCGAGCTGGAAATCCGTTTTACCATCAAATTCCAGGAGTTCAGCCCCAACTACATGGGCTTGGAGTTCAAAAGATACCAGGATTACTTTATCACATGTGAGTGCCCCCCTGCCTTGCCCCCTAGTCTTCCTCTTCTTCGGCGTTCGCTTTCTCTCCCAGACTCTCCTGGAGAGTCTCACAGTCAAAGTCCCCTAAACTGCACTGAAGATGTTACCTAGTCTGGTAACGAGATGTTGGAAACCAACCTGCAAGCTCGGAGAACGAACCTTCACCCTCCTCTCACAATCACTTTTTCTCTTCCCCTCTCCCTCCTTCCCTCCCTTCCCTTTCACCTCATTTCCACTCAGGGAACCACTTTCCACCATATTGTTCAGTTCAGTGGTGGGATTCAAGTGTTTTTACTACCGGTTCTGTGGGCATGGCGTGGCTTGGTGGCCGTGGCAGGGGAATCTGCTAACCTGCTTTCCAGCTCCGTTCTCCTGGGCAGGGCAACCCAAGGAGACCCAGCCGATCAGTTGGGACTCGATGGGAGGCAGAGAAGAGGTGGGATTGGCCGGTTCTCTGAACTACTCAAAATTTCCATTACCGGTTCTCTAGAACCGGTCAGAACCAGCTGAATCCCACCTCTGGTTCAGTTGCAGTTTGTTAAATGCCCTGTGGAGCCATCTTGTTACCTGTGCCTCTTTTGAGAAAATTCTGAACTGAAAATAGCGTCTGTGCTGGATGCCCAAGGCGGGGGGCGGGGGGGAAGGGATTCTCTGCGCACTCCTTGCGGGCGAGCCAAGGGTAACGTTTGCCTGGGCAGATGGTACATCTAGGAGCAGGAGCCAGGGTTAATTCTGGGAGAGGGTTCTTTCTGGATTTGCTACGTGAAAGCCTCCGGAAGCAGTCTGAAGGGAGGCAGGAGAGAAAGCCAAGAGTCCGTGGGCTGAGTGCTGGGAGCGTTTCTGATGATTTTGATCCAGAGATTGAACCCAAAGCAAGTTTCCGCTTAGAAGTCCTCTCCGCACACCGTTGGCGGTTGCTTCGATGGCCTGTTTGAATTGCAGCTGCGGAGCATTTGGGGCTCTTTGAGAGAATCCAGCGGGTCCCTTGATTTAGACATCTCTTGGAAGGGCATTTTTTCAGTCTGGGAGGGGCTAGACTGCCAACCTGTTTTGGTGAAGCCCAGAGGTTTCAGAGCTGCCCAGAGTCACTGGCATGGCAGCTGGCATGGGATATGCTGCTTGTTCCTCCTTTTGGGCACCATCTCCATGGCAGAGGTAACAGACCTGCCTGGGACCAGCTGGGGTGTCTCTGCCCTCCATTCCCCCAGAGACTGTGCCTGTTCCCCACCTTTCCATATCAAGGGTGTTTTGACAGGAGGAAGAGCTGCAGCTAGGACAACCAGTGTGTAAAAAGAGTATGGGTAGCCCTTGACTTGCAACCACAACTGAGTCCAAAATTTCTGGTGTTAGGTGAGACATTTGTTAAGTGGGCTTTGTCCCATTTTGTGACCTTTCCTGCCTCAGTTATTAAGTGAATCACTACAGTTGTTAAATTAGTTACCCGGTTGTTAAGTGAATCTGGTTTCCCCATTGACTTTGCTTGTCAAAAGGTTGCAAAAGGGGATCATGTGACCCCCTGGGACACTGCAACCGACATAAGTACATGCCAGTTGCCAAGCATCTGGATTTTGATCACATGACTATGGGGATGCTGCAGTGTTCACAAGTGTGAAAAACGGTCATATGTCCCTTTTTTTCAGTGCCGTTGTAACTATGAATGGTCACTAAATGAACTGTGGTAAGTCAAGGACTGCCTGTATCTCCATCCACGGGGGGAGGGGCAAGGGGAGTCTTTCAGAAGGACCCTCCCTGGTTTCCCAGGGAATAAGGGGAGAAACTCTCCCAGTCTCGCAAGATTCAGTAAATAAAGGTAAGAGTTAGTACTCGTAGTTATGCTTCATGTCTGGACTACCTCAAAGAGCTAACATAATTATTTGTGGGCCTATTTAGTTAAGTACACTATTATCATTTAGCACAGTGGTCCCCAACCTTGGCCACTTTAAGACTTGTGGACTTCAACTCCCAGAATTCTCCAGCCAGCAATTCTGGAATTGAAGTCCCCAATTCTTAAAGTGGCCAAGTTTGGGATTCTGGGAGTTGAAGTCCAGATGTCTTAAAGTGGTCAAGTTTGGGATTCTGGGAGTTGAAGTCCCCAAGTCTTAAAGTGGCCAAGTTTGGGATTCTGGGAGTTGAAGTCCAGATGTCTTAAAGTGGTCAAGTTTGGGATTCTGGGAGTTGAAGTCCCCAAGTCTTAAAGTGGCCAAGTTTGGGATTCTGGGAGTTGAAGTCCACAATTCTTAAAGTGGCTAAGTTTGAGATTCTGGGAGTTGAAGTCCCCAAGTCTTAAAGTGGCCAAGTTTGGGATTCTGGGAGTTGAAGTCCCCAAGTCTTAAAGTGGCCAAGTTTGGGATTCTGGGAGTTGAAGTCCAGATGTCTTAAAGTGGTCAAGTTTGGGATTCTGGGAGTTGAAGTCCCCAAGTCTTAAAGTGGCCAAGTTTGGGATTCTGGGAGTTGAAGTCCCCAAGTCTTAAAGTGGCCAAGTTTGGGATTCTGGGAGTTGAAGTCCACAAGTCTTAAAGTGGCCAAGTTTGGGATTCTGGGATTGAAGTTCCCCAAGTCGTTAAAGTGGACCAAGTTTTGGGATTCTGGGGATGTTGAAGGTCCCAAGTCTTAAAGTGGCCAAGTTGGGATTCTGGGAGTTGAAGTCCTCAAGTCTTAGTGGCCAAGTTTGGAGACCTCTGATTTAGCATAACAGTAACAGGTACTAGTTCAGGCTGCAGTGTAGGCAGGTAAACTGATCCTCGGAGTAGGAAAGTCACTTTTGACACTTGCTGGCTCCCAACTTCTCTTTCTAACATCATGTTTGTGTTATTTGTCAAGTGCTGAAGTTGGTGGGGGATGCAGCCTGAAAAGGAGGCATTGATTGATTGGCTCTCCTGTGGCTGACCTTAGGAGGGCCTCTAATGATATGTGGCAAGACGGATCCCTTTAGGCCCAGTCTTTGTTCAGCGCTTGGCATTGTGGGCTGTTTGCAGGGCAGGCAACATTCGGTCCTGCTTATCCTTCCTCCCAGTGAACTTCTCCTGTTTCACTGATTTGGGAGAAGGAATCAAGTTTGGCTTCCACCACATCTGCTTTTTATAGAGCCATGGAGGACACACGGAATGCTTGTAGCCGGGGCGCTGGATGCCAACAGGGTTTCTTTCCTATTGTCTTCTGGACCTGCCCTATCTAGATTGTTCCAGAATACCAGCCTGGCTTTGGGCTTCTTTCTTCGTTTCCACCCTCCAAATTCACTAAATGGACATCTGTCGACGGACTTGTTTGGCTTGAAGAATCGAAAATGGCAAGAGAGCAGAGAAGGACCACGTACAGCTTTTAGATAATTACAGTCATGGCCCAGAATTTCCTTCCAGGCTGTCCCTTAGTCCCGCTGTGAACTTAAAGGCTGCGAGGAAATTGGAAGCAGATGCCAGTTTGGCCCTGCCCGTCAGCGTAGGAGGCTTCTTCCATCAACTCTTCTAATTCAGAGAGCTACGATTTTTCCGCTCTATGAAGTCTTCAGTTCTCGGTCTCTAAAAGGATCCATTCCTTTGCTGCCCTCTTGGTCCATTTAAAAGGCCTTCTGCAATAACAGAGGAGTCCCTGATGCACGTGAGCAGAGAGCAGGGCAAGAGGTTGGCAGACCCAGAAAGGGGGGAAAAGATGTGTGATGAGAACTGCTCTAGTCTGGATGGAGCTGACCGTCAATTCGTAGGGAAGGGAATAGGTTTTTTCAACACAATTTAATATTAATGCTCAGGTTTGTTGTTCCGTGTTGTATTTCTCCTTTGATAGGAAGCAGTTTCCAAGTCTTTCCTGAAATGGGCTTTGAAGGCTTGAGGCTCAGGTCAAGTAAGACAGAGGTGTTTTGATGGGGGAAAGCAGCACTTAGGGTACCTATTTAAGATCATCCTGAGGTTATGAAGCATAAATGGTTGGAAGAGTCCTTGCAGGTAATCCAGCCTGACTCCCAGCTCAGTGCAAGGGCCCCTTAGTACAGGGCTCTTCAAACTTGACAGCTTTAAGACTTGTGGACTTCAACTCCCAGAATTCCTCCTCCAGTCATGTTAGCTTAGGAATTCTGGGAGTTGAAGTCCACAGGTCTTAAATTTGCCAAGTTTGAAGACCCTTGCCTTAGTAGAACCTCATCAAAAATGTCCATCCAGCCTCGGTTTCAACATCTCCAGCAAAGGCAGATCAGATTTTCTGGGACAGTTCTTACCATTTGGATTTTTTTTCCTAATGTCCAGGCAAAAACATGCTTTTGAAATATAAATTCATTGGGGTTCTTTTTTTTTTTTGTCTTCTGATACAATTTTGAACAACTCTATACCTCTACATGTCAGCTCATCAGATACTTGAAGACAATTCTCATGTGCTCCCCACAAACCTCCACTTTATACAGATAGAATATACTGTATATAACCACTTATTCCTTATATATTTTTCCTTCCTTAAATTCCTTGGTTCCTTTTTTCTGGACATGATCCAGATGTCAGGGTCCTTAAAATGAGGTGTCCATAACGAAATACAATATATAAGGTATGCTCTGGCCAAAGCAGACAAGGGAGAACCAAGGATTTTTCTTAAACTCAATACAGGTAGTCTTCGCGATATAACACTTCACTTAATGGCCGTTCAAAATTATGACAGAACTCCCCTCCCCCCCGAAAACCCCCCTATATACAACCATGTTTCAGAGCTACATGGAAAGCACAAGAAATCAGGAACCACAGTTGTTCAAATGAATACAAGATTATTCCACACATCGCTCTGCAAGAATCTAAACGGGGGGTCTCCAACATTGGCCATTTTAACCCTGGGGGACTTCAACTCCCAGAATTCCCCAGCCAGCTGGCTGGGGAATCCTGGGAGTTGAAGTCCCCCAGGCTTAAAGTGGCCAAGGTTGGAGACCCCTGATCTAAACTATTAATGCTCAGAGCAAATTAGCGGTAGGTAAGAATCCGTGGAATTCATGGTGGGCTGGACTTAGATCCCGTGTGGGCACAAAGCGACTCCAAATGGCTGATGACCCCCTTCCTCAGCAGGGTCACCTCCTCCATTGTGGCTGCTGCACCGCCCCTGTTTCCCCAAAGCCTGGCAAGAGCCAGGAGAGGTCTGCAGCGGATTGGGGCAGAGGCCCAGCCCACAAGTGTGGCTTCCTCCTTCTGCAAAAGGTCCCCCGTGGATGGATGGATGGATGGATGAGCTTCTTCCCTGGCCTTTCCAAGCATCGGGGCTTCTCCCAGCCAAGCACAGAGGCTTCCTTGGAAGCTGCTTTGAATGTGGCTGGCGCTGGGCCCGGATCTGGCTGGGCCCTTTTTCCTCTGCTGGGGAGAGGGAAGGCAAGCTTTTTGCAGCTTGTCTGCCTCCTTTGTAGACCCCTCCCTAAGGCTCCCTTAGATACTCAGGAGGTACTCCATGTTCTGCTTCATAGCCCACATGTTCATTTAACGGACACATCAGGAAGAGCAGAGGGTGGAGGGGTCATTAAGCAAAGCTGTCTCACGACCATAATGGCTTCCAAACTTTTAGCAAGGGGTTCTCTGCCCAGTTGCTGAGTGGGCGTGGCCATGGTGGGCGTGGCCTAGTCGGCCTCCTGCACCATGGCGAGACTCCAGACACTCTCCCTGGGCTCTAGAGGCTTTCCTTGAGCCTCCCCAGCCTTCGGAGGCTCCTTGGAAGCCAGAAACGGGTCCATTTCCGGCCTTCCCGAACTTCTGGGAGGCCTGTTTTTCGCCCTCCCCGAACCTCCTCGTGTGCCTTGTACTTACCTGCATCCAAAACGGGCTGCGTGGGGACTCCTAGGAGGGGAGGGGCAGGGTGGGCAGGGCCAGCCAGGCATGGGATTTGGGGGCTCTCCAAACTGTACAGAATCTCAGCTAGGGGCTCTCCCAAACCCCCAGCAGCCCAGCCCTGGTTGTCGATCAAGGACTGCCAGTACTACATTTTAGTCAGTGTGTTTCATTTTGGGGGATGCCTAGGATAACTCGCCACGGCCAGCTCGCCTCAGGACAATTGAATGCTAGACTGATTGTTTCACCGAGTTACTTTCGTTATGGGTGACCATGCTTTTGTCGTAATTATTGTAACTTTTGTATTTCTGGATTGACTTTCTTTCTGTTGTTGTTATTGGCCATGTTTCCACTGAAATTAACTTTTGTGTTTGCTGAATTGCCCTGTGGCAAGTTGGCCGTGGCGAGTTGTCCCATTCCACACTGCTGGTTCATCTCTGCCTGCGAGCCCCCAAGGCTGTCCGATTGCTTTCCTGGGAAGAGCTGCATTCTGTCGACAGGATTAGTCTTCTTATCTGGAGGGGCAAATCCCAAGAGGTTCAATCAGCTTTGGCCAATGCCAAGATTGATGGAGCAAGCTGGAGAATCACAGGCTCCCCACTTCACTGGTGTTTTCTATGGCATTTTACCAGTTTGGGTAAAATAAAACCAGCACAACCGGATAATAGCAATAGCACTTGTATACCGCTTTACAGTGCTTTCCATCCCTGGTCTCTAAGCAGTTTACAGAGTCAGCCTATTGCCCCCAATAATCTGGGTCTCATTTTACCCACTTCAGAAGGATGGAAGGCTGAGTCAAACTTGAGCTGGTGGGATTTGAACTGCCAAATTGTAGGCAATTAGCAGAAGTAGCCTGCAGTACTGTACTCTAACCACTGTGCCACAGAAGCTCCTTATGATAGTAGCCTTCCATTTTCTGCATTCTGGTAACACTTTTTTTAGGTTAGAGCAATGCATTACTTGTGGTTTGGAGTTGACCATTTGGTTACTTAAGTGTTTCTTTTATTTGTTTACTGTCCATCTCGCTACAAGGTACCTGGGCGAATGCTGAAACCATGGAGAATAAATATTCCTAAAAACAGTAATAAAGCACAATTAAAAAGATGGGGAGGAAGGGAGCAAGATGTGTAGGAGAGGAGCTGGGGGTCTTAGTCTGTCAAGCACCTCCAGAACGATGCACCCCCATTGGAGCAGCAGGCCAGAGCAGTCTTCGGACCCTATCAGGAGGGTGGGAGTAGATCCCACCTTGGGGGTGGTGGTTAAGGTGTTCCAGAGTGTGGGATTCACAGCACAGAAGGCTCTTCACCTGGACCCACCAACCAGAATTCCTTCGCTGACAGGATCCCTAGCATGCCCCTTCTGCTGGCATGGGTGGGACAAACCACACAGATCTGATCTTGTCCAGAGTCTGGGCCACCCTTGGACTCTAGGACGTTACCGAAGCTTCAGCAAGGCCATGTAGTAAAGCCCCCAAGATATCCCCCAGTTCCCTGCCTGATAGTTCAAAGTGGGGACATCTGAGATGATGGGTGTTAGAAAAGCTAAGCTCTGATCTAAGCCTTTTGTAATGTGCTATCAACACACAGATATATAATGCTTTTGGGGCTCCCATTGCCCAAGGGCAACCACCATCTTGATCCCCCCCCCCCCAGCAGAGGCCACTGCTAGTAAGAATATTTGTAACTCAAGAGTTGAAATGAGGGGGTCCTTGGCGGTCTCTGAGCTTGCTTGTTTTCTCGCAGACATTCCATTACCCAAAGTAGGCAACATCATCAGTGCTCACCAGAGGCCACTGGCTTGGTATATTTAGTAAGCAGTTTATGGTTTTATGTGCAGGCTGCTCTTTTCAGTGAAGTGGAAGGAGGTCTCTGTGTGGGGTGATTTTGTGTTTTGGTGTCACCTGGCTTGGTGTGGGCTAGAGGCAGAAAGAAGAGAGCATGGATTGATTGTGGTGTTTATAAGAGACAAATGCAATTGGAGAGGAATATTGCCAAAGTCTTCCTTGTCCATTATGTTCTGGAATGTGGCCTCTCGGGGGTGGGGTGGGGGTTTAAGCTGCAAATTATCATTGTTAGCAACCCCCTTTCCATAACCATAGATGTGAACAAAAAATTAAGCTATCCTTCTACTTGCGTCCTGCTTACGGGTAGTTGATCTTCAGCAACAGGCTGGTGCAAGATACTGATTTAAAGCTTTCCTGGAGGGTTTTTTTCCATTCTTTGGAATTTAATGGGTTGTGTGCTGCTCTTAAAAAAGGACTGCTTTGCCCAAATTGGTCTTGGATGGCTTTCGAAGTTTCCTTGCCTTAGGGATAATTGGGTCTTGTTGTTTTGCTAGGAAGCAAGTAGTCCTTTGATCCTGCCTCAAAACACAGAGCTGGGATGAACACAGCCAGATTCCCCGCATTGAAGCGAACGCAGCTCAGAAAGCCGAATTCTTTAGCAATTGAGAAGAGGAAGAGGAAAGCTGGTCATTAAAAGGTCTCACTTGCTAATAAAATGGAACTCGGAGGAGAGCATCCAAGGCCCTCCAATTTAAAGCAGGCCAACCTTGCATTTTCAGACTTCCTGAACTCCCTCCCGGTAATGTTTGTTTAGAACAAAGAGCAAACAATGCAGAAGTTTTGTAGTGAAGTCATGAGGAATCCATTACCTGTGACGTGGGTAGGTAACCCTGTGTAGAAACAGACTCAGTCACCCTCTGGATTCACCCTTTGCAAGACTAGCTGAACAATTCCACTCCTTCTGCCATCCACTTAGCCGTAAACTGACTGGCCGGGCCTTCCAGCATGTTGGTGGTATTCACATTGTGCTTATTGGATATAACATGGAAATGAGTACAAGAAAAAAGTGGGCTTAGCAAAAGCAGCTCAAAATCTCCATCTTGGATGAGGGGACTGACCATCTATCTACACCAGGGGTCTCCAACCTTGGCCGCTTTAAGCCTGGGGGACTTCAACTCCCAGAATTCTCCAGCCAGCAAATCTTCAACTTTAAGGCTGGCAGCTTCAAAGCTGGCTGGGGAATTCTGGGAGTTGAAGTCCCCCAGGCTTAAAGCGGCCAAGGTTGGAGACCCCTGGTCTACACAGATCAATGAAATTGCAAGTTCAGGAGCTCCTTACATCTGATGACACCGTACAAATAATATGGCCATGCTGAGAAATATCAGCCTCATCCGTGTCTGGTTTCCTCCGCATTTTTGGTGTTCTTCTGAGATGTCAGTTTCCAGGAAAGTTGGTTACAGAACCCAAGTCCTGTCTGTCTTTCCTCTTGCATCAACCCACCACATGAACGGAGAGCTGATTCAGCAGCAGGAGCCCATCTCGATGGTTTCTGTGGGTTGCAGCTAGAGCCATGAGTCACCCTCTTGGCATGAGGAGGTCCCAAGGCTTCATTAAGATGAGAGAGATCATCTTAATGTGCTGGAATTATTTTTAAATTGCTCGTAGACTATCCGTTCCAATTTTGAAATAGTTGAAGTAAGCAACAACTATCACTAACTGGCTAAGCTTGATGCAGATCAGATGTGATTTGGCAGAGACAGAGTGGCTTGAAAACTCATCAGGTGGCAGCTACATTGTAGTTTGGGTTGAAAAATACCTCGACTTTTATTTCTGATGAATAGAACTGCATTGAGGCCTTTCTTGCTGGCTTTCAGGAGGCTGGGCTTCCACTGAGAAGGATGGAGGTGTTTTAACACATATGAATGCAGGCAAAAGCTAAATGCAATTCAGCAGTGAGCAGAAAGGTACCTTTTCTTTGCATCCTAGATTGAACCTTCGAGGTGCCTTTTGGATTATCCCCATTTTACAGTAAGAATTCCTTTCTTCCTGTTATTCATGCCATTGGGAGGTATAAGCAAAGGGAGGAGATTTATTATAGAACCAAAGAACAAAAAGAAAAGCATAAAACCCCTCTCCCTTTTGCTACCCAAATGCAAGAGTTGAAACTTGTCTTCTTCTAATTGCAAAAGGGAGAGTAATGGAAAGACACAGAATAAACCTAGTTAGTGTAAAGTAAGCTTGGTTGACTTCTTTGCCCCAGCTATGTTTGCATTGGGTTGAAAAACCAAGGCTTATTTCTTCCTCTTTTCTCATTTCCCTCTCATTTTTCTCTAAAGCAGGAGTCCCCAACCCCCGGGTTGCGGCCCATTTGGAACTGAGCCATGCAAGCGGCAAGCAAGCGCATGCACACAGCCCCATTTGCACTGGCAGGCACTCGTGTTCATGCGTGAAGCTTCATTTGTTCACTTGTGCCTGCCACTTGCACAAATGGAGTTTCACACGCCTGCCCGAGTTCCTGCTGCTTGGGCAAATGGAGCTGCGCAAATGCGTTTGCCTGCCACTCAGACAAAGCCATTTCCTCCCTGCCACCCCCACCCCCGTCCGCAAAGCCAGGAAGGTTGGGGAGCAGCGGTGTAAAGGAAGAAATGCAAAGTAGGGATTCTTCTCTGCCCCCCCCCCCCCCCCCCCCCCGCCCTTGCCATGGGTGGCTTTGCTCCTTAAAAAAAGCAACTCAGGATTTTAGTTCGGACCAACCTGCAGATTCCCAGCCTTTGTTTAAGGTTCTCGTAGCCCAGCACTGGACTTGTCATTTCTTATCCTGTGTCTCTCTACTTGCAAAGAGAGGAGTTTTGTTTCTTCTACGAATTGGAGTTTCAGGGACTGAACTGTACCCCCTCTTTTTCCAGGAGTGGCTGAAAGTCTCTCAACAACACCTATTGGAAGCAATAGTGAAGGGGTGCAAAATGCTGTTCAGCAGCCAGCTGCATCTCTTGAGTGAAGCCTGTGTGCACGGAGAATAAATACCATTGTTTTCAGGGCTGTGTCTTTCGAATGGTGAATGGATGCAGTCTGCATAAAGGAAGGAGAAGGAATTCTAAGTCTCAATGAGTCCTTCAGCTGCATTTCTACACGAGTGGGAGCGCTGAAACGGTGGCTGTGCAGTGCAGTAGTAGGTAGAGGTCCTAGTGAAGTCCAAAGTGAACCAGAGCAGGCCGTGTAGAGCAATGGCTAAAAAGGCCAGTGCGAACTCAGGTGACCAGCATAAACATTGCATTCAGAGACAGGTAATTGTCCCCTTGGAGTTTGCGCTGTCGGGATCCCACATATGGAATTGAGCGCCTGTAAGGGGAAGATGTAGGTGCCTGAGTGACTGAAGGGAGAGGTTCTAAGCAAAAGGAAGCCAGAGACCAAAACATTAAAGGAATTATAGGCATAGGACCTACACATACCCAAAAGGCTGCCATGGCTCTGTTGAAAGCAGACAGGAGTGGTTTGAAATCATGGAAAAAGAGGTTCTAGCTAACAGTAGGTGAAATTTCCTGATGATCACAGCTTTAAAGAGAGGTGCAACTTCCTTAGAACGGTGAGATGGTCTCCCTTGCTGCAGGTTTGGGCCACGTGTTGGTTAGTCCAGTATTGCTGAGCCTCTAGTTTCCTTCTCTATCTTTTGGGAACCAAAGTTGTTTGCTAGGTTTGTCCAAAATCTGTTTGATTTTCCACTAGATGCAGAGTTTGTCTCCCATTTGATGTCAGGATGGTTAAAGTCCCCCCATTATTATGTGGTGTCCTTCCTGCACTCCTTAGCTAACTGATCAGCAAAAAGTTCATCTATTTCCTCTCTTTGGGTGGCTGTTCGATAACACTGTATACGCCTATAGAAATGTCATTTCGTTTTCATCCTTGGGTGGTGGTTGTTGTTGTTTTTTGCATTTCTATAGAGGTGTAGTTATTTCTTTTATATAGTGCACCTCCACCTCCTCTTTTATTAGGTGTGTTTCTTTTGATTGTCTGGTCTGCAGATTCCTGGTTCAGTTTCTCTGAGCAGTTGATTTCCAAAAACATTCTTCCCAGTTATTGTGAACTAACTCATCCCCTGCCAGAAGGCCCCACCCCGCCCAGGTATTTTAAATCAGGGTCTAGGAATCCAAAGTTCTCTCATCGACACCATTCTCTCAGCCAGTTGTTTACTTCAAAAGTTCTGTGTTCCTTCATTGGGTGCCTACCTTTCATTGGGAGTACAGAGGTAACCACCATCTGTATCCCCAAGTCTTTGACTTTTGTGCCTAGCTGTTCATAGCCTCTTGATACATTTTTCTGGCTCTTTGTCATATCATTCATCCCCCCACCGAAAGAGGAAAAAGGGACAATAATCTGCGGACTGAATTATTTTAGTAAATCTCTCGGTCGCAACTTTGATCTTTGTTCCTGGAAGACAGCAGTGTAGCTCTCTGGATTGAGAATCTACAAATTGCCGATTCAGTTCAGTTCCCCTGAGCAGCGAGTCTGCTATCACCAACACAGGCCTGCTCGTTTTCTTATCAAATCGATTGTTTAGCTGGACTGGACAGGGTTGGATATTTTTTCCTTCTATGAGTGACATGTCTTTTTGTCTTCATTCAAGGTTCATTTTCTGTTAATTTTTCCTTACTGTATTCAGTTCAATTCGGTTTAGTCTGAGAAACAATGTTTTGTTGTTTGTGTCTCAGTGGCTCTAGACTAATTTCCCCCCCACTAAAATGTTCCAATTACTTTATGTTTACATTTAATACAGATATAACTTGGGTCTTCTGTGAATATGAACACATACATGGCCCCTATTTTGCAAACTTCTTTCCATGACTGCGTGTTTCTCCATGTGTTTTTAAAAATGATTTTTTTAAAAAAAATCCCTGTTTTGTTTTCCTTTTTTAAAATAAGGGATTTAATTCCTTAACCAACCGCGGCACGTTGGTCATGGTGAGTTGACCTCTTGGGGTTAACGGTTTCAGCTCTTCTTGTGGCTAGTGTTGAAATTCCTTTGCTTCTTCCAGGCCGCCTCCATTCTCAGCTGTCGCTCTGCACGTCCCATGGACTTTCTGATGCCACTCCTCCCCCATCTTCCTCCTCCCTCTGCCTCTTTTTCTTTCTTTGGCACTTCTTCAGAAATGATGCCTAACACCCCAGACCGCAAGATGTTGCAATTGTTATAAATGCAAGCCAGTTGTCAGGCACCCAAAGTGGGATTATGTGACCGAGGGGTTGGTGGTTAAGCCTAATGTTGGGAATGAGTGGTAAGTCATTTTTTGCCAAGGCTGCTTTAACTGTTGAGGAAAATGTGCACTTAAATGTGCAGTGCATGTATGTATGTATGCAAATGTGTGTTGGATGATTAATGGATCCTTCCTTGTTCTCCTTGACCTCTCAGCTTCTTTCGGTATCATTGACCGTGTATCCTTTTGGACCAATCATGGGATTTGGGACTGGGAGACACAGGGTTGTGCTGGTTTGGTTTCTTCCTCCAAGGCTGGTTCTAATCAGTGTTGATAGGGGCCGAGAGGTCCTGCCCATGGCCGCCCCTCTGTGGGGCACCATAGGGCCCAGGAGTCTCTCTCCGCTCCTGTTTAACAGGGTGGGTATCATCAGTATGCTACTGGGATCCTATCTCCATCCTGGGTGACCCAAGTAATGCTGTGTCTGGAAGTTGTGGGATCTGGACGGGGACAACAGCTTTCAGTTGAATCTTGATAAGCTGGAGGAGCTGTGGGTGTGGGATCCTTGGCATCCTTTATCATCATAGTTCTGGATAGGTTTGCACTGGCCAAGACAAGACTCAGTGCACAACTCGGGGGTTATCCTAGACTTGCCATTCCTGGCCAAAGAACAGGTGGCAGTTGTGGCTAGGAGCGCCTTTACGCAGCTTCATATTCTGCAGCAGTTGTGACCTTTTCTGAATCTTATGCTCGGTCACTCATTCCTTGATCATCTCTTGTCTGGATTATTGCTATGTGCTCGGCGTGGGCCAACCCTTGAAGAGTATTCAGAAACTACTATTGATTCAGAATACACGGTGGTCCTACCTATGGCTCATGGAACACCACTGTTGAGTGAGCTGCACTGGTTGCTGATCTGCTTCCTGGTACAGTTCAGAGGTGTTGGCTACCATCACCTTTAAGGGTCTGGGATATCTGAGGAACTGTCTGGCCCCCAATAGCACTGGCCGGCCCTTCTTGTTCTGGCAGAAAAGGCCTGTTGTGGAGCCTGCCAGTCCAGGAATTTCAACTTTTCTGCCCCTGCTGCTCCTCTTTGGAGCAATCTGATCCATCCCACCACCTGCCCTGCTTTGGTCTTCCAGAAGGGCCTTCAAACCTGGCTCTGGGGCTGGCTTTGGCCTCACCCCCCCCACCCCCCATGGAGGCCCTCTGGGTTGGGGGGTTGGTGCAATGACAGGAAAGCCGCCATCCCCTCTCCACTTGAGCCCGTGGTTTTTGTAAATCTGTACTTAGATAAAGGTTCGTTTCTGGCTCTAGGGGCCGGAGCTCTTCTCCGTTACAAAGCCAAAGAGCCAGCGCTGTCCAAAGACGTCTCCGTGGTCATGTGGCTGGCATGGCTAAATGCCAAAGGCGCTTGGAACACTGTTCCCTTCCCACCAAAGGGGTCCCTATTTTTCTACTTACATTTTTACGTGCTTTTGAACTGCTGGATTGGCAGAAGCTGGGACTAGTAACGGCAGCTCACTCTGTGACGCAGCGCTAGGGATTCGAATCTTTCTGATCCACTGAGCTTGTGTAATTTTGTTTTTCTATATTTCTATTTTATTACATTGTAAACTGCCAAGAATCACTTTGGACATCAAGATGGGCAGCATAATAATTTAATCAATAAAAAAATCCTGGAAATTGCATGTGTCAAGTCCCCTTATATGAAGAGCTGGTTGGCTTTGTGTTTTTAAGCCCCATTGAGGTCCTGCTGCTGGCAAAATGGGGAGCAGAGGACTTTTGGCAACCCCCCCCCCCTTCTCCTGGACAAGCCAAGAAGGCTTCAGAGGCAGAGCAGGGAAGGTCCGGAAGGAAGCTGAGAAATGACTGAATTCTGGTTTTTTTCTGGCCAGCCGTCCAAACCAGAGGTCTTCAAACTTGGCAACTTTATTATATTATCCTCATTAACAGTCTGTAAACACCCCAGAAATGCAGACCTACTATTACTCCAGCTATGCTGGCTGGAGAATTCTGGGAGTTGAAGTCCACAAGCCTTAAAATTGCCAGGTTTGAGGACCTCTGGTCCAAACCATTTCCTCAGCAGGGCAGCAGAAAGACAGCTGCTAGCAGATGTTTTTCCCCCATCAGTTGGGGTGAATTACTGTGGTCTGGGGTAATAGTAGGTCTGCATTTCTGGAGGTGTCTACAGACTTGTAAATGTTAGTGAGGATAATATATTAAATTGGGAGCCTCTGAAAATGGAGAGGCTTTTGTTGGGGAGAAGCAGAAAGAGACGAGAAAAGTAACCAACTGACCACTAGAAAAAGAAGTCGATGTGGGGGGGTTGGCCTTTTGCCACCCGTGACCACCTAGGAATTCATTAGTTGTATTCATGAAGCCTGTGCGCTCTCACAGGGTGGGCCTCCTTGGGGAGCCGTCAGCTAGACGATGCGGGCTGGCGACTCCGAGGGTACGGGCCTTCTCTGTAGGAGCACCCTCCCTTTGGAACGAGCTACTCCCGGAGATACGGACTATCCCTGACCTGCAAACCTTCCGGCGCGCATTGAAGACTCATCTTTTTCAACGAGATGGTCTGGCCTAGTAGCATTGGAAGGTTTTAATCTTGTAATTCTTACCCTGCTTTTAGTAATTGATTATAGTTTTAAACTCAGCCACATATTTAATTCATTTTTAAATTTTATATCTTTTGTATTGTTTTTAATCTGGCTGTACACCGCCTTGAGTCCCAAAAATTGGGAGTGGGGGCAGGATATAAATGAAATAAAACTGAAAAAACTGAAACTGAAGAAAGAGAGTTGCACGGTTGCACTTATTGTTTTAGGGGCTCTGCTAGCTGTGCTCTTCTTTCATTCCTCCCCCGACCCCCGTTTTGATACCCCTTTCCTCCATCCAAAACATGACTTTGAAGGGAGGAGATCTTTCCCTGGACCCTGCTTCAGGGGTGAAATTCTACAAAAAAAATTGGCTCCGACGATCGGCCCTCCTACCTGCCCCAGCGCTTTTCTCTTCTTCATCCTCTCAGCTGATTGGCGCGGCAGAGCCTCAGCTGGTGTTTGGAAAGCTGTGCACACGCGTGCTAACTGCGTGCGTCTGCACACGTGAACTGCGCAGTCACCGAACTGCTAGGGAAACTGGTAGAATCCCACCGCTGCCCTGCTTCCTTGCTCTGTAGCCGTGTTCTTCCCCACAGCTGCCCAGAAGACGGAGCAAGCGAGAGATGCACGGCGACGTGGCCTCCGTGTGTGTCTGGCACATGTGGATTTGCGCGAGTTAAAATTAGGCCGTTATGCAAGGTCCGTACTGCGATGCGCCTGGAGCAAGGAAAAAAGCCGGCCTGGCCTCCCCCTTCTGGAGTCTTCAAAGCCCCATTCTTCTGCCTGCCTCATGCTCCAAATATTTGCACTCCATGGTTGCTGCAATAGCAGGGAAGCCCTCCTGGGGTGGGGTTCTTCAACTGCCTGGGGAAGGGTTAGCAATCTTTTCATACCCAGGTGTGGTCTCCTGTGGTGGGCGACAGCCACGGCTTTCAAGATCGTGAAAAATTGCATGATTCTTGGATGAAGCTTGGTAGAGCAGGGCTGTCCAACCTTGACCCCTTGAAGCCTGGAGGACTTCAACTCCCAGAATGCTGGCTGGGGAATTCTGGGAGTTGAAGTCCTCCAGGCTTCAAGGGGCCAAGGTTGGAGAGCCCTGCCATAGAGGAGGGAGGCTAAAAATCTCTTTCTGTTTTAAAAAGCTATTTTTTTGGGGGGGTGCGGTTCAGTGGATGCCCTCTTCAAAGTGCCCACGGACACCCTGTCGTGAAATGCAGGCTGTGCGTTGATCTGGATTCCCAGGGGACACAGCGCCCACCTTGCACCCGGCAGGACCTCCTTGATTCCTGGTCCTGGGGAGACTCGCAGGGAGTGGCCGTCACGTGTAACATCCATACGGCTCCCCCTTTTCCATCCAGTAGCTTCGTAGCCCCGTTTGCAAACCTCCCATTGAAACACTTGGGCATCCTCTCTCTGCCCTGCTTGGATCTTCATTGGGTGCAAATCTCCCTTTAAATTCAGGGCGTTGAAGCCAAAGTGTAGGGTCTCCGGCTTGAGCAAGGGGTTGGACTAGATGACCTCGAAGGCCCATTCCCTAGTCTGTTTATTCTGCGAAGTACAACTCCTGGATCACACAACCCCGCACCCAAAGACAGGCCTTCTTGAATGGGGAGAGGTTTTTCTTTTCAGGATCTGGTATGGTGGCTGCTCTGCTTTATTGGGGTGCGACGGGGTGGGAGAAGTTCCTCACGCTCTGTCTTATCTGTTCCCCACCCTGGGGGCCCTTTTATTCTCCCCCAGGCCTTGGGGGAGGGGGCTGCCTGTTCTGGGCTGCTAATAAGGTTGGGTTCTGAGGGGAACAGAGGAGGCCAGTCGCTCTGTCCCCCGTGACCCCCCCCCCCCGTCCTTCTTGCCTGTTTTAAGAGAAAGCTTGTTAACTGCAGGGAGAGACACTAAAGGACCTGCTCTTTTTGGCATGTCCTCCCAGGGACGGCCTAATCCCTTGGGGGGGGGGGGGGGGGCTGAAGCATCTGTGTGCCTGTGTGTGTGTGAGGCTTCCGGCACCATGAGTGCCCTGACAGCAGCAGGACAAGCAAGGTCTCCATAATGGGAAGGAAGGATCTCCTTTCTCCCAAACTTGGGAGGTCTGCTCAGCGGGCCCAAAGGCATGTTCCATTCCGGAGGAGACTCCTGGATTAGGAAAGAGCCAGCTCTGCATTTTGTGTCCCCCCTGCCCTCCAACGCCTTTGGAACAGTCTTCATCACCGTTGTTATTTTTAGCTTTCTTTCAATGCAGTTTTATCGTTTGTCAGCTGCTCGGAGTCTTCTCCGGACAAGATGGGGCTGCACAGATAAACGTCATCAAATAAATAACTAAACCTGGGACCATTGAGCCGGAGGGGATGCTGAGGCTCTAGGAACCAGCAGCCGCTTTGGGCAGGGCTGGTCCAATCTCCCCCTATAGAACTGGCATCCCCTTGGCAGAGTGGGGGGTGGGGATGGGGTAGGAGTAACTCTAGACCAGAGTGTCCAAACTTGGCCACTTTAAGACTTGGGGACTTCAACTCCCAGAATTCCAAACTTGGCCACTTTAAGACTTGGGGACTTCAACTCCCAGAATCCCAAACTTGGCCACTTTAAGACTTGGGGACTTCAACTCCCAGAATCCCAAACTTGGCCACTTTAAGACATCTGGACTTCAACTCCCAGAATCCCAAATTTGGCCACTTTAAGACTTGGGGATTTCAACTCTCAGAATCCCAAACTTGGCCACTTTAAGACTTGGGGACTTCAACTCCCAGAATCCCAAACTTGGCCACTTTAAGACTTGGGGACTTCAACTCCCAGAATCCCAAACTTGGCCACTTTAAGACTTGGGGATTTCAACTCCCAGAATCCCAAACTTGGCCACTTTAAGACTTGGGGACTTCAACTCCCAGAATCCCAAACTTGGCCACTTTAAGACTTGGAGACTTCAACTCCCAGAATCCCAAACTTGGCCACTTTAAGATTTGTGAACTTCAGCTCCCAAAATTGCTGGCTGGAGAATTCTGGGAGTTGAAGTCCACAAGCCTTAAAGTGGCCAAGTTTGGACATCTCTGGTCTAGATGGAGTTTCCCTCCCACTTTCTCCCTCTTGGACCACTTTCAGAGCTTTAAAGGGGGAATGGCCACCGTATTGGGCCACTGGATGAGGACAAACCTACCTGGTTGTGGGGGGGGAACCTTCCCTTGGTGGCAGCCCTGGGCATGGGGGAGGCCCTCAGGCCCACTGGTCACCTTGCTTCTCGTGCGCTGTGGGCGGAGTCGGCATTGCACTGCTGCCCTCCTGGCTTTCCACGGCGCTGATGCCTTTTTCTTCTCTCCTTGCAGCCACGTCCAACGGGTCCCTTGAGGGCTTGGAGAACCGAGAAGGCGGGGTGTGCCAAACACGCTCCATGAAGATCATCATGAAGGTGGGACAGGGTGAGTTGTGCGGGCGCCTCCCAGGACCAGCGTGGGTTCTTTCCAATCCCTGGGGTGAAGATGGGGACACCTGTAGAACGGTCCGGACTTGAGCTTGGCTCAAGGAGGTAGGAGATGACCTTTGGGGTCCTGGAGTGACTTGGGTCCTTCCCAGAATGCCCAGGGACCTGGAGAGGTTCAGTGCCAGCCCTCTGTGAAACTCCTTCGCCTTCCAGACGTTTTTGACCTAGAGTACCATCCGTAGCTGTCCTTTCCCCAAGTGGCTCCTTCCAAATGAGTAGAGGCTCCTCTTTGTTTCGGCCGAGTGGCTGCAGCCCTTGTCCTCAAATAGAGGGGCACCTGATTGATGAGGGGGATTGGCTGGCCCTCTCTGTGCCTGGGGTAGAATTAAGATCCTCCCTCCCTCATCACTTTTGCAGGTTTAAATTGCCTTGATTCAGGAAGCTAAATAATAGAACAGAACAGAATGGAATAGAATAGAATTCTTTAATGGCCAAGTGTGATTGGACACACAAGGAATTTGTCTTGGTATAAATACTCTCAGGATACATAAAGAAAAAATACATTCATTAAGAATCAAGAATCATAACGTACAACACTTAATGATAGTCATAGGGTACAATCAACATCAAATCATACTAGGAAACAATCAGTATAAATCATAAGGACACAAGGGACAATGTTACAGTCCTACAGTCATAAGTGGAAGGGGATGGGTGATAAGGAGTGATGAGAAGATTAGCAGTCATAATAGTGCAGACTTTGTAATAGATGGACAGTGTGGAGGGAATTATTTGTTTAGCAGAGTGATGGCTTTCGGGGAAAAACTGTCCTCGTGTCTAGTTTTTCTGGTGTGCAGTGCTCTATAGAGTCGCTTTGAGGGAAGGAGTTGAAACAGTTTATTTCCAGGATGTGAGGGGCCTGTAAATATTTTCACAGCCCTCTTTTTGACTCGTGCTCTATCCAGGTCCTCAATGGCAGGCAGGTGCAGTCCTAATTATCCTCTGAAATCTGAGTCTGTCCTGTTGGGTTGCAGAGCCAAACCAGACAGTTATAGAGGTGCAGATGACAGACTCAGTAATTCCTCAGAAGGCAGCAATTATAAAATACAGAGAACTGAAAAGGCATAAAGAGGTAGGAGGGGGGAATTTTGGAAATGCCTTCAGTGCTATATCAGGCAAGAGAGATGTTCCAGCTAGGAGGCCTTTGAAAGAGCAGAAGAAAGTTGGGGCGCAGAGCCCGTGTGGAAGAAGCCCGGATGTTCTGAATCTGTTTCCAAAGTTGGGTCCCGCAAAGTAGCTTTGATTTTACTTTCAAGATTTACATATGGAAAAAAATTATGACCCTTGTAGAGGAAGCTTAACAAAACACGGGGCATTAGATGATTAAGAGAGAAGGAGGCAGGAAAGGCATTAAACCCATTTAAAAGCCTCGGAATCAAGGCCTTCCTTGCACCTGCTTCATTCCGCATGAAAGTCGATGCCAGAGAAAATCCTCTGAAGAAGACCTTTTCCGTCCTGGTGCTGCTGTCCAGGAAGCCCTTTTGCATGGCCTACAGAAGTAATGTGGGCAGAAATGGGCAGCCTTGCAAAGTAGGAACCAAGAGGCGGAATTCCAGGCTGAGGTTTCAGCAAGAAAGTCAGTACAGTCAAAAACAGTATAAGAATGTAAATTTGGTTAATGAGATTTGCCAAAAATGACTCCAGTTGCCCTGGCCCTGTACATCCTGCAGAAATAATATGAAATACAACCATTTTAATTTCTCGTAGGAGATCTGCAGTGATGACATATTTCAAGCTGATAGCAATTGTGGTAGAACTAGCTCAGTAAAGGTACTGAAAGTGGGATCTAGGACAACTTGCCACGGCCAATTTGCCACAGCCAACTCAACATGGTCAGTGAGTTGGCAGTGGTGATTTGGCTGCAGTGAATTTATCGTGGCAAAATGGCTATGACGAATTGGCTGCGGCAAGTTGCCCCATTCTGTGAAACCTGACATGTTTTGTTGAGGTTTTTGAGAAAGTCACTTCTTTGTGGACTTTAAAATGTTGATTAAGACGTTGAGGTTTTTCTGGCCTACTGGGATGGGTGGGGACCTTGGTTCTGTTCAGAAAAATGGATGCAGCCAGTTCCGTGCTGGAAAGGAGACCTAGCAAATGCTGAAAGGTATGGATGCCATGATATGCCGCCAGGGTCATATCAACCCAGAGTCCTGGGTTGGGGAAATGGGAGCTTAGGCACCTTTGACTGCCCACTGAAGGGGACCCACAGGGTTTCTGGGAAAGGCAAAATACTGTGGAAGCGAAATGGGAGATTGGAAAGGGAAGAAGAGATTAGGACATCCTGGAAAACGAGACAAGCAGACAAGCAGGGGAACTGCCCAGCATTATCCTGCAGCCCTTTTGAAAATAAGAAGGTAGCAGGTGAGGCCCACCCTTGATTTCTTCCAGGGTTGAATAGCAGCAGACTCACCTGAGCTGAGGGAATTGGTGTGCTTGCTAGCATTAGCTGATTGACAGGTTTCTTTCTTTCCAGCTTGATCTCTCCTGGCCCAAAGCCAGCTGTAAGGGTAGAAAGGTTTTTCCTGGTCCAAAGCAACAGCTGGGATCGTGGGGGGTTCCTGCTTGGTGCATGCAGTGCCAGCCTTTCTGATCACGGGGGATCCTTGTGTCTCTTTGACAGAATGTTGGTGGCTATTGAGAGGCCAAGCATTCCATGAATCCACAGACCGGAGTTTGTCAGTTGGCAAATAAGCTATAATGCATGTTGGTTGGGGACATGCGCATAGGAGCCATGATGGCATAGTGGTTAGAATGCAGGATTGCAGGCTAACTCACTGCTCAATGCCAGCAGTTCGATCCTGATCGGCTCGAGGTTGACTCAGCCTTCCCTCCTTCGGAGGTGGGTAAAATGAGGACCCAGATGGTTGGGGGCAAGAGGCTGATTAGAGACCAGAGCTTAATAAGGACTGTGCAATTGGATATGTCTTAAGTGCTAGTACTGTTGCTATCTCTGCTCTTCGGATTTCCATCCGAGAGGCCCAGAGATGTAAAGAGGAGCGCCTGTGCTTGGGGACGTTGAAGAAATATCAACTTTTGTGCAAGTTTAATTGGTTCAGGTTCTTGATGCTGGAAAGGAAGAGTCAAGTCTGTGCAGCTGTAATTCTGTGGTAAAATCCGAACAAAACGCAGAAGCTTTAATAGGTCTTAGGTGAAGGCAGGTGGGACAGATTGTTAAAAGCCAAAGGCTCTTGGCATAGGAAGCAGTTGGGCCTCTGATGTGAAAAAGTTCTGCCTTTCTCAAATGGAGAATAGAGGCGATAGGCAAATTCTGATTTTGTATGGGTTCTGTTTGGCAGGTCTTTCTTCTGCCTGCATTTGAGCAGAAAAATAATTTATGTGTGATTTCCGAAATGGTTGGGTCTTGTCTTTGCTTGTTTTGGCAGTGTGGTGTATATGTGTTTTGATATTAAACTTGCTTAATTCCCCCCCTGTCATTGCTTGAAATCAGTTTGGGGATTGTTTTCAGCCCAATGTTGGCATTTTTGCCAAAATTCTAAAAGGGGAAATTGGAGAAGGGGGAGTCTCTGGGAGTTGAATTGTACCATCCCTACAATTTTCTAGACAAGGTTTTTCAGAAGTAATTTGCCATTTCCTCTTTCCCTGGGCTGGATAGTGTAGTGGTTAAAGTGCTGCCATTGGTGTGGGATCCTGGCTGCTATCTGCCTTACCAGCAAAGACCCCCCACAAGGCTTCACCTACCCACCTTAAAACGTGAGAGTGTCCCAAAATAGGAGAGCCATGCTGGATTTACAAGGCCTTCATCAGATGTTGAGGAACCAGGACAATCTAATGATACCTGGGAACACAAATGAGAGAAGAGTCATCAGATACCCTGCCAGTATAGTGAACTGGCCAGAGAAAGACCTGGAAGCTGCTGATGTGAAGACCTGGAAGCTGTTCACAATGTATGGAGAATTCCACAATTTATGGAGGTCAGGGTCTGGTCAGTGTCAAGGCCACTGTCCTGGGTGAAACCAGGGGCATCCAGAGTGCATCAGTTAAGATGGCTCCCAAAGATGAGCTGCGGAGAGAGCACCTGAGGCAGCAGCAGATGTGAGTGGGAGGAAGATCAGGCAGAAGGCATGCCATGGCAAGACGAGAACCTGCCTGGAATGTACCATCCACAGAGGGCCGAGATGGCAGACATTGGGAAATGCTACCAGAGGCTGGGGAGGGCTGGGCTTAAAAAGAGAACTGAGGCTCTGATCACATTAGCACAAGAACAGGCATTAAGTACTAGATGCATAGAAGGAGGGGTCTTCATCCTAGACAGCATCCAAGGGGGCAGGCTGTGCAGAGATGCCTCAGAGACAGTCCAAGCAGCTGGCATTGGGTGCAGGAACATCTGTATAGAATATGAGTCTAAATGAGTCTAAATGGGAGAACCCACAGAAGATCCTGGGGAATAAGAAAGCTAAGGTCCTGTGGGACTTCCGGATCCACACAGACAGGCAGGCAGTAGCCAACAACCAGACTTCATGGTAGTAGACAAGGCCCAGAAGACAGTGGAGTTGATGGAGGGAGCAGTGCCAAGTGACAGCAACACCAGGGAGAAAAGGAGTAGGAGAAACTGAAGAAGCAGCAGAGCCTGAAAGAGGAATGGGGAGAATGTGGAAGGTCAAGGCCACAGTGATGCCAAGCAGTGTGTTTGTGTGTTTGTGTGTGTGTGTGGGGGAGTGGGTGGATGGATGGTGGAAGCAGCCGAGTTCAGGTTGGCCAGTGTGCAGGGCAGCCAAAAGGCTGGGCTGGGGGCAACTGAAGTGCCCCCTGCAGTCATAAATGCAGGCTGGCTGTCAAGGGATGGAATTCCAAGAGCCCTGCTGACACAGTGGATAGAGTGCAGTATTGCAAGTTAATTCTGCCTACAGCCAAGAGCTCGATCCTGACCAGCTCAAGGTTGATTCAGCCTTCCATCCTTTTAGAGGTCAATAAAATGAGGAGCCAGATTGTTGAGGGCAAGATGCTGACTCTGTAAGCTGCTTAGAGGGGACTGGAAAGCACTGTGAAGTGGTATAGAAGTCTAAGTGCTATTGCTATTTTGATCTCATGGCCACTGGGGCTCTGCAACACTTGGAAGTTCAAGGATAAGGCATGGGTGCCACTCATTCAATCCTCTTATAACTTCGCATAGTCGTTAAGCAAGGACTGCTTCTAACCATTTATTAAAGCAATCTCCAGATTCACATTGGAGACTAGAAGACCTTCAAGGTCCCTCCTAGCCAGGGGTAGGATTCCACCAGTTCGCACCTATTCGCTAGAACCGGTTGTTAACATTCTAAGCAGTTCAGAGAACCCGTTGTTAGAAGAAATTACTGGCCTAATCCTGTAAGGAAGGCAGGAAGGAAACATTCTGGTGTTGCTTACAGAAACTGTCTCTCCGTAAACCCTTACTACATTCTTGGCAGGACTAGACTTCCTGTCTCAGGAACTTCTCTGGGGTTTTTTTCCCCTCCTTTGTTGGTACTTTGCTTGTGTGGAGGGACCATTCAAAGTTACAATGGCACTGAAAAAAGTGACTTATGACTATTTTTCACACTTACGACTGTTGCAGCATCCCCACAGTCATGAGAGGCCAGGCGAGGAGATGCGTGCCTCGATGTGAGTGATGTTGAGTTGGCCACGCCCAGCCAATAACATGACCACCAAGCCACGCCCATCAACTAAGCCACGCCCACAGAACCGGTTGTTAAAAATTTGAATCCCACCCTGCTCCTAGCCCTGTGAGTCTGTGACCTGTTGCCACCTGTTTGCTCCAGCGTAAGAGTCAGGTGGGCCCACCCCAGAGCCGGGAGGATTTCCAGATTAACTTAAGCAGATGCCAGAAAAGCCAGGCCAGCCATCCCTCCACTTGCTACTGGTTCTCCCATTGTTTATAGCTGTGCTACTCGGTCCCCTGGATGCTTGTCGTATAAACTTGACAAGATTTCAGAGACGTTTCAGTCTGAGATATATGAGACCAAGTAAGTTTCCCAGAGGTTATTCTTAGATGGAATTTATGGACGGGGAAGAATTTTTCAGATCGAAATGCCAAATGCACAATTTCAACGATAGATAATAGTGACCCTCTTCCAGGATTATTATTAGGCCAATTTTGTGCTTAAGCCACAATTTGTTTTTGATGGCCCTGCCAGCAGGGAAGTGCTCGTTGTTAAACTTGCTGATTGTGCTAAGATTAAAAACAGAGGGCAGGTGTAGTTAGCTAAATTTAAATTTTAGTTCTAGTGATGCAGGCTGGAATTAATTGGCTTTAATTGACCTATTTAAAAGAGGTTTATCTGAGGAATTGCAAGATTAGCTAGTTTGACGGGCATAGTAGACATTTCAGAGGAGCTGTTCCAGCCCTTAGAATTAAAATTCTTAGAATAGAATAGAGTTGGAAGTGACTAGTCCAGCCCCCCGCTTAAGCAGAAGAACCTATACGATCTCACACAAGCGACTGTCCAGTCTTTTCTTAAACATCTCCAGTGATGAAGCACCCACAATGCCTGATGGCAAGCTGTTCCACTGATTAATTGTCTTCACTGATAGGAAGTTTTCCTTAATTCCAGGTTCCTCCTCGAGTAGTTTCCTTCCCTTGATTCTTGTCTTGCCCTCTGGTACTTTGGAAAATAGGTTGACCCCCACTTTTTCCTGGCAACCCCTCAAATACTGGAATACTGCTATCATGTCACTCCTTTTCTTTAGACTAGCCCTACCTGAAGGCAGACAGAAGGCCCGAACAGCTGGAAGCGGATGGGGCAGAGGAAATTATCTTCCCTCCAGACTCTCCCATCCAGTCACCGGGTTATTTGTCAGCAAGTCGGTTCGAAGAAACCCTCCTAGAACCGTGATGGCGACCCTATGGCAGGCGTGCCACAGGTGGTACGCAGAGGCATTTGTGCTGGCATGCGAGCCGCAGGCAAACTTGGCTCACTGAGCATGTGCCTCACAGCTGATTTTTAGCCTGTTAGAGGCCTTTTCAGAGGCTTGAGAAAAGCCTTTGCAGGCTGAAAAATAGGCCCGTATCGTCACTTCCTGTATTACTGGGAAATACCGGAAGTGACGAAACGGGCCCATTTTTCGGCCTGCAAAGACTGCAGAAGTTTTCCTCAAGTCTCTGGGAGGCTAAAAAAGGCCTCAAATGGGCCGAAAATCAGCTGGGAGGCACAGTGCAGGTAAGGGAGTGGTGGTGGGGGATTATGCGTGCATACGCAAGGAGTGTGCCCCCCCGCGCTGGCACGTGAGAGAAAGCGTGCAAGCATGCGCATAATTTTGGGCACAGGAGCCCTTCTCTCTGGCTTCCTGGGGAAGTGTCACTCTTGCGGAAATATAGGTAGTCCTCGGCTTACAACAGTTCATTTAGTGACTGCTCAAAGTTACAGTGGCACTGAAAAATATGACAGGAACATTTTTCACAGTTATGCCCTTTGCTGTATCCCCATGTTCATGTGTTTCAAAATACAGACGCTTGGCGACTGGTTCACACTTATGACAGTTGCAGTGTCCCGGGGTCACGTGACTTTCTGATAAGCAAAGTCAATGGAGGAGGCCAGATTCACTTAACAACCGGGGGTAACTAACTTAACAACCGCAGCGATTCGCTTAACATCTGAGGCAAGAAAGGCCATAAAATGGGGGAAAACTCACTTCACAAATGTCTCACTTAACAACAGAAATGTTGGGCTGAATTGTGGTTGTAAGTCGAGGACTACCTGTATAGGTCCTTTTTCAAGCAAGAAACTTGCTTCCTCAGTAAAAGGCCTCCCCTTCGAGACAGTTGAGCGGCCCTTAGAGCCCTGGCATTTGGCTCTGCTTGTTGTTCTTTGCATACTTCAGAGGTGCATTGTTTGAACTTCAGTGTCTGATTATTTTATTGCCTGATCCCCACAATCGCCCATTAGCAAATTCCAGGATTCTACTTGAGCTTCTTTCTCTGCCTGTTGCCAAGAAGCTGGGGGTGGATTGGCATCCAATTTTTAATCCGCAAATTGACTAGTAATAATCATTACTAGTAATGCCTGTATTTGCCCAAAGCATTGTCTGCAGAGCAGGATGGATTTGATTTGAGCCTCAGTGGCCCAGTGGTTAGAGTGCAGTACTGCAGGGCTACTTCTGCTGCCTGCTGGCTTCCTGCAATTTGGCAGTTCGAATCTCACCAAGCTCAAGGTTGACTCGGCCTTCCGTCTGTTTTGCGGTCGGTAAAATGAGGACCCAGATTGTTGGGGGCAAGAAGCTGACTCTGTAAACTGCTTAGAGAGGGCTGTAAAAGCACTGTGAAGTGGTATATAAGTCTAAATGCTGTTGCTATTTAAATCAAGTTGATTTAACTCGTAATTTTTAAACCACAACTCTCATCTCTGTTCTGCAGCAGCTTCTCCTCTGATCTGCTGTTGACTCACCAACAGTCCCAATATTGCAGAATATGCAGCCTCATGCTATATAACTAAGCCCTGTTTCGTGCTGAATAAACTAAATTATTAATGTACCTTAAATAGAAAACTACCTTTAGATAGATTTTTATTTCAAAAGCATTTTATTAAAATAATTTGATAAAAACAAAAAGCATATCTTTTGTTCCCTCCTTGTTCTTCTCATCATGCTAACCTTGGCTGCAGGGATTCAAACCACTGATAAATACAGGAAGCATTTATTTATACGACTTAGTTTATTTAAAGTGGGAGTAGGGAACTATGGCTGTTGAAGTCCACAAGTCATTAAAGTGGTTCATGATTTCAGATTTTGAAAGTGATCCCTTACCTGCTGTTCAGTGATCATCTGGAATGACATCAGAAGCCTAGCATTTTTACTAAAATGGATCAGTGGGAAAACTCAAAAACTCAAAAGTCTCACTGGTATGAAGGAGGAACATCAGAACTGAATTGCTCTTATAGGTAGGAATGTCTTCCAGTTTGCCTGACACCACTTCAGCCCTTACGAGCTTTTATGAAGCAGATTTTGAGGCATGTTGACCTCCTTCCTAGTTGATTGGCTACACAGGGCCCTGATTTACCCTCTTACGAACATGTCAGGATTGTCTTTAAGCACCATTACCCACACAAGTTGCATGTTAAGCTAGGATAATATCTGGATTACTTGAACGGTTGCATCTCTTTAGACAGCCTCCAAATGGGCATCCGGTTAGACTGGGATTTATCCTCTCTCCTGGCATCTTTCAAGGACTAGAAAGAAGGGTTCGTTTTGTCCCTAACCTTGCAGTGGCACTAAAAAGCAGTCCACTCCGGGCACAGAAGCAAGGGTTGGCCTCTCAGCCCCTCCTTTGTCCCCCTGCCATGCTCTTCTCTCTCTTGCTGAAGCATCCTTCGGCTTCACGCCAGGCACTCTGGATTTGTTCTTTGAGAATAAACGTGGAAACCTGTCTCGTCATGCCAGCTTTTGACCCACAAGCTGGCTGTTCCCTTGGCAAAGCAGCCAGGGGAACCGTCTGGATGGATTTTACTACTTGGATTCGAAATCTGGCCATGGAAGTTTGCTCGTTTTCTGTTAGTTTTTACTTTCTCTGCTGTCCTTTTCTCTTGTCTTTTCGATGCTGTAGGTCAAAGGCACTTCAGCTTTGGCTCTAACATCCCTCTCAGGTCATGAAATCACATTTTGGTGCTTGGATCCCACATTTAAGGCCATCCAGGGTCTAAATGTCCACAGTTTATGACATTTTTTGCTGGAAATCAGCACATCCTTCAGTTTTCTGGCTAAGAGGCACATTGCGGACAAATGGGTTCGCTTAATGACTGTGGGTTTGCTTAACACAAGGGTGATTTGCTTAAAGACTGCCGCAAAGAAATATCCTAAAATTGGGCCAGTCTTGCAATGACCCAGTTAATGACCGGCATGACTCGGCTGTAATTCCAGACTGAATTACAATCGTAAATTAAGGATCATTTGTGTGGTTTATTGACAGCATATTAATAAAATTATATTGTGTTTTCAAAATGATCTGGTTGCTTTAAGTGAGGCAGATTTTGGCCAGAACAGACTTCGAAGGCTCTTCAGAGGGATTGTCAGAGGGATTTTTACTACCTTTATTTACAGACAATTTACAATTTCCTTCAAAATTGCTCTGCATTTTCTGTTGCACTTTTAATCCTAAACGTTCCATCCTCTCCTTGACTCCTTCGACTGTCTTCACTTCCTATAACTTTCTCTCCTCCACAGCATGTTTCATTCATCACTTCATTGAACTCCTTTTTCACTTTTCTTTGCTAGCACCGGATTCTTTTCTCTCTGTGCTGGGCAACCTGGACGTCCTTTTCCATCGTGGCTCCTTTTCATCCTCAAGTGAATGTTACTAGTTCCCCCTGTTCACTGCAGTCCCTTTCCCTTCTTTCCTTTCCCTTTTCTGCCCCTGATATCCCCAAACTGTGGTTTGTCCCAGATTCGGAACCTTTCATGGGTTTGCTTCCCTTGTCCGTTCAAGTCTTCCCTTGCAAGCTCTGCATTTGGGTTTATACGCATTTCCTTGCTACCTGGACTTATGAACAGTCTGTTCAGTCCAACCTTTTACTTGAAACAGACTTCTACAGATTATTCATTTAATAGCAATTCTAATCGCCATTAATCAGTGACAAGAAAAACTTAGGCACGAAAAAAAACATGCAGATACAGAATAGGGGGTACCTGGCTCAACAGCAGCAACTGTGAAGGGCGTCTCTCGATGTCCTAGTTGATCACTACTTAAGTAGGAGCCCAAAGCGTCCTGCAGCTGCCAAAAGAGCCAATGCATCCGCAGAGGGATCGTATCAAGATCACGAGAAGTGATAATACCGCTTTATGCTGCCCTGGAGAGGCCACCCGTGGAAGAACTGTTCTGATCACAGTTAAGAACAAAAGAGCCTACAGAGTGCAAAGAGGAAGAACAAAGACGATAAAGAGTCTGGAGACCAAACTGTATGATGAATGGTTGAGGGAACTAAATACGTCTAGCCTGTCAAAGGGAAGGATTAGGGGCGGATATTTGAACTTCCTTCCAGTACTTGAAGGCAGGGGTGGGTTTCTACCGGTTCTGTCCACCTCTGTAGAACCGGTAGCTCTGAAGAGCAGCAGACATAGAACTGGTTCTGTGTCTGCTGATGTTTTTGCCCACCTGCCCACCCGGGCTCTTACCTGACCTTTATTTCCTGATTTTTTTCAACTTCAGCTGCCACGAGAGGCACAGCTGTAGTTAAAAAAGCAGGAAAAAAGGGCTTTTTGAAAGGCTGCCTCTCTGCACGCAGCGTGCTGATGACGATTTACAGACGCGCAGCGGGCAGGGAAGCACATCGTAAATCACCGAACCTCGTAAATCAACCGAACTGGTAGTTAACCCTGTCGGATCCACCCCTGCTTGAAGGGCTATCACTCCTAGGGATCTAGGAGCCCAGTGTGCCATGTCCATCACCTATGGGTTCCTACTTCAGGATCCCTTTGTAATATGTTACATGACAATGATTCATATTTTCTTATACGTATTGTGGATCACTCATGCATAATTAAATTGTGTATTCACTGCCTCAAGTTCCCCCATCCTCTCTGGTTCAGACACCATTACTTAGATCTGTTTTGCCCTTTCCCTTTATCTTGCTTTCAGAGAGAGAGAGAGAGAGAATATATTTTCTCCTTTCACTTCACTTGTTAATTCCTGTACCGTATTCCAAGTTGCAGTCTTCTACTTGTGGGAGTTATGATGAGTAGGTGGGCCTGTGCAGACAAACCTTTGCCACCTGCCATGGCCTTGGTCAGTCAAGGATGTCACTTGATGCTCTTTAATAGGGAAACAGGGTTGCCTTGAGCTGCATGCCACATTCCTTGTTAATGAAGTAAGGGCGCATGAGTTGGGTGTGACATGCTTTGGGGATGAGTGCAACCACAGCCCAGCATTATTGCAATCACTTTCTATGCAAGCTTGCCTCTCTAGGAAGCGTATCACTGTGTGCCTCCCATCAGCTGTACGTGTGGTCATTGAAAACGGAATCAATTTATGTGCATTATAAAATACAGGTGGATAAATCACCTGCAGGTTTCAATACCAAAACCTGGCAGTTTGGAAAACTTTCGTCTTTGCCAACAGTCTGTCAAGTGGCGACTCCCATTGTGAAGTTATGGAACCGTGACTCAATTTCCAGAGAGTTCTTGAGAATGTAACTCTGTGATCCCAGGAAAACACCTAGGAATTTTCTCTTCCTGGCCAGTTCCTAATGACTTGCTGGAGGACAAAACGCCTTCATTCCAACAACACATTAAAGCAAACACTTGGACAGTGCAGGCCGATGGAAAGAGGGTTTTTCTTAAAAATCCCCGTGGCACTCAAGGGACCAGCAAGTCATGTCATAATTGTGAGCTGAGTCTCCAAATGTCTGGTTCGTGATCACGTGGCCACGGGAATGCTGCAAGAGCCAGAACTTTGAGGACCAGTTGCAAGTCCATTTCTTCCAGTGCCTCCTCAACTTTGAACAACCACGGAACAAATGGAAGTAAACAACTATTACAAAAGCTTTATTAATTCTGGCTTTGGAAGTAGCCGTCTGTTGGTTCCTGATAGGAAAGGGGGCAAAACAGCTGACTGGTGGCCACAGGCAAGTTCTTCATGATCTCGGGAGCTTCCCATAATCTGCCAGTATCTCCACCCTTCCCTTTTTCCTGACTTCAGAAGAACCACGGAAAGGGAGCAGCGTCTGACGTACAACGTTGCACTGTTTTCAGTTTGATTGTAGAATTAGAAATACCTGTGAGCAGCTCCATAGCTGAAGAGAAAGCAGACTTTCAGCTTTTTCTTGGCCCTCATTTTAGCTATTTCTTTTGCCAAAGTGCAGGGTTTAGCCCCTGAACAGAGTGCTGTGATTGGTCCTCTGAGACAGAGGCCGGTGTTTAATGGAGAAGGGTGATCTGAGAAGGTGGAAAGAAGAAAGGAAGGAAGGGAAGAAGGAGAGAAGGAAGGAAGGAGATGCATGGGGAGGGAGGGAGGGAGGGATGGAAGGAAAGGAACGAACGAATGAATGAATCTTAAGAGGATAGCTTGTATGGAACAGTTGGGGGTGGGGGGGAGTCTGAACTGAAGGGGTGATTAATGGGATTTCTACTGTTTCTGTCTGACATATTTCCTGCAAACAGTCTCTTGTCTCAGCTCCCTACTCCTAGCAAAAAGACGACACTTTTCTTGGCTGTTGCCCAACTGATTATGGCCTAATCCAGCCCGGTGCCCCACCTGAGCCCCCAGGCCCCCTTTCCCTGAGACAGGACTCTCTTTTTCACCCTGACTTCTCCCTCTTTGTTCTTAGATCCCAATGCGGTGATGCCAGAGCAGCTGACCACAAGCCGGCCCAGCAAGGATTCAGGCAGTGCGGGGAACATCGCCACGCAAAGCCCCCATCACAGATTCCCCCCTGTGGTGGAGGTCCCAGGGAAGCCAGGTAAGACCACCCACCACCGCCTGACACCGGAGAAACATCTGCATGCAAGGATGGCTTATAATACAGCTCTGCATTTTTTTTACCTAGGGGGGTTGTTTCTGGTGAGTGGGAATGTTCTGTGTTCCGCTTGGCCTCTGGCAGTTCGGATCAGTTCACTGCCACTGCCCTTCTCTGCAGGCTCCGTAGCTCTGAGATGGACCCAAGAGTAGTTCAGGCTGAGTAATCTCAGGGCTTTGAGGCGAATTGTGATGTCGTCAGGGTGGGAGGTGTGATTTTAATTTAATTTTAACATTAATAACTTACTGTTGGTATTTTATGATTGCTGTGGCTGCCAAGAATAGAATAGAATAGAATAGAATAAGGGATAGAATAGGAATAGGAATTAGAATAGAATAGAACACTTTATTGGCCAAGTGTAATTGGGCACACAAGAAGTTTGTCTTGGTGTAAATACTCTCAGTGTACATAAATAAAAAGAAAAGAACCAAACACTGTGAAGAACAGTCAGAAGATCTGGGTTTGCTTACCCTGTAGAAGGAATGACTGAAAGGAAATACGACAGCAGTCTTCAAATACCCAAAACGTATTTGACTTCTTCTCAGTTTTCCTAAGGGCTAGGACCAGGATCAAGGGGTGAACACTGCCCCAGGCTCTATCTCAGGAGGAGCTTCCCAGCTCTGTGTGAGCCATCAGCCACTGGAACAGGTAGCCAGTGGTGGAAATCTACAAAAGGAGTCTGAGTGGTCATCAGTCAAAGGCATTCGGAGCAAGGGGTCCTTGGTACCTGGTTGTTTTCTTGCACACGTCTCATTACCCAAACTTGGTAACGTCACCAGTGTTGGTAGGGAGTGGGGTTCTGAGGAATGTTCTCTGACCAAGGTTGGAGTAGAATTGCCCCTTCCTGCTCTCTCTTTCTGCAAGTTTTGTGATTTTTAATCAGGAATGTGTAGGGTTTTTTTTTAAAGAAATGTCGAAGGAAAAGATGTTTTAGTAATACTCTTCATGCTTTTGTACAAGTACTCAAGTGTCTGAACACCTTACAAAAGCAGCTTCTAGGTGATGAGCTGTGGCAATAGTAGGTTGGTTTCCAAGGTTGGACATCTTGGCTTGCATAGAATAGAATGAGCATGTCTGGATTAAAACCTTTCATTGAGCAGGTTACCGTGATAATTGTATTACGTAATGCATAATACATTGGTATTTTGTGATGCTATGTGGTTACAATCTGTTTCATCAGTTTGTGAGAATGAACTTATCAGAAAGATGGAGTACATAAGTCTCTACCCAAACTGAATCAGAAAAGGAGATTTTCCTTGGGATGATTTCAGCTTTGGTAGCCTCTGGAAGGGGATCCATAGTAACAACTTTAAGTAAGGCACAGCAACTGCTAGTTTCCCAAATTCCAGACAACTCCCATGTGAACTGAATGATGCAACGGCATTCGGATGGAAACACACCAGTGTGAGAAAGTGTGTAGGTGTGTAAAGGAGTGGTGTGTTTTTTTTATGAGGATTTTAAAAAGTTTTGGGAGTGAGCGAAGAGGGTTACACGGGAATCCTTCCACGGAATAAATGGAATTGAGAATAAAAGGGATGAAATGATTTGGAAAGAAATACAAGTGAGGAACTGTTGCATGGAGTATTTCAGAGATGTGCATAGGAATTATAAGATTCATCAAATCGTGAATCTGAAATAAATTCTGGAAAGGTGCCTAAGTAATAAATTTCATGGAAGTATGGAAAGGTGCAAGGCTGTGAATAAAGCAGGGTGGAAAACGTTCATGGGGCAGTTTGAGTTATTTAAATTTGTTAGGGTGACCTCTGCCCTCATGTTTGGAAAAGTGTTCCCCTACACAAAGTTAGCAAGAGAGGACTAATCAGGGGGCTCGATGGTTTTCAGTATGCCTAGAAAATAATTTGACAAAACTCTGATTGAAGCACTAAAAACAACAACAGGGAAGGAGGTGACCAACGTTGAGAGTCCATTGTCACATTATGTTGTCAGGCAGAAAGTGCAGGTTTGTCCCTGGGGGTGGGTGGGTATTGTTGTTTTGGATGAGGTGAGCGAGAGTCGTGCCACACAGAGTCCTGGGGTTGGAGTAGTAAAAAGGCTCACTTTCTGGAACAGGTAGCACGAGGAGGGGGTTGCAGGCTGACTGCTGCGTAGCAGGGAGTCAATACTGAGCCAGGGAGCGGCATGTGCGAAGCCCCGCTTGATTATTTAAGGTATCTATGGATCTGTGCCTAACAAATTGTTACGCTGACCGCAGACACATGTAGTTGGGAGATAGGAGTGCAGATACTGCAGTCGGTTTGCAATAGGGGTTGATGACGAAGAAGCGCTAAGGAGCTGGGAGGGAGGGAGCTGGCTGTGAAGACCACCCATTCCAAGTCTACTCACCTGGTAAAACCCAGCAGAGGGGTTGTGCCCAAGGTCTCCTCCCACTCAAGAAATCTGGCAGCAGGGGTCAGTGGCAAATCTTCTTCGCGATATCTTCCCCTCACCCACTTTTCTGGAGGCAACAATCATCCTGTCGTGTATGTGTGAATCTATTTATTTCATTTTTATGCCACTGAAAATCTAGCAGACATTGGTCTAATACCAGTAGCGAAAACATCAGCCGATGTGATTGAATGCCACTAAGGAGCTGAATGGACCAGGAGAGGAGGGGGCCGCTACAGAAGAGTGAGAGGCAACTTAGCCCTGGATGTTACGTGTGGAGAGTAAGAAGGCGAGGACAGCCCCTCCCCAAGAGCTTATGGCAGATGCAGCTAGCAGAGCCCTCAAATCTGGCAATGTTTTGTCTATGTGAAACAATCAAGAATTCAGCTTGGAAGAATCACCATGTGCCATTCTAGGTTTTGGGCTTGACAGTAGCAAATTGTTATAGATCAGGCATTTCTGGGAATTGAAGTCCACAAGTCTTAAAGTGGCCAAGGTTGGAGACCCCTGTTATAAATACCCAACCAAAACGCCCAAAGACTGTTACAGGAAATGACTGGGCATTAACATAACCCAACAGATCTAATAGCAAAATAACAACACTGACAAAGTTCGTCCCTCCGGGTTGCCTTGAAGAGCTCCATCTTTGCTACCTTCCCGAAAAATTTAGGGAAATAGGTCCTTTTGATAGGCAGGTGTGATGTGGGAGAATGAAGGTTTATCAGGTTTTCAGGAACAGAAGAATCAACCCACCCTGAGCTTTTAGAAGAGGTGTAAGAGACGCTGTGCTTGCAGCCAGCAAGATGCTGGGTCCCTAAGGGAAGGTGGGGTGCAATTGAACCCTGCAAGCAGACAAGAGAAGCGTTGTGATGGCTGGTGACTCACAGCTACGAGGAAGCAAAATAAGTAGGTACTTACCACACCCCAGTGCACTAGGGGCAAAGATTAGAGATGGGGATGTGCAGCTTCCAGCATTTTCCATGTCCAACAACAATTATCCGTACCTGCTAATACATGTGGGGGCAAATTACCTTGCAGTAAAAAGGCTGCAACTATCTTATCACAGAGGTGGGAGAACATGGAAAGAAATGTAAATTCCTGGGAAATTGGGTGGTGGTTTAGTTTAGTGTACTTTATTGTCATTGCACTTCGTATAATGAAATTAAATGCCATCTTCAGTGTAGAATAAATTCTTTATCGGCTAAGTGAGATTGGACACACAAGGAATTTGTCTTGTTGCAAATGCTCTCAGTGTACATAAAAAGAAAAGAGACATTCATCAAGAGTCAAGAATCATAAGGTACAACACTTAATAGTAGATACTGTCCAACTATTTACAAAGTTTGTACTACTATTACTATTAATCTTCTCATCACCCATCCCCTCCCACTTGTGACTGTTTGACTGTAACTTTGTCTCTTGTATCCTTACGATTTATATTGACTGTTTCCTAGTATGATTTGATTGCTTATTGTACCCTATGATTATCGTTAAATGTTGTACCTATGGTTCTTGACTCTTGATGAATGTATCTTTTATGTATACTGAAAACATTTGCACCAAGACAAATTCTTATGTCCAATCACACTTGGCCAATAAATAATTCTATTCTATTCTATAAGCAATCGAATCATACTAGGAAACAGTCAATAAAAATCATTAGGATATAAGAAATAAGGTTACAGTCATACAGTCACAAGCGGGAGGGGATGGGTGATGAGAAGATTAATAGTAATAGTAATGCAGACTTAGTAAATACTTGGACAGTTTAGTGGGAATTATTTGCTTAGCAGAGTGATGGCATGCAGGGAAAAAACTGTCCTTGTGTCTAGTTGTTCTGATGTGCAGTGCTCTATAGCGTCGTCTTGAGGGTAGGATTGGAAACAGTTTATGTTCAGGATGTGAGGGTGTACATTGTAACTATAAAAATAAAACACAAACACACATCCTTCGCATTCTATACAATTGAATTGAAAGCCCCTGATATTGCATTAATATTGCACTATGCAGTAGAATTCAACAGAGTTACTGCCCTGGGATAGAAGCTGTTTTTCAGCTTATTTGTCTTATTTTTATTATCCTGAACCGTCTGCCAGATGGTAATAGTTCAAAAAATGGGTGCTCAGGATGAGATGGATCTTTCCCCCCTGTTTCTTACAGTATATATCAGGGGTCCCCAAACTTGGCAACTTTAAGACTTGTGGACTTCAACTCCCAGAGAGGCTGGAGAATTCTCTGGGAGTTGAAGTCCACAAGTCTCAAAGTTGCCAAGTTTGGGGACCCCTGATACATATGGAAGAAACCATGCCTAGTTGAAGAAGAATGCATGAATATAAACCCTAGGCTAATGGGAGGGGGAAGGTTCTGCAACCATGGCCTCAATTATTTCGACCATGGACTGCCCACATCATGGTGGGTTACCCTTTCCCAGTCTGATGAAAATCTGGTATGTTCAAGTACAGGTGGGTGCCTCGACTTACGACCCCAAAATTCATGTTGCGAAGCAAGACATTTGTTAGGTTAATTTTGCCCTATTTTTCAACCTTCCTTGCCAGAGTTGTTAAGTGGATCTCTGCAGGTGATAAGTTGGTAACTTGGATGTTAAGCGAATCTGGCTTCCCCATTGACCTTGCTTGTCAGAAAGTTGCAGAAGGGGATCACATGACCCCCTAGGACAGTTTAACATTTTAGGGCTCCTGTGCCAAAAATTGTGCGTGCCCAGAAGGCAATGCGCATAGCCTCCCCACGCCCCCTGCACATGCGCGTGCAATTCCCCCTATGCCGCCCCCTTACCTACACTGCGCATCCCATCTGATTTTCGCCCATTTGAGGCCTTTTTCAGCCTGCCAGAGGCTTGAGGAAAGCCTCTGCAGGCTTTGCAGGCTGAAAAATGGGCTCATTTTGCCACTTTCGGTATTTCCGGAAATACAGGAAGTGATGAAACGGACCTATTTTTTGGCCTGCAAAGCTTGCAGGGGCTTCCCTCAAGCCTCTGGCAGGCCGAAAAAGGCCCAAAAGTCAGCTGGGAGGCGTGCGCATGCGCAGTGCAGGTAAATTTGCCTGAGGCTCACGTGCCCGCATAAATGGCTCTGCGTGCCACAGGTTCGCCATCATAGCCCTACGACATAAATAGGAGCCAGTTGCCTAGTGTCTGAATTCTGATCATGTGCCATGGGGATGCTGCCACGGTCATTAAGTATGACAATTGGTCGTATGTCCCCTTTTTCAGTCCCGTTGTAACTTTGAACTAAATGAACTGTTGTAAATCAAAGACTACCTACAGTATATAGCAAGTTTGATAAAGCAAATCCAATTTCAAAAATGCAGCGGAAAAAATGGCAGGGATTTTTCCAGGCAGTGAATTAACATTGACTTAAAGACACACAGACACAGACACACACGCGCATACACACACACACAGACACACACTGCACAAAGTAACGTATAAACAGGTGGGAAACTATTAAAGCCCTCAGTGAAAACTCAGAAAGGAAATCACTGCGTCAAGTTCATGGCTTTTGTTATGTATTCAGCAGTGTTTAAAACTGGGGGAATAAACCAATAACGTTGGTCTCTGAGGACAGGAAGGCTTCCTCGGTTCCAGAGTTTGGAGACCTGGTGGGATGAATCCCATGACAGCCGGGAAGGAGCATCCCTCCAAAAGCAGCGGAAGCAACAGAGAGAGAGAACTTGCACTTTGCTGCGCTCAAACTGCTGCTCAAAATTATCCATTCCCAAATCCCCCCCCCATCCACTCCCTTTTAAAGAGGAGGAGGGAGGAAGCCCCCCCCCCGTCTCTGCGGGAGGCAGCTCAGCAGCCCCCTCCTCCTAGGAGATTCCCGGCTTCTCCTGCTGACCGTTTGCTTCTTCCTGGTGGACAGGAAGAAGGACGAGGATTATCAAAGGCTGTGAAGCTGAATTCTGTGCAGCTGGACGTTTCTAATGTCTGTGGGGTGGAGGCTGTTTAGCCCTATTATTACCTTTATCGTCAGAGTACAACATGTGTACAATGAGATTGGCTGAGCCTCCCTTCATGCACCCCCCCCCCACCAACACAACTCACAGTGAGGACAGAAGTCCCTAACCCAGTCCCAATCTTATTTCACTCTGTGACCCTGTTGCACAACGCACCGGCCCCGCAAGTCTATCATTAGTATGATAGACTTGCGGGGCCGGTGCGTTGTGCAACAGGGTCATAGACATGAAGTTATTTTCCATTCAGGAGTCTGACAGCCCACGGGTAGAATCTGTTGGTGCGGTTGGCTATGTTTCTCTGTCTCCTACCCGATGGAAGGAGAGTGAAGAAGGGCTGACCGGGGTGTCAGTCATCCCTGAAGTTTTTGCTCAGTCTTCTAAGGCAGCAAGCCCTAGCGAGGTCACCTAGTAGTGTCAGAGAACAACCCACCATGTTTTGTGCTGTGCTCACCATCTTCCACACTCTTCCAAAAGGGAAGGTTTCACTTGACAGAAGGGCTGGTTCCCATAGGACATTGGCTGATGCTTTCCTGTGGGTTCCTGAGTGGATCATGGATCGGGGTGGGAAGGAGCCCCAATGCCCCTTAGAGCTGCAGATTAACCTGAAAGAACAAAGGGGTTTTTTTTAACCTATTTGTCATCGTTAGGATTCCTTTTACCTATTAAACTTTAATGCAAACCTATTGAAGGTGCACCAGTGCTGGCCAAATGCATATTAAGCCTCAGTTTTGTGCACACTGATGGTTCATAAAGTTTCTCCTTAAATCCACATACTGCTTTTGCAGATCTGTACCAGCTGTGCTTGTTCTCCCGCTGGCTCTGGCGGCTCCTTTGCTCTCAATGAGTCTCCTGCCCCCCCCCTCCCCCCTTTGGTGGGAAGGCTTCGACAAACCTCTGGTGGATGCAGGTCTCCACAGGCAGTTTCCTGATCCTTCTGGCAGAAAAAAAAATCAGGTGAAATATGAAGTAAAGTAGATAGTTGCAGCCTTGGGAAGCCAGTCATAGAACAACAGAGTAGGAAGGGAACCTTGGAGGTCTTTTAGTCTGACCTCCTGCTGAAGCAGCAGGCCCTGTACAATTTCAGACAAATGCTTGTCCAGTCTCTTCTTGAAACCTGCAGTGATGGAGCACCCATAACTTCTGAAGGCAAGCCGTTCCACTGATTAATAGTTCTGTTAACTAATCCTAATCCGTTGATGAAAAGAAAACGGCGCTCTTCTGTAAGAATAGCAATAGGAAGACTTATATACCACTTTGCAGCCCTCTCTAAGCAGAGTCAACCTATTTCCACCCGCAATCTGGTTCCTCGTTTAACCGAACTCGGGAGACGGGAGACTGAGTCAACCTTGAGCCGGTGAGGATCGAGCTCCTGGCTGTGGGCAGAATTAGCCTGTAATCCTGCTTTCTCACCACTGCGCCACCAGGGCTCCTTGGTGGTTTGCTTGCGTATCATTTTGTAATCCAAACGGATGCCTCCTCGGAGGGCTACAGAATAAATTTCCTAGCAACCCGGAGGTTGATTGACTGACCTTGTCTGGGGGATACTGGAAGCGATACTGAGGCTCACCTAGAATGCCACCAGCTCTTGGAGTTAGAAGAAACAGGGATGATGATGTCAGTCTTGGGATCGTTGGAAGGGCTGTATTTCAATCTGCATTGTGGCATCAAAGTTAGTCCTGTTGTTGCAAGAGAAAGAATCCCTGTTTCTTCTCTCTCTCTCTTTTTTAATAAAAAGTTTTTTTTTATTTTTAACAACAAACATAAATACAAAACATAATACATAAAACAACAAATAAAACCTTCTTTCAATTGTACAGTGTGTCGGTTGCTACATATGTCTTGTGCACAATATCTATAGTCTTTCCCTCTTAAATGTACATTCATATTGCATTAATCAACTTTCCATATCATATTATAGTATTACTATACAATCATTAGACTTTAATTTCAGTTGTTCCTGATTCTTCTCAAGCTCTCCTCTCCGCAGCTTGATTGGGTAGAGGTAGCAGTGGAGCAGTTTCACTCCTGTCAGGAAAATGTGCGTCATGCCGTGGGAATGGTATTCTGCTCCACTTCATAGAGCAGATGTGGTGGGGCCTCATAGCATTTCATCTTATATCTGCTGTGTCCTTTAATGTACCCTTGAAGCTGCAGTGGGGGCTCCGGAGGGCATCTGCTCTCTCTCTTTCTCTCTCTTTGTCTTTTGAGCGAGATGAGGTTGTGCAGGTTCAAACTTCTGCTTGGCTTATGGTCATGGCTTGTGTGGTGTCCAGTAAATTGAACTGAATCTTGACAAGACAAAAGGTTGCTTTTCTTATCGGGGAATGGACAGTTCATAAAATCAGTGTGGTGGTAGTGGTTATTATTCAATTTGTATGCGGCCCAGTAAAGTTGGGCTCTTGTCCATGATCCAGCTGTGTCCTTCAAAGCTAGTGGGACCCCCCCCCCACTTCCATTTTATTTGTTCCTTTCTAGATAGGGGTGTCTTCCTGGGTGGAACCCACCATCAGATTATGTCCTATAAACGGATTACTGTAATAAGCAGTGCCTGCACTCTCCACAGCAGAGGTCCCCAAACTTGGCCACTTTAAGACTTGTGGACTTCATAGCTGGCTGGAGAATTCTGGAAGTCGAAGTCCACAAGTCTTAAAGTGGCCAAGTTTGGGGGGCCCTGCTCCACAGAAATGACTCCAAAGCTTTTAAAAAATGCCGTCTCCTTCCTATTTCAGTCTGATGGAATTCCAGGAGTCTTTTTACTGGCTGCTGATTTACCTCTGTGCCCAGTTCAATCCCTGGTGTTTTTCCTCCCAGATCCTCAGCCCTGACAGCTGGGCCTTGAAATCCCCCTTTTCGCCTGCCCTCCTTGAGGGAGGAGCTTTGGGTCATCCTTGGGGGGAGAGATGGTTTTGCGGTGGGGCACCTTTTTCCACAGAGATGCTTCTTTTGATCTTGAAAAAATTGTGGTCTACTTGCTCTAACCTAGTTTATTTCATAAAGTGCGGATAGTTGGGTTTGGGCACTGTGGTTCCCGTCCTCCCGAAGGGTCTCTTAAGATGTACTGAGAGGGAGGACTGTCTGCTGTCAGGATGCCAGCATTTAACCCCAATGAAATCCTGAGTCTCGAGCCAAACTTCCAAAACTTCAAAAGGATTTATTGGAAGTTAACATGTCCGGCACTGCCTGGTTGTAGCCGACTCTGAGACACATCATTCATTGTCACCCTTGACCCTGGTTTTCCCCTCACCCCCTGGGTATATCGTAATTCATATTCTCCATTGGGACACATCCATAGCCCAGAGTCATCAATCATGCTCTCCAGTTAAAATTTTGCACGGCAGAAACTTCGGTCACCTAGTTATTATCTTTGAAAACATTTATGGAATGCACTTTCGGTTTCCAAGCAGCTGCACTGCTCCCCCCTCCCTTTCTGTTGGCAACTTCAAAAGACCCTAGAAGTATTTTATGAGTTGACACCTGCCTTGTCCCATCCTCAACCTTCCTTAATTTCTCTTTTCCTTCCACACACGCCAGACCCTGTTAACCAAGATGGCCAGGATACCCAAAGACCAACCGACGGATTCTTCAGCTCCAAGGTGGCCGTGTTTGCTGCAATCGGGGCTGGCTGTGTCATTTTCATCCTCATCCTCATCTTCCTCATCGTCCTTCTCATCAAGATCCGAAAACGGCACCGGAAGCACACGCAGCAGCGGGCGGCGGCCCTGTCGCTCAGCACCCTGGCCAGCCCCAAGAGCAGCGGCAACGCCGGCTCCGAGCCCAGCGATATCATCATCCCCTTGCGGACTACGGAGAACAACTACTGCCCTCATTACGAGAAAGTCAGCGGAGACTACGGGCACCCGGTCTACATTGTCCAGGAGATGCCCCCGCAGAGCCCGGCTAACATTTATTACAAGGTTTGAGGATAAACCTTGCCGCCCCACCGCGAAGCCCTCCGGGTGCCAGGGGAGAGGAGAGGAGGAGGAGGAGGAAGGAGGGCCTGCCTGCCCCCTCGAGCACTCCCCTCCCTCCATTAGCATTTAGCCTTGTAGTTTGGAGCTTTTCGGACCCAGGACTTGAGGGGGGGTGTGTGGGGGTGTCCTCTTGCCCCCCCTTCTGCTCCCAGCCTGCTTTGTGGCCCTCACTTGGGCTCTGTGCCTTTCTCACTCTTGAACCCACCCGGGAAACCCCAAGATGGCTGCCGCCACACTTTGGGGGCAGATTTTCCGGCTCCTTGTCGCCAGTTTTGTTTGGGGGGGGGTCATTGTTGGGAGGGAAGCCACACCAAGCCTGGCACGCCAAAGGAGGGGGGGCACGCTAGTCCCTGCGGGGCAGAGCTTTGGGCCGTGCTGAGAAAGGAGTTTGCCTAGCCCCATCTTTTATATATATATATATATATACATATATATATATAATTCTAAAGTATTTTTTGTAACTTTTTAAAAAATGGTGAAAGATTGGACTTGTGAGCTGCCTCCTGCAGTTTCCCAGCACAAGCTCATCTGCAGCCCTTCCCTGTCTGCCCCCTCCGCCTCCTGTCCTGCCTCGGGCCTCATCCATTCATCAACCCACTGGACACTCACCTCCTCATGATCCGTGTCTGCTGTGAGAAAGGCGCACCTTTCTTCGTTTTTGTTTTTGCTAATTTATGGAACAATTTTTTTTAAAAAAAAATACACCTGCAAAGTTTGCAATGGTCAGTCCAGGAGCGAATCCAGTTCTGAAGGGGTGTCAGGAGGGGGGCTGCTGTTCGTGCCCATCGTGCCCTCTTGGGCCGGGGTGCAGATGCGCGAGGGCATTGCGATGCCCGGGGCAGGGAGGGGGGTCTCCCTGAATTCCCGATTCCGTGACCCAGATGAGGGGAATGAAGGGAAAGCAGGGTCCGTGATCCCTGGACCTTTCCAGAAAGCCCGCGGAAGGGAGCTCAGCTTTTGGCTCTTTGGGGGTTCAGGAGGAAGAGCAACGCAGACCCCTCGCCCCTTGCTGGGATCCGGTCTTTTTTATGCCCAACTGCAGAATGTGGCAATCACACACACACACACAAACACACCAATTTCTTTGATCCAGCCAGCCAGCCAGCCACCCCAGAGTTCTTTGCTGGTTCGCTTCCTGCCAGTCATAATAATTCTAATTGCGACTTCTGTGGCCTGCAAGGGTCCTTGATTGGCCCCGGGCCCCTTTGTGGGAGAGAAGGAGCCCCTCTGAGCTCAGCTCTCCCAGTGGGGTTGCAGAGGTCAGGGTGCAAGCGGCAGTCAAAGCCTGCTCCTCCTCTCCCCATACATCACCTGACCTGGAGGGGGGGAGTCTCAATTAGAATTACGGAAGGAAGCTGCCGCCCCCAATTCCCCTCAGGCCTGCTTGGCTGCAGCATCATCCCTGGGCTCCAGGCCCTTTCCATGGCCGTCTTGCCCTGTCATGCCAGAAGCCTTACTTTGCACGGAGGGGCCTGCTGCGCCTCTCGCTCTGCGCTTGACTGTCTCGCCCTCCACGCCTCCTTTCCATGAGCCATGACGCCTTCCACGCAACCCGCTTGCAGCTCACTGCCCACAGCCCAGGCCGCTGGCCCCACAGCACGGCCCCACGGCAGGCTTGTGCCAGGCCGCTGACGGCTGGAGTCTGCCTCGGCCGCTCCAGGGGAAGTGCGGCTGGCTGGTCCTGTGCAGCCCCCCTTTCAAAGACTGGCTTTTGCAAGAAGCTGGTCCGGTGTGTGGGGGGGAACAGAGGCTCTTCTGCCCGGCTGACCAGTTGTCCATCCTGTGAGACGGCCCCCCCGAGGCCCCTTGGGCCCCTCCTCCCCATCAGCATTTCTATGCAGGATACGAAGTGGGTGTCCGTCTGTCTGTCTGTCTTGTGTAAGGGCTTCGGTAATTGTGCACTTTGAGGCGTGTTCAGTGGAGATCAGCCAAGAATTCAAGTTTCTCAGGGCTCCACAGATAATCGACAGGTAATTTTTAGTAGTGGTAGTAGTAGTAGTAGTAGTAGTAGCAGCGTTCTTTTTAAAATGTACAGACTCTTCCCTTGGCCCCTGATTCTCTTACTCCCAGTGGTAGGGGCCCCTGCGTGGGAGAGGGCCCCTGAAATGAGGGAAGCCCTCTCTGGCCAGGAGGAGGGGCTGCCCCTGCGGTGGGGGGGGGTCTTTGAGGTGGCGTTTAGCATTTTGTTCTGATACTGAGACTTGGCAGCCGTCTTGCCTGCCCGAGTGGTGGAAGTGGCGGCCGGGTCAGAGGCCCCGCCTGCCCACTCTTAGAGCTGCTGACCCTCACAGGCTCCGGGTCCCTCTGGGGAACGAAACAGGGACAATCCAGCTAAAAGAGGCCGGGTGGGGGGGGGAGCGTGTGGGGGGAGGGAGGACGGGAAGGATTGTGTGGTTCCAACCATAAACATGTAGATTTCACACAGGGTGCAGCAAAAATAGACCGAGAAGTAAGATACCAATTGCAGTCCTTAATGCAGGCCCTTGAGAAAATGAAATTACAATGTGGACGTCATAGGAATTGGGCACGGTTTATTTTCCTTTGTGTACAGAAATGGAAACCTGGGTGATGTCCCCTTCCTGGTCCATGCGGAGCAACAAAATAAGAAACACATGATGAGCTCGATGCAGGCAATTCACTTTGTGTCGGGAATTTTGCCATGTGTGAAATCCTCTCCTACACACACATACACACAATTTGTGAGGGTGAAGGGTGGGCAGAAGCAGGTGGGATGGCAAGAACTCTCAGAAGCTCAAGTTGGGGTTGAGAGGATGTTTGGCTTGCACCCCCCCCCCCAATAAAATAGACAAGGAATTGAGGCGTGGGCAGACAAATCAATTGGGAGTATGGGGTGTCAATATGCCTTTGGAGGTCTTGGTTGTTTTTTTTAGCACCTCTCTGCTGAATCCTGAAATGTCCTTTTGCTTCATCTTTCTCCCATCAAAAGGGGTTTTTTTAAAAGAAGAAAATGAGGTTTTATTTTATGTAAATAACCAGTCTTTTTGGAGGGTATAATGTAAAGCGGTTTTGTATAAACTTTGGATTATTTTCTGGTTGCTTTTCTTAGAAAAAGAAAACAAAACAAATTAAAAATATGGGAAAAAATCAAACCACAAGAACGGGTGTTAAAACATTTGTCATACTATAGTCTCTACATGCAGTTCATCCATCACAGAAAGACACACCCGGGGTGTGTAACCAGCTGGCTCCCTTCCTGAAAAGCCGCCCCGTGCCCCCTCCTCTTAAAACTTCTGGGGGTCGCCAGAGGGGCTTGCTGATACCCCAACCCAGGCAGAGAACCGAGACGGAAACTCCAGTTCAGGGGGCTTGCTGTCCTGAAACTCCTCAGGCCGGGATCCCTGCCCTTTCATGGCAATTTTTAAGACTTGCCAGCTGAGGAATTCTGGGAGTTGAAGTCCGCAAGTCTTAAAGTGGCCAAGATTGGAGACCCCTGCCCTAGGAGCCTGTGCTGGTGCTTGAGGGGCCGAATACCCTCCCCCCCCAGAGGTCCCTTGAGAGCACCTTTCCGTAGCCCTTGGAGTTGCCTCTGAATGGCTGCTGTAGGACCATCCATCCACCCTGCAGGTGAGGCCATTGGGCTCATGTTTCCCAGGTGCCTAGCAGGTTTGAGGGGCTCTGGCTTACTTTGGGGTGGGGGGGGGGCTGAGAGCAAGCAGTTCCTGGGGCAGCTGCAGGGGGGGCACCCGGGAGAAGTGGTGTTTCCTTTCCCCAAGGGTGCCCTGTGCCACCTAGCAGCCATTTTCACGGCTGGTCTGCAACTTGGCAGTCTTTCTGGCTCTGGTGGGGACTGGCTTGGCCCCTGAGGAATCGGATCCTGCACCCTCCCTGCTCCCCCAGAAGTGTCCAGCTCAGAAAAGAGGCCAACTGGCAGCCGGCGGGCAATGCTGGGCCATTCCTGGTCAAGGTGGGGATGTTCCAGGGGTCGAGGTTGCCAGAGCAACGGTGTGGAGTGGTTTCGATTCTGTCACATTTTAGAAATTCCTTTATCTTTCATTCACTGCTTTCACCCAGTTGCCACATCATTGTCTTCAGTAATAATGGGAAATGAATTCCCTGGAGCCATGATGGAACGTGGTATATTGTTAAATAAAGTATTTTTTTCCTATGGAATTGAGTTGTCTTGCATTTTGGGGTTCTTTTGTGTACAAGGTACCTGGCCTTGAATGTTCTTCTAGATCCATGATGACGAACCTATGGCACGCAGAGCCATTTGTGCCGGCATGTGAGCTGCAGGCAGACTTACCTCACTGCACATGCACACGCCTCACAGCTGATTTTCAGTGGTTTGAGGCCTTTTTCAGCCTCCCAAAGGCTTCAGGAAGGCTTCTGCAGGCTTTGCAAGCTGAAAACTAGCCCTGTTTTGTCACTTCCTGTTTTTCCGAAAATACTGGAAGTGACGAAACGGGGCTACTTTTTGGCCTGCAAAGCCTGCTGAAGCCTTCCTCAAATAGGCCGAAAAAAAGCTGTGAGGCGCAGTTACAGGTAAGGGAGCGGCAGGGATGGGTGGGTAGGGATTGCACGTGCATGTGTAGGGGGCATGGGGGGTGCGCATTGCCTTCTGGATGCTGACATGTGAGCATAAGCGTGCAAGCACACACACAATTTTTGGCACAGAAGTCTAGATATATAATGAATTTTTTTTGCACTGGGAACATTAAATCCTCCTAAGTCCTGGCAAAACTTTATAGAAAAATTCAACTGGTTGTTTGGAACACGAGCATGGTCTTCCCTCCTTTACAAAAGATAGCTTTAAAATGCAATTTTGATTCAAGTCTTGGCAAGAATACAGATAGTCGTCAACTTACGACCACAATTGATCCCAACATTTCTGTTGCTAAGTGAGACAGTTAAGTCCACAAGCAGGGCAACAAAGGTGCAGTGTCCCCTCCCCTCAGGGATTGGCTGTGTCCTCCCCCCTTGCCCGCCTCCTGTCTTCCCGAGGTCAACCCATTGCAGAGGCTCCTTGGGGAAAGGGCCACTCAGAGGGTTCAGGAGTGATGCTCCTTGTGGGAGTCCTCTTATTACGTGATAGTGTTCTGACCAAGGCTTCCTAGACTGTAATTACGCACACGCTTATTTTAAAAACAAGTCTTATTTTATTGCAACATTGGGAATTGCTTTCATTTCCAGCTGGTAATGAATCTCAAACAGTCCCTCGAGATAAGCACCCACCTTTCTTATGCTGCCAATAAGAGAAGTATCAAATGAACTAGAAAAAAAATCAAAGTACAAAGAGCTTCAAGAATGAATCTGAACCGAATGAATGACTTTGCTTCCTGCAAAGTTTCATCACCTTTGCCTGTCCTTTATACCTTATGGGAGGGGCAGTCACCTTCCAGCCTTACTCCTGAGTCACCCCTTTTGTTCCATCTGCTCTTGCCTCCTAGCAGCTCTGCACACACGCGCACTGGGAACAGGCTCCCCTGTATCCTTTGCCTCGCTGCTGCCAGACTCTGGAGGCTCCGGAGTCAGCACGCCACTTCCAGATGGTCCTGGCCCCATCTCTGCATCGGACCCTCATCTGAATCCCCTCCAGACTCCTGGACTGATCCCCTTCCCCACTGTCCGATTCTGCTGCAGGCTGCGCAGGCTGCCGGCGAACCACAACAGACAGGGCAGTGGGATTTTCCATGCCTGCCTTGAGGAGGAAGACATTGTCTGAGCCATTCCAGAACTCCCAGAGATTCCTTGAAGATCTCTTGAACCCAGATCAAGCTGCTTCCTCTCCCTTTGGCTGTTAGCAGGAGAGCCACGTGCTCAGGACTGCTCTCCTTGGTCTGGTTCCCTGTCACAAGCAAGCATCTTCCTCTCCTTGAAAATCCCATCTCTGGGCGTCTTGTCCTGCTGAAGTTTATAAATGCCATTTCGCCCTCAGCTCACCTGAAGCATTTTCGTCCTAGGGGTTCTGGGCTATTGCAGCAACGGAGGCATTGTAATATTGGCTTTGCAGGCAGAATGCCGCTGCTTCAAAAGTGGGTAGAAACATGACTATTTTTCCCCCTTAAACTGCCTATATTCCCCTCAATATTTTAAAACAGTAGGTGCAGCCGTACACCGTATCATCATTTCTCCTGTTACTTGAGGAGCGATGGGTTTGGGGAAATAGGTGAATGGGAGTAGTCCTAACAATTACTAGCGCAGAGGGGTGTCTTAAATGCTAGGAACATGATTGTGCAAGCTCAGAACAGGCTCTGCTAGAGTGCTCCTAAAAACAAAAGCTGGTCTGTGTAGAAAAATGTGAGTAAACACAACCTGCTGTGTTGTGTTCCATGCTTGATTAGATAAGGGGACAATACAGCCACACTGAAGATTGCAAAGCAATTGTGAAGATTGCCAAGCAGTTGGCATTGCTGAAACTGCAGAAAGGAAAGTGTTTCATTGCTTTGTTAAGCTGTGGCTGATGTCAGAATTGCTTATTTCTGTCTGTAACTGAATAACAAGGGACTTGTTTCCACCAGATCCTGCAAAAGATGGCAGTCTTAGGAGCACATGTGTGAGCACCTAGAAAAGAACAATACAGTTAACAGAAACAGAAACATTTATAAAGTGACTAAATTAGTGGATGAGGGAAATGCTGTAGACAGTATACTTAGACTTCAGTAAGGATATTTGACAAAGTAGACCACATCCTACTTCTCGGTAAGCAATGTGGGATAGATTGCAGCACCACCAGATGTATTTATAACTGGCTGACAAATTGCACTCCCATGTGTGGTCCTTAATGGAACTACATCTGCATGGAGAGAAGTAAGCAATGGGGTACCCCAAAGCTCTATCTTAGACACAATATTCCTCAATATCTTCATAAATGATTTAGATGAGGGAATAGAAGGGTAACTCACAAATCTGCAGACAATACTAAGCTGGCAGGAATAGCCAACACCCCAGAAGATGGACTCAAGATCCAGAAGGATCTTGACAGACTTGAACACTGGGCTCTATCCGATAATATCATTTAGCGGTGAGAAAACTAAGGTCTTACACATAACAAAAAACCAAATGTACAAGTATAGAGTGCATGGTACAAAAACAGTAACGGTGAGAAGGATCTAGGTAGGAGTCCTGGTTGACACCTACTTAAGTATGATCCAGCTGTGTGCTGCAGCTGCCAAAAAAGCCAATGCAGTCCTAAATTGCATCAATGGAGGGATAGTTTTGGGATCACGTGAAGTGATAGTACCGCTTTATACTGCACTGGTAAGACCACATTTGGAATACTGCAACCAGTTCTTCTCACCATGATACAAACAAGTTGTTGAGACCAGAAGTAATGGGTGGAAGATCGTTAAAGAGAGATTCAACCTAGAACTAAGGAGAAATTTCCTAAGAGTGAGAACAATCAGTGGAATCAATTAGTCAGTGGAATAGCTTGCCTTCAGAAGTTGTAGGTGCTTCATCCCTGAAGGTTTGTAAGAAGAGATTGGACAGCCATATGTCCAGAATGATATAGAGCAAGGGTCTTCAAACTTGGCAAATTTAAGACTTGTGGACTTCAATTCCTGAGCTAACATGACTGGAGGAGGAATTCTGGGAGTTGAAGTCCACAAGTCTTAAGTTTGAAGACCCCTGATATAGAGCCTCCTGCATGAACAAGGGGTTGAGCTAGAACACCTCCAAGATATCTTCCAACTCTATTATTGTGTGTTCTATGCAAATCATGAAAGAGGAAGCAGGGCCAGATTAGGGACATCCAAGATGGCTGCCATCTCAAATCCCATTTCTGCCACCTTTGAGAAACTATGATATTTTAAAGATACAAAAAATGTTGAGACCCTGAATAGTGCAGAGGGAAGATTAAACAAAGATGATAAAGGGTCTGGAGGCTTAATCACATGATGAATGGTTGAGGGAGCTAGGGACTGTGTGTCTAGCTTGGCTCTTGATAATTGCCCTTTAGCATTTGAGGGGCTATCACAGAGAGGAGGAGTCAACCTATTTTCCAAAGCACCAGAGGGCGGGATAAAAAATTATGGGTGGAAGATCATCAAAGAGAAATCCAACCTAGAATTAAGGAGAAATTTCCTAAGAGTGAGAACAATCAACCAGTGGAAGGGCTTGCCTTCAGAAGTTGTAGGTGCTCCATCACTAGAGGTTTTCAAAAATAAACTGGACAACCATTTGACTGGGGTGATACAGGGGAATTGGACTAGTGGATCTCTATGGTCTCTTCCACCTTTATGGTTCTAAATTGCCCACCCCCACCCCAATGGACTGAAGAAGGGTAAATGTTTCTGTATTCCAGAAGGAGGAGGGGAAAAAGAGGACCTGGGTAAGCACAGATCGGTGGGGTTGTTGGCCAAGATGGTGGGCAAAATTCTGCATTCAGCACTCAGTATGTGAAGATGGGAAAACTAATGGACTGTGTAGTAGAAGTCAGGATGGGAATATTGAGTGCAAATCGTGCCAGCAGACTTCACCTCCTGTTCTCAAACCAATAAGAAGGCAAAATGTGGGCTGATATTTGCTTCCATCTTTATGGCTGCCCTTTTTAACATCATGACTCTGGGCAGCTAATAACAGTAAAAACAAACAAAAAACAAACACAGCATCACAATAAATGCAAAACACACCCAAGATAGTAAGTAATCCATTGCAACTTTCAGCCCAGCCATTGCAAGGCTCTGCCATTCATCTCCCACCCATGCCCAGGGACACAGCCAAGTCTTCAAGGCCTTGTGAAGCACTGTGAAGCAGTATAGAAGTCTAAGGGCCAGTGCTGACAGGAAAACCAGCTCAGAGACATGAGTGCTGTCCTGACTGGGACGCTCCCACAGCTGACACGGTGGCCATGACCTACCAGGCTGCCTCAGACTCTGCCCTCAGAGAAGGCAAGTTGAAGTCCCCAGAACCTGGGAAGCTCTACTGTCATCCTGATTGTGGAGTCAAGGAGCTCAAGAAGGGAGGTCTGACCAAGGCTTCCTGAGACAGTAACAATCACACGCTTAGTCCCCAAAACCCTCTTTTTTATCTCAACGGCTGTGAATTATATGCATTCACAGCCCGTAATGAGTCCCAAACAGATTGTGAATAGTCCAACAGAAGTCTGCCACATTCCTTCGGGGTAAGGCTGATAAGCACCCACCTTTATCTCCCTTGAAATGTTGCCAACAACTAATTTGCCAATTAGCTGTACAAGGCCAAATGCAACACAAAGTCAACACTGAGCTTCAGATTTTAAACCGATCAGAACTAACAAAATTGCTTCCTGCAAAGGCTCATGTCCCTTTGCTCCTCCTTTATGTCTTATGGGAGGAGCCAATCATCTCCAAGCCTTACTCCCAAGTCACCCCTTCTGTCTTAACTGTTCTTGCCTTCTGGCAGCTCTGTGCAAGCGTGCTCTGGGAACAGGCTCCCCCTGCTCTCCTGCCTCGCTGATGTCAGATTCTGGAGGCACATAACTCCCAGATGGCCCTGGCCCCATTTCTTTGTCAGACACAGGACCCATGTCTGAGCTCTCCCCAGACTCCAGGACTCCAGGACTGGCCCATGTTCCTCCCCACTGTCCGACTCTGCTGCCAGCTCTGTAGGCTGTTGGTGGACCACAACAGGAGATAGGTACAACAGCAACAGAGCCCAACTTAAGGAACTGGTGTTCACATCTGGCAACCTGTGGAGCAGCATCCCTGAAAGAGACTCCCAGATCAGGGTTCTCCAACCTTGGCAACTTTAAGACTTGTGGACTTCAACTCCCAGAGTTCCTCAGCCAGCTGGCTGAGGAACTCTGGGAGTTGAAGTCCACAAGTCTTAAAGTTGCCAAGGTTGGAGAACCCTGTACCGATGACAACTGCCACGCCTTCATCCTGCCCAAACTTGGGTGGGCATTTCTCTGAGAGGGACAGACCTTACTTGATGCCCAGACAGGCTTCAGCATCACACGCTGGACAATCGGTTCACCAATGTGGGAAGCCTTATTGCAGAACTGTGAACCCCCATTCAAAGTTGATTCACGGTTTAAGAATACTTCTGAGTGGACAGCTGGTTAGCTGGCTTCAAGAAGAGAAATGTCTACCACGATCTTCCCTATAGATCAGCCGCCAAATGTTTCAAGACTCAGTCCATTTTCCTAAAGAAAGAAGGAGGGAAGCTTCTCAACCAAGAGCACAGGGGGCCCAGACTTGTGGGTCTTATCGGCCTGACCAGGGCATTGGCCAACAAGTCTGACTCTCATCCTGGATCTTGATGGATCTGCCTTCTTTCCCGCTAGAGGTCTTATCAGGTGGTTGAAGGAGGAGAGCAGTCTTTGCTTTCCCACAGATCAGCAAACAGGTCTCCAGAAAAGAAGGCAGGTGCCAGGGATCCCCTCAGGTGCCAGGGCTGGAAACTGCTTACCCAGCTGCCACCTGAATGGAGAGGGTTTCTGGCAAGCAGCTGTAGGTTCCTCTAGAACAGAGGTCTTCAAATTTGGCTACTTTAAGACTTGTGGACTTCAACTCCCAGAATTCTCCAGCCAGCCAAGTCCTAAAGTCCTAAAATTGCCAGGTTTGGAGAGTCTTGCCCAATCAGATCTAACTACTCCTATCCAGGCAAAATGAATGAATGAATTTTTTATTGGCCAAGTGTGATTAGACACACAAGATGCATATTTGTCTTGGTGCATCTGCTCTCAGTGTACATAGTGGTTTTACCATGGTTTACTGCAGGGGTCCCCAAACTTGGCCACTTTAAATCTTGTGGACTTCAACTCCCAGAATTCTCCCAGCAGCTGCTCTAGACCCCTGTTCTAGATAGCGGCTTCCTGGGGGGGCTCTTCTCAAAATTACAAGACAATGGGAAGCTGCCTTGAGGAGCGGATTCATAGCCAGTTCCCAAATTTAGCTGTCCAAGTTTTGTTCTGCTGCAAATTGATTTCGGCCCTGACATCCTGTAGGGCAAGATTTTGCTCCAGACGGCTTCTCTGATAAGCTCCGGAGCATTTTCTTCCCAGGAAGGTTTTGCAGAGCCTGCCATGTTCTCAGATGCTCAGCAGCCGTGGCCTTTCCTTGAGCAGCACTTTCTCTACCAGCTCCTCTCTGCCTTCCGGAGTCCTACCTGGGCCAGGGGCGGGGGTGAGGCAGGGACCAAGCCTCCTCCAGGTAAAAGGCTGCTGGGAGAGCTTCCAGGGTCCTGCTATGGAGCGAAGCCAGCATCTCACTCAGGTTCACACAGGAAGGAAAAGCACCACCCAATGAAGGCGGTTCCTACCCTCTACTTTTTTTTCCTGTACATGTTGATTCATGGTGCAATTTATCTACATTGTGGACTCAAGTGCTATTTTACAGATTGTGCCTGTGTACTTAATCGTATCCAATATTTGCATCCCACCCGCGTTTGCAATCATTGAAACTTCCACAACCCACACCCATTTCTCTGGGTTTTCTCTTAGAGCCCAGGAGGGCCCTTCCTTTCCTCCTTGGTGCTCCAGGCCCCCAGAGAAGCCCTCTCCTCCTGCCCAGTTGCGGGGCTCTCCTGCTTCTCTGCCTCTGCAAAGGCCAAGTGGCTTCGGATGGCCTGGAGCTGCCCTTGGTTATCATGGGCAGGTGGAAGGAGGAAGGGAGGGAGAGGTGGCCACTTCCACTCACAGAGAGCTTATAGCTGCCTCACTCCTGGCCTGGTGAGAGATGAAGAGACACCCCATTCTCCACAATCCTCTAGGCTAATTTGGGGGGACATTGGCAGGTCGGAGGTTGCAGAGACCCTGGCCTCACTGGCCCAGAGCCACTCTGTTTCTTGGTCACGGGAGGGCCAGGCTCTTGGGGCTTCCCTCTGGTGAATGGGGGAGGCTAAAGGCTGAGCCACACAGCCTTTCCAAGGGCTCCTGTGAACAGCAACCAACATCCTCCAAACAGCTGGGGGCCAAGGGTCCAGACGAGAGCTGCTATGAGCCCCGGTGGCGCAGAAATTAGAGTGCAGGACTGCAGGCTACTTCTGCTGACTGCTGGCTGCCTGCAATTTGGCAGTTCGATTCTGACCAGCTCAAGGGTGACTCAGCCTTCCATCCTTCCCAGGTTGGTAAAATGAGGACCCAAGTTGTTGGGGGCAACATGCTGACTTTGTAAAATCGCTTAGAGAGGGCTGTAAAGCACTGTGAAGTGGTATATAAGTCTAAGGGCTATTGCTATTGCTATTACTAGAGTAGCCTGTGCTTTCCCCAAGACAGGGGGTTCCTCACACTCTGCCCCCAGAGTGGGTGGGATGGCAGGAGAGACGGCTCCATTCTTTTCAAGGAGGATTGCTTCATTTAGGCACCCGGTGTGTGTTTACTTGTAAGCGTTATCCTAAGATAGAGAAGCCATTCATGACTAGGAGAGAGCAGAGCCAAATTCTTGGTATGGATCAATAATTGTTTGCTGCAATTACCCAGCAAGCATACCAAGCATCTCTGGGGTCCTCTGTGCTTTAGCTGGAGTGGGGATTCCTCCTTGCCTGCTCCGTAGTAGCTGCCCCCAAATTAGGGAGTTTAACAGCTATTAAATCAGGCAAGCTTGTTACATGGATGTATTCAAAGTTCTTGAGTTGCAGTCAAGATGAGCTTCTTTAAAATGTAATAGCGACAAAGGCAAACTTCTTCATTCTGAAAACCAACAAAAACCAAATGAACAGGTATGTAATGGGAGATACCCAGGGTGGGATACGACAGGGTTAACTACCCTAAAGGCTGCTAGCGGTGCCTGTAAATTGTCATCAGCACGCTGTGTGCAGAGAGGCAGCCTTTGAAACAGCCCTCTTTTCCTGCTTTTTTAACTGCAGCTGTGTCTCCTTTGGCAGCTGAAGTTGAAAAATCAGGAAATAAAGATCAGGTAAGAGCCCGGATGGGTGGGTGGGCCAAAACACCAGCAGACATAGAACCGGTTCTATGTCTGCTGCTCTTCAGAGCTACCGGTTCTACAGAGGTGGACAGAACCGGTAGAAACTCACCCCTGGAGATAGCCAGCTTGGTACAGGCAGTCCTCGATTTACAACAGTTCATTTAGTGATCGTTCAAAGTTACAACATCACTGGAAAAAATGACTAATGGCCATTTTTCATTCTTACAGGTACGAGCGTTTCAGCCTTTCTATGGCCACATAACCAATGTACAAATGTTTGGCAACTGGCTCATCTTTATGATGATTGCAGAGTCCCAGGGCACGTGGTCACCTTTTGCGACCACCTGACAAGCAAAGTCAATGAGGAAGCCAGATTCATTTAACAACCGTGTTACTAACTTAACAACTACAATGATTCACTTAACAAGGTCAATTGTGGTCACAAGTTGAGGACTACCTGTGTTGCTTTTAGTGAAAACAGTCTTGGAATGCTACTTGCTTGCAAATGGAAGAAGAATCAGCAGTGGGATATGACTGCAAAAAAGGAGAATGCAATTTGAGGTGGCATCAGCAAATGATATTCTACCGGACTTTATTTTGGTCAGCTCCTGCTTGAAAACTGCCCCATTCCAGTCCCAAAAGTGCTTTTTTTTTCAAGAGGGAACTGGACTTTCTGGATTTTTTTTGAAAATGTTTTGCTTCTCATCCAAGAAGCTTCTTCAGCTTCTTGGATGAGAAGGGTGGTGGGGAATGGAAGGGAGCTGAAGAAGCTTCTTGGATGGGAAGCAAAACATCTTCAAAGAAAAACTAGAAAATCCATTTGAATCTTGAAAAAACACCTTTGGGACAACCCTGAGCTGGAGAATCTCCATAGACATTGAGCTATGTCCCATTCTGGGTATTACATATTAAGAAGAATTCAGAGAACTAGGAGCAGGTCTAGGGAGGTCATTGAGGATCAGGGCTGGGTTTGGTTAGTCCAGAGTGATGCATCTCAAAAAAGAGCATTCTTCAAATACCTCGAAGGACATAACACAGAAGAAGGTCAAGCTCTTTTCTCTCTCCTTTCAAAACACACCGCAGGGAATAATGAATTTATCTTAGAGGCAGGAAGATTTTGATGGAATATTAGGAGAGGAGCAGCTGGGCAGGAGAACAACTGAGTTAGCAATCCCTAAAGTGATGAGGACCAGAAAAAAGATACCCACAAGATCAAGGCAAAAATTAAATTTGCTTTGCTTTAAATGTTATTTAAGTAAATGCAGTAAATATGATTATTTCATGTTTGCTTAGTAATCCCTGCTTTTTGCCACAAAATTAACATGTGGCAATTTTTCAGGCGTTCTATAATATCGGATACATATGTTTTTTATTAATTCATTAAATCATGGGCAATGCCTGTTTTTCATCTAATAATTTTATATAGTGGTATTTATTGAAGTCAACAAACATTTTTGGAGTCTAGAGACATACAATATTTTGTTGCTAACATACATCAGTGAATGAAAAGAAACTGAAATTTCAGTTACAGATTAGGGAAAATATAGCTGGATTTTTTTTTTCTCATTCAAGTACATGAACCTCCTAAAAGTCTATTTGGTGGCCTTTTTTGCTCAAGAACCCCAAGTCTAAAGGTTTCCTAACATAGTTGCAAAATTTTGAAAATAAAAAAGGAGCAACTTTTATTTTTATTTTTAATAAAGTTATCAAGTTTATATCTAATCGAAGGATATATTCCAGGTTATTTCATGGCAAGTTGCCATTCAAGATGCTATTCTGTTGAAAATATGTTGGAATTAGGTTATTTCTCTTCAACAAAGGAGGAGACCTTAGATGCTTTGGAGAATAGATTGACCCTCTGTTTTCCGTGAGAGTCATTCAAATGTTAGACTGCTTATCCTGTCACCCCTAGTCCTTCTCCTTGTTAGATTAGACCAGGGGTGTCAAACTCGATTTCATTGAGGGCTGCATCAGAGTTATGTTTGACCTCAAGGGGGGACCAGAGTGGGCATGGCCAGTTTGACATTACTTGGGCCAGGGGCACTTGTGGTGGCCTGGCCAGGGTGGGGGGATCCGTTGTCTCCAGCGGAGGAAGGTGAGAGCAGGGAAAGGGCCAAACCCTTGTCCTCCAGAGGAGCTTGCCTTCTATTGGTGACCAAGTGCTAAGGCAGGACCTTCCTTCCTTCCTTCCTTCCTTCCTTCCTTCCTTCCTTCCTTCCTTCCTTCCTTCCTTCCTTCCTTCCTTCCTTCCTTCCTTTCTTCTCTTCTCTTCCCTTTCCATTCTCCTTTCTTCTTCCTTCCTCTCTTTCCTCCTTTTTTCTTCCTTGCTCTCTTCCAATCTTCCCTTCTTTTTCTTTGTCTTTCTTCTTTCCCTTTCTCCTTTCCTGGAAACTCAAATGCAAAAGAGGAAATATTTCTCTTTTTGTCTTGCTTTGCTTTCAGTTTGTTTTGCCAGCCTTTGCCATTTCCACAGCTGCTCTGTGGGCCAGAATTCGGTGCACAGGCCGGCCTTGAGTTTGACACCCCTGGATTAGACATAGCTAGTTCCAGCAATCATCCATCTGTGGTTTAGCCTCCAGACTCCTTATCATCTTTGTTGCTTTTCTTTGCACTTTCTTGAGAAATCTATGTTGGCTCTTAACAATCACGATGCTGTCTTCACAATGCTTATAGATATCCTGCTCTCTTAACTGCTCTAACATCTTTCTGAGATTGCTGATGTTAGGCTTCCTGGTTGATATAATTCCTGGGGATCCCCCTTTTTTTATCATATCCTCGCTGGCCTGCTCCCTTCTCCCCGCTCTGTTATGCTTATTTCTAGTCTGTGCTGATGACATGACTTCCTCCATTGGATGAAAGGACACAGATGGAAGACAGGTAGTCCTTGACTCAAGACCACAATTGACACCAAAACGTCTGTTGCTGAGTAAGGCAGTTGGTATGTGAATCATGCTTGATTTTATGACTTATTTTGCTACAGCTGTTAAAAAAAATCACTATGGCGTTAAATGAATCTGGTTGTCGTTAAGGAGATTCCCTCCTTGATGTTGCTTGCTTGAGGCCACCCCGAATGTCTCAGCGGGGCTGCAACCACCCAAAATGCATGCTGGTGCCAAGCATCCAGATTTTGATCACGTGACCATGGGGATGCTGTGAGAGTCGTAAGTATGAGAACTGGTCATAAGTCACTTTTTTTCAACACCGTTGTAAAATCAGTCGTTAAACAGATGGTCGAAGGTCGAGGACTCCTGTAGCAGCTGAGTCCCTCTGCTTTTTGAAATCATCCCTCAAGATTCCTCTGTCTGAACTGGATCCCTCATCTCCCTTGTTCAGCCTGGCCATCGACATATTTGAAGAACTCTTTTGTTGATGGGTTTGCTGGCCCTTTCCCCTTTTAGTTATTATTATGGTTCATAAGTTTGCAGTTCCAATATTAACCCCTCTGGGTGCACGGGTCCTTTTGCCGATTGAATGGATGGATTTTTTTTAATTGATTGATTTATTTATTTTGTCAAACGCTTACAATACAATAGAAAAAAAAAACATAAGTTTAAACACATGAAATAGGAACTAATAATTGGGGACAATAGGACAGGGACAGTAGGCACTATTGGGCACTTATGCACAATCTTCCCTGATGAAATACTTGATATTTCCCACGTTGGTCCGCAGCTGAAAAACAAAGATGGCTCGATGGCCCCACGCCTCTGCAGGGTCGTTTGCAAAAATGAATCAAACAAACATAAATTCATTTTCTCAATAAATTCACTCGCAAAGAGCAACAACCACCCGTTTACTTTGGAAGCCCTGCTGCTGACTGACCTGAAAGGGACCAGGATGAAAGCGGATGTAACCGAAGAGCTGGGGCTGCCATCAGCCTGGGCGAAAACAAGAGACAACTGTGCATGTGGAGTGGGGGGGATCACCGTGGTTGTCATCACTGCTGCGAAAGGGAGGTGGGGGAGGTCAGAGGCCTAAAGAGAAGGACAAAGAAACGGAGGCGCTTGCAGACACCCCTTCCCCAGATCAAGAGGGAGCTGAAGCCCACTTTGGCATCTTCTGAGCACATGGGGCAGGAAGTGGGGAGAGCCAGCAGCCCTGGGATCAGATGGAAACTAACAACAGCTGCAAAAATCGGGGGTGGGGTCAGCTTTCCGAAACCTGGTGCACATTTGCTGCCATTCCCCACCCCCCTCCGTACGTTTCCTGGTTCAAGTGAAACCTGTTTTCAAGAAAAGGACTAGGTAAGGTGCTGGTTGCCATGGCGTCTCTTCCTGGCCCTCCCCACCCCCGTCCTCTTCACCCAAACAGATGGGACCCAGCTGTTGAGTCAGAGCCAACATATGTGCCTCTGAGAGACCTGGGCCTGGGGCTGTGGGTGGGCTTCAGAGGCGAGAAACTTCCCCTGTTGCTGGCACTTGGAGGGAGGGCCGAAGACCGCGATGCCCACAGACACATGGAGGAGGTATGAAGAGGCAAGCTTCAGGGGACTTTCTAGAGGTGGTTCTACTGAGCAGCTCCGTTTTTTCCAAAAGAGACGAACTTTTTTGTCCGGCCATCTCCTTTAGGATCCTCGGCCAGATGAGCAGCTGCTGGCAAAGACAACAGAGTACCTGCTCTTTGGGAAGGAATCCCTGCTGTCTCTGCGTTGTGTGACGCTATGTGAGAATGGCCTTGGAAAACAGCAGGAGACTAGACAACTGGCATGGAGCAAATGCTTCAGAAGGGAGCCTCCCTACTTTTCCAGAAAATAAAAGGAAAGGAGGGGAGAAATGTGTTTATTACATGAAGGAGAAAGAGAGGAGAGAAATATGTTTACTACCGTCTACCTATTCCAAACTGATTATGCATTTGACTCAGAGGTGGCATTCAGCAGGTTCTGACCAGTTCAGGAGAACCAGTAGCAGAAATTTTTAGTAGTTCAGAGACCTGGCAAATACCACCTCTGACTGGAGATTTTATAGCTATCCTTTCCCTGTCATGCCCACCAAGCCATGCCCACAGAATTGGTAGTAAAAGAAAATTGAATCCCACCATAGATTTAACCCTACCTTCAGGTTCTGCCTGGTCATCTCCTATAAATACCGTTTGGTGAGACCACACTTAGAATAGTCCATCCAGTTCTGGTCAACGCAATACAAAAAAAATGTTTGGACTCTGGAAAGACTTCAGAGAAGAACAACAAAGAAGATTAAGGGGCCGGAGGCTAAAACATATGACGAATGGTTGTGTGAGCTGGGAATGTTTAGTCTAATTGACTAAAGATTGACTCGGCCTTCATCCTTTCATGGTCAGTAAAATGAGGACCCAAATTGTTGGGGGCAATAGACTGACTCTGTAAACAGCTTAAGAGAGGGCTGTAAAGCGGTGTATAAGTCTAAGTGCTCTTGCTATTCCTAATGAAGAGAAAAATTAGGGGTGATATGATAGCAGTCTTCCAATATTTGAGGCGCTGTCATGGAGAAGAGGGAGTTGACCTTCTCCACAGGACCTGAGGACAGGACAATAAACAGATGGAAGCTTAAGAAAGAGAGTTAAGGAGAAATTTTAGGTCAGTGGGAGCAATTAATCAATGGAATAGCTTGCCTCCTAGAGTTGTGGGTGCTCCATCAGGGGAGGGTTTCAAGAAGAGATTGGACAGCCATTTGTCTCTTCCAACTCTGTTATTTTGTAAGCGTATGGGATCCTTGAACAGATAGAGCAGCATCTTTAAGAATCTGTCCCTTTCTACATTTAAAAGAAAGTGACCACAGCTCAGCATCCATCTGTTCTGTAGCTCCCACTGCTCCTAACCTGGCAGAAGATCAAGGCTGGTGTCTTCCTCATGAAGGGATCTCTCATGGCCTGCCTGATCTGAAGAACAAAGAAGACAGAATGCCAAGCGCCATGAGCCCAGCAATGGAGTGTGGTTGCAGTACCTCCACCCTGGTGCTCCATTGCCCTGCAGTGCCATGTCCTCCATAAGAGAATGCCTCCCATCTCTGTCTGGCTTCGCTGGCAGCTGAGGGAAGACCACAAATGACCATCAGCACTGTTGGACGCAGTCCTCTCTCTCTCTCTCCCCTGGCATCAGAGCGGTCAAGCCACAGCAGCACTTGGCTCCACTGATGAACCCCAGTCTGGTGTGTGGCACTTCCTGGCTCCCACAATGCTCTTGCTGACTGAGAGGCTTGTGGGAAACATTCCTTGCACAAACTCAGGAGATCTTCCAAATTTTCCCAGTCCAGAGTCTGGGTGTGCCAATGATGCCTTTGCCCCAGAATGGATTTCTCCACACCTAGAAAGCTGACCTGCCAGGGAAAAAGATCATCACCCCCCCCCGCCCTTCCCATGGTTGCTAAGCTTGGAGGAGGTGAGAGGCTATATCTGAATCAATCAAGCAACCTTAAGATCAACAACATGACTGATGCATTGAATTATGATGGTCATTTTAGAAACATCGGAAGGAGCATCTTTCTCTCTTCAATATTGGTTGAAGGACCAAGATATATGAATGCACTATGTCAAGATGTCATGATGTACTGTAGATATGGAAGTGTGGCAAGGGTTCATTTTTCATTACAATGACACGCAATCCAACCTGGCTAGAAATACGACAGCATCTTTTTTTCTTTTTGAATCAGCAGCTAAATAATCAGCCAGATTTAATCACAATTAAATTAATTAAATTAATTCAGTTTGAAGAGAAGGTTGCTCCTGAAATACCTTGCTGGACCACATGATCTCTATGTGCTAAATATGGAATACCAAAAGTGGAGTTTGTCTCATTTGCACTGTCTGTGGTGGCTTGATGAAGCAGTCAAAAACAGACCGCGGGAGTTCTTCTGATGGGTTGCATGGTATCTTTCCTGCCTGATAGTCTCTCTTTTAAATAGTAGCTTAACATAACTCAGGCATCCAAAGTTTTACACTTTGGTAGGAAAAAAAAATCAAAGGAATAATTGTAGGATGTGGGGAATCAGAGTAGTTACTAGTAAGGATCTGGGATCTTGGTGGAGCACAAGCTGAACATCAATCAATTCTTGGGTACAGCTTCAAAATAAGGAAGTGCAGTCCTAGGCTCGCCAGCAGAAGCACAGGGTCAAAATAAGAGAAACCCTGTCTCGGTGTGATTGGTCAGACCAACTTGAGGACAGGACAAGATGGAAACTTATCAAGGAGAGATCCAACGTAGAATTAAGGATAAAAATCCTGATAGTGAGAACAACTGATCAGTGGAATGGCTTGTATCCGGAAGTTGTTGGCACTCCATCATTGGAGGTATTTAAGAAGATATTGGGTACTCATTTGTCCGGAACAGTATAGGATCTCCTGCTTGAGCAAGGGGTTGGATTAGAAGACCTCCATGGTTCCTCCCAACTCTTTTATTCTGTTAGAGGACCCAGATTGTTGTGGGCAGTATGCTGAATCTATAAACTGCTTAGAAAGGGTTGTAAAGCAATATATATATATAGTCTATGGCTATACTCCAACAATATTACATCCAGTTCTGGGCACTGCGTCCTATGGAAGACATAGAGAACATGCTAAGTTTACTAACTATTACTATCAATATTTTGAATGGGAAAAGTGAAAGGATATTTCTGCATGGAAATGGTAAAGCCTTTGAATGAATGACTTGTAGTTGGATTTTTGGTGTTTGAAATTAAGGTGAGAACAAAAGAGGTCGACAGGACCAGGCCCTCAGTCTGATAAGGTGGCTTTCATATTAGCCCCTCAGGTGTCCAAAGCTTGAGATTTCAGAATTATTAACCTGAAAATTCCAAAATACGTGCCCAATCAACCAGAAGATCATTTCCATGTAGCCTGACATTTGCCACTCTAGTAATTTCTATGCTGTAAACCTGCTTTGGGGGGAGGGGTCATTGTCTTTGTCTTGACCTAACCAGGTTACAGGAAGAGAAAACCGGCTTTGGTCCTCCAGCAGTGCACTTCCCCATGCATTTGGCTTCTGTTCCCTACTCACAGCCTCTTTTCTCCTAACCAGCGAGCATTTCATTATCTTGTAAAGTAATTAATATGCACAAGAAAGAGGAAATCCCTGCTTCAAATTCATTTCACTTAGGAAATCAATCTGATCTCTCCCAAGGGATTCACCTGCCAAATTTAATTAGAAATCATTTAACATGTTTCAGATATAATAGAGACGAGTTTGTGATATTGAAGAGATGCATTTGCAAGCATTGGATTCTGGACATACATTTATAAAGAATGTATTTTTTATTTAGAACATTTACATGGCTACCCATCTTAAAAGCATAGCAGCCAAAGGAGAAAAGACATTATAAAACTTGGACAAAGAAATTTAAAAAATACAATTAAAAGCAGCTGCAATACAACCACTAAGGCATCACATAATTAATTTTTACCAGAGGAACACACATCCTAGGCTTCACTAATGTGCTGGCTCTGGAGAAAACCCAGATCTTCACAACCTTAGAATAAAATAGAAAATAAATTTGTGAGGGACCTTGGAGTTCTTCTAATCCAACCCTCTCCTCAAACAGAAGATCCTGTACCGTTTAGACATGTCCAGTCTCTTAAAAGTCTCCTTGATGGAGGTAACTTCTCAAGGCAACCTGTTCCACTGACTCTCATTGATTGGAATTTTTTTCCTTAGTTCTAGGCTGCTTCTCTCCTTGATTACTATAGTATCTATCCATCACTTTTTCACCTGCTTTCATATACCTTGGAAAATAGGTTGACCCCTTCTTCTTTGTGGCAGTCCTTCAAATATTTGAACATTGCCATCTTTTCACTAGCCATACCCAATTTCGGCAGCCATTCTTCATGTTTTAGCCTCCAAACAACTAATCACCTACGTTGCTATTCTCTGTATTCTTTCTAGAGTCTCAACATCTTTTTTATAATATAGTGACCAAAACTGGATGTGGTATTCTAAGTGCGGTCTTATTAAGGCTTTATATAGCAGTACTAATAATTCACGTCATCTTGATTCTATCCCTCTGTTAATGTAACCTAGGATTGTGTTGGCTTTTTTGGCTGCTGCCACACACTGCTGGGTCATATTTAAGTGATTGCCTGCTAAGACTGTAAGATCCCTCTCACACTTACTGCTATTGAGCCAAGTTTCAATCACTAATCAATACCTGTATATGTTCTTATTCTTGTCTAAGTGTAAAATCTTACTGTGGCATTTCGTTAGATTGGGCCCAATGTTTAATTCTGTGAAGATCTGAGAAAGAGCTGGAGGGGGAAAAAGGCCTGGAGGGTGGGGAAGAGGAAGAGGAGTTTGCAAGTCACCCAGAGGAGAGTTGAAAGAGATGAAGGCTGAAAGAGATGACATGGCATCAACAGAAGAGGAATGAGCAACGGTTCTCAGAGAAGATTTGCTGGTTTTGCATGGAGATTTCCCTCCCTCTTGTCTTCCTTTACCGTTGTGCAAGGGGACAGTCTGTGTGGAATACACGAAAGCCTGATTTCTCTTGAGAAAACCTCTCTGAAGTATTCCCAGGAGACATAAATATGCAGTTACGTTTTTTTTCTTTTTGGCAGATAATTGAACTTCTTCAGAGCACTTCTTAACTGTAGCATTTGTGTAGCAAACATGGCAAACATCTTTGAAAGGAAACCATATGTTTTTAAAAGTTTAATGAATCCTGAAATGAGGTTTGGACATTCTTGAGAGATTTGCAACATCCTCTCCAAAGTCTGTTTAATGCTGAGAGCCCAGGACAGCTGACGATTGCATCACAAAGCCAAACGCAACCACAGACACACAAACACACACAAATACCCCTGCCCTGATTAAGAATCATGTTCTTTGTTGTCCCTTCCTTCCACTGTCCCCTCAGACTCTGGAGGGAAGATCCACCACTGTCAGATAAGGGTGTGTGTGTGTGTGTGTAGGTTTTTCACATGTCTTCTTGAGAGCTGCACTTGGGGACTCCCATCCTCTCAGGGAAGTGGCTTTAAAGGAGAAAAATTGGCCAGATTCTGAAAAAAAGGCCATCCTTTTCATAGCTAAAATTGGGATTGACACCCGGCTCCTGCAGGATACCAAGGGAGGAAAGATCCATCCTGTAGCTCTTTGAGAGACTTCAGGCCTCTGACAGCTGAGACACACAATGGAGATAAAGAGATGCTTCAGTAAAGCCACTTCTTCAAAAGGGAGAGGATATTTTATGGCTTCTTCTCTCCGGGATAGAGTTTTAACTCTGGTGACTACAAGCCGCCAGACCCAGAAGGAAGCAATTTGGGCTTTCCTTATTCTAATTTAGCTCTTTCTCACTTGCCATTTTAGGGCATTTTGCCACATCTGAAAGCAGTAAATCCCAGAGCTTAACGGTGCACTTTATCAAGGAAAACCTTTCTTTTATCAAGCCCAAATCAGTCAAAGTTTTACTTTAATGAGGAATCCCAAATTCTAACATGGAATAAACTTTTTCGGGGAGCACATTTTCTGCCTCTTGCAAGATTTTCTGTACTTCTCCTGGGTCTTCCCTTATCAGTCGCTGCCCTGTGCTAAATAGCCTGGGATGTAGCCATCCAACCTTATATCATTTTGGTTGCTTATCTTTTTGCAGCTTTACAATATTATTTTTCAGAAAATCTGGTGGCTTTTGATTTTCAGTTCTTAATCATTCTAACTACTTGTGTGTTCTTGAAGTATTCACATGCCATTTGCTCTTTTCCTGGACTCCAAGCTTCCCTTCCTGAGCATTCCTGGCCAGTTCCTCTCCCACTGAAATACAGGCAAAGTTTGGACCAGAGTCTGCTACCAGCCAGAAGATTAAGTAATAGAAAACATTTAAGAGTAAAGTTATTAGTAAGTTTACTCTTGTTGGAGCTGCTTGATGGTTTATTAGTATTGTTTTTATTGAACAATGATGAACAAGCAACATCAGGAAATCACATTAACATAAACCCAAGACGCATATAGAGAAAAACAGGGTAGAAAAGCAGACAAAAAAGATCTGCTACAGTGTGAAAAAATGAGATTGGTGCATGTGCAGAAGGACATGCCAGGCAGAAAGCATCCAGCTACTTTCGCCCCAGTCGCTCTGCCCCGCCTGCTTGGAGGAGGAACATAAATGCTCAATCTGTTCTCTCGACGAGCTTTCAGCCCGGTGGTCTGTTGTCTGAATTCTCCATCGTGGAGGCTTTCTTTTGGCCTTTAATTGGGGTTCTTTCTTTGGAAGAGGCCAGCCTTGCAGTTGACAGCAGATGGCGAACAATTATCCTAATGAACTCCCTGAAGCTTCCCGGCCTTTGTCCACCACTTTCAGGAAGGCCCTTCTCCTCCGTGGTTGTCTCGCTGCTGCTTCAAGCCACCAGTTGGGAGTTAATTGCTTTTTATTTTAAGAGTTTTACGCAAAGGAGACTTTCTCATGGATGGCTTGTTTCTGTTTGGGGAGTTTTCCCTTCCAGGTATGGGGAGCCACTCTGCTCTCTGCTGGCTCCTTTACTTTCAGCTCCTGGCCACTGCTGGGCCCAAACCCTACCCTGCAGACTTACATTCTTGGCTGGATTTTATCTTAACCTCAACTCATTGAATGATGCTCACTAATTACACATGCTAGTGTTTGCACCAAGAGCACATCTGAATGTCACAAATGAAGGTGAATATATATGTCCCAGGATAATGTTGCAGAATCTTATCTGGGTCAGTGACCTGGATCAGAGATTTAATCCTCTGAACTTTTGAACTTATGCTGGAGCTCATGGCTCAGGAGACTAGACCTCTGGTTCCAGGGACCGACCCAGACTGGATCCTGCACATTTATGTATCATTCAAAACATGAACATACAAATCTTGGCAGAACCAGCTGGAAGGCAGATTTTGCAGCCCTGTGAAAGTTGGATGGCTTTTCTCTTTCCTTTAATTTGGGACTGCTCAGTTCCGGATTTGTTTATTTGTGTTGTGCTTTTGAGCAGAGCACTGGAGGAGTTCTGGCCTGCTGGTCCATCTCCTGCAGAAGGACCAAAAGGCAGAGCCCTGTCCTTAGGTCCAGGCCTCATCAACAGAAGGCATGGCCAAAACCATCAATAACAACATAATTGGAAGAAAATATTTTTGGGATGGATCTGTGAAACAAATATGTTACTATGGTTCTTATATTATTCTTATATCCTCTAGTCCATGGATCTCCAACCTTGGCAACTTTAAGCCTGGAGGACTTCCAACTCCCAGAATTCTGGGAATTGAAGTCCTCCAGGCTTAAAGTTGCCAAGGTTGGAGACTCCTGCTCTAGGCTCTCTTCTTTCTCCTCCTGCTCCTCTTTTGGGTGTCAAGGAAGATACAAAGTTCTGTGTTTTTGCTCTTCTGGTGGCACTCCTTATCACCCATCCTCTCCCACTTGTGATTGTAGGACTGTAACTTTGTCAATTTATATGGATTGTTTCCTAGTATGATTTGATTGCTTATTGTACCTTATAACTATCATTAAGTGTTGTACGTTATGATTCTTGATTCTTAACGAATGTATCTTTTCTTTATGTATACTGAGAGTATTTATACCAAGACAATTTCCTTGTGTGTCCAATCACACTTGGCCAATAAAGCTATTCTATTCTATTCTATTCTATTCTATTCTATTCTATTGTTAATTGGTGTTGTTGTAGTGTATCTTCAATGTTGTCTCTGCATCTTCTGGCTCTCCTCTGTTCTTTGACCTTCTCCTTTTTTTGTGTGTGCCTTTCACGGCATGGACTCCCAAGACATCCTCTCCAGATGAACAAACAACATTATTTGCTGTTTTTGTATGTAGTTTAAGATTGGTTTTATGCCAATTTTTTCTCTTCCCCAATACAATTTAAAAAGCATAATTGCTTTTGATCAGTGCCATTTATATGACGTGTTATAGACAAAAATTTCCTGTTTAGATGAGGAAGAGAGCCAGAAATAGCTATTCTTGCACCATCTACCCATTTAATTGTGAATGAAAAGATGTATCTGGAAGGTATTGATGAAACCAGTGTGCAAGGAAAGGGTGGTAGGCCTGACTCAGATATGACCACCTGAGTTTCATCCCAAGAGACAGGTGTCCCACTGGGAAGGAGCCACCCAGCTCTATCTCCTTTCTTCTGAAGCAGCTAGAGTCCCAACAGGTGCCTTAAACATCATGAGGCCATAGAGAAGCCCTGGCTAGTCTCACCACAGTGCATCCATCCCCCCCGCCCGGCAAGGATCCTCATCTGGGTGGTGGGATATCTTTGGTTTACCAGATGTGGGGCAGACTCTCTCCTTGGATGGTTTCAGGTCTCAGAATAATACAGGTACAAGCACATCTAGATGTGCCCTACTTTGATAGAAGAAAGCCTGCCTTCCTTCCTTCCTTCCTTCCTTCCTTCCTTCCTTCCTTCCTTCTGTTGGAAGAAATAGCCTTCTGGGTTCAGTTCCAAGTGGGGAAGAAAGACACTAGAAACATGGTGAGTGTTTGGAAAGATGGTTTAATGGTGGACAGGATCACATGCCTCAAAATATTGGGTGAAGGAAAAGAGGCTAGATGCTGAGAGTGCAATTGTTTTATATTCTCTGTTGTGATTTGAATTTGAGCTTGTATTCTGATTGGTTGTCAGAATCCCATGTAGCTCGCTCTGTAGGCTGTCCTGAGTCCCAGGCTTGGTTGAGCCTTGCTGGGTGATGATGTAATGAAAGGGCTTTGGGCAATTCCTATTATAACTCTACCTGGAGTAGATCTTTGTTATGTAAAATAGGCTGGCTAAGGCGCCATTAGCAAAGGTGTGTGTGTGTGTGTGTGTGTGTGTGTGTTCTGCCTCTCTGAGTTTCTACCTTTCTTTTTAGGGGAAATATTCTGCCTTTTTAATATTTCCTAGGATATTTCATTTTACTAGGAGAGGGGTGGGTTTTAACTTCCAACACTCCCTCCCTCCCTCCCTCCCTCCCTCTTTCTTTCTTTCTTTCTTTCTTTCTTTCTTTCTTTCTTTCTTTCTTTCTTTCTTTCTTTCTTTCTTTCTTTCTTTCTTTCTTTCTTTCTTTCTTTCTTTCTTTCTTTCTTTCTTTCTTTCTTTTTCTTTCTTTCCTTTCTCTCTTTCCCTCTCTCCCTCCCTCTTCTATTTCTTTTCATTCTTCTATTTCCTCCCTCTCTCCCTCTCATCTCTGTCTCTCACTCTCCTCCCTCTCCTTTTCCCTCTCCCTTTCTTTTTCTTTTTTTTATAGGAAATTTCCCAAACATTCATTGCCCAAGAACTTTCACTGCCATTTCATTTTTAAAAAAATATAAATTAGAAAAAGATAATTCTGTCTCCTCAAGGAAAAAACAAGCAGGATGTTTGAGCTTGCCGTTTTCATTTAGCCTCCACCACATTGTAAACCTACAAAACCGTAATTGCCATTTTGCACTCAGGCCAAAAGCATGCTTGTGCACGTTTAATAGTTGTTAGATATATTTCTCTGATTGCACGTACTCTTCTTAAACTTGTTCCCCATTTTATCTTTCCAATGGATGCTACAGGGAAGATCCAGTTTTTCTAAATAAATATATACATGCCACCTAGTACGTATTTTGAGGTTTTGTCACCATGATGACTTTGATCTGCCTAAGGGAAAAAAAACTATCTCTGTTATTACTTGGACCTAAAACAATTTTTGGATGTCAACTTTAGGCTACTTCAATTTTTTAACTGGACATTTCTAAATAAGGAGCACGGAACCAGCTGCCCTTGTGCTGCTTTAGCCTCCATGCCCCATGGGGCCCTATCTGGGGCCACATATTGGGGACTTAGAAGATCTGAGCCCCCAATCAATAGATTTCTCTCTACTTCTCTCTCCCTCTCTCTCAAAATGTCTATGACTGAATTATACAATGGACGGCTAAGGAACTAGGTATGTGTAGCTTAATAGAAAGAAGTATTAAGGGGTGACATGATGCTTGTTTTCCAAAACCTGAAGGCTGTCACAGGGAAGAGGGTGTCAATTTATTCTCCAAAGCACCTGAAAGCAGGGCAAGAAGCAGTGGGTGGAAGCTCATCAGAAGGAAATTCAATCTGGAAATAAGGAGGAATTTCCTGACAGAGAGAGCAATAATCAGCAGAATGGTTTGCCTTCCAGAGTTGTAGGTGCTCCATTGTTGGAGGTTTTAAGAGAAGATTGGACAACCATTTCTTCCAAATGGTCTAGGACAAGGGTCTTCAAACTTGGCAAGTTTAAGACTTGTGGACTTCAACTCTCAGAAGTCCTGAGCTAACATGACTGGAGGAGGAATTCTGGGGGTTGAAGTCCACAAGTCTTAAAGCTGTCAAGTTTGAAGACCCCTGGTATAGGGGGTTGAGCAGTGGGTTGGACTAGAAGATTTCTAAGACTTTCCAGCCCTGTGATTCTAAGAGGAGGAGGAGGACCATATAAATCAAAGCAGAGCAAGATGCCCATCCTCGTGTCCCTGAAAGATTTATCACCTGATTTCAAAGTGAGGATGAAAGTGAGGGAAGTAAGGAACAAGGGAGAGGAAAAGTAAATCTGTTTTCTTGCTGCATCCTGGCCATATCATAAAAACTGCAGATGTGGAACAGATGCCAAGCTATAATTACAAGGGGGTATATTTTTTATTGCTGCTCTTTAATACTTTTTTTAAAGCCCACAAATCTGAGAGGCAGTTAAACCGTCCTTTAGAAAAACAGAAGCCAAATGAAATCGTGTCTCTGGTGTGCCAGATCACCCCAGAGTTTGGAGGGTTCTTGAACTTTGTCTTTCCATCAGGGATGGTGCCTCTGACTTAGTCCCAGTCCCAAGTCCCAGAAAGAGCAGAGGAGCTCTGCCTTCAGCTTTTGCCCATGGTCCAGCATCTGTTCAGGCTGGCTTCTCATGAAATGGGCTGCCTGGGTGGGGAGGGCCCAACAGCCCCCCCCTCCCCAGAATGGAAATGTGTCCCAAGAGATTTTTGAAGCAAAGTCCTGGAAAGAAGGGTGGGGTTATCTGTATTTCTCTTTTTGCATTTGCTGGCAAGAGGCAACCAGAGTGGCCATACATGTGTCTGCCCTATCTAGACCCCCTTTGATACAGTCCTGACCAACAGCTGATTCTGAATTACAAAGGGCCTCCTTCCTTCTCTCCCAATTCCTCAGTGCTGATTCTACAGTGATAAGATGCAGAGTACAGAATAATAGAGCTGGAAGGGACCTTAAGGGTCTTCTAGTCCAACCCCTTGCTCAAGCAGCAGACCAGAGGTGGCATTCAGCAGGTTCTGACCAGTTCTGGAGAACCGGTAGCGGAAATTTTGAATAGTTCAGGGAATCAGCAAATCCCACCTCTGACTGGAGATTTTACAGTATCTTTCCTCTGCCACGCCCACCAAGCCACACCCACAGAACCAGTAGTAAAAAAATTTGAATCCCACCACTGCAGCAGACCCTATACTGTTCCAGACAAGTAACTGTCCAGTCTCTTCTTGAAAACCTCCACTGTTGGAGCACCCACAACTTCTGGAGGGAAGCTGTTCCACTGGTTAATTGTTCTCACTGTCAGGAAATTTCTCCTTAGTTCTGGCTTTTCTCCTTCTTAGCTTTTCTCCTTGATTATTTTCCATCCATGGTTTCTTGTTGTGCCTTCTGGTGTTTTGGAGAATAGCTTTGACCCCCTCTTCTTTGAGACAGCCCTTCAAATGCTGAAACACTGCTATCATGTTATCCCCAGTCCTTCTTTTCTCTAGACTAGACATACCCAGTTCTTGCAATTGTTCTTTATTTATTTATTTGGTTTGTCAATTGCTTACAAGATAATAGTTATGAATACATGGATACATATAAGAAAAATAAAAGAAACAATAGGACAGGGACGGTAGGCACGTTGGTGCGCTTATGCACGCCCCCTACAGACCTCTTAGGAAAGGGGTGAGGTCAATAGTAGACAGTCTAAGGTTAAAGTTTTTGGGGTTTGGGGAAGAAACCACAGAGTCAGGTAGAGTATTCCAGACATTGACCACTCTGTTGCTGAAGTCGTATTTCCTGCAATCAAGTTTGGTGCGATTAACCTTGAGTTTGTATCTATTGTTTGCTCTTGTGTTATTGTGGTTGAAGCTGAAGTATTCATTGACAGGTAGGACATTGCAATGAATGACTTTATGTACTACACTTAGATCGGACCGAAGGCGGCATATTTCTAGGTTTTCTAGGTGTAGAATTTCAAGTCTGGTGGCAAAAGGTATTCTGCAATGAGTAGAGGTATGAAGAACTCTTCTTGTGAAATATTTCTGGACTTTCTCAACTGTGTTAATATCAGATACATAATGTGGGTTCCAGGCTGATGAGCTGTATTCGAGTATCGGTCTAGCAAATGTTTCGTATGCTCTAGTTATTAGTGTAATATTACCAGAGAAAAAGCTACATAGGATTAGGTTAACAACTCTTAATGCCTTTTTGGCTATATAGCTCCAGCACTTAGATCATTAGAGATGAATACTCCAAGATCCTTGACAGAGTTTGGATCATCAACAAGGTCTTGACTATTCGGCCTGTATTTTATTTTCTGGTTTTTTTTTTGCCAATATGTAGGACAGAGCATTTATTTGTTGAGATCTGAAGTTGCCATTTGTTTGACCATTCTGATACATAGTCGAGGTCTTTTTGAAGGGTAGCAGTATTGTCTGTGGTGTTGAATAACTTTACATCATCAGCAAAGGGAACGCATTTGCTCTTAATATGATCACAGAGGTCATTTATGGGCCACCTTAGCAATCTGATCTCATGCCAAGGAGCTTTCTTGGGAAGACATTTTGGATATTCAGAGTCCTGGCCATTTTCCTCCCTGATCCCTGACGAAGCCTTTGGCTGCCTCCAATAGAATAAAAAAAGCAGGGAGGGGTCTAGGACAACTCACTGTGGCCAACTTGGCCCGACCAACTTGTGCAGCGGGAAAACTCATCATAGGACAAAGAGTTACACTAATGTCAAAGAAATGATGGAGTACAATCATCAAAGAAAGAATGCAAAAGGAGGGAGAAAAGGAAATGGGAATGACAAACATTAAAATAATTTTTAAATACTTAAATTGAATTGTTGAATTGTCCCACAGCAAGTTGTCCTACAGTGAGTTGGCCATGCTGAGTTTGTCTCACCATGAGTTGGCCATGCCAAGTTAGCTGTGGTGAGTGGTCCCATTCTGGTGGAGAATATATTTTCACAGCTTTCACTCTTTAAAGTAGGATGTGGAAACATTTGTTTATTCCGGCTGTGATGTCAGGCCTGGCAGTTAAGCCAATAAGAGAGACATGGGAGACATTTCTATCCCCTCAGGATTTAACTGCTATGAGGATTGGGTGTCTTTACCAGCTAACTCCACCAGCCCTCCAAGGCAGAGCCTGTGCTCCATGGAGAGGATCACTGACTCTCTGGGGAGGCTGAGAGGACCAGGTTTGGTAACGTCTGCATGATCTGGATGCGGCCATATGGCCTAAGACTACACTTAAGTCTAGCTCAGAACTTTGCATGTTCTGAGATACAAAAATGTGGTTTCCCAAACTGACAATTGCTTTTTTTATTTCTTTCTAAAACTTCTGAGTTTCCATTGAAGAAGCAATTCCAAAGCAGAAATGCAGCAGCATCTGGAAACAATTAATGATAATAAAAATAAGGGTAACTTTATGATACAAGCCCTCTAAAAGGATTCCTGCATCTTAAAAACCATAAACACAAGCAGAAGAGTAATAACTGACAGTCCGAGTCTAAAATTAACCAGAGACCTCAACAAGCGACAATCCAGGGCCAGCATTCCCACTGAAGATTCTATTGCCAGGTCCTTGTATGGAGAAAATGTGTCCAAGGTTGCCCAGGTGAGCAAAGGTAGCATCTTCAAAAGACTGTCCCACTAGATGTTAACTGGGCAAGTACACAAAGGGGAAAATGCCTGGCCAGATGTTCTAAGCCAGGGGTCCCCAAACTTGGCAACTTTAAGACTTGTGGATTTCAACTCCCAGAATTCTCTAGCCAGCTATGGCTGGAGAATTCTGGGAATTGAAATCCACAAGTCTTAAAGTTGCCAAGGTTGGAGACCTCTGTTCTAAGCTGTAAAAGGTTGGATGTTGTATGTCTTTCCAAGTAATGCTTCAGCTTATATGACGTTTGCTAGAGCAAGGAAGTAAGAGCCATCCTCACCAGTCTGGATCAGAGTCGCAGCCAGGAAAAGCAGTTCATTTCCATGTTACCTGCCCAGTTCCCAACTGCAGCCCTGCCTCACCTGTTGGAATAATGGCAAACCAGCGGAAGCAGTTTCTTTCACATGAAGCCTGTTCTCCTTCGCTCAGATCAAGAGTCCAAAATTCAATTCAGCTTGTGGTCCCTGTAGAAAGAATACAACTAGTCCTTGACTTGCAACAGTTCGTTTAGTGACCATTCAAAGTTACAATGTCACTGACAAAAGTGATTTATAATCATTTTTTACATTTAGAAACTCTGCAGCATCCCCAAGGTCACACGATCAGAATTCAGAACCAGACTCGAGGCGGTGTACAGCCAAGATAAAACAACACAATTAATAAAAAATTTAAAAGAGATTTAAAAGAGATTAAACGAGTGGCTGGAATAACACTATAAAAAACAAGATAAAAAAGTTAAAAATACCAAAAATTCAAACCCTAACAATCTCCCAAGGTCATGGAATTCCCTTTTGCGACCTTCTGACAAGCAAAGTCAATGGGGAAGCCAGATTCACTTAACAACTGGGTTACTAATTTAACAACTGCAATGATGATTCACTTAATAACTTGGGCAAGAAAGGTCATAAAATGGGGACTTACTTACCAACAGAAATTTGTTCAGAGTTTTGCAGTGATAATTCAGTGCCAGAAAAATAAACACAGATGGCTGATGCTTCATTTAACATCTTTATAAACATAATAAGTAGATTTAACAAACCAGTTGTAGATTTCTCCACTATGGAGCAAACTCAGACAGAAACATATTGCAAGTTCAAAGCAGAGCTTCAGTCTTCAGCAAACAAGCAAGTTAGTTTCATCTTCAAATAGACAGAGTCAGAGCTTCACAGAGTTGCAGAGTTGCAGAGCTTACTATAGAGCCACACCTAAGCTACTTCTAGTTTCAGTTTCCAGGCTAGGCAAATTCTAGTTTCAGTTTCCAGCCTAGGCTACTTCTAGTTTCAGTTTCCAAACTGTCTTTATTGGCTGACTTAGTTGCTATGCCTATTCATTGGCTGACCTTGTTAGCATGCTCTATTCCAGTTCATGAATATACTCTGACAAAATGGTGGGCTCAGTTTTGGACTACCTGTAGATGGGACTGAAAGGTAAACCTGAGTGTTACGTTCCTTAGTTTGGGTAATGAACCATCTGCAAGAAAACAAGCAAGTCTAGAGAACACCAAGGACAGAGGTGGTATTCAACCGGTTCTCACCGGTTCTGGAGAACCTATAGCGGTGATTAGGTATAGATTGTGGAACCGGTAGTAACTTCTAGCTGGCCACACCCCCGAACTGGTTCCCTTGCTCAGTTGCCCCACCCACTTGATGCTCGCTCATGCAGCTTGCCCGCCCGCCGATTGCCCTGCCCAGTCACTCCTCCCTTCCTATGTGGCATGCTGGGCCCTCGTGGCTTGCGTGACCTGACTTCCCCATGTGGTGCCTGCACCCCAACTGAACAGCCCTGATCTGCCTGCCCTGCTCACAGGTAAGCCTGCGAGTCGTGCTAGGCCCTCGCCCACCCCCAGGGCCTTTCTGTGCCTCCCCCCGCCTCCTGGGACCTTTCTGGGCAGGAGGAGGCCAAGGTGGGGCGCCATTTTTGGGCCAGTCCAGAGGGGGGCTGTGGAGATGGCAGCGCGGCTATGGGAAGCAGCCCCAGGAGTTCCTGGAGTTCCCTCCCTTTCAGGGCATGTCCGCAGCCCTCTCAGCCCTAGCAGAGCAGGGAAAGCGAACAGAAAGCCGTTCCCTTTGGGACGCACCCGTCTGCCGCTGCCACCGCTGCCCTCCCCCACGGCGCCCATGCGCTTCGAAAGGGATGGTGGATGGATGTTCTCGGGCTGCTGCTTTCTTCATTGTCCCGCCACTCGCTGCTCATAAGTTCTTCCCAGAAAAGGTGTGTATGTGTGAGATAGAGACAAGGAAGGGAAGAAAGGAAGGAAGGGAAGAAGGGCAAGAAGGAAAGCTCAAGAAAGGAAGAAAGAGCAAGAAAGAAAGAGGAAGGGGGAGAAAAAAGAGAGAGAGAAAGAAAAAAAGAAGAAGGAAAAGGGGGAGAGATAATACTCTGTGCTATTATTTTTAATTGTTCCATTATTTATCATATATTAATATTTTGCACTGTCTCTACACCTAGAGTGATTTTACTGCTTTTCTTTTGCCCAGGTATTTTTCAGGGTTTACATGTCAATAGTCCAGAGCATAAATACAGGTGCATTTAGCAGAGTTGAAAGGGACTATGGAGGTCTTCTAGTCCAACCCCCTGTTCAGGCAGGAAAACTCTGAGGATGCCAAAATCTGATTAGAGGTCCTGGGAAAGGTGTCAGAATAACAGAATAACACTTAGAAGGGACCTTGGGGTGAGGGGAACCCTATACCATTTCAGAGAAATGTCTTTTGTTAAAAATTTCCAGTGTTGGAGCACCCAGAACTTCTGTTGGCAAGCAATTCCACTGGTTAATTATTCTCACTGTCAGGAAGTTTCTCCTTACTTTTAGGTTGCTTCTCTCTCTGTTCTGTTTCCATCCTTCTGGTGCTTTGGAAAATACATTGTTTGCCTTCTGGTGCTTTGGAAAATACATTGCCCCCCTTCTTTCTGGCAGCCCCCTAACAGCCTGTTGCCTATCATCCTCTTGGGCAAAGCATGGGAGCCATTTCTTCCTTTCAGTGGTCCATAAAAGTATATCTATAGATAGATAATAAAGTCAAAAAATGGTGAACAACATTTTTACAGAACTATAGATAAGTTGAGGCTGGGTGTGACAAGGAATGGCTGGGAGGGGAGGGGCCAGTCGAGGTACCCCTTGACGTGAGTGACATTGAGTTGGCCACACCCACCCAGTCACGTGACAAGCCATGCCCACCAAATAAGCCACGGCCACAGAACCGGTACTAAAAAAATTTGAATCCTACCACTGACCAAGGACCCCTTCATGTCAACCCTGAGCCACAGAAGTTCTCCTTTAAAGGAATTGATTCGTGCTCTGGAAACAATTTTTGACAGCCGTCCAGGATTCATACCCAGGCCTTTCTGTGGGTTGCTGGGTGGACATGGCCTACCGGAACTTCCTGTTTCTGGCTTCTGGTGGGCCTCCAGAGCCCGGGGGAGGCCGTTTTCCCCCTGCCAAGTGTCCGGAGGACTCCCCTGGGCCTCTGGGAGGGGGAAAACAGCCCCCAGGGCTCCGGAGGCCCACCAGAAGCTGGAAACAGGCCCATTTCCAGAAGGCCCATTTTCCCCCCTCCTAGACCCTCCGTGCAGACCTTACACTTACCTCCATTGAAAATGGGCTGCGTGGAGACTCCTGGGAGGGGCGGGTCCAGTCGGTGGGTTAAAATACTGCTGTGGTTCACCGGCAGCAGGTCTGGACAGCTGAGGGCTCGGAGAGCGAGGACTCAGATGAGGGGCCTGCCTGTGATGCAGGGATGGGGCCAGGACCATCAGGGAGTGGAGTGCTGCCTTTGGCGAGTGTGGAGTCTGGCAGCAGTGAGGAAGAGGTGCCCGAGGAGCCTATGCCCAGTGTGCGTGCATGCAGGGCTGCTTGAAAGAAAGAGCAGCTGCAGCAGCACAGGTGACTCGGGAGTAAGGCTGCAAGGTAATGGCCCCCCCTTAAGGGATAAAAGCCAGCCTGAGAAACCGGAGTTCTTTGCAGGAAGCAAAGAAGTTCTTGCACTTCATGCCTTGTGGAAGTTCGGAATATCTTGGTTGGTGTTTGGAGACTCTTTGTGTTTGAAATATTTCTTAGTAACTTTATCTAGTGTTCTTGGCAGCCTTGCACAACCTTGGAAAGCCTTGTTCTTATCAGAGACAATTCGTTTTAATAGCCTTTTAACTGTGAATGAACGGAATTAAAGGATTTTGCTTTTATCTCTGTTTGGTGTTTGTTTACTTGGAACAAGGTTTGAGTCCGAACAAATACCGGTTCGGTGAACCAGATGTAATTTTAAACATCCGATTCGCCTGAACTGGTCCAAACTGGATAGAATCCCACCCCTGCCTTTTCTTCAGGATTCCCTCTCCTTGCAACTCTTCTACACACACACACACATATGCAAATGCCTTTCTGGCTTCTAGAGGTGGAGCCTTTCTTGCTCCACCAATTCTTTCTTCTCCAGCTGTTCCCTCCTCCTGCACAAAGGGCTTCTGAGGTGCCCTGACCTTAGCAGTTACACCCCTCTTGAGTATCCAGCTGGGCCTTTAAAAGGAGAGTTTTCATCAGGTTCAGTAACACAAAAATACATATATATCACCTTGCCTATTTCCTCCTCTTGACCTTTCTCTTGTGAACCGGAGCCCATTGTTATAGGGGTGAGGGAATTCTATTCATCTCCACCAAATCAAAAGGCATAATTTAAAAAAAAATGACATTCGCGCGTTAAACTTAAATGTCAGAATTTTCAATTCAAAAGAAACTTTCAAGCAGGGGAAGAGGTTCTTTCTTTCAGAAGGTTGTTTTTTCCCCATGTGCAAATCTGTTGGTGGGACAGGATTTTAGTACGGGAAGTAAATGTAGGAAAGGGTCTCAGGAGATGCATTACAAAATATACTGATCCACATTTTCCAACTTTTGGCATGCGTTGCAACAGATCTTAGCTTTAATATCACTGAAATAAGCTTTGTTTGAAAAAGGCGCATCAATCAATCCTGACTGCAACAGATATTGTAGTGCATATTTTTGAATTCAAGAGGTGCATTGTGCAAAGAAGGGTGAATATTTCAAAATATGTACATTGTCATTGGTCTGTGTGTGTGCAAGCAGGCATGGATACGTATATATGCAATAATTAGCACCCCACATTTCTGTACAAATTATGCAGAAGGATGTAGGGCAGTGCGGATTTTTATTTCATCCCTGACCCCCACACCTTATTTTTTCAATTGGACTGCCCTTGTTAATAAGAGATCCCACCTAGAAGTAAATTTTCTGATAGTGAGTTGTGGGTGCTTCTCACTGGAGGTTTTCAAGAATAGATTGGACAACCAATGAGATGGCGTAAGGCTCCTGCCTTGAGCAGGGGGTTGGACTAGAAGACCTCTGAGGTCCCTCCCAAGTCTCTCATTCTAAGATTTGTTAAATTTCATGGTGGGGGTGGTGTGTTGAGGCATTTTGGCGGCAGCTGGAAAGATAGTTGTAGGGACCCTGCAACTTGAGTCACATTTTTGTGGAACTTTTATTGTGGAGATGTTTGGTGATTTTCAGGAGAATGGAGGGTGCTTGGCTGGAAAGAGGGAGACAAACTGATTATTTTAAAAAAAAGCTTGTGAGGAAAAAACAGGAAAAAATAAGGTAATAAAGCTTGTGGCTACCTTCATTGTTCTCTCCACTCTGCTCCACTGGAGTCATGCTGGCTCATTGAAGTTCCACATCCATCTTTTCACCTGGAAGGATGGCCTCTGCTGTCCTTGGAGAATTGTGGCCATACTGTGAAGGAAAAGGGGCCAGCTGGCTGAAGGCAATTTAGCCTCAATGCGATGAGTTCTTTTCACCTGGGTAAAAATGGAATCTCTTCCCTCTTGCTATCAATAGTTTGTGGGTTGTGTTCTCTTGCCCGCATTTCTGCTGAGGCTCCTTTTTCAGGCATGAAGAAAGACTGCAAAATTGGGTTTTGGGTTTAGCTACTGCTGCCCCTTCAGGACTCCTCAGGAGAAGTTACTAACAGTAACTCCTTAATTCCAGGTTGCTTCTTTCCTTGCTTAGTTTCCATCCATTGTTTCTTGTCCTGCCCTCTGGTGCTTTGGAAAATAAGTTAGCCCTCTCTTTCTTTGTGGCAGTCCTTCAAGCATTGGAAGACTCTCTGGTCCTCCTTTCCATTAGACAAGATATACCCAGTTCCTGCAATCGTTCTTCGTTATCTTATAACTTTAGGCCCCTAATCATCTTTGTTTTTCTTCTCTGAACACTTTCCAAAATCTCAACATCTTTTTGACCAAAACTGGATGCCTGATGTTTGACTATCCTGAAGAAGCTCAACCAAGAACTTCTCCGTTGCCAGCTTCTACTCTGCCTGTTGCAATGGCAACATGGAACTGGTGGCCGTGCCGGTTGCTACAAGCTGCTCCATGGGAATTCCAGAGCAAGCTAACAAGGAAGGTGGTTGAGTCACCAATTTGTGCATGGAGGTCTTGGGAACCAGGAGAGGGCTGTGCTACAAAGAATGGTCATGAGTGCCATTTCCCTGATGGAAATTGAGTGTCTTTCTCTCCTTCTGTGGAAATGTTCGTCCTCTCCTTTTCAATAAGCTGAATCTGAGATCATTGGAGGGAGAGAGGGAGGTCTTTTGGTTGCCGATGCTCTACACAGATTAGCATGTGTAGAGCTTGGTTGTCTTTGGGAACCCCAAAGGTCTCCATTCCATTGGCTCTCCAGACTCCTCTTGTGCTGGCATCATAAGGTGCTTGTACCAGAAGGCGAGTTTCATTGTGCTGTCCATTCATCCCAAGATTCTTTGCATCAATGGGTGCTGTAGAGTTTAGGTTGCATAAATGGTCTTACGGAATACAAACAGCAGAATTGGAAGAGACTTTGTAGGTCTTCTGGTCTAACTCTCCCCTCAAGCAGAAGGTTCTTGAGGGTCCCGATTACTGGGGGCAAGAGGCTGACTCTGTAAATTGCTTAGAGAGGGATGGAAAGCACTGTGTAGTGGTATATAAGTCTAAGCGCTATTGCTATTCTATATTCTGAATAAATTCTGAATAAATGGTTGTCCAGACTCTTTTTTAAAATCTCCAGTGATGGAGCACCCACAAGTTCTGAAGGCAACCCCTTCCACTGATTAATTGTTATCCTTAGATCTAGGTTGGATCTCTCTTTGTTAAGCTTCTGTCATTTACTTCCTGTCCTGCCCTTAGGTGCTTTCGAGAATAGGTTGACCCCCCTCATCTCTATGATAGCCCCTGAAATATTGTTTGTAAAACATGTTTGTAAACTGCCCATTGGCCTTGAAGCAACAGGCAGCAAATAAATAGAATGAATTAAAAATTTAAAAAAAAATTGGAAGATTGCTATCATGTCAACTCCGAGTCCTTCTCTTTATTAGACTAGACATATTTCAGCCCTATTTTATTCATTGGAATAAAAATAATTTGCAATGAAAGCTACATAACATTAATGTATCCTAAACCTGCAGATGGTTTGGTCAGGAGCATGTTGATATCATCAATGTTAATAAGCCTATTTGTGTAAATCTATGATGGAAACATTGAGGAATCTATGATTCCTCAATGCTGCCAAAAGATCATAGGGGAAATCTAGAGTGCAAGAATTAAACTATTATACTGAATGCTCTATTTTCTTTTTAAATATTGGGACTTATGGAACTTAAAAGTCTTCCTTTGTTTTGCTCAGTTGGAATAAACTTTTGTTCTCCTTGAGCAGTTGGGAGCAGGGGTAACATTCTTGAATGCAGAGGAACACATTTTCAAGTATGAGACATTGTGGACTGGCCTAGGTTCACCTGTGTTCTTTTCAAATCTTCTGCTGGTTATGGAGGGTTTGGCTAGCCCATTTTCGGAGAGCTAGGAAAAGGCTCCCTTGAGACCACCAGGACTGAGTAAAGAGTTCTCCCATGCAGCTTTCCCTTAACCCCGGAGCGGAGCCCACCTATCCAGGTCACCACTTGGAGCTGGGATGCACCTTCTGCTCTTGGGAAGGCAATCAACACCACAACCCTGGAGAGTATTTCTTTTTTTTAATTTATTTATTTATTTAAATTTATATACCGCCCCCTCTCCCAAAGGGATTTCTCTTCTCCTGGCACCAATCTCGATTCCATGGAAGAAGCTGGGGTGGGTCTTGGCTCTGCTAGACAAGGGAGAGGACAAGGGGGTCTTTGGAGGACCCAAGAGGCTCTCTAGCACTCAACCCCCCTGAGATGTCCAGGCAGGGACATTTCTTTAGGGTCTTGATGCTTCTAGGAGAACTCACCTTCTTCACCCCACAGTTCCCCACCTGCTGTACTTGCTGAAATTCCAGGCAATTCTCACATTTTGCACATTAATAAATGGTAAAACCTGTAAACCCATCTTTTCTGAGCAAAAGTGTTGGAAATTGAGCAGAAAATGTTCGGAGTGACTTTGTGGTCTTAAACTCCAAATAGGTCTGTGGGTGGATGGGAGGGATGCAAAATCCAGGCAGGCCGTCCACCCTGACCTTATGCGAAAGCAGCCCCGGCTTTCTTTCCACGGAGTGTCTCTTTCTTGGACTGGAAGCCACCCTCCAATTCCCACACCAGCCCAGGAGCAGATGCACCAACGTGCAGCCCCTCCAGGAGCTTTCCTCTTCCTAGCTGTGAATCGGGACTCCCGCCCTTCCCAGGATGCCAGGCTGCACAAGAGGATAAACAAGAGGCAGTTGTGTATTTGCGAGATCTTTGCTTCTGGAGCTTCAACTGCAGCTTTGCTCATGCAGCCAAGTCCTCTCTTTCCCACACTCCCAGTCTTGTCTGTTGTGTCACTCTTTGGTGCCACAGAGGGTCTTTTCAGTGAGGCTGCTTCCCTGGCAAGAGCCCTTGGGCCCTTGCCCTGCCCTTCTCCGACTGCTCCTCCGTGGGCCAAAGTTAAGAGCTGGAACTCATCGGTTGGCCTGCTCTGCCTCCTCCTTTACAGGCAAACAGCCAGCATTCCTTTCCCTTGTAACACCTCATAAAGACCAGGGAGGGCTTGCAGCACCTCCTGAAGCTCCCCAGGGGGTTAAGCAAAGGCTACTGTTTAGGCCAGTCAAATTGTACTGAAAAAGCCCAGCAAAGAACTGGGCTGCATTTATACAAATGTCTTGGGACTGGTGCTGTGTTGTAGGTCTTGGAGTTTTGTTTCTTCCCTCTGGCCTGCCTGGTGGTTCTCCTTTCCATTTTTTGATGTCCTTTCCAAATTGTGCTGTCTAGAACTGGGTACCTTGGCCTAAATATGACCTGACCAGTCCTGAATGTAGAGAAGGAATGATCCTGACACTGCATTCCTCTTCATGCAGCCTAGGGAAGCATTTGTGTTTCTGACAGCTGAATCCCTCTGTTGGCAAATGTCCTGTCTTGATCCAATGAGACACCCGGATCCTTTCGGTATTTCAGTGCTGCCCAATATGGTCCCATCGTTCTGTATTTATGCCTTCAATTTTTTTCTACTCAATGGCAGATTTTTGCATTTCTCTCTTCTAAACTTCATCTTGATGGTTTCTGTCCATTGTTCCAGCTTGTCAACTTTACTGTTCCCCCATCTTTGTGTCATCAACAAAAGTGTGTTCATATTTTTAATCCTCCATGCAAATTATAAATCAATGAGAAACAAACTGGACAAGACAGCTAAGATCAGAATCCAACTCTGATTCTATGATGTGTTGAGCAGCACTAGACATGAAAGAGAAACCTTACAGGTCCAGCATTTCCTTCTAGGCTGAGATGGAGCCACTCATGTCCATATGTTAGTTAGACTAGAGATTCTCAGCCTGTGGTCCACAGACTGCAATGTTGTCACAGGGTGTCCGTAAAGGCTTGAAGAAATATTATAATTTAAATCTTAAGTCTTGGGGGGCCTATGGCCACAAAAGGTATTTAAAAGTATTCCATGGTGAAGAAAGAACACTATTTAGCTAGCTCTGTGTCCATCCAATAGCAGCTTAATCCTTTTTTTGTGATTTCATCTCCTAGAATGTCCTGATAAACTTTGTTAAATGCTTTCTGAAATTAATTTCCATGATGCTCACTGCATCCCACGGACAACTAACTGATTATGCTATGGAAAATTTGGTTTGGCATTATGGACTCTTGACAGATCCATGTCAAGTGCATCTTTCTTTTTTGAATGCTTTCAAACCAGCTGCTTAACTATCACTTGCAGAATTTTGTCCAGTATTGAGATCAAACTGACTAGTGTGTAATTGTTTGAGTCATCTTTTCATTTCCTCTTTTTTTTAACAAAATAGAAGGTCCTTTGCCTTCTGTAATCCTCTGAAATGATATCCTTCTTCTAAGTCCTTCAAATATTACAGAAAATGGTTCCAAGACAGCACCTACTAGTTCTTTCCAAACTCTCAGTCAGTTGTCTGGTTTTTGGAAGCTTCAACTCACTTGCAACATCCAGCCTCCTATTTACATGAAGTGAAGGGTTGCAAGAAGAAAAGGAGGGAGAAGGAGTTTTGCTTAAATGAGATAAAGCAGCCCAGCCCAGATGTGAAAGATCTTGGAAGAAAGCATTTCCAAGATGTAAATTGTCTGGACTTTAACTGGGGCTGGGAATGTCCACCAAGACTCTGTTTTTACTAAGACCAGCATGCAAGAGACCTTCCTAAACCAGAGTCCTTCCTGCTTCCTTGGTTTTGCTAACCATGTGGTGCCTGAGTGACCTTGAGTTGCCCTGTTTTGTTCTACCTTGGTTCATCACTTGAAGAGCTTTCTCCTTTGGGAAAAGGTAGAAGGTGAGGAGGAGCAGGTTGGAGTTCTGCATTTGCCCCATCCTTGTGACTTCCCTGCCAGTGAAAGACCACTTCTTTGGCCTTCCTTTCACTACCTCAGGAACTTAAAAGGCCATCTTATTATTTTTTAGCTTCTCTGTGAAGCCCATGCTTAGGGCTTTCCCACCTTCTGATCTTCAACCTGATGGTGCGACTGTCCACACATCCAGTCAACTCCCATCTACACCAGCAAGGAGGTAACAGATAACAGATAACAGATAATCAGAGTTGGAAGGGACCTTGTAGGTTATCTAGTCCAACCCTCTGCCCAAGCAAGAGACCCTACACCATTTTTGACAAATGGCAATCCAGTCTCTTGAAAGCCTCCAGTGATGAAGCTCCCACAACTTCTGAAGGCAACTTCTGTTCCATTGATTAATTGTTCTCACTATCAGAAAATTTCTCCTTATTTCCAGGCTGAATCTCTCCTTGTTCAGTTTCCATCTATTATTCCTTGTCTGGCCTTCAAGTGCTTTAGAAAACAGCTTGACCCCTTCCTCTCTGTGGCAGCCCCTCAGATATTGGAAAACTGCTATTGTGTCTGCCCTGGTCTCTTCTCTTTACTAGCCAAGCCCAGTTCCTGAAACTGTTCTTCATATGTTTGAGCCTCCAGTCCCCTCATCATCCTGGTTGCTCTTCTCTACACTTTTTCTAGAGTCTCAACATCTTTTTTATAGTGTGGTGACCAAAACTGATGCAGGACTCTAGGTGGCTCCAGGGTGGCTGGTCAGAGTCCAGGGAATAAATTTTAGGGCAAACAGGGATTGATTCTGGTCTGCAGACAATCGCCAGACAATTCCTTTGAAACTTTTGACCCGGGTGCATTTTGGCAACAGAAAACAGCCTAAAAACGGAGATACAAAGTTTTGTTTAAATTGGAATAATCCACTATATCCCTATTATCTAAAAGGGCACCTAACTGAAAGTTTTATTGGTCTCTTTCTATTTAGTCTAAGGCAAATTAATTGATTTAATTTATACATGCTGAGGTGTGATGCCACCCTAGTTCAATTCAATGGATCAACCAAGACTTTTTTGGACAATTGGCTTATCTATTACTCAAATATTTAAAAGCACTCAGAACAGAAGGATTTTCACCCCCTCCTTTATTATCTTGAATTTTTGGAGAAGAGATTTTGCAGAACATACGTAGCAATCGCATGGAATCTCTGCCACTCTCCAATAGGGATAAATGTCTTTATAGGTTTTATAGTACAGACTTCAAATAAAAACAGCAATTAAAGCTGTAACAGACTACAAACAGCTGTAAAATCATAACATCAACCCAAGAAACAGATTTTTTAAAAAACAAAAGAAACCTGTAAAGTAATCGGACCCTCCATGCAAGTCTGCTGAGATTTGTTTCCAAAGAACTGGCTCTACATGATTGTGTGTTAGTCCTGGCTTGGCTCAGCATGTGAACCCAGGAGCCACCAAAAGACCCTTCCCACAGTTGTGTCTGCCTTGTGCAATCGGAGTCAGTCATTCAAGGTCCTTGCACTCTGGATTCATGGAGAGCCTGCTTCAATTTCAGGTCTCCAAGACTTCCACACTCATTCTTCTCTTCTCCATTCATGAATATGGAACATAGAATAATAGAGTTAGAAGGGACCTCAGAGGTCTTCCAGTCCAAGTCACTTCTTGAGAAGACCCTTTAAGCAACTGTTTGTAAGTTGAGGACTACCGATATAAACTTTATAATGTTTGGATAACTTTGAAGATAGGGAAAAAGAAGAGATGTTAGCCTTCAAGATTCCTTTCTTTTCTTTTGCTATCTTTTCGGCTGCCATAGTAACAGGGGGAAGGTGAATCAATTGGGCTTTGTGGGATGGGAAATGTGCTGGAGGTTTTAGAGTATGAACTGTATAACTTGGGGAAAACTTTATTGTTTATGCCTACTTGCTTGCTTACTGTGCAACTACAGCTCTTTATCAAACTAGGCCAAGGTCAACGGCCAGATCTCTGCATCACCACTTGAAGATGCTCCACATAACATTATACACATCTTCGATTGGATGGATTGTTTGAACTATTGTGGGTGGGAATGTTGCCATAACTTTGTATATGTGTTTTTCGCACGTAAATCCTCAGATTCAGTATCCTTTTGATGCTACCACTTGATTTCCAGTAAAAGTTTCTTTTCTCTATAACAATGGAGTCTAAGAATGTCTTTCTTGGATTTTGAATGGAACACCATCTGAAAAGAGGTTTGTATCAGTCTTAAGCAGGGATGGAATCTGACCGGTATAACTACCAGTTCTGTTGCTTTGCATTGCGTGCGCATGCGCGAGTCACGTGACTCGCGCATGCACAATTTATGACCTGCTGAGCTGCCCGGACAGCTGAGCAGCGCTGTGTGTGGGTGCGCAGTGGTTGGAAAAGCCCTTTTTTCCTGCTTCTTCAACCGCAGCTATGTCGCACAAAGCAGCTGCGGTTGAAAAAGCAGGAAATAAAGGTCAAGTAAGAGCCATGGGGGGCGGGGGGGCCACAACAGCAGCAGACATAGAATCAGTTCTATGTCTGCTTGCTCTTCAGAGCAACTGAGGTGGACAGAGCCAGTAGAATCCCACCCCTGGTCTTAAGGACTTCATTGGCCTTCCCTGAGGCTGTTCCAGTTTGCCTACAATCACTGTGGAATGAGGATCTTCTGATTTCTAGACAAAATATTCCTCTCAGCAGGCTGAACTCCAACCGGTCCAGCAACGGCCGTTCACTGGGTGTCCAAGGAAAAACTGCAGGAAGCCCCTTGAAGAGGGCTAGCTGAGGCTGACCTGGCCTTTCCTGGATTCTCTCCCACAAAGTTCCAATCTCCTTTTGGGATCCAAATCTCCCCAGCTGTGGATTCTTACTTTCTTTTGTTTAAACAGAAGTCTAAGCCTTCCCAACTGACTTTGAACTGTGAAGAGAGGCAAGGTGATTGCGTATCCAAGGGCAGGATATCAATCTGACAGCCACTGTGAAGGGAGATGCAATTCAATGCCAGCAGTTACACCAAAAGTTTACTTTTATACATAACAAAACTTTGCTAAAGAAAAACAATTCTGGTTCGCAGAAGCCTCTAAATGCAAGAAAGCCCCCAAGGCTATTTTGATGAAGACACACTCAGACAATGGAATACCTTTAGGTGAATCATAAATATATTAATGGTTTATTCTGGAACAACGTAGCAGAATGCTTTGGAAATGCAGCTGGGTCTCTCGCTTAATGGTGCCAGTGAAATTGGCACTGGTCTGGTGAAACGGGAAAACAGTTCAACTTCCTAGAGGGAATATACATGTAATATGTATAAAATTAACATAAACTCTGTTTCTTGTTTAAAAAGTGGATGCTAAGGATCTTTTTGTGGTGTTTTGCTCAGTTCTTCCTTGAAGCCCCTTTAGGTTTGTGTCTTCTGGCATCCAGCCACCATTGGAAAGGAAGAGCAACATTTTCTCCCCTGGTATGTTCCAAGCTAAAGTGCAGATGATTGTTTGGGAAAGCTAGTTGGGTGAATTAAATTCTGGCCAACTGAAGAGTGTGAGGAACACTGATGGATTTTTTAGTAGCTGCGAAGTTATGAATGAACATGTATTAGAAAGGGGCTCCAAGAGGAACCAAGACTTTGCTCGTTTCTAGGATTTGAATTGAGTGTTCCAGACATCACAGGCAGTAGCATCTTACAGGCACAAAATACAGAACATGGAATAAGAGGATTGGAAAGGACCCTGGAGGGTCCCTGCCCATCACCACACAGCATTGACATACAGCCTTTCCTTTCTGCCCTGATCTGAAAAATTAATCAGGGCTCGACTTTTCAGACCATGAATTGAATTTTCCCATAGCATCTACAAAGCTCTTTAGAACCAAGTTAACATAAGCAAAGAAAAACTCTTAAAAACATTTAAGAAAAATTGTGTTTAAAACAGTGTTCTTGTAATATGTCTTAAATCACAAATTAGTCTAAACGGGGGTGGAGTGAGTCTATAAAAACCATGCCTCCTGTGGAGCTGACCTGCAGAATGCCATCCGGCCCCTTTTCTGACCTGATGTGTTTCTGGAGATGACCAGATGTTGCCTGAGGGAGGGGTGAAGCACGTCAGCAGTCTCGAATTGCTATACACCTAAAAGAGACCTAAGTTGGCCTCCCCTTGAAGTCTGTTGACTCTTCTCTGGTGCCACTTGGGCTTGACCATTACTAGATCAGATTCTTGTGTCTAGTTTATTGTATGAAATAAACCCGCAGTGCTTTTGACCTTTATCCTGGCTCCTGATTTTCTGCATCTGACAGTTTCTGCTACTCCAACAACAATTCTTGTGGACATCCTATAGGTGCTTTTTGCAAGAGGCAACTGGACTTTCTGGTTTTTCTTTGAAGACATTTCATTTTTCATCCAAGAACAGTAGTGGGATTCAAATTTTTTTAGTATTGGTTCTGTGGGCATGGCTTGATGGGCATGGCAGGGAAAAGATACTGCAAAATGCAGTAGTGCGATTCAAGGTGTTGGTCACGATCTTTAAAGCGCTCCATGGCTTGGGACCCGGGTACTTGCGGGACCGCCTACTGCCACCATCGGCTCCCGCCGGCCAGTGTGCTCCCACAGGGTGGGCCTCCTCGGGGTGCCGCCGGCTGGACAATGTCGGCTGGCATCCCCGAGGGTGCGGGCCTTCTCTGTGGGAGCACCCTCCCTTTGGAATGAACTACCTATGGAGATGCGAGCCATTGCTGACGTGCGAGCCTTCCGACGCGCACTAAAGACCCACCTTTTCCAGCAGGCCGGTCTGGCCTAATGTTATGAGAAGGGTTTTAAATTTTTAACTTTAACTTAATTTTTAAATTTTTATTGGGTTTTATTGGCTTTGTAGTTTTTAATTCAGCCATTTATTTAATAACTTTTAAGTTGATTTTAACTTTGTTGATTGTATGTTTTTACCATGGCTGTTCACCACCCCAAGTCTCTTTTTGGGAGAGGGGGGTGGTATATAAACTCGATAAATAAATAAATAAATAAATAAATAAATAAATAAATAAATAAATAAATAAATAAAATAAAATCCACATTCCCTCTTCACCCCACTAACCTAATTTCCAGCTCCGTCTTCCTGTGCAGGGCAACCAAAGAAGACCCAGTTGATCAGCTGGGACTCAATGAGAGGCGGAGAAGAGATGGGGTTGGTGGGGCCAGAAAGAGGTGGTATTTGCCAGTTCTCCAAATTACCCCAAATTTCTGCTACTGGTTCTCCAGAACTGGCCAGAACCTGCTGAATCCCACCTCTGTCCAAGAAGCTTCTTCAGCTCTGACCGGATGGCGGGGAATGGAAGGATTTATACTCCTTGCAGACAGTTGGTCATTTACATTCTTTTAGAGGGTTGTTGAGGTCACCTGGAGGTTTATTTGTATCATCAGGGTCACCTGAGTGGTGCAAACTGATGTTGAGCCTTTTTGGAACTGTTGAAAGGACTGTGTTGTAGATTGGAGATAGATGATGTCATAACCCTCCCCCTCTTCTTGTGGACAGAGTTCGGCTTGTCCTTACATCCTGAGGAGCCACTTCTGGTCCTGGTGGTTTGGCTGAGCCCTCCACACCCTCGCTGAGGACCCTTGACTGAGAACCACCCACTCAAAGGGGAGGGGTGGTCAGCCAAGGCACCCTGCAACTAGGAGGCATTGTGATTTTTTCCTGTCAAGGTGAAGCAACAACATTCTCCCTCTGAAAGAGACACCCGTGTGGCTCCTCTGGCACTTTCTTAGAAACAAGGAGCCTTTGAAGCGGCTCTCTCCATAAAGCTTCACCAAAATGAAGAGCCCCTATCAAATTTCGAATAACTGTCCACTTATATCCCTGACTTTCCTTGAAATATCTGAGCTGTTTTCCTTGAGGATCTTCCAAATTCATTTTGAATACTTCTTTAGGCAAAATTTCGGAGTCAAAGACATATTTTTTTTTCCTTTCAGTTAAACACCCATTTTTGCCTCTAGTATCCAGAGCAGGGGTCTCCAATCTTGGCAACTTTAAGCCTTGGTGGAATTCTGGGAGTTGAAGTTCGCCAGGCTTAAAGTTGCCAAGGCTGGAGATCCCCAAGCCAGGAAGGCCATGACAGCAGGAGAGAAGAGGGGGGAAGGTGGGGGTGGCGGCAGGAGGGGGACTTCAAAAATTTTAGCAAAGGGTTCTTTGCCTGGTTGCTGGGTGGGCATGGCCATGGTGGGTGTGGCCCAGTTGGCCTCCTGCACCATGGCCAGGGCGGGGGGAATTTTTGCCTTCCCTGGGCTCCGGAGGCTCTCTGGAAGCTGGAAACAGGCCCATTTCCGGCCTTCCCAAACTTCTGGGAGGCCCGTTATTCACCCTCCCTGGGCCTCCACACAGGCTCTTCACTTACCTGCATCCAAAATGGGCCATGTGGAGACTTCTGGGAGGGGCGGGGTGGGTCAGCCAGGTGTGGGATTTGGGAGCTCCCCGAACTGCGCAGAATCATTGCTGGGGGTTCTCACGAACCTCTATGAAGCCCCAGCAAGCCCACCACTGGCAGGGGCAGATCAACCCTGGTCTCAGGACCAGACCTGGGGGCGGGGGGGGGGCACCCATTGGCAAAAAAATCAGAAAATAAAATACAGGCTGAATAGTCAAGACCTTGTTGATGATCCAAGCTCTGTAAAGGACCTTGGAATACTCATCTCTAATGACCTAAGTGCTAGAGCCCACTGTAAATACATAGCCAAAAAGGCATTAAGAGTTGTTAACCTAATCTTACGTAGCTTTTTCTCTGGTAATATTACACTAATAACTAGAGCATACAAAACATTTGCTAGACCAATACTCGAATACAGCTCATCAGTCTGGAACCCACATTACGTATCTGATATTAACACAATTGAGAAAGTCCAGAAATATTGCACAAGAAGAGTTCTCCACTCCTCTACTTGTTATAGAATACCTTATGCCACCAGATTTGAAATTCTAGACCTAGAAAACCTTGAATTATGCTGTCTTCAGTCTGATCTAAGTATGGTATATAAAATCATATATTGCAATGTCCTACCTGTCAATGAATACTTCAGCTTCAACCATAACAACACAAGAGCACACAATAGATACAAACTCAAGGTTAATCGCACCAAACTTGATTGCAGGAAATACGACTTCAGCCACAGAGTGGTCAATGTCTGGAATACTCTACCTGACTCTGTGGTTTCTTCCCCAAACCCCAAAAACTTTAACCGTAGACTGTCTACTATTGACCTCACCCCTTTCCTAAGAGGTCTGTAGGGGGCGTGCATAAGCGCACCAACATGCCTACCGTCCCTGTCCTATTGTTTCTTTTATTTTTCTTATATGTACCTATTTCATGTATTCAAAACTATATTTATTCTTATATCTATTATCTTGTAAGCGATTGACAAATAAACAAACAAACAAACAAATAAATTTGGCCAAAGGATGCTCCTCTGGAGTTGAAGGCAAAGCTTCATGTGACGCCCCTCCTGCGCAAGCTGCATTGGTTGCCAGTGGCCTCTCGGGTGCGCTTTAAGATTGCAGTGTTAACTTTTAAAGCGCTCCATGGCATCGGACCAGGATATTTACAAGATCGCATTCTGCCATTTTCCTCTCACCGTCCGGTGCGCTCCCACAGGGAGGGTCTCTTGCGGGTCATTGGCATCTATGTGCCGGCTGGTGACCCCGAGGAATAGGGCCTTCTCTGTGGGGGCGTCTGCCCTCTGGAATGGGTTGCCCCAGGGTTATGTATAGCCACGGACCTGGGGACCTTCAGGCGTGCCTTGAAAACCTGGTTCTTTGACCAGGCCGGCTTGAGCTGATTTCAGATTTAGATTGGGGTTTTAGATTGGGTTTTTTTAGTGGCGATTAGAGGCTTGGGGTTAATTTTAAGGTTTATAGTGGGGTTTTAACCTGTTTACAGCCAAGTTATTTAATTTAGTTTTAATTTTTGTATATTTCTATGTTATTAAATTGGATGGCTGTCCACCGAGTCCTTCGGGAGAGGAGCGGTATATAAATAAATATTTATCTTATCTTATCTTATCTTATCTTATCTTATCTTATCTTATCTTATCTTATCTTATCTTATCTTATCTTATCTTATCTTATCTTATCTTATCTTATCTTATCTTATCATCTTATCTTCCCTGCTGGCCAAAAGCTTTCACTTCTGGGAAGGTTGTCTTTCAGCACCGTGTCGGTTAAATGTTTGCACAGTTCATAAAGCTCTTGTTCTTTCTTGCAGGAAGGAAACGAGGAGGCTGCAGAGAAGAGAAAAGAAAAGAATCCCCCCTCCACCCTGCCTTTTTTGTGTTGTTGTGCTCCTGGAGAACCTGGGCTTGGACCTGCCTTTCTTCTCTGCTGACTTCACACTCCGAGGACTCCTGCTGGAAACTTCACAATGCTGTGATTGACAAGAGGCGGAATTAGGCCCTCTCCTCCCACGCCTGCGTCTAGAGTTACTGCCGCTCGGGGCTCAGTGTGAAATTCCCCTTGCCGGAGCTCATTAAATGGGTCAGTGGCCCTTCCAGCTTCACAAAGGGCTGGTTCTGGCCATCCCATCCGACTCAGTCCCAGGATGTTGTGGAGTAAATGCTTCCAGATGGCTCACCTCAGCATCTCCAGAAGAGAACAGAGGACTAATGGTTCACAGATCCCACCAGTTCTCATTGTTCACTCTGAGTGTGTGTGTTTGTGTGTGTCTCCATGCATGCATGCTGGGTCTGCAACCAATGGAAACAGAGGGGCCCACGACTGGCCAGATGCCAGCTTTCCTGCAGGCTGTGTCTGTGGGGCAGCCAAGTCGGTTCCCACTGCGAGGGGTCAAAAGCTGTGGCCTCCCCCAGTGGCCGGGGCAAAATGCCTCCTGGCTTTGCAGGCAATGGCCACTATCAAAGAGGGCTGACTCGGCTACTGCTGCGCTTCCTGCCGGCTCCCAGAAGCCCCAGGAAGGGAAGGCCTTCAGCAGGGACTGAAGTTGGAAGTGGCTCCTTTGCCCTCATGGCAGGCAATTGCAGGGGCAGGTCACGAGAGACCAGAGGTTACGTCGCCTTGCTCTCTCCTAGCCAGCTTTGTTGGGCCAGAGAGCCAAGGAGAGATGGATCCACTCCATGGCTGGAGGAGCCCAGTGCCTGGGAGAAGCCTCTTCTCTGTGTTTACAACTCCTTCGCGTTATCTTTAATATGATTTGTTTGTGTGACATTTTTTTTTTCATAAAGCATTTTCTCTGAACTTTGCAATATTGAAATACTAGAAGTCACACTTGGCTGGTGAGTAGCTTCAATCCTGGATCTCTGAACTAAATGCAACACATTTGTGTAATCCAGTGTTTCTCAATCTTAGCAACTTTAAGATGGATGGGCTTTAACTCCCATGCTGGCTGGGGAATTCTGGGAATTGAAGTTCACCCATCTTAAAGTTGCTAAGGTTGAGAAACACTGGTGTAGACAATCTGAAGTCTCAGCTGTGGTCCTTTGTAGAGGAGGAAGCTCTTAAGACAGTCCTTCATGCCTGCTATAAAACCATAGGCATCTTTGCCAGGAAAAAAATAAGGGTAACAAGAGGTGAAACAAAGGAGTTTCTGCCTCTGCAAGATCTCAGAAGTGGGCGGTTGATAGCTGTGCTGTCGAGCCAGTTATAGGTAATGGGAATTGAGATAGTTAGGAATTGAGAGCTGTCCCCTTAAGGGAATGCATCATGGTAAATGTAGTTAAGGTATCCTGGGAAATGTAGTCCATGTCATGTGGCCACATCTGTAATCCTGATTGGTCACTGAATTGACCCTTGGTGGGTGGGGGAGGTCTCTCCACTCTTGCCTGGAACCCAGTAACATGCTGCTGCCTCAACCCCTTGCTCCTTCATTTTGGGGATGAAAGATTGCCATCTTTTTACACCATAAAGTGCAGCTATGCAGAGAATTGGATGTTGAGATGAATCTCGACGTAACTATGAGTTATCTTGAGGATGCCTGATGAATCAATAAGAAGACTTTGTATGGATGCCTTTGTGGAGTTATCTATCTGCCTTTATACATTCAGTCAGTAATTATAGAGGACAGAATAATGGCCATGAATCTCCTTACAGGTTTGAGACCAGGTCAGTCAGCAACTGTTGTATTAATATTCTCTTTTTCCCTCTATGAAGATGTTCTGTGATACTCATGGTTTGGGGTGGAGGGCTTCACCTACACTGTGGTGGCAAGCACTCTGGGGACGGGGCACAGGACGTTTGTTGTGCCCACTGCTGGTCAGCTTTTCTGGATGCAAATGTAAACAGGAGCTGGCAAGTCCCGCAAGGCTACCAGATACCCTGGGCGAGAGTTAAGCCTCTTCCTGGCCTTGGCCACCGCCTCTTTCCCTCACACTCAAGGATGCGGCTTCCAACTGAACTCCAGATGAGGTGCTGGAGAGGATGCTCTGGATTTGACCTTGGGGACCCCCTGCATTTTGGCTAAGCTCCCAACCACCCCCTCTTCTGGAAAGCAAAATACCAAAAGCTAGTCAGGCCTTTGCCCATATTGGAGGAACCAAAATAAATCAAATTACCTTTAATTGTGGCCATTAGGTTCACAAGAATGTCAGCATGAAAAGCCACTTTTAAGCAGGTACCACAATGCCGCTTTGTATTCGTTTTTGCTTCCTCCTCTCCTTTTCTTAGCCCTTTACCTCTTCCCTGCCCTGCCGCGAATCTTTGTCCATGTTCTCTTCCCCAAACATGGGTAGGTAAGACACAATTTTTGTCATGAATTAAAATACAAATTTTCCCCAAAATATCTTATTGTTAGATTTATATCTTGCTAGGAGTTCGTGGCAAGACATGGCGCTGCCTCTTATCGTTTTTCTCTACAACAATCCTGTGGGGCAGGTTGAACTGAGAGAGTGTGACCGGTCCATGTTTACCCTGGCAACTTCTGTGGCTGTGAGAAACTTGAATCTGGGTGTCTCCAGTGCTAGTCAACACCTTCACTTCTCTTCCACTCTGATTTATGCTCAGAAGCAAATCCACTTGTTGGAAGAATCTTGGTAAACCATGGATTAAGGAGCCAGCAATGTTCTGCAGCTGCCAAAACAGCCAATGTAATCTTGGGTTGCATCATCAGGGATAAAAGATTGAGACCACCCTTTTTTGAAACTGTTAGGTAAAATAACTGTAACTAAAATACATATATGCATGAGAAATGAATGCATAGCGGTTAGTGAAACACCTTTGACTCAGGAGATTGAAGTTTGAACCCAGCAGGTATCTATCTACCTTACCAGAAGGGCATCTTTGGACAAATGCCTCTAACTTTTCATCACCCTACCACAAATATGAGAGTGGCTCAAACTAGGAGAATCATGATGGCTCAGACAATCTGATGATAAATGGGCTGCATGGATGAGACAAGGAAACTTGTCTCATCCATGCAGACAACCCCCTGCCCAAGCGGGGTTGGACTAGATGACCTACAAGGTCCCTTCCAACTCTGATTATCTGTTCATTTAAACTTGGAATTGATGGAATGCAATTACAATGGCAGACTTAATGAGAGGAGATAATATGAACCATATATGAGTTTCAAAGCCACTGTCCTGGGTGAAACCTGGGGCGTCCAGAGTACATCAGTTAAGATGGCTCCCAAAGATGAGCTGCGGAGAGAGCACCTGAGGTAGCAGCAGATGTGAGTGGGAGGAAGATCAGGCAGAAGGCATGCCATGGCAAGACGAGAACCTGCCTGGAATGTACCATCCACAGAGGGCCGAGATGGCAGACATTGGGAAATGCTACCAGTGGCTAGGGAGGGCTGGGCTTAAAGAGAGAACTGAGGCTCTGATCACATTAGCACAAGAACAGGCATTAAGCACTAGATGTATAGAAGGAGGAGTCTTCACCCTAGACAGCATCCAAGGGGCAGGCTGTGCAGAGAGGCCTCAGAGACAGTCCAAGTAGCTGGCATTGCGTGCAGGAACATCTGTACAGAATATGGCCAGACCCTCCTGAATCTAAATGGGAGAACCCACAGAAGATCCTGGAGAATAAGAAAGCTAAGGTCCTGTGGGATTTCCGGATCCACACAGACAGGCAGGCAGTGGCCAATCAACCAGACTTCATGGTAGTAGACAAGGCCCAGAAGACAGTGGAGTTGATGGAGGGAGCAGTGCCAAGTGACAGCAACACCAGGGAGTAAAGGAGTAGGAGAAACTGAAGAAGCAGCAGAGCCTGAAAGAGGAATGGGGAGAATGTGGAAGGTCAAGGCCAAAGTAGTCCCTTGGTGGGCACCCAGGGCTGTGACTCCAAAGCTGGGACTGAATGACATTGGCGCTCTGGATCGAGAAAAGTGCAGGCTGGGAGCTAAGATCCTGTGCAAAACCCTCAGCTCCCAGGTCTCAATGCTGGCAGAGGACCTGGGATTGATAAAGAGACAGACATAGAGGTGAGAAAGGATTAATGTATTTGTTGCATCGCTTTCGCTACAGGTAGTCCTTGACTTACAATTGTAGTTGGTCCTGGCACCTGAAATATGGCACCCAAAATAGGATCACATAATGTGTCTGTGTGGGTGATGTTGGAACTTTGAAACCAGGTCATAAGTGGAAAGACAAGAAGCAATGGGTAGAAGCTTCTCAAGGAGAGAATTAAGGAGAAAACTGCAGAAAATTCAGTCCAAAACAAGGTACACACAAACTGTAATTTAAAATCCAAACAAATCAAACTGAAATAATTGACATGGCAGGAGCAGGAATTTCAGACCTGAAAGCAGGGCAAAACTCACACAGTTGGGAAGATGCCAGGAACACGGATAAGCCACGATGATACAAGATAAAGTCATGTTTGCTCCCAACAACTTGCTGTATGCAGCTTCCTCTTTTATACACTGTGTTTCCAGCTGCAGCTAATGAAGGGAATCAGGGCCCTTTCCTCCCCTATAAGCCACACAACCCACGTTGCTCTCTTCTCCATTCCTCCCTGTGTGCCTTAGGATGAAGAGGGGGTGGACCTGGGTCTTCCTTTGCACTCTCTCTCCCTTGTTCTACCTCTTCCCTGCTCTGCTCAGCCGGACTTTGCCCTTCCCCAGTTTCTTCCACAGCCAACGGAGCCGCACTCCCACACCCTGTCAGCTGTTCGGCTTCCTCCTCCAAGTCAGATTTCGACAGGGGCATGACAGTCTACTTTATTGGTATAGTAGGCAAGTCTTGGATCTAAGATGTGTTATCATCTAACAAAATTAAACACTTTTTCTCATAGCCATTCAACTGTACTCTTTTTTTTTTACAAAATGGATTATTTTAAAAACCACGAGACCCTCCAATAATATTTTGGATGATCCCAAGGCAGGACTTATAGCTGAAAGGTGTCGTGTTTACATTGCCAGGAGAAAAAAATTGGTGGGGGAGGCAGCCAAGGGATGGGGGACAAAGGAAATTCTTTCTCAGATGGCCTAAAGGGGTTGCGAGTCACTTAGACACCAAAGGCGCTTACATTTCGGAGTTTGTGGGGAGGCACGATTGTGGTAAGTAACCGGGGAGCTGTAAAGCAGGACTGAGCCCTGGGGGTAGGTGGGCAAGCCTGCACAGGATCTCTTTTGAGTAGAGAGAAGCCCCCCCATTTCTGAAGGAGGTGGGGGGGAAGTAGGGGTGGCCACTGGCCAGATGGACCCTGGGCCAACATCTCTGGAGCCCTCCAAGGTCAGCCTGTGACACAGCCAGGCCTCTGGTGAAGGCTCTCCGACACGTCGGCTGTCAAATGGAACCTATTAAAAGGGATTAGAAGCTTTTTCATCACTACCCCTGTGACACCATGATGGGCTGAAATTGCTGTAAAAACATGATTATTAAAAATGGGGCTATTAGTTTTGGAATGGACAGAAGCTCTTTTCTCATTTTCATTTCCAGTTGCTCAGGAGAACAGGCTCCTTTGGAAATGCAGCTGAACTCCCTCCCCCCATGGAAAAACAGGGCTGGGGAGGGATGGAGGGAGAAGTTCTCAGAGAAAGTGGGGAAGAAACAGCTGCTTACTTGTGGTTACAGAAGCCAATTGATGGATTTGGAATTCGTTATGTATTTGTTTGCTCTGTACTCCAAATATCCTTTGCTTTTTCTCAGTTCAACCCCAAAGGCTGGGAATCCTCAAGCTACCATCTCTATAAAAGGGTCCCCAAAATGTTGCTGTTTGTAACTGGGTGTCATAAGTCGTTCCAAATTCAGGCCAAACAATATAAGTGTTGAATGAAAACTAATCCCTCCTCCTCCTCCTTCGCTATTTTAGTTTCAATAAACGAAGTGTTTTAATAAATGAAATAGAAAAATAATCCTTGTAATGGACTCTTTTGTTACCTGTATTTACTTCTCCACCACCGTTTGCCTTATACGTCTGCCAAAAACAGGCAAATGTTAAAATCAGGGGTGGGATTCTACCAGTTTGCACCTATTCGCTAGAACCGGTTGTTAACATTCTAAGCAGTTCAGAGAACCAGTTGTTAGAAGAAATTACTGGCCTAATCCTGTAAGGAAAGCAGGAAGGAAACATTCTGGTGTTGCTTACAGAAACTGCCTCTCCATTAACCCTTATGACATTCTTGGCAGGACTAGACTTCCTGTCTCAGGAACTTCTCTGGAGTTTCTTTTCCCCTCCTCTGCTGGTACTTTGCTTGTGTGGAGTGACCATTCAAAGTTCCAATGGCACTGAAAAAAATGACTTTTGACCCTTTTTCACACTTACGACTGTTGCAGCATCCCCACAGTCATGAGAGGCCAGGCGAGGAGAGGCGTGCCTCGATGTGGGTGATATTGAGTTGGCTACGCCCAGCCAATAACATGACCACCAAGCCGTGTCCACCCAGTCACATGACCACTCAAGCCACGCCCGCCACCTAAGCCACGCCCACAGAACCGGTTGTTAAAAAATTTGAATCCCACCCCTAGTTAAAATCCTCACAAAAAGGCTCCTGCTGTGTCTCCAAATGTCACCAGGGCAAAAATAAAGAAGGCCAGTTTGTTAGTAAACGTTGGTTGTACACAGGTTAAGGATTAAACATATGACCGTATAATGACTGTGCATGCTAAAATTGTACAAACAGGTTACTGAAAAAAGGGTGTGATTCAGTTGGGAAGATGTAATAGTTCATTTATGTGAAAGGCTGTATGCAGAGGCAACAAAAACTACAGAAACATGAATTGAAAGTAAATCTGAGCAAAGATTTTTCTGGATTTTAAAATGATAAAAGAACACACAGATTTAAAACCAGAGATATTTTTATTAGGTATTATGCCTGAAGGTTATAATAGAGAGATAACATATTTGATTATTAATGTATTAACAGCAGCTAGAATTGTATTTGCCTAAAATTGGAAAAATGAGAAAATTCCGACAGGGGAGGAAACCACTAAGAAAGTAATGGAATGTGCGGAAATGAGTAGATTAACAATGGCAATTAGAGAACAACAGAAAAGAGAGTATTATAAGATTTGGGATTTATTTTATGAATGGTTAGATAGAAGAATAAAAAACTGAAATATGTGATAATAGTAATAATATACTATAATTGATTAATCTTGAATGAGTAAGAGAATGAATATAATTTAGCAAGAATGAGATATGTTTCTAAAAGATAACAATTATAATATAAATAATAATACAATAATTGAATAATATGATATAAAATGTTGCTTAGAGCGGTTTACAAATATAATCAAATAAGAAATGTACAATAATATTATTATGCGCACAAGATCTATGTATCCAACCGATACATTGTGAAATTGAAAGATGGTTTTATTTGTTTGTTGTTAAAATAAAAAAACCCTTTTTTTAAAAAAAAAAGATTTTTCTGGATTTTGAAATTCAGGCTGATTAATGCAGGCAGTCCTCGACTTACAACAGTTCATTTAGTGACTATTTAAAAGTTACAACGGCACTGAAAAAAGTGAACCTATGACCATTTTTCACACTTACGACCACTGCAGTATCCCGATGGTCAGGTGATCAGAATTCAGATGCTTGGCAACTGACTCGTATTTACGATGATTGCAGCCTCCCGGGGTCAGATGATCCCCTTTTGTGACCTTCTGACAAGCAAAGTCCATGGGCAAGCTAGGTTCATTTAATAACCAGGTTACTAATTTATCAACTGCAGTGATTCAGTTAACAACTCTGGCAAGTAAGGTCGTAAAATGGGGCAAAACTGACTTAACAAATGTCTCACTTAACAGCAGAAGCTTTGGGCTCAATTGTGGTCGTAAGTCAAGGACTACTTGTTTCTGGAACTCCTTAGAGAGGATCTGATTTCTCTTCAGTTCTTCTCTATCCCATTGCATAGATTTCTTTGATGCTCTCAGGACTGGTTACTGCTAGGATCCTGGAATAAAATTGCCAGAATTCTGACAAGCTTTCTAAGGGGCTCCAGGAATAAGCGCAATCCTTCCGAAATGCCAGTTGCTGGTCACGTGCTACACATCCTTCTGCAGGGTTCCTCCTGGGGGTTTATTTTTAATAAAGACTTTGAATTGGCTTATTTCCCTTAATTGAGATGATTTGAGCAATTTAGACCCAGCCATTTCAGGCCATTATTTGTTTCTGTTTTCCCAGATGCTCTTTTTTGACATACTAGTAATTAGGAAATTCCTCATATAATTCTCCCTGGCCTGGTCACCTCCCAGAAAGTTTCTCCAAGACTAGTTTGCAGTCCACAAAGTTCTTTTGGTACAGAGATTCCCTGCAAACCTGTCTTTGAGTGATCAGGGAAGGAAAATTCTATTGCTTGCTAGATTAATATCTGAAAATAATAGAGTCTCATAAATGCTCTTGAGAAACAAGACATGTTGAATTCAATAAGCCTGATTTCCAGATAAGCATTGATAGAATTACAACATTATATTATCCTTCATTTTTCAAACAAACAAATACAAGTAATGCTTCTATTTTGTAGTCCAAATATTTTCTAAAGTTTAAGGAATGGAAGGATTTTTCTGCAAGGGAAACAGAGCAAAACATCTGGAGCTCTGTTTTATGACCGTTATTTCCAGAATGGAAGGAGCTTGATACTTTTAGTAATGGGAAAAGATCAGGAGATTTGAGGAACTGGCAAAGCAACCAATATATATTCATCTAAAATAAAGAAAATCAAGTGTTGACAGCTTTCAAGTTTTGTTTTCAAACTGAACAAACCTCTCTGCTCTGGGTAGCCTCTACCTGGAAAGGTAGAGTAGAGACTGGGCTAAAAGATACCCAAGTCCTCCCCAATGGAAAGAACCCCAAAATGCTCTCATGTCTTCAAAAATGAAAGAGGCTTGGGAAAGCTTAAAGAGGATGAAGCTCTTTAAAGAAAACCAGATATTGCATGAAGAACAACATGGCCTGCATAGAAATGAGCGCATTCACATATACATTTATGCCATGCAAACACACCCTCAACAATCTCACAGGGATGTGGTTTTCTCCTACGGCTACTCTCAAATTAAGTGCTTCTGAGTCTTGATATGGAACATCAGAAATTGCTTGTTGTGTCTGTTGGAAATACTTGGAGACCACCAGCCACAAGAAAGCCACCTTTGCCTGAAGGATCTCATGGGAGTGATGGAGGCTGCAATTCAAACGCTCCCTGCAGTGGAGGCCCAGCTGAATCTGGGATGGTCTTTCCTGAAAAGACCATTTCTGTGCCAGCTGTGAAACTCTCTACCTGCAGAAGTTCCCCAAGGAGGGATGATTGGACTTTCAAGCAACTTAAAAGCTGTCATATAGAAGACGGGACAGAGTTGTTTCGCAAGAGAGCATAAGAAACAGTGGGCTTACATTTAAAGAAAGTAAAATTTGATTAGATTTTAGAAAGAATTTTCTAAAGCTAAGGGCTTTGGAATGGATTGGCAATGGAACAGGTTTCCTTGAGAGGTGGTAGATTCTCCTTCATTGGTTGTCTAAAATAGAGACTAGATGGACATCTGTTGAACATGTGGGACTTGTGGATTCCTGCAATGGACATTGGATTGGGCTTGATGATCAATACTTCTACAGGATACGCCCAAGACTTATGTTTAATGATTTTAGGAAGTAAGGAGCAACTCCCTTTCTTTCTTAGTCTGTTCTATTTGAAAAGTTGCTGATAGATCCTTTCCAGAATGAACACTTTAGTCCATTAAAATTTTAAATAGTTGCATATTAGAAGAAAGATTTGGAAAAGGGAGAAGCAACGAGCCCTTTGCTCTTGGAAGAGGCTGATCTCAGCTTACAAATGTTTATGCCCTTGGTCTCTCTTCAAAGAACGAGGAAGACGGCCTTGATCAAAACCTGCAAAAACCTTAGCAAAAGGTGCATAATTTTTTTTAACTTCTGAGAAACAAGGTGTGTTCAGAAATGGCCCTTGCAAGATTCTTCTTATTAGGTCCTTGCTTAGTGACCCTAATTGGAACTCAAATTTCCATTGCTAAGCAATGTGGTCATTGGGTGAAACTTCAGCTGAAGTTGCAGTCTGTTGTCCCAGGACTTCATGCTTCTTCATGTCTGCCACACTCATTTCTGTTTGAATTGCTACTATTTGCCTCCCTCCCTCCCTCCCTCCCTCCAATCTCTGTCCATTGAAGACCAATGGCCTGAGGGTTGTTCTCTACTCAGCATTGGGAAGACAAAACTTGGAGTAGTGGGTTCAACTCTTGGCACCCTATTTCTAGAAGGACACTGAAAAGAGGTCAGTGAAGATGCCAGAGAGACTTGAGGCTGTTCCCCATGAAGACAGGCTGAAGAAAAAGCACAATCACTTTTAATTCATTGCAAAGCATTAATAACTCTTTAAAAAAAAGAGAAAAGTGAAATGGTATAGGGTCTTCTGATTGAGCAGGGGGTTGACCTAGATGAACTGTTAAGGTCCCTTCCAACTCTGTTAATCTGTATCTGTAAAACATGAACTTGTTTATGTAACATCCTTTATGGGAGCGGCTACAGCTTAATTTGTTTCTACATCTAATATAAACATATTTTTTAAAAAAACCCTTACTCTTCATAACAACTTCAGGGTCTTTTATTTATATTATTTCCAAGTTCCACAAAAAAAAAAGAGGAATATTTATCCAGGGCATTAAAATATCTTCCTGCGCTGATGTCTTTGGCAGAGGAACGAATGGCATGTTTCCTTTTCTGTGGGATAAATGCCCCTTTTGGCCCTTCACTCTTAGTGCAAATTAAACTATTGTTTAATTTTCAGTTCATCTTTTGAAAGCTAAATGTTCTGAGCACTGTTAATATTGGATTAATTTTTAAACTCACAAATCAATCTAGTTCTTAATATAAATATTTTACCAACCATATTATAAATATTGTGGCTGCTCAAAAAAGGGGAACTCTTCAGTGGGCAGATCTTGAGAAGATTTGAGGGCCTTTCAGAAGAGAAAACCCATGTGGAAAAATGCTTTCTAACCAAATAAAGACAACCTGCTGAACACAAACCACAAATGGATGTTATACAGCTAGACTAGAGAGAGAAAATGTCACCCTTTGATACACTAATGTACAACAAGAGAGTGCTTTTGGAGAATACAAGATGCTCGGGCACTTTTGAATCTCATCTGCTCAACCAATGAGTCCTTGGGGACTCTGTTTGAGGCTCCCCATTGTTATAAAGTGAGGAAGAAAGCACCTGCTTTGGAATAACCCCCCCTCTTCCCCCCAAATTGATCAGTCACAATATAGTGGACAACTGTAAGCTATTAAAAAGTCAGCAAGATTGGAGAACCTTTCTGTACTGGAATCTGTCAGATAGATTGTTGTATTTTAAATACTTGGTTGATTTATATGATGGCTGCATATTATTAATTAATTAAATTTGTACATTGCCCGACTCCCAGCACCTCATGTGATTCACATATGGATATCTGCTAAACTGTTATGAATCATTTTTACTTGCAGCAGCTGTAAAAAATTTTAAAAAATGAATCAATCAATCCCAGATTCTTAGGCATCCCTGTCTCCAATTTCCAGTTAAAACTCAGAAAAGTAAATCAGATTCTTTTGGGAGCATTTGGCTGCCTGCTGTATTGCTTCTGAACTTGCAACTTGGGAATAGAAAATCAGATTTGTGCCGATGTCTCAGCATAGATTGTGCATGTGTCAAAGGAATCCTTAATGTCATTATCTGAAAGGGGTAGACACAATCACAATGGTTCTTGAATGTTGGTGCTTCTTCAACCCCTGAGATCCCAAGAGGTATGAGGAGTTTTTGGAGAAGGGAAGATCCTCTGTAGACGTGACCAGAACAAAATCCAGAATATCAGAGTTGGAAGAGACCTTGGAGGTCTTTCCCACACACCATCACTTTCACAAAGCATAAGTTAAACAGAAAATCTTAAGCAAAGGCATCTCCCTGGAAAATAAGTGGTTGCAGTAAGGACCACCAACACGCAACATCAAAACAAGAGGTAGAACTAAGGCATGGAAACCTAGAGGGATCTGGGAGGTTCAATGCATCTAATCTTTCACCCTACAAACTCACCAGAGATACATATCTATGGGTTGACATATGCAAAGAATAAGAAATCATACTATACTGAGCAAGTGAACAACCAATAGTCAAGAGAAACTCCACTGTGAATGTTTGGGAAGAAATTGAGAAAATGACAGAGAAGAAAACAGAATGAGAGAAGCAATGATTTTATGGTTTCCAACCATAAGAAAGTCCACTCACTTATCCTTTCACCTCTAGGAGGTTTACTTCTTTGAGGATTGCTGACAATTTCTAAGCCTATGTGTGCTGAAATAGGCTACTGAAATAGGCTACTGAAATAGGCTACTGAAATAGATGGCTAAATCATGTTTGGTCATTCTTCTCAAGCCAAAAGGACTTGGTATTGCAGGCTAATCTCTCCATTTAGATATAGAGCTTTATTGTTTTCCCTTTCAGAGAAACCATAGTGACATGGTAGGAGCCTGTCACATAATCAGGTCAGCCCTGCAGCATCTGAAAGTCAGCTGCAGAGGGGAAGTTGCTTCTCCGGTCTTTCAGATTCTAGGGTTCTGGAGCAGCAGGTACAATTCAGTGACACACAAAGAGCCCAAGTCTTCCAGCATTGCCCAAAATCCTTTGGGATCAGAGCTGAATGTCACTGACCAGAAAAAGGACATTGATGTCAAGTTGGGGAATCAGAAAATCACTGGAGGTCTTCCAGGCCAACCCCTGCCCAAGGCAAGAGTTCTTATACCATCCCGGAAAAATGCTTGGCCAATCTTTTCTTGAAAACCTCCAGGAAGGTGAACAGAAGGACAAGAGTCAGCTGATGTTCAAGCGGCAAATTTATGCTGGGAGTCATTGAACAAGGAATTGGAATTGAAATTAAAATAATTAAAATAATGGTTATGACCACACCAAAAATTCTTAGGATAACTGTGGCCACTGTTTGTTACAACTAGAAAATAAGAGCAAGACTGTTTGAGCAAATCCAAGCTTTTTGACAGCTCTTGGCCTCATCCTTCCCAAAGGCTGCTCCCTCCAGCTCCATCATGCGATACCAAGAGTTTCAGGGTGAGGCTCTTGCTCAGTGTCCACATTACAGTATCCCAAGGTAGCTGTTGTCCAGCCTCCGCTTGAATGCAGGGAAGAGGAAAGATGGGCTCTCTCACTTTATTGTTATCTGGACTCATATCCGGAGCAAAACTGTGAAGGTTTTGGGCAGGGAAGAGGTGGATTTTGAAATGAAATTGCATAATTTACTCAGCTCACCTCTGCATTATTTTAAGTTTTCCCTCGATCATTTTGGTTTATGCTTTTTTACCCTGGAGATAGTTCATGCATCTGATGGCTCGCAATCTATCTATGTTTCTGCATCCTACACAGAGTTAGGGAAGGTTAGGTTGCAAAAGACCTTGGAGAACATTTTGCCCCATCCACCTCCCCAACAGTTGGCCACTGTTTATATATCTCAGTAAAGGAGAAACCGCCAACGTTCTAGGAAATGTGTTCTATTGTTGAACGGCCCGAACCATTAGGAGATTATTTCCTTGTAATTTAAACACTTCATTTCTTATCCTGACTCTGGAAATGACTCCAAACCATTTTGCGGATGTTTACATGACAGCCCTTCAGACACAAGAAGGCAACAGGGATGCCTGCCAGAGTATTTCTGCTAAGATTTCTAACTAGTTTCCCACCTTGTAGGATCTGAATCATCTAGGTTGCTTTGTCAATGCCCTTTTATAAACGGGATCCTCCATAGTGGACACAGGGATGGTTTGAAAGTGCAAAATAATAAGACATTTTCTGCATCTTAATGCTTTAATTCTATTGATGAAGTTTAGGATTGCCTTCCTCTTATTACTTTTTGCAACTGCACTGTTGGCTTATTACAATTTAACAAATTAAAAAAAATTATACAACTGCCCAACCTGTATTTGCCATTCTAGGCAAGTAACATAGCCTTAAATAAGAGAACAGGATAAACAAAACAACTAAAACTTAAGCAATTGTGCAATATAAGGCCATACAAACTAGGCCAAAATCACACCCTGATCAGAATCCCAGACCATTTTCCAGGTGGGTCAGGCAACATCCTAAGTCCAGGGGCCTGCTTGCTTGAGACTCCTGCCTCATTCCATGCCATGGTCATACAGGGACCAGGCTCAAGGAACCGAGTCCTGCGGTTATAACTGGCAACTGGGGCTGCTGGAATTTCCATCACTTAGCAAAGTCGACACATTTCATACTTGATGAGTACATCACTTAATAATGGGTATCCCAGCTCCAATTGCTTTCATAATCTGAGAACTACTGTCTTCTCCGGCACCAAATCAGACAGGCAGAAACACAAATTCTGAGGACAAACTGCCTGCCTGCTCTTGATAGTCAAATCTCAGCTTAGTTGGATCAGGAAAACTGATTTGAAACTGTTCATTGAGCCATTTTGTAGGACTTCCTGGGAAGCAAGTCTAGAGGAAAACAAATCCAAAGAGGCTAAAACATGCGAAGAACAGTTGTAGGAACTGTTTAGAAAGTGTTTCTAGTGAAAAGAAGGAGTGACATGATAGTAGGGTTCCAATATTTGAGGGGCTGCTCCAAAGAAGAGGGGATCAACCTATTCTCGAAAGCACCTGAAAGGCAGGACAAGAAGCAATGGATGGAAACTAATCAAGGAGAGAAGCAACCTGGAACCAAGGAGAAATTTCCTGACAGAACAATTAACCAGTAGAACAGCTGGCCACCAGAAGTTGTGGATGTTCCATCACTGGAGAGACTGGACTGCCTCTTGTCTGGAATAATACAGGGTCTCCTGCTTGAGCAGGGGTTGTACTAGAAGACTTCCAAGCTCCCTTCCAATTCTGAATGGTGCTGCAAGGCCTAGATTCCCACCACCCAGCACCAGTTCAGTAGTTCCTTTCCCCCCAACCCCATCCCTGGGGACAGAGAGAAAGAGAGAGAGAGAAAGAGAGAGAGAGAAAAGGAGAGAGAGAGAGAAAGAGAGAGAGAGAGAGAAAGAGAGAGAGAAATAGAGAGATGAGATATCCCGGTGTTTTGTTTTCTGTGGGAAATGGGTCCAAATGACTTTTGGAGTATTTAAGGTTGCAGAAATGTCCTACCAGTCAACAAATACTTCAGCTTCAACCATAACAATACAAGAGCACACAATAGATACAAACTCAAGGTTAATCACACCAAACTTGATTGCAGGAAATACAACTTCAGCAACAGAGTGGTCAATGTCTGGAATACTCTACCTGACTCTGTGGTTTCTTCCCCAAACCCCAAAAACTTTAATCTTAGACTGTCTACTATTGACCTCACCCCTTTCCTAAGAGGCCTGTAGGGGGCGTGCATAAGCACACCAATGTGCCTACCGTCCCTGTCCTATTGTTTTATTTCTCTTATATGTATTCATTTCTTGTATTCACAACTATGTTTATCCTTATACCTACTATCTTGTAAGTGATTGACAAATCAAATAAATAAAAACAGGCAGTCAAGCTAAGTGCCTGAAGGACCCCATCTCATCAGTGGGAGTCCAGGCGCTTCAGCGAGCAGCCTGTTGGATTCGTATTAGCAGCAGTTACATTCTTATATCTTTCCACAAGCTTTAAGCATGAGCATAGAATAGTTTGTGAGCCCTCTTTGAGGCTTTCTCCAGAGAAATCCCTTCCTTCTCTTGATCCTCCATCTCTTAGTCAAATAAACATCACCCTCCTGGCTGGGTGACCTCTCTCTCTCCTCCCTGCACACAGCCGCTGCCTTGGGTCTCCTGGGCAGCTGACAGTTGACCTTTCTTGCTGAAGGATGCTTGGGGCTTTGCTGGGAGGTGATGACACGTTGCTCAGGACACTGAGATTAAGCAGCTGCTCCTGGCTGAGCGCTTGGACTCCAACCACGCAGCCCAGATGGGTGAAAGAGCCTTTCCGTTAACATTTATAGCTCTGTGATCATTAATGTTGGTGGGAGGTACCGTGTGTCTGAGTGGGACATCGACAATGGTAATTGGAAAACAATCCTTCCAGTTCAAAGAGTCAGTTTGGTGGGTGGGTAAAGCTCCATGATAGAAACCAGCAGGCCATGAGTTCTAATCCCACTTTATACCCAGAAAAAGCTGGGCCAGTCACTTAGAATTAGAGAGTTGGAAGGGACCTTGGAGGTCTTCTAGTCCAAGCAGAATACCCTATACCATTTCAGACAAGTGACTATCCAGTCTCTTTTTAAACATTTCCAATGATGGAGAATTCATAATTTCTGAAGGCAACTTCTGTCAATTGTTCTGTCAGGAAATTTATCCTTAGTTCTAGGTTGCTTCTCTCCTTGATTCGTTTCTACCCATTTCTTCTTGTCTTCTAGAAAGGACCCTGGAACCAAGAGGTCCAAAATATGCATGTCTTGCCCAAGGTGGGTGAGGAGCAGTGGTTACTCTGTCCACTTCATCTTCTCCTTCCTGCTTGCTGAACATAAATATCTAGAGCAAGGGTCTTCAAACTTGGCAAGTTTAAGACTTGTGGACTTCAACTCCCAGAATTCCTGAGCTAACATGACTGGAGGAGGAATTCTGGGAGGTGAAGTCCACAAGTCTTAAAGGTGTCAGGTTTGAAGACCCCTGATCTAGAGACACGGTTGTGCCATCTAATTAGTATTTCTCATTCATGCACAGAAATAACTTTAAGAAAGGATTTATACAGGATCACTTATAATTTGGGGTGGAGAAGCTTCTTTAATCCAAGAGATAATTTGTTAATGCTCAGTATTTGTCCACTAGATTAATATCACACCAGAATTGCCACAGAACTTCCCTTCCACTTCTAGAGTTTTGTGGCAGGCTTCAAACCTGGATCTCCACTCCTAATGAGCCTTGGTAGTGCAGTGGTTAGAATGCAGTATTGCAGGCTAATTCAGCTCACTGCCAATAGTTCGAGTCTCACCAGCTCAAGGTTGACTCAGCCTTCCATCCTTCCAAGGTTGGTAAAATGAGGACCCAGACTGTTGGGGGCAAGAGGCTGATTCTGTAAACCAATCGGAGAGGGCTATAAAGCTATGAAGCAGTATATAAGTCCAAGTGCTCTTGCTATTGTGAGGTCTCCTCCAATACTATAATTGTTTTGATTCCTTTCTAAAATTGATTTTACACTTTTTAACACCAGCAACCCCTAGTATTCCTCAATAGTTGTAAGAAGCATCCTGGAAACAACTTTTCCTTCTGCTGTGGTGTCCTGAGTGAAGAATTGTGGAGGAGGGGAGTTGGCTAGAAGCTGGAGGCTACACTGGAGTCTCTGATCAGCCAGTCTCTGCTGTAACATCTCCCAAACCAACAAGAGAAACGGTTCCTTGCTTTTTCTGGCTGTGGGTTCTATTGATCTGGGCCTCTTTTCTCTCTCTTTCTTTGGGGCCTCCTCCTCCTCCTACACTTCTTCCTGCCAGTAACTTCCACAAGAAGGAACAGAAAGAAACATGTACAGATTGCAATCTTTCTGCCAACGTAGGTAAGAATGTCCATAAGCATCTGTTACTGGGGGGGAGTAAGGCAAAATTATATTTCACACCCAAATATGCACTCATGTAATTTACGGTGAGGTGGGTGGAATCTTTGAAATGGGCAAATTACCAGTGGGGAGGATGGAAGGGTCATTAGAAATGTGAGATTTCTTTGACAGTCTTTTTTTTAACCAGCTAAAGTGATCTAAGGTGCTTAATTTTGATTTATGACTAAATAAATATGGTTTAAAGGAAATTTTCTCATTATTAAACTCAATTGTCACCTTTCACAGAAATGATAATGATGATTGCATTTCATGACAAGGTCTGTGACATTTCCAGATGATCTCAGCCATAAGTCAGTCTACATAATTTTGAGGGTTCAGGATTCAAGATAGGCTGGGTTCTTGGTAGACTTGTGCAGAGGTGCCAGACTAAATAACAGAATAATAGAATAACAGAGTTGGAAGGGATCAGTCAGAGTCGGAGACCCTATATCATTTCAGACAAATGGCTGTCCAACCTCTTCTTAAAAACCTCCAGTGATAGAGCATTCACCTACTTTTGGAGGCAAATCATCCCATTGATTAATTATTCTCACTGTCAGGATATTTCTCCTTAATTCTAGGTTGCTTCTCTCCTTGATTGGTTTCCTTTCATTGTTTCTTGTTCTGCCTTCAGATGCTTTGGAGAATGTATTAACCCTTCTTTTAAAGGTAATCTGTAAGAGATTGGAACTCTGCTATCATGTCACCCCAAGTCCTTTTTTTTATCTAGACTAAACATACCAAATTCCTGCAACCATTCTTCATAGGTTTTAGCCTTCCAGGCTGGGTCCTCAGTGTAGGAAACTTCTTGAATGGCCTTGGGCTAGCCTAGTTGTGCTTGTTCCAACTCATTCCTGAATCTGCAGTGCATTTTAGGAAACTTGAGTACCCCCCTAGGATGGGGAGGGGGAACATCCAGGAACAGTTTTTGGGGCCAGTGTAACATGGTCTATGGTGAATAACAGGCAGGCAAGCACAGCCTTCAGTAGACCTTGAGGGGGGGGGGTGAAGAAGGCAGGAGTCCAGGATGATGGGGAATTCCTAAGAAGAGATTAAATAGCACAACTGGAAACAACTTCAATGGGGAAAAACATGGAGGTCAGCAGGAGATGTCAATGTGGCTACTGCATGAAAAGAGGCATTCAGAAATTCCTCAAGATTGAACTTCCACCCTTTGCTCCTTGTCTTGTCCTCAGGTGACTTGGAGAGTAGGTTGACTCCTTCTTTGTGACAGCCCCTCAAAGATTAGAAGACTGCTCAATGTCTTTCCTGAGCCTTCTCTTTATTAAGCTAAACATATTTAGTCCCCTTAGCTGTTCACAATACGATTTAGCCTCCAGACCCCCAATCATCTTGGTTGCTTTCCTCTACACTCTTTCTGGGGCCCTGTTGATGTAGCCTAGGACTGCATGGACTTTTTGGGCAAATGCAGGGCATCCAGTTTTGGTCACCACATTAAAAATAAGATGTAGAGACTTTGGAAAAAATGCAAAGAATAGCAACTAAGATGATTAAAGGCCTGGAGACAAAAACATATAAAGAAGGGTTGCTGGAATTGGGTATGGCCAGTCTAGAGAAAAAAAAGGAGCGATAAGGGTGAAATAGCAGCATTCCAGTATTTGAGGGGCCGCCACATAGAAAAATGGGGTCAATTTATTTCCCAAAGCCACCAGAAGGCAAGACAAAACACAATGGATGAAAATAATCAAGGAGAGAAGCAACCTGAAATTAGGGAGAAACTTCCTAACCGTGAGAACAATTAACCAGTGGAACAGTTTGCTTTCAGGTGTTGTGGTTGCTCCATCCCTGGAGGTTTTTAAGAAGAGTCTGGACAGCCACCTGTCTGAAATTTTATAGGGTCTCCTGCTTGAACAGGGGATTGGACTAGAAGACCTCCAAAGTCCATTCAGCTCTGTTCTGTTGAATGGGGGGCAATGCTCAAGTCTGTCAATCTTGAGTCTATCTTACAAAGTATTGGCAGTTCCTCTTGGTTTGGTGTCATCTGCAAATCTGATGAGTTCCTCCTCTATCCCCTCATCTAGATCGTTTATGAAAATGTTGAACAGCACCAGGGTCAAAACAGACCTTGGGATACCCCACTGCATGCTTCCTTCCTTGTAGATGTAGTTCCATTGAGTTTGGTTGGTCAGTTAACTGCGAACCCAACTGGTACAGATGCAGATGCTGTCTATCCCACATTGTTCTAGCTTACCAAGGAGAAGGTTGTGATCTATTTTGTCAAATATTTTAATGAAGTCCAAGTATACAATATCCACAGCATTTCCTGGATCCACTAATTTAGTCACTTTATCAAAGAATGATATAAGGTTTGTCTGGCACGATCTGTTTTTAACAAATCCTTGCTGATGTCTAGTAATCACCATGTTCATTTCTAGATGCTTACAAATCAGTTGCTTGATTATCTTTTCCAGGATTTTCCCAGGTATTTATGTCAAGCTGATTGGCCTATAATATCCTGGATCCACTCCCCCACCCTTTTGAAGATTGGAAGTACACCAGCGCTTCTTGGATGGGGTCCTCTTGCCATACAATCTTCTTCACCTCCAGGCACAATTCAAAGTTGCCATAAAAATGGTGTCTTCCTTCTCCCTGGGCTGTGGAATTGGGTGGACCTCCATATGTCTCCATTTGCAGATTTTTTTAAAACAACAATTATAAGACCTTTCTTCTTTTCCAAAAGAATTATTTCCTTTTTAGAAGCCAGGGTGGTTACTGGGATGGGAAGCCAACCCACCAGGATTTCTTCCATTTCTGAAGTGCCTCAAAACATGGATTTTTTCTCCTGTAAAGAATATTTGGGAAGAAATACGACAGGGCACAGGGTAGTGGTATAGCTGAGAAATGGACTCTCTTCTTGAGGCGAGCGGGTGTCAGTGGTTTTCACATCAGGCCAGGGTGAAAAATGAAGATGGTGTGATGTTTAGCAAATATTCTTCCAATTTATCAGAAATAGGTAGGCAGGGAAGAAGCTCTGGGAGGCCAACCACCCCATTTTCCACTTGCCTAAATTCTTGTCTAAATTATCCTGCAATTAGCACTAGCAAAATCCAGCAAAATCTATGATGTATTGTAGAAACCCAGAAAATGGGATAATGCAGCCACTGAGTCATTGTCCAAAACACTCTTACTTTGCAATAATAGTTTGAAAAAAAAGTTGTTATTACACCGTTTTTGAATGAGGCTAGAAAAGGGGAAAAAAAGGTAGCAATGGGCACAGGTGTGTGAGATGCGGTCAGAGGTTGCTTCTCTTCTGTGCAAAGAAAAGCCTTGAGTAAAGCTGAGGTATGCTCACCTGGCGCGTTCACCTGCAGTTGCCATAGCAACTTGGGACAAAGACACAGAACAAAGTGACAGACTGGGGAAGAGAGGAAGTAAAATCGGCCCAATGTGTTCCATGGGGAGCTTCTGGTTGTCTCCCAAACAGTTTCTCCAGATTAGTTGTTGGTTTCTTCTCCTCTCAAGAGGATAATGCAGGACAGGGATCAGGCCATTTTCCGCGGGGAATGTGCACAGAGTTTAGAAACCTGGATTTTAAAAGGGCACTGAGAGGGTGGGGTAATGTCACGATATAGCAGAATAAAGAATTGGAAGGGACCTGGCGATCTTCTAGTCCAATCGCCAAGCAGGAAACCCTATCTCATTTCAGACACACGTTTGTCCAATTTCTTCCTAAAAACTTCCAGGGTTGGAGCAGCCATAACTTCTGGAGGTAAGTTGTTGCACTGATTAATTCTTCTCACTGTCAGGAAATTTCTCCTTAGTTCTAGGTTGCTTTTCTCCTTGATTAGTTTACATCAGTTGCTTCTTTTTCTACCTTCAGGTCCTTCAGAAAATAGGTTGACCTTTTCTTTTTCATGGCATGCCCTTGAATATTGGAACACTACTATCATGTCACTCCACTCTAACCTTTTTTTCATGAGACTAGACATCTATATATCACCAAAGGAAACAGATCTAAGTTTCCCCCATCTAAAATTGAGCCTTTAAGCCTGCTTAAAAGCTGAGTTGGTTGTGTGTCTCCCAGGCAATGTCGTTGACTGAAGGCTGGTTCCCAGCCATTGTCTTCCATTCACCCAAGACTATGAATTCTCCAAGATGCCAAGAGAGTTGGGCTTCCCAGGACTATTACTGGAAGACAACCAGGGGTGGGCTGCTGGGGGCTCACAGGGGCTCAGGAGAGCCCCTAGCTAAGACTCTGCGGGGCTCAGAAAGCCCCCAATAACTTCAGAAAGATAAGCAGCAAGGGAAAACTCTTAATAGACTTAATTGAACTTCTGGGCATTCGGCCAAGAGCATTTCACACCTTGTAAAAGTGTTGCAAGCTAGATAAACAGTCCGTTCAATGTTTGTGAGGGAGAACCATTGAGAAAATCAGATAACATAGCCACTAGCCTCCGAGGGGATTAATTCCAAATAATAAGAATCATGTAACTCACCAGAAACTCTACTAAGACTCCCAGGATCCCTCTCACACTCATTGCTATTAAGTCTGGTTTCACCCAGTCTTTCATTTAAGTATGTAATGCACGAAATAATAAATGACTTTTTGGTATATATCCTTTTTTTTAGATAATTAGGGCAAAGAAGCGACATCGAATTGGCCACATCCATCCAGTCACATGCCCACCTAGCCATGCCCACCCAGCCAGTCATTAGGGCAGAGAGTCCCTTGCTAAAAGGTTTGAAGCCCACCCCTGAAGACAACCCACGTTTGCTGTAGCTGGGAGAGAACCTGAGTTTGGCTTGCAAGCAATGCAAGTCCTGGGGACCAGAACTCAAAGGTCTTGTGGACAGCAGGTAAGATGTAGTCAGGTAGGAAGGATAATCTTTTCACATTTTAAGTAGCAAGTTTCTTAACTGTGGTTTAGGTGATATAACAATTATGGAGAAAAAGTTGGCTCAAAATTTGTACTCAGTTAATACCTATCCAAGTAGAGAGAAATCTCAAGTGCGTGTCACAAGGTTCAATCATGGATCTGGTCTCATCACTACTTTTTAAAATGTAACTTTATTAAATTTCAAAAGGTGCTAAAATGAAGGATAATAAAACAAGAAAGGAAAAAAGCAAGAAAAATAAGAATTAAATATGAACAAGAAAAGAAATATGAAGTATTGAAAAAGGGTAAATTCTTTTTTTTGTAATAAGTTTTTATTTTATTTTATAACATACAAAGATTCCAATTTCAATTGAACAGTGTGTTGTCTGGGTACAAATCATTTCAGGAAATAATAATCAGTGTATTTACAACAATATTCATTGCATTAATATCAATTATATTAATTTTAATAGCCATAATAATCTTACTATTTGTTTAGCCAAGTTAACATATCTTCCTTTTAGAATTAATCCTGCCTTATATTTCCCTGTTTCTAGCTCCTGTTTTTGATCAGCTAACCATTGATAAAATAAGTCCTAAGTAAAAAAAAAATTCAGTTTCTTCCTTTTTCTTAATTGTAAGCATTATCCATTTCTACACATTCTAATATTTTTCTAATCGTATCTTCATCTGTTGAGATCTCTTTGCTTTTCCATTGTTGTGTAAATACTATTCTCTCAATGCAGTCAATATATATAAAATCAGATATACATTCCTTTTGTTATACCTGTCTGGTAAAAATGTCTCTGGTTTCAAATCTATATGTTTTTTTACCATTTTTTTCAAGCCATGTATGTATTTTTGTCCATTTTTTTTGCTTTTTGACATGTCCACCATATATGATAGTATGAACCAGGCATCTGGTGGCATTTCCAACATTTTGCAGATTTATCCTTAAATATATTTGCTAACCTTGAGGGCGGAAAATGCCATATATAAAACATTTTATAAAGATTTTCTTTGTATGCAGTAGACATCTTCAGTATTACTGATATTGTTTGAAATAGTATAGTAATCTTGGCAGGATATTCATTTTTATGGTGGTCTTCCCATCAAATGATAGTTGTAGATTTTTCCACTTCTCCAAATCCGTTTTAATTTGCTGCGCCAATTATATGCCCATTTGAATAAAATAAGTATTGATTTCTTTTAGGATTTATTTCTCTCCATACATCTTGAATACCTATTTCTTCCGCCATTTAAAAAAACCGTTTTTGGAAGTGTTTTTCTAGCTTTTTTGCTTACTTTACTACTTTTATAATCCAATTCTAACATTCTTCAGGATAGATGCAAACAAAGAAGTTTAAACAAAAATAAAGACGTTACATATAAAACATGCATAGCAAATAAAAGCCATAGCAATGCACAATACATTTCTATTATTCAAACAAGAGCTAGTCATTAAATCTCCAAATCCCCAAATCAGAGTTTCATTTCTATTTTTCCCAAGCAAGAAGTCCAAAAGTGGTTTCCAGAGGGAAGCAAAGCAGTCAAATTTTTGTTTTTCATCAAAGTGGTCAGTTTTGCCATCTCGGCCAGCTCCATTAATTTTCCAATCCATTCATCTGTTATCGAGATTTGCAAAACTTTCCGCTGAAGTCTTGCTGCTGTTTTCATGTATGAGAACAAAGTCCCATGTTTCCGCTCCATCTGTCACCCTGTCATATCTAAAAGAAAAACTTCTGGTTTTAGTGGCACATTGATTTTTGATATTTTCTGAATCAAAGTACATATCTGGTCCAGTGGTGGGATTCAATTATTTTTACTACTGGTTCTGTGGGTGTGACTTGGTGGGGATGGCAGGGGAAGGTTACTGCAAAATCTCCATTCCTTCCCCACTAACCTGCTTTCCAGCTCCATTCTCCTGGGCAGGGCAACAAAAGATGACCCAGCCAATCAGTTGGGACTCAATGGGAGGCAAAGAATAGATGAGGGCGGGGCCAGTCAGAGGCGGGATTTGCCGGTTCTCCAAACCACTCAAAATTTCCATACTGTTTCTCCAGAACTGGTCAGAACCTGCTGAATACCACCTCTGGTCTGGTCCCAATATTTCTTAATGCTCATACACATCCACCAAAGGCAATGAGAGATTCTCTCACATTGGTTAAATTTCCCACATTGATTTGACATTCCTTCATATATCTTTGACAATTTATTGTTAATTACCAATGATATGTCATTTTATAAAAAATACTCTCTAATTACTCATTGTAAGCATCAATCTTCCAGTCTACATCCTTTCCCATTGATCAAGTATAATATATCCCAAGTGATTTGTGCATTCAATCATATAATCTTTAACATATTTGTCCTCCTGATTAATTTTTGATAGCAATTGATATAACTTAGCAATATTCATGATTAGAACTTTGTTGTTATTGTTAGTTGCAAAGTAGTGTCCGACCCAATGTGACCCCCTGGACAACGTTCCTCCAGGCCTTCCTGTCCTCTACCATCCCCCGGGGACCATTTCAGCTCACGCCAACTGCTTCAGTGACTCCATCCAGCCACCTCCTTCTCTGCTGTCCTCTTCTTCTTCTTTTGCCCTCAATCTTTCCCAGCATTCGGCTCTTCTCCAGTGAGTCCTTCCTCCTCATTAGGTGGCCAAAGTCTTTTGAGTTTCATCTTCAGGATCTGGCCTTCTAAAGAGCAGTCAGGGTTGATCTCTATGGCTGACCGGTTTGATGGCCTTGCAGTCTCTCACAGGAGTCTTCTCCTCCAGCACCAGAGTTCAAAGGCCTCCATTCTTTGGCACTCACCCTTCCTAATCGTCCAACTTTCACAGCCATATATTGCAACTGGGAAAACCATAGCCTTGACTATATGCACTTTTGTTGGCAGGGGGATGTCTCTGTTTTTTAATATGGTGTTTAGATTTGCCATAGCTTTTCTCCCCAGGAGCAAGCGTCCTTTAATTTTTTGGCTGTAGTCTCCATCTGCGGTGATCTTGGACTCCAGGAAAATAAAATCTGTCACTACCTCCATTTCTTCCCTATCTATTTGATGATTAAAACATTATTTGATTAGAACATTAGTCCCTTTCAAAATTCATCTACAAAAACCAAGTTCTATTTTTTTAATCACTTCGATGAGAAGGTGAAGGAAATGCTAATGAGATATTCAGGGGATGCAAAATTAAAAACTGAAACAATGCCAAGTCAGTGAAATGGGGTTGCTTGCCTGGTCTGGTCTGATCCACCAACCTGGCTGAACCAGCCCACAGCTACGGTATTTTCCCTCAATCTGCCAGATTCTCTTTGATCTCTCTCTTCTCCCAAGAGGATATTCCCTGTCAGACGTCAGGTACAAAAGAAACATCTTACAAAGACAGTCCATTTGATGATGGGTGCAATGGGGCAGAAAGTTTATTCTGATCTCTGTTGGAAAAGAAAAGACGCTCACAAGAGAAACAAGGGGAAATGGGGACACACAAAGCATATTTTTGCATTACGTCAAAGCATGATGGTGCATTTAAAAAAACAAACCCTTCAGTCAACAAGGAAAGGTGGAGGGTGTGGCTCAGAGTCTCTCTCTGCAGGTCTTCTAGCACTGTGCATGCCTCCAAGAGGAGCCACAGAAGGGAAGAATTATTTTGTTATTCAGTGCATTGCTAAAATACAGGGGCTATCTTGGTAGCTTTGTGTCACTCAATAAATAATACAACACAACTGAAATCCATGTAAAAACCACAGAGTAAGGCAGCTCTAGGGCCCAGGCTGAACAGACGTTTGTTCTCCAAATAGAGTCAGACATGCAGCCTCCCTCTTGGCTCTTCAGAAAGGAGGAAACAGGTGTGAGAATCCCACAAGGGCTATTTTCAGCCCCAGAGCAAAGATGGGGCAGGCCCAGAGGCATTGAGCAACCCCTGCCTTTGGCTATTAGAAATGGATGCTAATCAGTTGTTGTGGAAAATCCAACTTTTAAAGACTTTGTGTGGTCAATATCAAAATAGCAACAACACTTAGACTTATATACCGCTTCATAGTGCTTTCGTGCCCTCTCTCAGCAGTTGACGGAGTCAGCCTGTTGCCCCCAACAATCTGAGTCCTCATTTTATCCACCTTGAAAGGATGGAAGGCTAAGTCAACTTAAGCAGGTCAGGATCGAACTCCTGGAGTGAGCAGTAAGTTAGCCTTCAATCCTGCATTCTGATCACTGCACCATCATGGATTTTCTTGAACAAAATTGGATTTCGTTGCAAAAGAGCTGAGCTGGAATTCATTGAGGGGTTTGTTAACACCCCCATCCCCAAACCATTAGCCTTCCAGCTGACTTTTCATTTGGACTAGCTTGTTTCCTCAGCTCACCCGGTTTAATGGGGAAGGATTTATATCCCCATTTTTTTTAAGCAAGGGGAGACATGGGAAGAATTCAGCCCAGGAAAAACCTGACAGACACCTTTGACTTCCAAAAGGTAGAGAACCAGAAGGTCAGCCATATTGAATTTTCAGACATGAAATGAGAGAAGGGGTTGAAATTGTGGGAACTTTGGGGAAGAGTAATCATGTGATATAGGAATTCAACATAATACAGGACAAAGTCAAACGAGGCTCTTCGGCTTTAGGAGAGCATATTTCAACCAACTTAGATCTTGGGAAGGATTCTATGGATGAAAATCTTGAAGGGGGAAACAACTCAAGAAGCTTAGGAAATTCTGAAAAATGAAATTATAAAGCCCAGTCCAGCACAGTACCACAGAAAAAGAAAAACAAGAGATCCAAGAAGAAACCAGCATGGTTGCATAAAGAACTCTAAGGCAGAATACTGTGAACCTGCAAAAATGAAGTCAGGAAAGCTAAGGCTCAGAAGGAACTAAGACTTCCAACAAATACAATTTTTAAATTACATATTATATTAAACAGAATATATTATTTTTAATAAAACATTATATAATCATTTAATAATAAACATTGTATTGTAGACAGAAGTATGTCTGACTTGTGTATTAACAAGCATTTTCCTGGTTCTTTTTCTCAGCAACTTTCAAATATGTCCCAGTTCTGAATTTGGCAAGATCCACTTTTGCTTATTTATTGGATTCAATTTGATTTGTATAGCCATGCATTTCACATGTATGACTCTTTTTGCTGCCTATCTGAAGATTCCCCCTCACGCTATAAGCAGAAGGATTTCAAGACTAAAATTCTTGCTCCATTATGCCTTGTCTTCTATTGAAGTGTAATAATCTCCCCAGGTGAGAACTCTTGGAAAGCAAAATTCTCCAGCTACATTCTAAACCTCCAGATTTGTCAGGATGACTTATTTATTTGTGAGTATACATGTACTGTAGTATTTATTTGGGAAATCCTGGCTCCTGCCATATCAGTAGAGCTGTCTATTTTGAGGAGAGGAGGAAAAAAGGCTAATCAAGAAGTTTTGGGTTTTATTCTTCTGTCCAGTGGAGATGACAACCCTCCAAGGAGGCTCTGGTTGCCTGCCCACAATCAACCCTCTGGCAGAGCTGTTGGAAGGAAACTGAGGCATCTGAGGAACTCTTTGCTGAGCAGAAAGAAGGGGGATCAATCAAACGAATATGTCTGCAGCACGAAAACTAATTTAGAGTCCTCCTTGACCCCCTTGACTGGCTCCGCCCCATCTCTTCTCTGCCTCCCATTGAGTCCCAGCTGATCAGCTGGGTCTCCTTTGGTTGCCCTGCACAGGAGAAGGGAGCTGGAAAGCAGGTTAGTGGGGTGGGGAGGGAATGGAGATTTTACATATCCTTTCCCTGCCACGCCCACCAAGCCACACCATGCCCAGCAAGCCATGCCCACAGAACCAGTAGTAAAAATTTTTGAATCCCACCACTGCCTCCAGCCCATAAATGACCCCATGCATGCGTGGGACTTTTTAGGGTCCAGTGGAGATACATGTAAAGGAGAGGCAGATCAGGGCACACGGATTAGGGCAGGAGGAGAGAAATCTTGAGGTGTGATTTCTTATCATGGAGAAAGCAAACATGTGGATGGGTGGGTGGGAATAAAAACAACCAAAGCCTTGGCTTTCTAGTAACTAGCTCTCTAATCCCCAGGTGAACCTCGACAGAAACTCCCAGCCACACCTTGTGATTAGGGTTTCTTATCACTTTTCTCCAAGTAATCAGGCTGCCCTCCAACTGGGCAAACGGCATCTTGGGCACCTTATCGCCCTGCTGGCTTTGTCCTCTGAAGCTGCCTTTCTGCAAGTGATGGATTAGCCCAAAGGTTTTCCTTAGTGTGTAAACTGTGGCCACACAGATGTCAATGAATAAGCTATTAACTTGTTACCAGCAGGGCCCACCTAAGGACCCTTTAGAAAGGGTTCTGTTATTCTGGCTCTCCTGAGCAGGGGTCTTCAACCTTGGCAACTTGAAGACTTGTGGACTTCAACTCCCAGAATTCCTCAGCCAGCAAAGAGTTGAAGTACACAAGTCTTCAAGTTGCCAAGGTTGGAGCACTGCACACCAGAACAACTAGACACAAGGAGAGTTTTTTCCTGAATGCCATCACTCTACTAAACAAATAATTCCTTCAATACTGTCCAACTATTACAAAGTCTGCACTACTATTATTATTTATCTTCTCATCACTCCTTATCACCCATCCCCTCCCACTTGTGACTGTAGGACTGTAACTTTGTCGCTTGAATCCTTACGGTTTATATGGACTGTTTCCTAGTATGATTTGATGGCTTATTGTACCCTATGACTATCATTAAGTGTTGTACCTTATGATTCTTGACTCTGATGAATGTATCTTTTCTTTTATGTACACTGAGAGCATTTGCACCTTGTTTGTCCAACCACACTTGGTCAATAAAGAATTCTATTCTATTCTATTCTATTCTATTCTATTCTATTCTATTCTATTCTATTCTATTCTATTCTATTCTATGCTATTCTATGCTATGCTATGCTATGCTATGCTATGCTATGCTATTCTTTCTCATTCTATTCTATTCTTATTGTACCCTATGACTATCATTAAGTGTTGGGCCTGATGATTCTTGACTCTTGACGAATGTATCTTTTCTTTTATGGACACTGAGAGCATTTGCACCAAGACAAATTCCTTGTTTGTCCAACCACACTTGGTCAATAAAGAATTCTATTCTATTCTATTCTATTCTATTCTATTCTATTCTATTCTATTCTATTCTATTCTATTCTATTCTATTCTATTCTTTCTCATTCTATTCTATTCTTATTGTACCCTATGACTATCATAAAGTGTTGGACCTGATGATTCTTGACGAAAGTATCTTTTCTTTTATGTACACTGAGCATTTGCACCAAGACAAATTCCTTGTGTGTCCAATCATACTTGGCCAATAAAGAATTCTATTCTATTCTATTTCCGGCTCCTGAGCAAAGGCCTCCCTTACTGAAGACCAACAAAAGTTCTGCCAGGGCCAGCATTCACCATGGCTAAGCACGCAAACTCTTTGGCTCCAAGAAGCCCAGGGTTCCAACCCATAGGTCTTCTTCCCTTGAAGGTATCCAGGTGAGACTTGGCTTTGTTGTCCATTGGCTCTTGTGGGCTGCCTGTGTGATTCCATGCTTTTAGCTGTTTTAATGTTTTCCCTAGTTTTGCATGCCACTCAAAGTCCATGTTGAGACTCCAAGGTCCCTTCCAGCGGTATGATTCTATGCAAAAATCCAAAGAAACTCTCTCAGCTAACTCATGCCAGGCTGGCAAACAGCTGGGAGCAGGGAACTATTTAGATCTTCATAGATCACAAGGAAGGTGGCAAATCTGGAGATAGCACAAGGGAAAGTCTTAAATGCCCAGGAGGTCCTAGAATCCTAGGGCTGGAAGAGACTTTGGGGTCTTCTAGTCTTAACCCCCTGCTCAAGTTCTTATACCATTCAAATGCTTGTCCATTTTTTTTTGGAAATCTCCAGGGATGGAGCAGCCACAATTCCAAGAAACCTCAATGACTCTCAGAGAGAGTGCGAACAACCAGATGATTGCAAAGAATGTAAATCCTTCGGTTCTCCATTCAGTCAGAATTGAAAAAGCTTCTTGGATGAGAAGTGAAACGTCTTCAAGGAAAAAGTACCTTTGAGATGTCTAGGAGGGAAGTTGTGGGAATCTCTTTTTCATATTGTAATGACCAGAACTGGACACAGTATTTCAAGTATGGCCTCACTAGTGCAGTACAGAGTGGTATTATCACTTCAGGTGAACTTGATGCTATCCCTCTGTTGATGCAGCCCAGAACTGCTTTGGCTTTTTTGGCAGCTGCAACACATTGGTTGCTCATACTTAAGTGGTGGCTTGTTAGGACACCCCTGTTACAGCATGATATAGGAAAAGTCATGTGAGGCTGAGGCTGATGGCAGGTTTTTGACTCTTTCCATAACTGTCACTGTCCACCTAGTCTAAGCATCAGGTGAAGGCCTATTGCAGCACTCCCTCCATACAAGTTTCATCAGACCACCTGCAGGCATCATGACTAAACTAACCAAAACCTTCCACTTTACCCACTCCTTTAGCTTGACATTGAATTCTGCTATATGCTGATCTTTTCTTTATTGCTCCTTATATAAGGTAAAACCTCGGAAAAAGTACGACCACAACCTACCCTGATAAATTTCTGTCCCAAGCTCTGGAAATCATTCTGCAAGAGAGTACAGCTTTTTCAGCCGGGTCATTGGTGCCAAGATGGACAACATCATAGTCCTTACTAGCTTTCTTGAGTATCTTAACAATATGCTTCTTTTCTCTACTGGCAGTAGCACCAGGCAGCTCACCTCTTTCGAAACCTCAACATCCTTTCCTAATGTGACACCTTTTAGAATTGAATCACCAAAACACAAATTGGCTTCTGTTTTTAGACACCTTGCTCTTCTCACATGACTGTTGTGTAATACCTAATTTACATCTTCCCCTATCCCAAATGACCTTTTTTTGTCTTGGAGACGGTGCTCATTTGAGTTTTCACCATCATCAGAAATGGCTTGACCTGCCACCTTAGTATCCCTATGAAGGTCAACAAGGGCACTGTGTCTATCAGGCAGGGACAAAGTGAAACCTTTGTGTTCGTGGTTCACAGCTCTCACCCTGCCAGATCTCCCAGTTATCCATACTGCCTTTCTCCTGTAGTGGTAGAAAAGGCTGATAGTAGGGCAGTTCAATAGAACAGAACCACTGAGCTGGACACCTAATTTCTGCCCAGGGAGCACAGACTAGATAATCTTGACCAGAGGCTCCCAATCTCTAGGGCATGGTCCGCTGATGCGCTGGGAAGTGTTTGCAACTAGTCCACAGAAACGATGGCCAAGAGTGCACGCAAACATGTGCATCCCCATACATGAGCAGTGGGTGAGCATGTGCACACATGCTCAATTTGCATGAGTGGAAGACGTGCGTGCACACTTCTTGCATAACTGGAGCTATGGGCGCATGCACATGCTTGCTAGCTGCTCATGCAGAACCATCCTACTCAACATGGCCAACTTGCCATGGTCAACTCTCCATGGCTAACTCACTGTGGGACAACTCACTGCAATCAACTCACCCTGGGACAACTCAACAATTCAATTTCATTATTTAAAATAATTAAAAAATATTCAAATTTTTGTCATTCACATTTCATGTTATCCCTCCTTTTGCATCCTTTCTAATATTCCACCATTTCTTTGATATTAGTGTAACTCTTGTCCTGTGGCGAGATGACCCATGGCGAGTTGGCATGGCAACTTGTCCTGCGGTAAGTTGGGCGTGGTGAGTTGGCTGTGCCAAGTTCAGCTGCCTGGCCCTCAGGCATCCTACGAGAGCCAGCAGGAGTTATGAGAAGCACTTTTGGAACTATGATTGAGGCTTGCAAAGTATGAGCTTAGTCAAGGCAAGCTAGCGCAGAAATCCTCTTTTGTCTGAGGAAAAGAAAGAGCTTCAGTCAAAGCTTGCCAACCTGATTCCTTTGATATAAATCACATTAATTTGCTGCATGGCCCTTGAATATATGGAAGCTGTCTGCAAATTGTTTTAAAACTTTGCCTCTGATCTTGGGTCATGAGCTGGATTGTTGGATCCGGTCCATTTGGATAAATATAGATAAATATAAAGATATAGATATAGATGATATAGATACAGATATAGATATGTAGAGGTAGAGGTAGAGGTAGAGATATAGATATAGATGATAACCGTGTTGTCTTTTTCTTCTTTCTTTTGGTAGATGGCTGACTGTATCAATTTATTTAATAAATAAATGAAACAAGACTGATGTTTGAAATGCTAGTTCTGACCTTACCAGCAATGCCTTATTTCATCTAGTTGTAATTGCTTGAGCATGCACCTAAAGTTGAAAGGAAGTTTACTTTTTTCTTACTTTTAATGAAACTATTTTTTACATTTCAAGCTTTTTTCTTAGCTTGAGAAAGAGACTGAGCGATATAACTTTTCTGTACTTCTGCATCAGGTCATGCCACTAGGACAGAGATGGGCCACGGTGTCTCTTGTGTGTGCAAAGGCCATGGATCACCCTTATGGGGATTGCCTGGGGCCAGGCAAAGTTCTCCATCTCTTGTGCAGTGAACACAGCAATAACCACAGCACTTAGACTTCACAGTGTGTTACAACCCCCTCTAATCAGTTTACAGAATCATTATATTTTCCCCAACAATCTGGGCCCCCATTTTTTTGACCCCAGAAGGATGGAAGGTTGAGTCAAGCTTGAGCCCCATCAGGATCGAACTCCTGACTGTGAGCAGAGTTTGCCTGCAATGCTATATTTTAACCACAACACCACCATGGTTCTTATATGCTCCCACAGAAGATCTCTTTTAGGAAACTTAGTGCCCCCCGTACTCCCCCCACTCGCAGAGGCAGGTTTTTCAAAGTATGGCCAACGTGTGTCTGCTGGAGTCAGACAGCTGCAGGCTTGATGCTATTCAAGTGGAAGTCACAGGGTTAAATGTGCCGGGACCCCCCTCGGCTCCATGGCATTTGGTGACTTCCTCATTGCAGGGGAACAACTGTCTCCAAGTCGCAAAGTGCTGCCTCCCCTTTTCATCTCCCCTGCTAGCCTGACCTTGTCCTCCTCAGGGAATGGAAAGAGATGGCTACTCAACTCTCTACCAAGGCAGTGCTCATAGGTTGCTGTTTAGAAGTTGCACCTCAGCTTGGTAGCTCCTTCCTGGGTTTCTGACAAACAGCACAGGATAGAGAGACACCTTGGCTTCTTTTGAACTTGACATTCCATCTATTGGTGTAGTGTGATGATCCGTAGTGTCTCAAAAATAACATAAAAACTAAAACATGAATTAAGGTCTTGCAATGCCTTCAACTTAACTTCGCTGTTTTATTAGCCACAGTTTAAATTCCAAAAGTCGATAATGAAGCAAAAGGAAACCAGAAACTAACCGTATTGATGAGAGTTCCAAGGCAAACTAAGATAATTAATCACACATTCCAGGAAAGATAACCGGGGAAAGTCCATGGGAAGAACGCCAACAAAGATAAAGTTCATCCAAGGAAAAACACTAATTTGACTTCAGCATCTGTGAACACGCAGTTACAAACTCTTATACGAGCTCACAGCTGCAACCCATGAGGAGGATCATGACCCTCTCCTCCTGAGTAGACCACACTTTTCCCTGATCCTCTCCTCCCTGCATGCCCCAGGATGGAGAGGGGATGGGCCTGGATCCTCCTCTGCTTGCTCAGTCGGCCTCTGCCCTTCCCCAGCCTCCTCCACCGCCTCTGGAGCCACATTCCCACTCCTTGTTGGCTGTTCCTCCTCTCCCTCAGAGTCGGCACCTCCCAACTGGCACCTACCAGACAGACCCTGTTTCTTTCTAAACGCTCAGAAATGAACTGCTTAATAAATTGTTCAAGTTTGAGCAGTTGACTGGTCTGTAATTCTCCAGGTTGACACTTTCGCTTCCTTTGAAGACAAAAACAACATTTGCACTTCTCCAGACTTCTGGCATTGAACCCCCCTGTCCCCCCCATGTCTCAACGATCACAGAAAAAAAGATGAAAGCTGAAAACTATCGGTTCTGTGTCAACATATTGCTGCTACTGCTGACAATTTTCCCCTGGACTCTGAATGCAGTTTCAAAAATGCTTGAATCACAGAATACAATGATTCATCACTGACACCATTTGACTTCTTCACTCCAAAATGCTACCTTGGTATCCCTTTTGGATTTAGTTGTTTGCTTGTTTCTTTATTACATTTATATGATACCCATCTCACTCATAAGGCAATTCACACACAATAAAAAGATAAATATAGAAAACAATTGGAATTAAAGGAATTGTATAAAAGTTAGAACCCAGAAGACAGGTGGCACAAGGGAGAGAGAGACAGTTGTCCCATCCCGCTATAGAAGATCCATTTAAATCAGGGACGCTTGGCAGATGGTTCTATTCCAGAATTCCAATATTATTTCAAAATTATTCTACTTTTATTCCAGAAGAGTGCTTGGTATCAGATGATAACTGGTTCCTCTTGAATGCACCACTGCAAAATGCTTTGCCAACAACGTTTGTCAGGTGGCTCAGCCATCTGTCAAAGCTCATCTCCTCCCAGCTGAAGAAGAGAATTGGTGGGTGCCTATCTGGTGGCCGGCTGGTGGCAGTTGATGGGAGGTGAGAGGAAGCCAGGGACATCTCCCATCTCTTATACAGAATGCAGGTAGTCCTCAACTTACCACAGTTTGTTTAGTGACCATTCGAAGTTACCATGGCACTGAAAAAGTAACTTATGATCATTTGTCACACTTATGACCGTTGCAGCATCCCCACTGCAAAAAATAGAAATAAAATTTGGATGCTTGGCAACTGACTGATAGAATAGAATAGAATTCTTATTGGCCAAGTGTGATTGGACACACAAGAAATTTGTCTTGGTGCAAATGCTCTCAGTGTACATAAAAGATACTTTCGTCAAGAGTCAAGAATCATAAGGTACAACATTTAATAATAATCAGAGGGTACAATAAGCAATCAAATCATATGAGGAAAATGTCAACATAAATCGTTAGGATACAAGTCCCAGTCATACAGTCACAAGTGGGAGGGGATGGGTGATAAGGAGTGATGAGAAGATTAACAATAGTAGTAGTGCAGACTTTGTAATAGTTGAACAGTGTTGAAGGAATTATTTGTTTAGCAGAGTGATGACATTTGAGAAAATCTGTCCTTGTATCTAGTTGTTCTGGTGTGCAGTGCCCTATAGTGTCGTTTTGATATTTATGATGGTTGCAGTGTCCTGGGGTTATATGATCCTCTTTTACAACCTGCTGACAAGCGAAGTCAATGAGGAAATCAGATTCACTTAACAACTGTATTACTAATTTAACAAGAGCGGTGATTCCCTCAACAAACGTGGTAAGAAAAGTCGTAAAATGGGGCAAAACTCACTTAACAAATTTCTTAACATCATAAATCTTTGGCTCATTTGTGGTTGTAAGTTGAGGACTACCTATACCCGTGATGGCGAACCTATGGCCCGCATGCCATGGGTGGCACACAGAGCCATTTGTGCAGCACGTGAGCCCCAGCCAAACTTACCTGCACTGCACATGCATGCGCTTCCCAGCTGATTTTCAGGCTGTTTTCACCTTCCCGAGGCTCGAGGGAAGCCTCTGCTGTCTTGGGAGGCCAAAAAACAGGCCTTCCAGAAATACCGGAAGTGCCGAAACGGCCTGTTTTTTGGCCTCCCGAGGCAGCAGAGGCTTCCCTCGAGCCTCGGGAGGGGGAAAACAGCCTCAAACCAGCTGAAAAATCAGCTGGGAGGCTGGTGCATGTGCAGTGCAGGTAAGGAGGCGGAGTGAGGGTGTTGCGCACACATGCGCAGGAGGCGGGGCATATTGTATTGTGGATGCCGACATGCGTGCGCTTTTGGCACACCACAGCAAAAAGTTTCGCCGTCTCTGACCTATACCTACGAAGTTGGAAGGGACCTTGGAAGTCGTCCAGTCTAACCTGCTGCTTGAGCAGGAAACTGTGCACTGCTTGTTCCACCTTAAAACTGCACAGGCAGCCCCTTCCCCCGGCTTCCTGGCAGAACGGAGCTGGGTAGCTGATGCTGGAGCCCCTGAGACCTGGAACTCTTTCGCGGGAGATTTGCTCTTTTGAGCCTCACAGAGGAAGTCTTCCCTTGGCATCCCAATGAAACGGGAGGGTTTGCTACAACTTAGGTGGCTGGTATTGGCGGCTGACATTGACCAAAGGTTGTTTAAGGGTCTCCTGATGATCTGTAATCAAAGGCAGGATGCAAATGTGCTGAATTCAGGGAGAAGAATGTCTGAAATGTGTTTCTTACTAACTCCACATAAATCACTCTACACTGTTGGATTGTTAATGGGACAGGAACAAATCAACACATCTTGGGAACATTTGACAAAATTCATCTACATTTCCTGCCAGCAGAAATGTCAAAGACTTTTTCAGAACAGGCAAGCCAACTTGTGAGGGGTTCTGAAACTTTAGCCCCTGGCTTGTGCTAAGAGACGTTTCCATGCTCAACAGAACAGTAAAAGGGATGGGATTCCCTCTTCGTTATTTTGTGCATATGTACAAAATCAATCAGAATAGAGCTGGAAGGAATCTTGGTGGTCTTCTACTCCAACCCTCTGCTCAAGCAGACTCTTAAAAACCAGTCTGCACTCTCAGTCTCCTCTTAAAAACCTCCAGTGATGAAGCACCCACAATTTCTGGAGACAAGCTGTTTTTTCCATCCCCACTGTTAGGAAGTTTCTCCTTAGCTTTAGGTTGCTTCTCTCCTTGATCAGTTTCCATCCATTGTTTCTCCTCTTGCCTTCTGGTGGTTTGGAAAACAAGTTCTCCCCTTCTTCTTTGTGGCAGCCCCACCTCAAATATTGGAATACTGCCATTTGCTATTTGCTGGATGCTTTTGAAACCCCACTGTTGTGACCAAACTGGTGGCAAGATCATTTGGGTTCACACGGGTGGCCACAGCAGGATGAGGTTCTGTGGACTGGAGCCCCCACCTTTTCTTGTTGGGATGCTGGAAGTGATTTATGCCATTCTCCTCTGCATGTCACCCTTCTGGCTCCCAGGGCCCACCCCTCTCCTTCTTCCCCATCATGCAAAACAGCTGTTTGGGAGGAATAACATTCTTGCTTGCAGAAAAAGCAGAAATACTCCCTGGAAAGAATCTCAAGGGCCTCTTTTCCCTTCACCATAAAGGAAGGGAGGAACAAGGTTGATGTTTGTTGAGCAAGGCTTAGAAAACACTGTCTTGTTTTCAAACAGGAAGAAGATGGATTAGCAACAAGCTTGGAGAAACACCCTCGGCTGCTGTGGGAGCATCTGGGCTCTGGCCAGGACAGAGAGCAATGCTCTTCCGGCTAGGAACACTTCCCAGGGCTTCCTTTTATGATCAGATGTTTTCATTGAAACCAAGGTACCTATTTAGTGGTTTTCCTCTAATAAAACATTTCCTGCCACAAAATAAATTACTGGGCAATCCGAGGCTTCGCTTGCCCTCACTTGTCCCTTATGTTTTGTCTGTGCCAAAATGGCTCTACAAGTTCAAGAGGATCGAATCAGACGTATATTTTGCTGGAATTACCAGTTCACCCCCCAGGCTGCCTAATTTGTGATCTTTGAGCTTATTCCAGGAGGGTCTGAATTCTAGAGAGAGCTAATTTCTACCCAGAACAAGAAAGGGAAGACTGTTACAAGGAGGAATATTTTGGCGAAGAACGAAAAGCTGGAGTTTGGTCTGGAGGAGTCCACCTTAACGCACAAACTGTACAAAATGGAGCAATCTAAAACATTTCAGGAGGCTCGCTCTGGAAATCTTGGGGGAAAAAATCATGAGGAATCTTCCTCATGGCTCCAATATATGGCTCAGCCCTTTAGGAAGATAGTTAAAGCCTGGCTCTTCTGTCAGGCTTTGAGGTCCAGATAAGAACCTCTGATGGTTTTATTGGTGTTTTAGAGGTTGTTGGTTATTTTGGTACCTTTGGATGTAAAGGTAGAGATAGATATAGAACATGAAACATAGAATAACAGGCACCTTGGAAGTCTTCTAGTCTAACCCTCTGCTCAGGCAGGAAATCCTATATCACTCTGGATAAATGGCTGTCCAGTTTTTTTTTAAAGCCTCCAGTAATGGAGCACCCACAACTTTCCACTGGTTCATTGTCCTCACTGTTAGGAAGTTTCTCCTTAATTCCAGGTTGTTTCTCTCCTGGCTTAGTTTCCATCTGTTGTTTCTTGTCTTGCTTTGGAGAATAGGTTGACAACGCCCCCTTTCTCTGTGACAGCCCCTCAAATACTGGAAGGCTGCTATCATGTCATCCTTAGTCCTTCGCTTCATTAGACTAGTCATACTAGACACCAATGTTGACAGATTGGTTGCTTGATTATCTTTTCCAGGATCTTACCAGCTATTGATGTTAAGCTGATTGGTCTGAAGTTTCCTGGATCCATTGTTTTCCCTTTCTGAATATTGAAGAAGATATATAATCGTTGTTAATTTTTGATTGTGACATTCTCCTTATTCTGATTTTGCCAGCTAAATATATTTCATGTTTGCTGATCAGTGGTGGGGTTTAAATTGTTTTACTATCGGTTCTGTGGGCATGGCTTGGTGGGCATGGTAGGGGAAGGACGCTGCAAAATCTCCATTCCCTCCCCCTCACTAATCTGCTTTCCAGCTCCGTTCTCCTATGCAGGGCAACCAAAGGAGACTCAGCCGATCAGCTGGGACTCGATGGGAGGCAGAGAAGAGATGGGGGCGGGGCCAGTCAAGGGGGTATTTGTTGGTTCTCCAAACTACTCAAAATTTCCACTACCGGTTCTCCAGAACTGGTCAGAACAGTGGTGGGATTCAAATTTGTTTACTACCAGTTCTGTGGGCGTGGCTTGGTGGGCGTGGCAGGGGAAGGATACTGTAAAATCTCCAGTCAGAGGTGGGATTTGCCGTTTCTCCGAACTACTCAAAATTTTCGCTACTGGTTCTCCAGAACTAATCAGAACCTACTGAATGCCACCTCTGTTGCTGATGCTGAATCAATCCTCAATCTCGGATTTTGCCAGCTGAACTGGGATCCTGTGTGCTTGCTCTGATCTGGACTTGGGTGACAACATAACCACAATTTTATCAGGGGAATTTCTTGACCAGCCTTTGGTGTTTCTTGACAAGGCCTTTGATGTTGGCAGACATTTCTGTCTGCCTCCTCGTCTGGAGGAGAGAATGTTTGTGTATGCAGCCGGAAGAAAGAAGAGGCTCCTTTGCTTTGCTCCGTGCTCTGCAGAGGCTAACTGACCCTGACCATCCTTGGTGGAGGAGGCTGTGGTGGGAGTGGAGACTATCCCCACTCCCTTCCTCGGCTTGCTCCAAGGGTATGAAGGGGATGGGACAACTTGCCACAGCCAACTCACTGCGGCAAACTCATTGCGGCCAACTCATCACAGCCAACTCACCGCAAGACAACTTGTAGGACAATTTAACAATTTTATTTAATTATTTAAAATAAATAAAAATTATTTTGATTTTTGCCATTCACATTTTGTTCTGTAACTGCTTTTGCATCCTTTCTTTAATGATTCTATTCCACCATTTATTTGATATTAGTGTAACTCTTGTTCTGTGGTGGGTTGGCCTGCAGCGAGTTGGCCTTGGCAGATTTTTATAGCCCCATCTATGAAGGGCTGCCCCCTCCCACAAGGCCAAGGGAATGGGGTATTCCACAAATCTAGCAGGATGAAGAGGCAGTGAGTAACCGTAAAGCACAGGTGCAATTTTGGAAAATGAGGTGAGGGGGGAGGGGAGGAGAGCTACCCAGGGACAGAGTAATTGGGGCAAGTTCAGCTGCCTGCATTTCTTTGGGTCAGCATTAGAAAGTTTGCCTGTCAGCTGCAGAAATGATTTATTATACACTCACAACAGATGCCCTGTAGGAAAGTAAATAAAATGTGCACACTGTCCCACTTATTCAAACAATTCAGGGATATGACCTAATTTCTGCCTACCTACAATTTTTTTTTGCTCTTCCCCAGAAGTTCCTGGAAAGAGCTGTGCTTCTCAGTTCCCCATCCAAGAAAGTGCCAACCGCTTCTTGCCATACGCCCTCACTGGTGCCCACTGCAGCATGCAAATAATTTCATGTCCCTTGGTGAGTCCTGCCATTGTCTTACATCTTTCTGTTCACAGATGACCTTGTTTTCACACAGCAGAACACACCTTGCCAGTCTCCAGGCTATGGCCAAACCTCAGAAGGATGGAAGGCTGAGTCAATCTTGAGCCTGCTGAGATTTGAACTGCCAAATTACAGGCAGCCAGCAGTCAGCAGAAGTAGTTTGCAGTACTGCACTCTAACCATTGCACCACCAAGGTTGACCCCTTCTTCTTTAGGGCAGCCCTTCAAATTTTGGAATACTCCCTCCTTTTCTCTGACTGACCATGCCCAATTCCTGCCATCGTTCTCCATATGTTTTAGTGTCTGGGGCCTCTAGGCCTTCAATTATCTTAATTGCTCTTCTTTGCACTTTTTCCTCAACATCTTTTTTGTAATCCAAAACCGGATGCAGGTTTCACCCATAAGCCCCTATTTCTGCAGCTCTGAGACCCATGGGAGGAAGTCGGGACAGTGTCTGACGTGGCTCCTCTGCACCCTGTCCCATCCAAATGTTTCTGAGTGGCATTCCAGCCCCTCCCCCTCCCTCCATGGCACAACTGATGTCGGCAGGCCCTTTGAGGGGATCTCTTGAAAGGAGAGAGCGAGGGAGGGGGAGAGAGAGCATCTCTAGTCAGTTTTCGCCAGAGGCCTCCCGTTTCTCTTGTGGCCAACTAGCTTTGGCAGAGGATGCCGACCCTGGGTGGAAATGATCTTAGTTAGTACATCAGTAAAATCTTCTTCAAAGCCTTCCCTACAGCAACATCAGGGGCTAATAGAGGCTGGTGGATCCCAACCCCTGGATGCACCCACAACTGTTCCAGGCAGGAGGAGCCCTGGGCCGTGTCTGTAGCCAAAAACATTTGTGGAAAGGGAAAAAACACTCTTGAAGACCAGCTGCTCGACCTTCCAGCCACCTTAGCTACGGAAGTGGGTGAAAGATAGGCCACATTGTAAGGACAGGCATATAAAAGGCCTGTGGACACCTCTGGGCTAGGCCCACCTGAGGGGAATCAGCCCTTTGAGAAAGGCATGGCGGCATGGACTGGGTTTCTTCATCAGTCACCAACCTTGCCATTAAAGAGAGCCTGACGGCTCTTCTCCTTTAGGCTCAGGGGCAAGTGTGGGTGGATGAGTTTGGCATGGAAGGCGTGTTCTGACCCATGCCCTTTTCCGACAAATCAAACACAATTCAAAAAGAACAGAAACCTTGGAATGCTTTTACAAAATAATTAGCTGTGATAAGCACAAGCCTTGCCAAACTATGCAAGATTTGCCAAAAGATAGCAGACAAGAAATAATTTGCAAAATAAGAATCTTCAAATACAAACTCAGGATACTGGAATGTCCACAAGGCTGAGTTTCAAAACGTCTGCAAAGAAGGTTAGTTTCACAGCTGGCTTTTATCTTCTTGAAGGAGGAGCCATTACCTTGCAGCCTTACTCCCGAGTCGCCTGTGCTGTTGTAAGTGCTCTTTCCTCCAAGCAATCCTGTGCTCATGAGCACTTAGCACAGGCTCCTCGGGAGCCTCCTCATCACTGCTGCCCGCCCCCACAATCTTTAAAGGCAGCAGTCCACTCCCTAATGGTCCTGGCCCCTCATCTGAGTCCTCGCTCTCCTCAGCTGTCTGCACCTGCTGCCGGCTAACCACAACAAGGAAGAAGCGATGTGAAGAGCCCTCTGGATCCATTCGAGCCAGTCCTCCAAACCTTGGCCAGAGAGAGGAGAGGAAAACTCAGAAACTTGCCTCTGACTTGTCCCGGGTGGCTTTTATCTGAGGGGAAGGCAGAGGAAGAGTAGTAGTAGTAGTAGTCGTAGTCATAGTAGCTGGTGGAGGACCAAGCTGCAGAGGCCCATGCAGAGACTCTCCAGCAGAGTGGGATGTGGGACACACAGAGCAATACAGGCTGAAGCAACAATGGCCTGAAGGCTAAATGCAGGGATTTCTCACCATGGAGCAGGTGGAAGGGGCCATCCCAGTCCTGAAAGAAGGGGAGAGGGCTTTCCAAGCAGGATGACTGGGACCCTGCCTTCATTTCATGGTAGTGGCTTCTCTTCCCTCTTCTGAAGGGCCCTCTTGCCCAGAAGGAAGAAGGGGAGGCAGGCCAGGCATGGAAGCATTTGCTGGAGTTCTACTTGCTGCGATCAAGAGGCTCCTGGCCATTGACCAGGTACCCATCTCATGTGCAAAAACACCGGCAGTAAAATAATAAAAGATAAATGCAACCCAGTGCACTAAATCATCCATGGTAGCAACTCAGCAAGACTATAAACAGAATCCCAACCATCTTCATGTCAACAGAAATAAAACAAAACCAATAAATCAACCGTGGAGTTCATCACTCAAAGGCTCTCAGGAATAGCTCTTGTAATGACTTCTGGAAAGCCGACAGAGCAGGAGTGGCCTGCATTTCCAGGAAGAAGCTGTTTTAAAACCCAGGCACAGACAGAGCAAAGCAAGATCTGTCGGCTGCCACCCTTTCCCTTGGCCAAAAGGGCACCTGCCAGCATGTACATTTTGGGATAGTTGACACCAGTTCGCGAAGGCGGCCCTTAGCGTCCCTTGGAGGGAAGGCCTGGAAGTCTCGAGAGCCCAAGAGCAAACCTCAAGTGGAGCAGACCCCTTAAAGGAGCCAACAGTTAAAGGAATGAAATAATTTGTTAAGCTAGCATGCTGACTCCCAAGGACTCTTGGGGGCTCACAACAATGAAACAAAGAAATTGCAATACAATCAATAAAAGACAGCAAGTCTGACAGAGGAGGAGCGGGAATGAAATGAGGGCCGCCCTCTTCCTTGCCAGAGGCCTGGCGAGGAGCCAGGACTCGATGGGGCCATCTGGGTCTAAGGGGAACCTCCCTGCAACTGGCTGCATTCAACCAACTTCTCAAGAAGAAGAAGAGACCGAGAAGAGACAAAATGACCATCATGAGGGGATGTCACCAGGATTGATCCTCCATAGCTCCTGAGGTCAAGACAAGGACCAGAGATGGAAGCTTTGCAGAGAGACATCCAAAAGTACAATAAGGAGACATTTTGTGACAAAGGAAGCTATTAAGCTGAACCAAAGGCGCTTTTTTCAAGAGGCAACTGGACTTTCTGGTTTTCCTTTTCATTGAAGACGTTTTGCTTCTCCCCTAAGAAGCTTCTTCAGCTCTGACTGGATGGTGGGGAATGGAAGGATTTTGTACACTCTTGAAAAAAGCACCTTTGAGACAGCCATGATCTGGATGGCAGAGAATCTCCACAGACACCTATTAAGCTGAATTTCCCATCATTTATTTATTTGTATTTATTGCATTTATACTCCACCCATCCTTCCATTGAGAGTGATGGCTTAGATTCTGCCTTTTTATTTTTTATAAATAGCTCAGGGTCATGAACATGCCTAATACTCCTTCCTCTTCCTATTTTGCTCCCACAACAATCCTGTGAGGTGAGTTGGGCTGAGAAAGAGAGAGAAAGAAAGTCACCCAGCCAGCTTTCATGGCTAAGGTAGGACTAGAATCAAAGTCTCCAGTTACTCTCTTTAAGGTCAAATTTCGGCTACAAGCTGGTTGGTCAATTCCTGTTCTAATCAATGAATCTATACTCGACTGATCTGAAAAAAGAAGGTGGAAAAATGCAAGGAAGCCAGAAGGAAAAGCTACTACAACTTCTACAGAAACTGTCTGATGCTCTTCTTATGAAGACTTTGGATGGTAAATAAATAAATTTTGAGTTCCTCGGTCCCTTCTGACCCCATGGTTCTAAATTTAACAGGAGGGAGGCATAGATTATGCAGATTGATAGAGTTGGAAGGGACCTTGTAAGTCACTTAGTCCAATCCGCCACCCAAGCAGCAGACCCTGGCCTGCACCATTTCTGACAAATGGCAGTCCAATCTCTTCTTGAAAGCCTCCAATGATGAAGCTCCCACAACTTCCAAAGGCAACTTCTGTTCCATGGGTTGATTGTTCTCACAGTCAGAAAGTTTCTCCTTATTTTCAGGGTGAATCTCTCCTTGTTCAGTTTCCATCCATTATTCCTTGTCTGGCCTTGGAAAATAGCTTGACCCCCTCCTCCTCTCTGTGGCAGCCCCTCAAGCATTGGAAGACTGCTATCCTGCCTCCCCTGGTCCTTCTCTTCGCTAGACTAGCCAGGCCCAGTTCCTGCAACCATTCGATGTATGTTTTAGCTCCAGTCCCCTCATCCTGGTTGCTCTTCTCTGCACTCTGTTGACCTTTTTTTAATCTATTCTCACAGCGACCCTCTCAGTGAGGTAGCTACGTCAGTGGTGGAAATGGTGCCTCTGTGAAGGCTCCTGAGAAAAGCCTAAGGGAAAAGGCATCCAGGTGTTTGGTAATATATACGGGGAAGCACCAAAGCCAGTTGGGCAGCTCACAAGGCAGCTTCCTTTCTCGTTCCAAACATCATTCCTGAAGGGAATGCAGAAGAACTGGAAGCACCAGCTGGACCAGCTGGGCAGAAAAGGAGACAATAGAGCCTTCATTACAGATAGTCCTCCATTTGCAACTGACCGTTCGAAGTTACAACAGCATTGAAAAAAGGGACTTGTGGCCATTTTTCACACATTGCTGCCACCCACCCACAGTCAAAATTCAGACTCTTGGCAACAGACTCATATTTATGGTGGTTGCAGTATCCCAGGATTATGTGATCTCCTTTTGTGACCTTCTGAAGATCAAAGTCAAAGGGGAAGCCAAATTCACTTAACAACCATGTTACTAGCTTAACAAGGGTGGTGATTCACATAACAACGGTGGCAAGAAAGGTTGTAAAATGAGGTAAAATTCAATTAACAACTGTTTCACTTAGCAACAGAAATGTTGGGCTCAGTTGTGGTCATAAGTTGAGGACTACCTGTACTGTTCATCGTCAGTCTCTAACCACTGTACCTACACCGCCTTTATGGAAATACACAGGTTTATTTATCCAGAAGGTGTTAATATAATATCGTTCCCCAAACCGCAGGATGAGGCTCACCAACTCTTTTTTCCAAAAAAACATTTAAGAATCCCGTTGCACAAATATTTTTATGGAAGTCAATAGTCATTAAATTATTATGGAGTTGATTAGATTTTAATTATGCATTAGTGCTCTTTTGAGAGTTTTGCAAGGTTAAATATCTGCTTAATCTTAGAGGTAGATGGTAACCTGTTTAAAATAAATTTTAAAAATTTACATCCACTTGACTGGAATTTGGCAGGCTGCATTCCCTCCGAAGAAGCCAAGGGCAGAGATCCAGCATCTGGTGGCTTGGAATTTTGGCAGGCTGGGTCCATTTAGAAATTCCTGAGAATCTCAGCTCAGTTTGGACAAGAATCTCTAACCGTTTATTCAGTTCTTTTTTTTTTTAATAAAGTTTTATTGAGTTTTAACAAACCATAACAAATAAAACATCTTATTTGAGTACAGCATGGTTCTGGGTTATCACATTTCCATACGGACACAATTTCATATGCATATTCATCTTATGTATTCAATTTCGTATCTTATCACTCTTTTTCCAACTTCTCACTATTTCTCCCTTTACTTCTGTTAATTTTCTTTTATAGTTATCTCATTTTCTTCTTATTTATTCAGTTCTTATGGAGACTGAAGAAGCTTTGGCTTTTCCAGGGACAGCTGAGCTTTAATGTCCAATGCGGAAGGAGGCTCAGCAGAGCCATGTCCAAAGGACTGAAGCCAAAAGCTTTGGGTCAACGCCAAACCTGCCTCCCCGGTGAAGCACTTAAAACGATTTTGTGTCCTGAATGCTTAGTGAAGATTCTGTCATTTGTCTTGGAGAAGCTTTGCTAGATACCTGTGGACTGAACTTGCAGAATCCAAATAAAACGTGCACTTCTAAGAAAACAGGAAAAGGACCCCTGCTCCTTTACAAGCAGCGGAGAGAGTCGCCAATCTGGGTGACAAAAAGCTTTGTTCTGGTGCAAATCAGCACCATGAATGAACATAGAAAATAGAATGGGAAGGGAGTGGGGACCCTGGAGATCTTCTAGTCCAATCCCCTGCTCATGGCATGAGAACCTATACCATTCCAGAAATGGCTGCCCAGTCTCTCCTTGAAAAATCTCCAGTGATGGAGCATCTACAACTTCTGATTAAATCTTTTGTCAGGAAATTTCTCCTTTGTTCTAGACTGGATCTGTCCCCGATAAGTTTTCCATCTGTTCCTTCTTGTCTTGCCCTCAAGTGTTTGGGAGACTAAGTTGATCCACTCTTCTCTGTGGCAGCCTCACAAGTACTGGAAGTCTGCTATTATACCACCCCAGTCTTTCTCTTCATCAGACATTCCCAGTTCCTGCAACTGTCCATCATATTTTAGCCTCGACTAGTCCCTTAATTATCTTTGGTATTCTTTTCTGCACTTTTCTGGCCAAAACTCCTTTACCACCACCACCACCTCCTCCTCCTCCTCCTCCTCCTCCTCCTTTCTCTGACCCACTTTATCTTTTCCAACCAGCAGGTCAGGTGCCTCTTTCAAGAAGTTGGCTTCTTGATTAGAAGTTGGCTTCTTTAACAACTATCTAGAACTGCCAAGAGCTCACATCTGTCTTTGTCCCTCTGTGTTGTCTTTCATAAGAAGTGCCAGCATTTAAATCAAAGCCCCTTCCCCAATTTTGCCTCAATCTATAGATGTTTTCCAGACATTGCCTGACTTAACCTCCCCTCTCCCATTCAGGTAGATTGTGACGGCTTCTCTTGCGCAGACCTACTTTGATAATGGGACATTTCCTGTGCTGGAATGACAGCTCCATTTTCAGGTATTTTATCACCTACTAAAAACAGTGACAAATCATAGTCACCTCATGATTTGGACAGATAAATTAGCCCTAATTACCAGATGTTGATTTTGCCTCCAGAGCATTTTAGCTCTGCGTGACCCTTGACCTTTCTGTCTCTGGCAATATGTCTTCAATGGGTGCCTCACTTTCCCTCTTCGTTTGCGTTCTGCATTATTCCTAGCCCTGCCTGACTATTTGGGATGACGGGTGGCAGCTCATTTCTCTTCTTGTTGTCCCCAAGGGCCAATGTTCCAGCACAGCTAAAACCAGCTGCTCATCATGCCACCCTCCCCCCCCCCCACTGCTCTGAGTCACAAGTTTGAAAGTTTTCCCATTCACAGATCCCAAGCCTCCATTTGTCTCTCTTGGTGGGAAGAGATCCAGATCTGATCAGAATCAGAATCAGAATAGAGTTGGAAGGGACCTTGCTCAAGCAGGAGATCCTATACCATTTCAACAGACAAGAGACTTTCCAGTCTCTTCTTAAAAATCTCCAGTGATGGAGCATCCACAACTTCTGGTGGTAAGCTGTTCCACTGGTTAATTGTTAGGAAATTTCTCCTTATTTCCAGGTTGCTTTTCTCCTCGATTAATTGCCATCCATTGTTTCTTGTCCTGCCTTCTGGTGCTTTGGAAAATAGATTGAACCCTTCCTCTTCTTTGTGGCAGCTCCTCAAATATTGGAAGACTGCAATCATGTCGCCCCTCGTTCTGCTTTTCTCTAGACTGGCCAAACTCAAATCCTGGAACTATTCTTCATATATTTTAGTCTCCAGCTGTTTAATCATCTTAGTTGCTCTTCTCTGCACGTTTTCCAAAGTCTCAACACCTTTTTTGTAATGTGGTGACCAAAACTGGATGCAATATTACAAGCATGGTCTTACTAAAGTTTTATAAAGCGGTACTAATCCTTCATGTGATTTTGAGTCTATGCCTCTGTTTATACAACCAAGGATTGTATTAGCTTTTTTGGCTGCTGCCGCGCACGGCTGGCTCCTATTAAAGTGAGAGAGGACCCTCTCACAGTTAATGTTTTGGAGCCAGATTTTGCCTAATCTTTACTTGTACCTTTGGTTTTTTCAGCTCAGGTGTAAATCTTTGCCTTTCTCCACATTAAATTTTATTTTGTTGGATAGGGCCCATTGTCCAAGTCTGTCACAAACTTTTTGGATCCTGAGCTTGTCTTCCGAGGGGCAACTGAGCTCAACTGAGCGTCTCACGGCTTTGCCCCCCTTATTCTGCATCTCTCCCAGTGATGTACCCCCTCCTGCCTGGGATGACGGGTGTCGGGGCTGCCCCCACTGCCTTCTGCTCCCAGGCCAGCTGTCCGTCAGGCAGAGGGGAGCTCCCACAGGCTCTAAGCTCGGATCCTAGGAAACTCAGGTTTTGGGAGAGGCTTCTTTGGGGTGATGACGGGACATGCCACAACATAGGGAGAGCTGCATGCAGTGTTTGGTTGTAGCCCATGTTCTCCAACAATAGGTTAGTGCCTGCTTGGTGGGGTGAATCTACAGCCAACTTTCATTCCTAAGACGGGACTTGAACTCACAGTCTCCTGTTTCTAGGCCAGCACCTTCATTCCATCACCAAACTGGCTCTAAGCCCACTAAGATTTTGGTGAAATAAGATTTATTGAATAAGGATTTGCGAGGCCACATCAGCTTCTTTAGCTCTGCCCAGTGTTTCCCTTCATTGTAATTGATTGCAATTGTGTTCTTTTCCCCAAAAGCACCTTCTGCCAGGCAGTCAATTTGGGAATCGATTAGGAATCACAATGTAATCCAGCTGGCTAGTTAAATAAGGCTGCCTGTGAGAAGGTGATCTTGCAGCGGCCAGTATTGTTGGTGTTTGGAAATCTCTGAACTGAGTCTCAGACTGGAAAAACAGAGAAACGAAGTGAAACGAACAGAACAGAATAGAAGATTGGAACGGAACGGAACAGAATTCTTTATTGGCCAAGTAGGATTGGACAACAAGGAATTTGTCTCTGGTGCATAAGTGTACATAAAAGCAAGGTGACAATCATGATCATAAAATAACATTATCCTAAATCATAAGATACAACACTCAGTAATAGTCATGTCATGTAATTTGGGCGATAGACATTATAGTAATAATGCTTCTTCCAACACTTATGGATTGATTATGTCCTCCTGGGCATAACCCTCCTGGGGACACCAGAGACTTGAGACCAAATGCCTCTGAACACAGCTCAAGAACAGAGCCTGGGGAAAAACAAGACACACTGGCCTCAATTTTGACCATCATTTGGTTTTCCACCAAACCTCGGGAGCCAGCAAACCTTGGCACTTAAGCCTCACAGGCACTTACAACAGCACGGGCGACTCGGGAATAAGGCTGCAAGGTAATGGCTCCTCCTTCAAGATGATAAAAAACAGCTGTGAAACTAACCTTCTTTGCAGAAAGCAAAGACGTTTTGAAACTCAGCCTCGTTGGACATTCCAGTATCCTGAGTTTGTATTTGAAGATTCTTATTTTGCAAATTATTTCTTGTCTGTTATCTTTTGGCAAATCTTTCTCCGTGGGCACAGCTGGGAGACAAGAGGGACCCATTCTTGCAGGAAGTCCCATAGCTTGCCGCCCACTGGCGATTCAAACAGACTGGGAGCAGGAGGACCAAGAAGTTTCCCTCCAAGTGGAAGCATTCTTGCCTCCAGGTCGTCTCTGGGTCTAAAGGTGTCTCTCCCTCCTCCCTATTGAAAGTAAAGATGAAGAGCAAATGTGGGGCCAGGTCAACTGGAGCCCTTTGCAGGCCTAGGAGCGTGTGCTGCAGCGAGTGCTGGGTGGTCTTGCTGTTTAATTGTGGGGTTGGTACAGTGTTACTATCAGAAGAAGTTCCTTAACCTGATAATGAGTAGGAAGCAGCTGCAGCTTAGAAAATGTAATAATTGCAGAGTGGAGCTCTCTAATTATAAGATGTGTATCAACTATCCCAACGTTTGCTTAGGAAAAAAAGCTTCTTCAAAATAGCAGCAAGAGCAACGGAGAGGGAAGGAGCCTGAGGGTGAGGGAGGGCAAAATGTTACTTGGACCCAAGTCGGGGCTCACAGCCATTCAGTCTGGTCTGGTCTGGTCTGGTCTGGTGAGGAGAAGAGAGGAGAGGAAGACTTCAGCTCCAGCTCCTTGCAACTGACATCCCTGCTTGTTCTTTTCTGGGCAGGGGGCTTGCTCTATAAGGTGAACATTATAAAGGCTGCCCTCCTGAACTTTCTGGAGGGATGGCTCAAGTCTGAGTGTGGACAAGACGCATGACCTCATGTTTTGAGTCTGCAGCCAAATAAGAAACCTTCTTATAATAATTCATAAGACACTTGAGACACTCAAGCTGGTGCTGTCTTTTTAGTAGTATTTTATCTACGTCTACGTCTACTCTCTCTCCCTGTTGTTCATCCTATTTCTGTCCTGAATTTCTGGAATCCAATTATAGTTTTCATTGTGATCTTTGATCCTTAACACCAATCCTCTTTGAGGCAGCCCCTCAAATACTGGAAGATTGCTATCATGTCCCTGCTAGTCCTTCTTTTCTCTAGGCTAGGCATACCCAATTCCTGCAACCGTTCTTCATTTGTTTTAGTCTCCAGCTGTTTAATCATCCTAGTTGCTCTTCTTTGCACTTTTTCCAAAGTCTCAACATCTTTTGTATAATGTGGTGACCCAAACTGGATGCAGTATCCCAGATGTGGTCTTACTAAGTTTTTATAAAATGGCATTCATCCTTCATGTGGTTTAGATGAGATTCATTTTGTTCCCAAATAAAGATGACATTCTAAGTCCATTGGCAGAACTTCTGTAATGTCTTGATGGCTTTGGATTAGCACAACTGTTGACACCCCATTGAGCTCATTAGATTTAGAAATGGAAGAGGACAAGACCAAAACAACCAATGTCTTCAGCTCCCCCTCCTGCATATTGAGGGGTCCCTCTGGTCAGAAGGAAGCCCACCAGATTCTTGTGGTACCAGAGTCCTTTTAAGTCAAGTGAAGGTAGCCCAGTAATTGAAAGGGCTTCCCAACAGAAGTGGCATTCAGCAGGTCCTGAGCAGTTCTGGAGAACCGGTAGAGGAAATTTTAAATAGTTCGGAGAACCGGCAAATACCGCCTCTGACTGGAGATTTTACAATATTCTTTCCCTGCCATGCCCACCAAGCCACGCCCACAGAACCGGTAGTCAAAAAACTGAATCCCACTCTCTCTCTCTCTCACCCTCCCCCACAAAGAGCACATTTATATGATAAGCAGAGCAGCAGCAATTAATAACTAAGCACACATTATCTGGAGCTTTGTTTCTTTTACACCTATCTTTACAGGTGCAGGTCTGAGGTTCAGCATCTCGGATGCTGCCGGCTTTGTCTAAATTCCTTGTGGTATCTTTTTTCCAAAGGAATTTCCATGGATTAAGACAAAAGGGTGCTTTTATTCTTGCAAACAAGCAAGAGACACTTAAACTTTCTGGAAGTTTGTTAAACGGGAACTTTTCCAAAGAGTGCTTTGGAGATACTTGATTGTCGTTATCTTTATTTTCATTTTCCTTTACTTCTATTTTATTATTATTGGAAATATTATTGTAATTATCGTATTTTTCACACTATAAGACACACTTTTTCCCTCCAAAAAAGTGGGTGAAAATGTCTGTGCACCCACTGGCCCAACCCATCAGCCGTTTTCGGCCTCTGCGTGCCCCATTTTTGGTCTCTGTGTGTCCCAGGCACCGAGGATCGCTGCGGTTTGCTGCCACCTATCACCACTGACTGCCGCTGCCTATTACCACTGCCACCGATCACCACTGCTGTTCACTGCCATCTGGAAATGGGTGGGCAGAGGCCGAAAATGGGATGTGCGGAGACTGAAAATGGGGTGCATGGAGGCGGTGATAGGCAGTGGCTATCCCCGAGCTGGAACAGCTGATTGGCGGTATTCCATGAAGCCGATCCAACCGCCAATCAGCTGCTCGTGCAAAATCAGGGTCTGCTGAAGCTGACCAGGCTGTTTGCTGTTTGCTGCAAGGAGGCAAATTGATGGGAGGTACAGGCAGATTTTTTTTTCTTGTTTTCCTCCCCAAAAGCTAGGTGCGTCTTATGGTCTGAAATGTCTTATAGTGCAAAAAATATGGTATATTATGTAATGGTTGCAATTCATGAATACATTATTGCTGTTTTCTGTTTTTTATTTTTGACTATACTATGGGTGCTTTGATTTTGATTCTCTTCTGTGTCTGTTTTATTGGCAATTATTTTTTAAACCATGAATTAATGGAACAAAGGTATAATTTTCCCCAATTAATGTTTAATTGAACACACTTAGTTAACACGCTACAAATCACTAGCAAAACTATAAGCTGGAAGCAATGCATTAGAGCAATACTGAACATTCTAGATCAAAATTAAGTTATAATTCTATATGTAAGGCTATGACACAAAATTCAGACTGTGTCACAAAACATATATAATCCAAGAATGGTTTCCAGTAGGATTAGATTCTGCATTCAGTTTTATCTGGGACGGTTCATGTTTGGGTGGCAGTAGAGATCAAGAAAGTAAACTTGGCAGCCACAACTGTGTACACAACTGCATTTTTTTACACACATCCCTTATCCTAAAAAGTGGGCTGGGCTTCAGTTTCATGGTTGTGGCCACTATCTTGACTGCCCATTTCAGGACCCCACTGAGATTTATTTTTAATGTTGACATCAAAGCTTGCACCCTTAATTTATTTGGCCATTTTTCAAGAAAACAAGGACAGTTTCCAATCGAAAGCAACTCAAACCTTTGCAGGAAATACAGATGCCTGATACGGCCACTGATGATCGGAATTCCACCTGCTTCTCTCCATGCTTCTCCTGCCTCAGTATGTCTAAAAATTGGTGCATGGGGGCAGGTTGGTTAAATTACCTCCCATCTCATAGCTAGGAAGAATTATGCTACTGTTAGTAGAAATATCCATCTGGTTGAGTTCCAAGCCAGGAGAAAGACACTGGAAACATGGAGGCTGATTAGAAAGAAAGTTTAGTGATGAAGCAAAACCATCTGTGTCTCTGGGCTGTGTCAGGAGAAATTTCCTGACAGTGAGAACAATTAACTAGTGAGACAACTTGCCATCAGAAGTTGTAGGTGCTCCATCACTGGAGGTTTTTAAGGAGAGACTGGATAGCCACTTGTCTGGAATGGCATAGGGTCGCCTGCTTGAGCAGGGGGTTGGACTAGAAGACCTCCAAGGTACCTTCCAGTTCTAATGTGATTGATTGATTGATTCTCAAAGGAGCTTTCTTTGCTCTTCCCTAAATTTTAGATTTCTCTGGCCTGTGTTCATGACAGCTTGAATTTATTATTCACAAACTCCCTGTTGTGCTGCCATTGCACAAGAGATACTTCTGTGTGTTTACACAAGCTTGAGTTTGTCCACATAAATTCAATGTGAAAGAAGCAGTGGGCTACAGATCAGATCCTGATTGCTAAACGATTAAAAGGATCCATTAACTCAGTCAAATGCCAAGAAACCTTACATTAAGCACACACACATTGGAAAGATTTTCTGTTGTTTTGCTGGGCAGCTTCATCTCATCATTAATATTTTTAAATATTCTGTAGTGTGAGATTGTGATGTGGTGTTTGGGCCACTGTGCTGGGGTAGCTTTCAAATTACATTGTATTCGTGGAATGCAATGACAATAAAGGTTCTATTCTATTCTATTCTATTCTATTCTATTCTATTCTATTCTATTCTAATTCTTTCCCTATTCTATTCTATTCTATTCTATTCTATTCTATTTTACTCTACTCTACTCTACTTTACTCTATTCTATTCTATTCTTTCTTTATTCTATTCTATTCTATTCTTTCCTTATTCTATTCTATTCTATTCTATTCTATTCTATTCTATTCTATTCTATTCTATTCTATTCTATTCTATTCTATTCTATTCTTTCCTTTCCCTATTCTATTCTACTCTACTCTACTCTACTCTACTCTACTCTATTCTATTATTTCTTTATTCTATTCTTTCCTTATTCTATTCTATTCTATTCTATTCTATTCTATTCTATTCTATTCTATTCTATTCTATTCTATTCTATTCTATTCTATTCTATTCTTATTCCATTCTGTATTCTATTCTATTCTATTCTATTCTATTCTATTCTATTATTTCCTTATTCTATTCTGTTCTGTTCTGTTCTATTTCTATTCCTATTCCTATTCCTATTCATTCATTCATTCATTCCATTTCTGTAGCTACCCAACTCAACCAAGTGATTCTGTTAAATATGTGAAAGAGGGTGACCTTGCTCTCTGTGAAAAGACACCTTGCAAACTTCAGCCAACTTTTAGCCAAAGCTGATACAAAGCCTTATTCTAAAAGAGTTGTGTATTGAGTCTGCTCATTCCTGGAAGAGTTTCTTCCTTCTCTCCTGTATCCTAGATAACCTGGCTTGATTAGTTATGCTGGTGTTTCATTTTTCTAGGAGTATCCGTAAATGATCAAAGTCTCTCTGGTATTGTAAAAATGAAGATAGAAAAAAAGGAGGTCTTAAGACCCCAGGTATAAAACTCTTCTTCGTGCAGAAATCTCTCTCTCTTTTTCATCCCTTCCCCAATTCGGTCACGCCTGCCTCTTAAGAGGCTTACAGCATCCTTGCTTGAATTCACCCACTGAAGGAGGGCTTCTCTGGGTCATTAGTTCTCCTGTGGAAGTGCTCTTCCTATTAGAATGCAATGTTTCAGAATGTTTGTTCTAATGTTCTAATGTTTCAGAAGTGATCTGTTTTCCTAGTATTTCAATCCATTATTCCATGTCCTGCTTTCTGGAATGAAAGAGGTCTTGACCTTATTCTGTGCAACAACCTTTCAGGTATTTGAAGAATGCTATCATATTTCCCCACTCTCGTTGGACCTTGTGGTGGTGAAAGATCTAAACAATGTTAGGGGTTATATTGCTAGGAGTGTATATTGTCAGGAAGGACACCCAAGGACCAGTAGATGATGGGAAAGAAAATGGACTAAACCTGCTTGACTGGAGAAGGAGATGCCAAACCTCTTTAGCAATTGCCCAAGAAAACTGAATAAATTTTTCAGTCAGGGAAATGTCAGCAAGATGTTGAATGATGAGTCTGACAGGTTGGAAGTTATTCCACAATAGAAGAGACTGGACAGGCACTTGTCTGAAATGGGATAGGATCCCCTGTTTGAGCAGGGGTTGGACTAGAAGACCACCAAGGTCCCTTCCAGCTCTATTCTGATTGATTGATTGACAAGCTATTGGAGAGGAACAGCAGAGAAGTTGCAGGAGCATTGATGCTGATGATGTGGCTGGATTAAAACTGATAGGAATCCAGCTGGGCATGTGCCCAGGGGCAAAAGGAAAGTTGCATGCTGCAAAAGTAACTGTGCCATTAATATGTAGGACATCAGAGCCATGAACAGAGGTAAACTCAGTGTTGTCACAGTAGAAATGTCAAAATTAAACCTTCTGGGGATCAGTGAACTGAAATGGACTGGATGGGTCACTTCCCATTAAAATAGCATGAAATTTTCTATTGGCGGACAAAAAAATATAAAAGAAATACAATAGTTCCTCCCTCCCTCCTTCCTTTCATCCATCCACCCACCCACCCACCCATCCATCCATCTATTCATCCATCATCATATATTGATCAGTATATAAGAAGTAACACAATAAAGAAAATTGGGCACAGATATTAAAATACAGGAGATTTATTTATTTATTTTTGTCAATTGCTTACAAGATAATAGGTATAAGTAAAAACATAGTTATGAATACATGGATACATATAAGAAAAATAAAAAATAAAAGAAACAATAGATAGGGCGCTTATGCACGCCCCCTACAGACCTCTTAGGAAAGGGGTGAGGTCAATAGTAGACAGTCTAAGGTTAAAGTTTTTGGGGTTTGGGGAAGAAACCACAGAGTCAGGTAGAGTATTCCAGACATTGACCACTCTGTGGCTGAAGTCGTATTTCCTGCAATCAAGTTTGGTGCGATTAACCTTGAGTTTGTATCTATTGTGCGCTCTTGTATTATTATGATTGAAGCTGAAGTATTCATTGACAGGTAGGACAATGCAATGATAATTTTACGTACTATACTTAGATCGGACCGAAGGCAGCCTAATTCTAGGTTTTCTAGGTTTAGAATTTCAAGTCTGGTGGCATAACGTATTCTGCAATGAGTAGAGGAGTGGAGAACTCTTCTTGTGAAATATTTGTGGGCTTTCTCAACTGTGTTAATATCAGATACGTAATGTAGGTTTCAGACTGATGCGATGAAGAACAAATCTGAAATGTCATAAAATGAATACATTCCAAGACATCATTGGAAATGTATAATATCATGAGATATTTCACATCCAGTTTTAGTCAAAATCCACAGCTCTATTAAGCTTTAAATTAAAAAAACCTTAACGTTCTTCAGATCATTAAGAGAAAAGATAAGTAATAAATAATGCATTTCATTAATACTATAAATTATGCAGTAAATTAAAATATCTGTGCTAGATATTAAATTGTGCAGAACAATTCCAAGTATAAGATTATAATCCAGAAATGAATTCCAATTCAATCTGCATTAATTTTGCTTTTTAAAAAAAAACAGGGTTATTTTAAAGATTGAGGCCTATGCCTGCAGTTGAGCTCCCCATTCCTCCAAAGCATGGAATAAATCTGGTTTAGTTTGCCAGGAAGTTTGAGACGATCCTTGGTTCCAAGGGCAGCAGAATTCTACAAAACTGTGGGCCGTCCCTGCTCCCTGATTCTTGGCCTATGTTCTTATGAAGGTTCTGGAAGACTGCATTGTTCAGATGAGTCTAGGATTGCACATCAGCAATTTGTGCTCAGTTGTGTGCACTTTTAATTTTTCAGCACCATTGCTTCAGGTATCTCTTTAATTGCTTCATTTCCCTCAGCTCCTCTGTAAGTGAGAACATAGAACATAATAGAGTTGGAGGTCTTCTTCCTAGTCCAATCCCCTGTTCAAGCAGGAGACCCTACACCATTTCAGACAAGCGGCTGTCCCATCTCTTCTTAAAAACCTCCAGTGATGGAGCACTACAAGTGATATTGAGTTGGCCACACCCAGCCAATAACATGACCACCAAGCCACGTCCACCCAATCACATGACCACCAAGCCATGTCCACCAACTAAGCCACGCCCACAGAACCAGTTGTTAAAAAAATTGAATCCCACTCCTGCATATAATATATGGGTATGTGGGGGTATATGCATAATTTTATATTTATTTATTTGTTTATTTATTTATGTTTATGTAGTGTATATTGGAGGTGGTGATCCTTTTAAAGTTGTATGCAACAAAATTTCATTCTAATGTATGCCAATTAGTGTACATTTAAAGTGACAATAATGTTAATCTAAGTCTAATCATTTTTGTTGCTGTTCACTGCACTCTTTTCAGAGTATCAACATCTTTTTTATATTGTGGTAACTAGAACTGGAAGAAATTAGGGATCTGCAACGTGCAGGAAGAATCTCATCCAGCACTTTGGGTGTCTCAAATATTCTATAGATAGACCAAACCAAGGACAGAAATGTCAGACAAAGTTTCAGGACAAGTCCAACCTGGACTGGACTTAATGAAAGAATCTTCTACCATGTAGTGGCCCCAAACTGCCATGACCTGCAATTTGACAGCATATTCTGACCATTTGTAAAGGATGTATGTTAATGCCTTCCATTTTCAAACAAGGTCTCATCAATTGCAAAATAGAACTAGTCCTCATTTAATAACCCTAACTGAAACTGGCAACTCCACTGTTAAGTAAAGCAGGCACTAATTAGGAAATCATGTAACAAGGCTTTCCAGATAAAAAGAGACAAGAATAATCAATTTCACATCTTCAGCTTTTTTTGCTTCCTTTTTTAAAAAAATATTTTGTTTTTTAAAAACAAAAATACGAATGTCTATTCACATTAACAGTATTAATGTTAACACATACATCTCCTTTTATACATAAACATCAACTCTTATTTCTATCCTCCACCCATTTGTATCACCTATCCCAAACTGTGTAATAGTCTGAATCATCTTTGCCTCTTAATTCCATTGTGAATTTATCCAGTTCTGCACAATCCAGATGGTATCTTTTCCTTCTTCCATCCCTGTGTGAAAGCTATTCTCGCTGCAGTTATGATATGTATAATGAAGTATTGGATGACCTTGCTCAATTTCCCCTTAGTTATTCCTAATAAGAATATTTCTGGTTCTAATTTGTGTCTGTAATTTCTAATAACCATCTTTGTACCCTCCTCCAATATTTTTTAATCTCTGGACACTGCCACCACAGCTTTGTTTGCTTCCTAACACTCCCCATGAATGCTAAAATGGCTGCTTATTGTCTTAATAGAATAACAGAATTGGAGGTCAACTGCCTGTTGAAGGGACCAACTGCCAATTTAAACCAATTGCCTGTTGAAGCAAGAGACCCTATACCATTTCAGACAAGTGGCTGTCCAGTTTTTTCTTAAAAACCTCCAATTATGGAGCACCTACAATTTCTGAAGGCAAGTTGTTGCAGTGATTAATTATTCTCACTGTTAGGAAGTTTCTCCTTAGTTCTAGGTTGCTTCTCTCCTTGATTAATTTCCATCCATTGCTTCTTGTCTTGCCTTCTGGTGCTTTGGAAAATAGGTTGACCCCCTCTGATTAACCGAATAACAGAGTTGGAAGGGACCTGGGAGATCTTCTAGTCCCAACCCACCTTCTTGAACATGAAACCCTACACCATTTCAGACAAGTGGTTGTCCAGTCTCTATTCCAGTCAAGCTATTCTCCAAAGCACCAGAGGGCAGGACAAGAAGCAATGGGTGGAAACTAATCAAGGAGAGAAGCAACCTGGAACTAAGGAGAAATTTTCTGACAGTGAGAACAATTAATCAGTGGAACAGCTTGTCTTAAGAAGTTGTAAATGCCTCAACATGGGAAGTTTTTAAAAAGATATTGGATAACCTTTTGTCTGAAGCGATGTAGGGTTTCCTGCCTAAGCAGAGGGTTGGACTAGAAGACTTCCAAGGTCCCTTCCAACTCGATTATTCTATTCTATTCTATTCTATTCTATTCTATTCTATTCTATTCTATTCTATTCTATTCTATTCTATTCTATTCTATTCTATTCCATTCCATTCCATCCACTCCACTCCACTCCACTCCACTCCACTCCACTCCATTCCATTCCATTCCATTCTTTTTAAAAGCCTCCAATGATGGAGCACTCACAACGTCTGAAGGCATTAGCCATTCCACTAATTGCTTGCTTGATTACAATCCTTCTTTTTCAATATCTCTGCTCTGCAAGGGGGAAAAAGACAAAAGAAGGAGGAGGAGGAGGAGGAGGAGGAGAGAGAAGAAGAAGAAAAAGAAGAAGAAGAAGAAGAAGAAGAAGAAGAAGAAGAAGAAGAAGAAGAAGAAGAAGAAAATCCCATAGTGTGTACTGACTATAATGGTGATCACGTGACTGAGGACACTGTCACAATTGCAAATGGTCATAAATTGGCCTTAAAGCTTTTTCCCCAGCACTTTCACAACTTCAAACAGTTGCTCAATGACTGGTCAGTAAATGAGGTCTACTCTATGCCCACTCAATTGTATCAGGGACAGATTACCTGCAACAATCCTATAGTTGTCATCAATTCATGAGCTACTGCAGGTCCTGGGGCACGGCACAAAAGCAACAAAGTCACAAAATTAGGTAAAGTCCCTTTAATGCCTCCACCTTGGCCCCCAATGTCCAGTTATCATCAGCTGGAGAAAAACTCTCCCAAGAACAGTCTTTAAAGGGAAGAAGTTCAGTCTGAACCCAAAGTACATATAAATTATAAATAAAAACCAACACAAACTACGCTGCAGCAATTAACAAGACAGGGCAGGTTAAGGAATTACAGAACTCAAAAGATAACAAAACACACACAGTTGGGAGGATGCCAGAATCCAGATAAGACTTGACAAACAAAGATAATTCATGCTTTGCTTCCAGCAAGGTGCTGTGCGCAAACACCCTTTATATCCTGTTTTCCCAGCTGCAGCTAATGAAGGGAATCAGGCTCCTTTTCTCGCCCAAACCCAAATCCCTCCTCTGTTCTTCCCTGCGTGCCCTAGGATGAAGAGGGGGTGGCCCTGGGTCTTCCTCTGAAGGCCCAGCCGGACTGTGCCCTTCCCCAGTTTCCTCCACAGCCACTGGAGCCACACTCCCACTCCCTATCAGCAGCTTAACCTCCCCCTCGGAATCAGATTCCAACAGGGACATGACAACATGAGTGTGACACAACTCTACAGCTGGGCATTTGCACTGGTCACTTACGAAGCAATGCTTTTTGCCACCATGACAATTTCATAACAATCACAACCTGGACATCCTGGCTGCTGTAACACTAAAACACAGACAGACAGACAGACAGACAGGGCAAGGCAGGGCAAGATCTCTGTTCTTGTCCAACCAATCTCAACAACATAACTGTAGCCTGCACAATCATCCAACACAATATTAGAGATGGAACTATATGTCTTCTCAGTACTGACATATCTCCCCGTGGAAGACTTCGAGGTTAGAACTAATCTGGTAACAGAAGGCTTGGCAGTGAGGTGATGTTGAGGAAGAGAAATCAATACACAGAAGGAAAATAAGCGTGTTGGAAAAGACTTGGCCTCACTGTATGAAATGAAGCAGGAACACACTATTATTTCTACCAAGGAAATGTTCTGTTTATAGCATCTTAAAATATCCAGCTAGACGAATCCAAACTAAACTGCCTATATTGTAGACCCTACAAGCAAAGATAAAAAAGATCTAAGTTAGAAAAATCAAGATTTGGTGCTGATTAGGATTCAAAGCATTACTTCTTTATTCCAAACTGAAATAAAGAAATTAAAGAAAATTATCAGGATTATGACCTCATCTTTATTCCATTAGATCTCTCTAAAAATAAATTTAATGAATTTTGATATGATAAGTGGAATACATGAATTCTGGTTTGAGTTTGTGACATCATTCAAAAAATAAAACAAACAAAACAAATCCTTAAATATTAAAGGCAAAAGAAGGAGAAATGGCAGTTTGCCGATATGGTTAATCGAAAGTGAAAAAGGCAGAAAGTGAAGCGCAGTGGAAAATTTTTTCCCAAACTAAATACTGAGTTTCACAGAAAAACAAAAAGAAAAGAGTTATATCTAACTTAATAATGCAAAAAAGCTGAATATAATAATTGAATTGGGTGGGCAAGGCATTTACTAATTACAGGAATTAAAAGAAAAATTCAAGGATGAACATAATAAAAGACAAACAGGCCAAAAATCTGGAAGAAGACCTAAAGAAGATACGACACAACATACATTAACATGATCTCATCACCTGCATTTGGCTAAAGGTGATATGTAGATGCCTCTGAGCCACCTAGAGCATATTGGTGATCCCAAATAGCAGTCTTGTGGAAATCCCAATGCATTTGAGCCAGCAATGTGCAGCAGCAGCCAAAAAGGCTAATACAATCCTGGGTTGTCTGAACAGAGGCACAGAATCAAGATCACATGAAGTATTACTACCCCTTTATAAAATCCTAGTAAGACCACACCTGGAATATGCAACCATACTACAAAAAATATGTTGAGACTTTGGAAAAAGTTCAAAGAAGAGCAATTAAGAGCAACTAGGGATCAAAGGCCTGGAAACTAAACCATATGAAGAACTACTGCAGATTTTGGGTCTGGCTAGTGACTAATCTGAAGAAAAGAAGAATTAGGGGTAACATAGTAGCAATATTTCAGTATTTGAGGGGCTGTCACAAAGAAGAGAGGGTCAAATTACTCTCCAAAGCATCAAAAAACAGGAAAAGAAATGGCACTCCCAGGTATACGGTAGCCACCATGGCACATTTTCTCATTTGTCTCCAGAAATAAATGCAAATCTAAGAACTGACTGCTGACTAAGAAGATGAATATAGAACTGCTGTTACAGTCCAGCCATCACAAAACTACCAAGGGGATAAGATAGAACAGCTTCAAAAGATCATTAACAATTACAATTACATCAGCAATGGAGTTGCTTTAGAAATCAGGCACCTAACAAAAGGAAGGAAAGAGGAAGGAAGGAAGGAAGGAAGGAAGGAAGGAAGGAAGGAAGGAAGATCATTCCTTATTGATTTGGAAGGAAATGAATTAAGATAGCTTCCAGATTCATTTAAATTGAGGTAGATTCATTATTGCAATAGGAACAATAGTGTGTTGCATCACAGCTAGACTGATATTTCTAGCAATATATTCAGTGATAATACTGAAAAGTTGCAATTATCTCATCAATTTATTATTGCTAGGAATCGATATTTTCCTTGACAGGTTCCTTTGTTCCTCATTATATTGTACTGTGGATTCTACAATCATCGTCTATTACAGGATATTTCTCCATAGCAGAATACTGAGACGTGTTAACCACTTTATTATGATATCTATCTATCTATCTATCTATCTATCTATCTATCTATCTATCTATCTATCTATCTATCTATCTATCTATCTATCTATCTATCTATCTATCTATCTATCTATCTATCTATCCAGAGAGAGAGAGAACGAGCGCGAGCAGGCAGGTTCTGTGTAACTATAGCAAAAGAAAGAAGAATCATATTTGTTCCAGTATTGGAGACCATTCTCAAAGTAACTCCGAGCCCCATCAAATTATTGAATGTTTAGCTGAGAATTTATTCTTGTCTCAATGTTGTTGTTTTTTCTTTCTTGGCTTCTATTTGGTTGAGAATGAAGAAGAGTTTCCTCCCAGCAAGCCGGTCCTATAGAAATGGTTGTTATGAGTCAGCACAGCTCGGAGAACCGGCAAATTGTGCTCCTGGCTGGCCCCTCCCCACCCAGTCAGTCCTTATTGTGCATGCGCGACATTGCATGCATGTGTGACATAGCTGACTGTGTTCTCCCCTGCCCAGTCACTCCTTAAGGTATTTCTTCCCCCCTCCCGACAACCAGCTGTTTGCATGATCAGCTGTGCCAGGATCCCCCTTGCTGTCTTACTTCTTTGGTCAAGAGGCTTCCCTGAGGCCCAAAAAGCCCAAAAATGGAGTGCCGGGGGGGGGATGCTGCATGCCCCCCCCCCGCACTCTGTTTTTTGCCTTCCTGGGCCCCAGGGAAGCCTTCTGGGTGCAAAAACGCCCCTCAGCAGGCTTCCCTCAGGCTCAGGAGGCCAAAAAACCTAGATGGGGGTTGCTGCCAAAGAAGAAGAAGAAGAAGAAGAAGAAGAAGAAGAAGAAGAAGAAGAAGAAGAAGAAGAAGAAGAAGAAGAAGAAGAAGAAGAAGAAGAAGAAGAAGAAGAAGCACAGATGTTGTTGTTGATGCACATGGCATAATTGAAAAAGCAAAACAAAAACTCTAAAGAAGTCACTGTGTGCTTCATTGACTACACAAACCATCTAGATCAGGGGTGTCAAATTCGATTTCATTGAGGGCCACATCAGGCTCTGTTTGACCTTGGGTGCTGGATGGGCATGGACATGGTGGGCATGGCCAGCTCAACATCACTTGTGTCGGGGGCACCTGTGGTGGCCTGAGTGCTCTACCAGTGAAAACAGAGCTTCGGACACTGCGATGGCCTCCTGCAACCCTCTGCCAGCGCAAAAGGAGCATGGGAGCTCTGTTAACACTGGCAGAGGGTTACAGGAGGCCGTCACAGCCTCCAGAGCTCCATTTTCACTTGTAGAGGCACCATGGGCCAGTCCTTCGCTGTTTCCAGGGGAGGCCATGGATCTGGCCCATGGGCCTTGAGTTTGACACAGGGGTTGGACTCAAAAATCCCAGCAACCAGTTCGCTGCCCAGTTGCTGGGTGGGCGTGGCCTACCATAACTTCCTTTTTCCAAATTCCAGTGGGCCTCCAGTGCCTGGGGAGGCCATTTTCTCCCTCCCAAGGGTCCAGAGGCTTTCCCCAGGTCTCTGGGAGGGAGAAAATGGCCTCCCCTAGGCACTGGAGGCCCACTGGAAGCTGGAAATAGGCCTGTTTCGTCACTTCTGGTACTTCTGGGAGGGCCATTTTTCACCCTCCCAAGGGTCCAGAAGCCTCCCACGGGCCTCTGGGAGGGCAAAAACAGCCTCCCGTGGGATCTGTAGGGCCTCCAGAAGCTGGAAAGAGGCCTGTTTTGGGACTTCTGGAAAGCCTGTTTTCTCCCCTCCCAGAATGTCCACATGGACCCTGCACTTACCTGCATCACATGGAGACTCCTGGGAGGGGCGGGGTGGGGTGGGTGGGCCAGCTGGTCAGTTGAAATACCAGTTCAGTGAACCTGATGTAATTTTAACATCCACTTTGCCCAAACCGGTTCGAACCAATAGAATCTCACTCCTGGTTTGATATTTATTTATTTATTTATTTATTTATTTATTTATTTATTTATTTATTTATTTATTTATTTATTTATTTATTTATTTATTTTTATTTGTCAACTGCCTACCAGATAATAGGTATAAGTAAAAACATAGTTATGAATACATGGATACATATAAGAAAAATAAAGTATAAAAGAAACAATAGGACAGGGACGGTAGGCACGTTGGTGCGCTTATGCATGCCCCTAATCTAAATTATATTGAGTATGGCAAGCTGTGGAAAATGGGATTCCCAGAACATCTCATTTTCCTCATGAGAAACTCACACAGAAACTCACACAAACATGCCACAGAGCAGCAATTGGAAGAGCTGCCACGAAGGTCTTGGAAGAAATTTTCAGATGTTGTGATGTGTTTTTGTACCTACAAAGATCAGGAAATCTGATGTTCTCTGTGGCAAAAGTTGGACTTTGAAGAAGGAGGCTAGGAAAAATATTAACACTTTTGAATTTGGAAAAAATCCAAAGGAACATTGAACCAATCAACCCAGAATTCTCACTCAAGGCACAAATGACCGGCTTTAAAGTATCCTCCTTCGGAGACAGAATTTGGAGACCTAGTTCTCTGGAGAAGGCATTAATACTGGGGCAGGTGGAAGAAAAGAGCTTTGAGGTGAATGGGCTTGGTTAGTGTGATGATGGGTACATGGTTGGAAGACCAGAAAGATCAAATTGGGGAAGGATTGTCATGAAGAAAATCTATCTATGTGCTCACTAAGAGTCAACACAGACTTACTGTCATAAAAAGTGAAATAATTCTAATCTGAAATAAAGATAAAATACAAATAATTGTGGAAGTGTACAAGTTAACCTATTTCCTTATTGCTACAGTACTTAGAGTTTGCTGTTATTATATAGAAACTTTTTCTGTACTTTTTCTGGGCTTTAAAAATTTTAGCCACCAGCTGTCTTGTCTGTTCTCTTGACCAATGGTGCCCAGAAAGGCCTCTTTTGGCTTCTGCAGGGACAGGGCTGCTGTCCTTTGCAGGATTCTCTGCCTGCCACCCTCTTCATTATGAACAACCCCCTTCCCAGCAGGAAGGGTAATGCCATCTCCAGACCCCCAGCCTTGGTCTTCTGCCGGGGGCAAGCTCCGCTCAACAAAAGGGCAGATGATGAGGGCAGATGCTGGGTTGATCGGTGGAAAGGAGGCGGGGGAGGAGACGCGAGGCCTGGGAACTGCTTCAGTGGCTGGTAGAGCAAAGCCTCGGATGAGGTAGACGGCTGAGGACTCTCCAGCAGGTCAGACCTAGTTGCTAAGCAACCTCTCTGCAAGATTATGCTGAGAAAGCCTGGGGTCCTCAAGGGGATGGACACTGTTGCACCCCCTCCCCTTTTTTTTTCTTGTTTTGCTCTTGTGCAGTTTAGTGTGGAGAAAAGTAAAGTCCTGCTGCATTTATGCAGGAGAAACCGAATGCACAGGTACAGAAGAGGTGACATCTGGTTCAATAGCAGCAACTATGAGAGAGATCTAGGTGTCCTACTGGACAATTACTTAAGTATGATCCAGCCGTGTGCTGCAGCTGCCAAAAAAGCCAATGCAGTTCTAGGCTGCGTCAACAGAGGGTGAGCATCAAGATCACATGAAGTGAGAATACCACTCTACACAGCAGGTGTGGACGGCTGAGGCCTCGGAGAGTGAGGATTCAGATGAGGGGCCTGTGTGTGATGCAGGGATGGGGCCAGGACCCTCAGGGAGTGGAGTGCTGCCTTCGCAGACTGTGGGTGCTGCAGCAGTGATGAAGTGGTCTCCGAGGAGCCTGTGTCCAGTGTGTGTGCATGCAGGGCTGCTCGAAGGAAAGAGCAGCTGCAGCACAGACGACTCAGGAGTAAGGTTGCAAGGTAATGGCTCCTCCCTTAAGGGATAAAGGCCAGCTGAGAAACCGAGTTCTTTGCAGGAAGCAAAGAAGTTTTTGCACTCAAGCCTTGTGGATATTTGCAATATCTTGGTTGGTGTTTGGAGACTCTTTGTGTTTGAAATATTTCTTGGTAACTTTATCTAGTGTTCTTGGCAGCCTTGCACCACCTTGGCAAGGCTCGTGGTTATCAGAGACAATTAGTTTGAAAAAGACTTTTAACCGAGAAGGAACGGAATTCGTAAAGAATCATTAAAAGGTTTTGCTGTTACCTCTGTTTGGTGTTTGTTTCCTTGGAACAAGGTTTGGGTCAGAACCAGGGGTGGGATTCAAATTTTTTAGCAACCGGTTCTGTGGGCGTGGCTTAGTTGGTGCGTGTGGCTTGGTGGTCATGTGACTGGCTGGGCATGGCCAAGTCAACATCACTCACATCGAGACACGCATCTCCTCGCCTGGCCTCTCGTGACTGTGGGGATGTTGCAAAAGTCGTAAGTGTGAAAAATGGTCATAAGTCACTTTTTTCAGTGCTATTGTAACTTTGAATGGTCACTCCACGCAAGCAAAGCAGCAGCAAAGGGGGAAAAAAACTTCAGAGAAGTTCCAGAGAGGGGAAGTCTAGTCCTGCCAAGAATGTAATAAGGGTTAACAGAGAGGCAGTTTCTGTAAGCAACACCAGAATGTTTCCTTCCTGCCTTCCTTACAGGATTAGGCCAGTAATTTCTTCCATCAACCGGTTCTCTGAACTGCTTAGAATGTTAACAACCAGTTCTAGCAAATAGATGTGAACCGGTAGAATCCCACCCCTGGTCAGAACAATACACACTGGTGAGACCACACGTGGAATACTGCATATAGTTCACTGATAGGAAGAAAAAATAATGAGACTCTGGAAAGTGTGCAGAGAAATGCAACAAACAGTGGAGGGAGCTGGGTATGTCAAGCCTATCAAAGAGAAGAATTAGGATAGACAAGATATCTGTCTTCCAGTACTTGAGGGTCTATCATAGAGAAGAGGAGATAGACTTATTCTCCAAAGCACCCGAGGGCAGGACAAGAAGAGTCTTGAAGAAAGATCCGGTCTAGAAATTAGGATTAGTTTTCTGACAGTGAGGACAATTAATCAATGGAGCAGCTCACCTCACAGAGTAGTGGGTGCTCCATCACTGGAAGTTTTCAAAATTGGACTGTACAACCATTTGACTGGGATGTTATAAGGCTCCTAGCTTGAACTTGGGGTTGGACAAGATGCTCTCTGAGATCCCTTTCAGTTCTAGGATTCTATGATCTATGCCTCCAATGGGATGAATCAGAGCCTCCTCCACAGAGCTGTGTCCTCACATAATGTGTCCCAAGTAGAATAATTGGAGCCTGGTCATTTGTGCTTGAATCAGAACACTGGGTTCATTTCTTAAAATGAATTCTATACATTAGGATATCTTACATCAATAAATCAGTATTAAAATCAGCCAATATCAAGCCTTAATCATTATGCAATGATTAAGAACTGCAACCAGTATGGCTCAAATTATAAATCAAAATTTATAAAATTGCAATAATTTCTGCTAACAAATTTGCAAATTCAGCAAATTATAAAAAGGTTAAATATTTTGATTTTATGCTAAGAAAAACCTTAACTTTGGATGTGGTATAAATCCATTTATAATCTAAAAATGGCTTCCATGTTGAATTATTGTAAAATCTGTATCAGATTTGTTTTTAAATATGAAATTAGTTTTGACATCGGTGCATAAATCCATAACTTAATTTGCCATTCTTTAATACAAAGGATTGTTTATAATTTCTGATGAGAAGCATAGAGAATCCTAGCAGCTGTTAGCAGTTCAGTTTACTTGGTGAGAATGAAAGCTTTAGTGATAATTAGTGAAAAAAAAAGTCTTGAAAGAAAAACTCTTGGCAAGAAAGCAGCTCCAGGAGAGCATAGCTGGAGAAAGCCATGAACCTCGTGGCTGGATCCTCTTGTGAGATGACTCACCATGACCTTTTCCTCATCCCTGCCCAGTCTTGGTTGACCCAGAGATCACACCCCACATTCTTGCAATTGTTGGAGTAACCAAAGTGCCCATTGGCCCAGGAGGAAAGTTCTACAGAAAAGCTCCAGCGAATGTCCACTGAAGGCTGGAATGGAGATAGAAGGATTGAGCTCCTGGTGGGACAAAATGCAAAGTCAACTGTTGGGTTGATGTGGCCAACTTCCTCCTCAATGTCTGCTTTGTGTACTTTTCCTGCAGGGACCATTTTCCCCACAAAAGGGAGAGGTGATGATACAGTGGTACGTGGGAATGACCTTGAGGATGAAGGGAGGAGAAGCTTCCCAGGAAGTGACCAGATAAAAAGAGAAGGAGGATCCCTCAAACAATTAATCAGCAAAGAAGGAAACTTAAAATGGATCCACTCTAATGGTTAAGATGTTGAGACTCTGGAAAGAGTGCAGAGAAGAGCAACAAAGATGATTATGGGACTGGAGGCTAAAGCAGGGGTGGGATTCTACCGGTTCACACCTATTCTCTAGAACCGGTTGTTAATATTCTAAGCAGTTCGGAGAACTGGTTGTTAGAAGAAATTACTGGCCTAATCCTGTAAGGAAGGCAGGAAGGAAAAATTCTGGGGTTGCTTACAGAAACTGCCTCTCCATTAACCCTTTTTACATTCTTGGCAGGACTAGACTTCCTGTCTCAGGAACTTCTCTGGAGTTTTTTTTCCTTCCTTTGCTGGTACTTTGCTTGTGTGGAGGGACCATTCAAAGTTACAATGGCACTGAAAAAAGTGACTTATGACCCTTTTTCACACTTAAGACTGTTGCAGCATCCCCACAGTTATGAAAGGCCAGGCAATGAGATGGTGCCTTGATGTGAGTGATATTGAGTTGGCCATGCCCAGCCAATAACATGATCACCAAGCCACATCCACCACCTAAGCCACGCCCACAGAACCGGTTGTTAAAAATTTTGAATTCCACCCCTGTGCTAAAGCATATAAAGAACAGTTGCTGGAATTGGGTATGTATAATCTAATGAAAAGAAGAACTACAGGTGACATGATAGCAGCGTTCCAATATTTCAGGGGTTGCCACAAAGAAGGGGGTCAAGCTATTTTCCAAAGCACCTGAAGGCAGGAGAAGAAGCAACGGATGGAAACTAATCAGCAACCTGGGACGAAGGAGGAATTTCCTGACAATGAGAACAATTAATCAGTGGAATGGCTTGCCTCCAGAAATTATGAGTGCGCCAACAATGGAAGATTTTAAGAAGAGATTGCACAAACTTTTGTCTGTATGGTATAGAGTTTCCTGCCTGACAAGGGAGTTAGACTAGAAGCCTTCCACAATCCCTTCCAACTCTGTTATCTGTTTTTCCGTAAGATGGTTAAAAGTGAGAACAGGAAATATATGCTTTCAAATTGCAAGATTTTGCCAAAGTAGCCTGACTAGTAAAGTAGTAAGATAGAATTAACTCCTCTAGTTGTGTTTCCTGTTTGGGCTATCTGGGACGGCTGACAGGGAACGGAGCCATTTCCTTACTCCAGTGAGGATTGTGGCCAGAAGTGGACCAGAAGGGGGGAACCTTCTTTGCCTGCCAGTCCAGGCTGTTATCAAAGAGCCAATTAATAAGTGCTGTAACAAAAGTAGGGGGAGGGGAGGGAGCACAGGAATACAGGCAGCCCCAGTTCTGCTCAGGGCATCCCTGGAAATGCTTGTTCTCTTGCCAGGGGCTCTCACAAGAAACAATGTTGGTTGGCACCAAAGGGAGGGGATGATTTCCATCCCAACATCAGGCAACAATTGTAAGTATCTGCCCCTCCCCCATTCCTGTTCAATTTGCCATTCAAAAGAAGAGATCACCTCGGTAAAACATTCATGAGGAAGTTTAACATAATAAAAAATTAAACAGGCTTTTGCTATAAAGTATGAAATATTTACAGAGCTGCTGTTAGCTAATTGCATGCAGAAACCACAGAGTCCTTTGGCATCTTGGCTAAGTAATGAGATCAGATGCTGGGATCCAGCTTTTAGCATTGTATGTGGAAGAGCCCAGTCAGATCCTTTGGGGATGAGCAAAATCCCTGCACAAATTCAGTTGCAACTAACTCTGATCTTGTCATGTTATCGCTTGTTTTTTCCATTGCTTTTTAAAATCCCTTCCTGAATTTTGAAGACGCTTAGGTATTCTTTATAGCATTTTGAGGAATGTTTTTATACAAACCCCTTTTAGAATCTGCTTAAATCATATTATAGCATTTTTTTGGGGGAGGGCATTATGGTATGTGAGGGAGGGATAGCCCCTCTGTTGGAGGGGCCTGCTGTGCTCCTTTTAGGGCTGCTCGTTCCCACCTCATGCTCAACTCTCATTTGTGGCTCCAAGTAGCTGAAACATGTGCAGCAGTTACACACTGGTAAACTGTCTTGGCATAGGGGCCAAATCAGTTGAAGGTAGCTGGTGGTCTTCAACTCCTTCAATCCTCAGTGAGACAGAAGGGTTGTCTATTCCAGCCTTCAAGTCTGGCCCTGGCAGATTGAGAAAGGAGACTGTTCAACAACTAGAGCATACAAAACATTTGCTTGACCAATACTCGATTACAGCTCATCAGTCTGGAACTCACATTACGTATCTGATATTAACACAGTTGAGAAAGTCCAGAAATATTTCACAAGAAGAGTTCTCCACTCTTCTACTCATTATAGAATACCTTATGCCACCAGACTCGAAGTTCTAGACCTAGAAAACCTAGAACTATGCCGCCTTCGGTCCAATCTAAGTATAGTATATAAAATCATACATTGCAATGTCCTACCTGTCAATGAATATTTCAGCTTCAACCATAACAACACAAGAACACACAATAGATACAAACTCAAGGTTAATTGCACCAAGCTTGATTGCAGGAAATACGACTTCCATAACAGAGTGGTCAATGTCTGGAATACTCTACCTGACTCTGTGGTTTCTTCCCCAAACCCCAAAAACTTTAACCTTAGACTGTCTACTATTGACCTCACCCCTTTCCTAAGACGTCTGTAGGGGGCATGCATAAGCACACCAATGTGCCTACCATCCCTGTCCTATTGTTTCTTTTATTTTTCTTATATGTACCATTTCATGTATTCATAACTATGTATATACTTATATCTATTATTTTGTAAGCGATTGACAAATCAAATAAGTAAATAAATGAATAAACAACCAATCTGGTCAAGAAAGCAGGAAGTGGTGAAACCCGCAGTTAGAAGAAGAAGTGGAGTAAAGAGACAGAATTTCTCCAGGGAGGAAGTGATAGAAGCCAGACACCCCCCATTCCCCTTAAAATCCTTAAAACCTTTATCTGCCTGTTCACAAGAGAAAGCAGTTGGCCTGGCAAGATTCCTGTAAACAGGCAAGCACCGATAAAGAAACTACTCTAATCAGTTCACAGTGTTGTTCGGATTCCTTGTGCCTGTCTTGTCCAATCTGCCTTGTTTTCTCTTGAGATCTGGAGAGGTCTGTGCATTCTTCTCCATGCTTCCTCCAGTGGAAGGGAATGAGGAGAGTAGTACGTAGTTTAAGACAAAACAAAATTGAGGGAAGGATACTTCAGACACAAATGCCAGGAACAGCCTGAGAAATGGATTAAATTGCACCGAGCACGTCAGGCTGCTCCTATTAATGGAGTTGGACCTTCTCGCTGATTTACAAATATGGATAATGATGTCATTCCATAGGCAAGAGGATGGAGATAGAACTTGTTCCCTGAGTCCAAAGGGTAAAGTGGGCCAAGGTGCTCCTGCTGCTGCTGCTAATGATGAGGATGATGATTTTCCATGGCTAGGAAAACCATCATAATCATTGTTAGCAGCAGCAGCAAAGTTGGAGTAGAACTTGGTTGAGTGTCATCCAGTGGAGAAATGGGAGGAGGCAGTCAATAAGGGAAGAAGAGGCTTGTAAGCATGTTGGCCAAAAATGAGCACTGTGTGGGCAGTAACAACGGCATGTATCCATTTGTGGATCAACACAAAGGTCCAAATATCATTGTCAGCCTCCAAGAATCCTATTTCTGCTTATCTTTCCAGCTGCCATAGAAACGGGGGGGGGAGGGAAGAATAATTGGGCTTCATGGGAGGGAAGGGTGCTGGAGGTTTAAGTTGGTGAAATGTAAAAGTTGGGATGTTTTCTTGACTATGCTTACTTGCTTACTGCGCAGATGTAGCCTCTTATCTATTCAGGCCAAGATCAACCATCTTGGCATACCAGATGTCTGAAATATCACCTGAAGATGTACCCACATGACATTATACACATCTCAGATTGGATGGCCACTTTGAACTATTCAGGGTGGGGACATGGGGTAACTTTCTATATGTAATTTTCACGCCTATTGCTTCAGATCTTGTATTTCTTCTGATGCTACTATTTCAAATTCAGTAAAAGTCCTTTTCTCTATAAAATGGAGTCTAATGTTTGCTTTCTTGGATTTTGAATGGAGCCTCACCTGACAATCATCCTCATGGTGCCATAGAAGCAGCTTGGGCCTCTTTGCAGGCAAAAGAAGCCCACTGAACGACACTTGTTTGGATAAACCCAACGGCTCTAGTGGCCTTCCCTCACTGACAAGAGGAGCCTTAGCCCAATCTATTTTTAACCCCACAACCTCTCACCCTGAGCTAAAGACAGGCCACAGGAGAAGACTGTGAGTCCTAGTGGCATTCAGGGAAGTAGCTGAAGTCTAATCTCCATGAAGGGCCACCTCGACTATTGGTCTGGGAGAACTATCTGGGTCCTTTCCGATTCTAAGATTGTATCAGTGGTTCCCTGACCAATAAAGATTCAGAAGACATTTATGCATACAAACAGCTACAAAGGTTTTATATTAAGTGCTGTCAAGGATCTCTGACAAAGCTAAAAGAACCCTTCATCATATAGGGAGGACTATTATATTTGAGATTTCCCTGATGGTTGTGGAAATTGCTCTAAAGAGGTGCTAAAGTGAAGTCAAAGTTCTATCTACTTCTCTGAAGAATGGCCACTCAAAGGTAAAGACTTTTTTCCTGGATAAGAAGAGGGCAAACAGTTTTTGAAGACAGATGTGGGCAGCTGGCCCTGGCCCCAAGAAGAAGAAGAAGAGGAGGGACAGCCCATCCATCAACTGCAGAAAAGGAGACCCTCTTGAAGACAGGCTGGGATTAGGCTGGGCCTTTGGATGCTTCCTTGAGGTTTTTCACAATCTCACATGGATAAAGCAATCAAGGCTCATGTGGACAACAACTCAAAGAACCACAACTAGAGAAGATCAATTCCAGATGATCTCCTGGAATGAAGGGGAAGATAGAAATTTGGGAAGCCAATCTGGATTATTGTGCTGTTTAGTTCTTTTTTTATGTTGGCCTGTTTGTTACAGTAGACACTAAGGTGTAGTTTGTATTCTAAGCTGCCATGAGTTGAGATGAGTGGAGGAAATACAAATTTAATAAACCACCTTAATAATCTCTCTTGTTGGTGCCTGTGTTTTTTTAAAAAAGGCCTTGATCTTGTTGACATTATAGCTAAAAAATATGGTGCAAAGCAGATGATCATTTATGTGGTTGGTTTGAACTCCGAGTTTGGCAATTTGGTTGAAAATGTTTTGTCCCCATTTGAGGAGCCATCTTCAGTGATGACATCTTCAGTATTATGTCTCCTTGAATGGGGATGAAACATTTCCAACCAAATCGCCAAGCTTGAAGCTCAAACCAACAACATAACTACCAACCCAAGCTACTAATATTCAAAGACATTTCATATGATCGTATCTTTCCTTTTTTAAAAAATCAGATTTAAATAGAGCTCACATACTGGTCTAAGATTCAAAGATATTTGTGAAATGTAAGAAACGTAGGTATAGAAAATGAGGGGGAATTCTTTTCAATAATCAAAATGTTTTAAATAGTTTTTTTTTCTTTTCTTTTTTACTATATAGGAACTAGTTCTTAGAGCATTATATTCTCAAGTGCTGCTTTTAAGAAAAATAGGATATTCTGCTAGACTAGAGTGCTTTAATTTCAATTTCCTGTTTAAATGGTAGTGACTGGAGATACTTGGCAACTATCTCCATGTGGCAAGAAAAAGGAAAGATAACACACCTATCCACTCTAGACAACTTCAAATCACCAGGACCAGATGGACTACATCCCAGAGTTCTGAAGGAATTGGCAGATGTGAACTCAGAACCATTGTACCATATCTTTCAAAGATCCTGGAGCACTGGGGAGCTATCAGAGGACTGGAAAAGAGCTGATGTGATTCCAATCCTCAAAAAAGGGGAAAAAATGGATCCGGGAAACTACAGAGCAATCAGTCTGACATCAATACCTGGGAAGATCTTAGAAAAGATAATCAAGAAACAAACATGCAAAAAACTAAAAACAAGCAAAGCTATTGCTGGAAGCCAAAATAGCTTTGTCAAAAACAGATCATGCCAGACAAACCTTGTTGCACTTGGCAAAGTGACTAAATTTATGGCCAGTAAAATACTATGGATATAGTATGCTTGGATTACAGTAAGGCATTTGACAAAGTAGACCACAATTTACTTCTTTGTAAGACAGAAATGTGGGATAGACAGCGTGGCCATCAAATGGGTTCATAACTGGCTGACCAACCACACTCAAAGGTCCTAAATGGAACTATATCTACTGTACATGGAGAGAAGCAGATACCCCAAGGTTCTGTCTTAGGCCCAGCACTCTTCATCATCTTCATCAGTTATTTAGATAAGGGCATAGAAGGGGAACTAACAAATTTGCAGACAACATCAAGCTGGGGGGTGGGGGAGGATAGCCAACACTTTAGAAGATAGTCTTAAGATATAGAAGGATATTGACAAACTTGAACACCGGACCCTACACAACAAAATACAATTTAGTGGTGAGAAAAGTAAGAAGCCCTCCAAGGTTTCTTCCAGCTCTGTTATTTTGTTATTCTGACCTCCTCCTCCTCCTCCTCCTCCTCCTCCTCCTCCTCCTCCTCCTCCTCCTCCACAGCTCATGTCATCTCTCAGCCCTAAAAGCAATAACAGGACTGGAGCACTTTGAGGCTCCCATGTGAAAACTGAGGCTATGGAGAGCAGTGAGCAAAAGGTGGGACTAGCTGTCCTCTAGGTTCCCTTCCCATGCAACGTTTCCATATAGTTCAGCTGCAATTTGGCTTGGACCAACATCACCGGAGCCATCTGGCTGAAAATACCCCAAGCTTCAGATAACCCCAGAGCCAAAATCCCGGCTTCCTCTCCCCCCCTCCTTCCCCAGTGTTGCCTCCATTTGTTCCAGTAGCATCCTGAGCTCTTCCTCCAGGATGTGAGAGCCATTGAAAGGCAATTGAACTGCATGCGCTGAGGAGGACTGTGGTCCATGAAAACTTATGCCATAATAAATATGTTAGTCTTTAAGGTACTGTATCACAATCTCCCATATATTGGCTTTTATTAAGGCTATTGCAGAAAATAAACACAGCTTCTGCTCCAGAGTCGGAATATTCCACAATTGTGTGTTTATCCTGGTTGTACTTCTGTAGTTATGCTTGCAATCATGCAATCTCCCTCCCTCCCTTTCCCCCCTTCCACCCCCCCATGCACACATTCGAACAGCTGGAAAAATTAGTCCATTAAACATGCCTTGGAGTAAAAAGATTACAAGACACATTAAAAATCTAAAAGAGCCTTTTGTTCAGCTACTTCTCCTGCTGTTGCATTTGAATAAAATCATCAGAGGCAAGAAGGGAGGAATAAACCTAACAAAAGGCAAAGAGGTTCCCATGGAAAATGAATTAAAAGCACCTTAAAATTCTACAGTTTCTTAGCCCACCAGTGCCAGAAGCGGCAGAATACACTATAGATTGGGGCTGACTAAGATGGAGACGAGAAAGGATTTTCCATAAAATGTGGGAAAAGATCCCAGCCAGAGAGAGGGATTCTTCTGTTCACACACTCTAATTTCTGTCTGTATTTGCATGTATAATAGGCACACACTGTATTTGTGCGCGCCAGGCTTATACTTTTTCAATTTCCTCTGAAGGGGAAGAATGGGGAGGAGAGGATATGCAGAAATAAAACAAAGCCTGTAAAACGCATGTGATGATTTTGTAGGGATTTAAAGAACTAACCCAAAACTTCCCCGCCAGGCATTTGAGTGCCTGCCCCACCAGGCCGGGCAGTAGAGACAACCAGCCCTTCAAGCTTCTTAAAGCCGAGAAGTGAAATGGCTTCTTCTTCTTCCTCAAGGAAAAAGCAGTCCAGCTGCCTTTTTAAAAAGCACCTCTGAGACCATCAGCCATTAAGAAATGTCTTTCCTTTCCTTTGTGTGCTGGAGAGTGATGTGCAGTAGCTCAAGTGCGCTTTTGGCTGTGGGAAACTGCATCTCAAGTCTTCGCTGTGGTCCAGGATCTTCTGGGCGTGCAGCCATGGGCGAGGCCCACTCAGCCTCACCTGCATCTGCATCCTAGGAGGGTTTCAAGGCTAAATGCCACTTGGTGGAAATCTAAATCACAAATGTCAAGCACAACCATAAGGTTCAGTGTAGTGCTGGAGGAATTGTGCATTGTTCTAGTCTGGGGGTGTCAAATTCAAGGCCCCCTTAGATGGTGCTTAGATGGCCCGTGGGGTCACCCTGGAAACAGCAAAGGATCGACCCACGGTGCCTCCACCAGCAAAAGCGGAGCTTGGCGGGCTGCATGTGGGCCCCCAGACCCCCTTTTCAGCCATGATGGCCTCCTGCAGCCCTCTACCACTGGAAATAGGGCCCAGGGGGACTGTGCACCACCCTCCCGAGCTCCGTTTTGCTGGCAGGGGGCTAGAAAACAAATTAAAAGCAAAACAAAACAAAAGGAGAAATGTTTCCCCTTTTACGTTTGAGCATCCAAGAAGGAACAAGAAAGGAGAAAGGTAAAGGTAAAGAAAAAGAAGGAAAGATGGGAAGGAAGAAGCAAGGAGATAAGGAAAGAGGGGGAGGAAGAAGCAAGGAGAATGAAGAGGGAAGAAAAAAGAAGGAAGGAAGGAAGGAAGGAAGGAAGGAAGGAAGGAAGGAGATTATAATGAGAGGGAGGGAGGATCTGATGGAAATCCAGCCTTAGCAGTTGGCCACCACAGGTCCCCCCCAACATGAGTGACATCAAGCTGGCCACGCCCACCCTGGCCATGCCCACCCAAGCCAATTGAGGTCTAACACAACCCTGATGCGGCCCTCAATGAAATAGAGTTTGACCCCCCTGTTCGTGTCAAATCAAAAATCCAGGAATGTAGCTCGTGTTTACACACCTAAAACTCTCATATTTTATTATGAAGGTGGTTGAAAGGAGAGCGGTAAAACTGCTCATCAGATTACGCTGTTGTTTAATCTGGGAAGCATCTAATATGTTGGGTTAATCTCTGATGGCAGTTGGGATAAAGGTGCAATTTAAAAACCCAGATAAAACTGGAAAACAGAAAAAGATTGTACTAAGCAGCACATACTCTACACTAGATTTGCAGGGCAGCCAGATACAAGAATGAAACATGAAAAGTGGAAGAGAATAAAAAGATCTATACTACAGCCAATTTTGGTCACCATATTACAAAAAATATTTTAAGACTTTGGAAAAAGTTCAGAGAAGAGCAGCTAAGATAGAATAAACAGATTTCTTTATTGGCCAAGTGTGACTGGACCACAAGTAATTTGTCTTTGATGCATATGCTCTCAATGTACATAAAAGAAAAATAAAATACATTCATCAAGAATCATAAGGTACAACACTCAATAATAGTCATAGGTTACTAATAAGCAATCAAACCATACTAGGAAACAAATAAAACAATATAAATTGTAAAGATATAAGTAACATGGTTATAGACATACGTGGGAAGATATAGGTACTAGGAAGGATGAGAGGAATAATAGTAATACAGTCTTAGTACATAATTTGACAATGTTGTGGGAATTAGTTGTAACAGAGTGATGGCATTCGGGGGAAAAATGTCCTTGTATCTAGTTGTCTGCAGTGCCTTATAGTGTCGTTTTGAGAGTAGAAGTTGAAACAATTTATGTCCAGGATGTGAGGGGGATGATGATCAAACGCCAGGAGACTAAATATATGGAGAATGGCTGCAGGTTTTGGGTGTGACTAGTCTAAAGAAGAGAAGAATTAGGGGTGACATGAGAGCAGTATTTCAGTATTTGAGCGGCTGCCACAAAGAAGAGGGGGTCAAGCTATTCTCCAAAGCACCAGAAGGCAAGACAAGAAACAATGGATGGAAACTAATCAAGGACAGAAGCAACCTGGAATTAAAGGGAAACTTCCTAACAGCGAGGACAATTAACCAGTGGAACATCTTGCCACTAGAAACCATGGGCGCTCCATTATTTTTAAGAAGAGATTGGACAATCACTGAAATGGTCTAGGGTCTCCTGCTTGAGCAAGGAGCTGGACTAGAAGACCTCCAGGGTCCCTTCCAGCTCTATTCTATTCTATTCTATTCTATTCTATTCTATTCTATTCTATTCTATTCTATTCTATTCTATTCTATTCTATTCTATTCATTCTTGTTCTTGTTCTTGTTCTAATTCTAATTCTAATTCTAATTCTATTTCTATTTCTAATTCTAATTATAATTCTATTCTTCCTAGCTGCTGAGAAATAACAGGCATCAGATTTGGGGGAGGGAGCTCTTAACCCAGGAGCCAGCTGGAGGCCTTTTCCCCTCTGCCCGCTTCCCTACTGTGCTACCATAGCCCTAGCCCAGACACCCAGACCTTCCAGTCCTGCTAAGGTCCCTGTGGGTCATGAGACACTTTGGAGGAAATTGTGCGGGTGTTGGACCAGCCTTAGAATCTAAGAATCATTCTTGTGAGCCACCAAGAATCCTCTCATGACATAGGCAGCCATATAAGTCCTCTAAAACAGAATAGTTTATTGGCCAAATATGATTGGACACACAAAGAATTCATCTCCAGTGCATAAGCACACATCTTTGAAGTATATAAAGAGTTACACTAATATCAAAGAAATTTTGGAATAGAATCTTTAAAGAAAGGATGCTAAAGGAAGGACAAAATGAAATGTGAACAACAAAAATTTAAACAATGTTGAAGAAACAGTGACAGGTAACAGTACAGTAATCTCACATTAAGTTATCCCTGTGTTGAATTTTTCCATGGCAAATTGTCCCACAGCAAGTTTAGTTTAGTTTATTGTCATTGCACCTCATAGAACGAGATCAAACACCATCTTCAGTGTACATCATGACCATGAAAATAAGCACAAACACACATCCTTCGCATTTTATACATTGGATTGAAAACCCCTGATATTGCATTAATATTGCACTATACAGTAGAATTCAGCAGAGCTACTGCCCTGGGATAGAAGCTGTTTTTCAGCCTGTTCGTCCTTGTTTTTATTATCTTGTACCGTCTGCCAGATGGTAATAGTTGAAAAAAAAAGGGTACCCAGGATGAGATGGATCTTTGAGAATGGTTTGAACTTTCTTAAGGCAGCAGGAGCTATAAAGTTCTTCCAAAGAGGGGAGAGGGCAACCAATGATCTTCTGGGTAATGACGTTAACCCTCTAGAGCACTGTCCTATCTGCCACTGTGCAACTGGCAAACCATACACGGTACAGTAAGTTCAAATACTCTCTATGGTGCAGTGGTAGAAGGTCACCAGCAGTTTTTCATTCAAGTTGGGCTTGTTGAACTGACCTGCATCGAGTTGGCTGGTTGAGTTGACTGGTTGAATTGACTGGGGCAAATTGGCTCTGGTGAGCTGGCTATGGTGAGTCGGCCATGGCGAGTTGTCCCATTCCATGTCCAAGGGACTCTTAAGGGTCTATTCCAACACCATAGTTTGAAAGCATCAATTCTTTAGTGCTCAGTCTTCCTTATGGTCCAACTATCAGAGCCATACATTACTAGTGGGAAAGTCATAGCTTTGACCATATAACAGAACATAGTGTCTTGGTTTGCCCCTTACCCTATGCTAGGCACTAGTGGGATTCTGCAGTTTGTGATATTGTCTTAATAAGTTGTGAGAATCAGAAGATCCATAACATCAAGTTATGAAAGTGCAACTGTGCCTTGTTAACTGGATTAGAATTAGGGCTAATGTGAAAACCAAGCAACGAGTAGCTATGAGCAGATCTGTACCAGAGCTACCATAGAAGTTCACAGGATGAACCAGGCAGCATCTGAAGCATCCCATTTTAAGCCAAAGATGTCTGCCAAATTGGCAAATGGCATGAGAAATCAATTGACTGAAGCACCTTCTGTAGATGAGATCATTACCATCTGGCTTTCTGGCTTTGCTGTCCATGCAGAAGTCATAAAAGCCCAGTGGCAGGAGCTGCATCTCTCTCCATATAGTTCAGGTTATGAACATAGAATGATAGGGTTGGAAGGGACCTTGGAAGTCTTCCAGTCCAATCCAATCCACTGCCCATGGCAGGAGATCCTGGACTTTCTTTGGGCTTGATGGGATGGATACAATGACCATAGAAAGAACAGAACAGGACAATAGAGTTGGAAGGGACCTTGGAGGTCTTCTACTCCAACCCCCCCCCACCCAAGCAGGAGACTCTGCATCATTTCAGACAAATAATTGTCCATCTCTTCTTGAAAATATCCAGTGTTGGAGCACCCACAACATCTGAAAGCAAACCATTCCACTACTTAATTGCCAGGAAATTTCTCCTCCCAGTCCAGGATGCTTCTCTCCTTGATTAGTTTGCACCTGTTACTTCTTGTACTGCTTTCAGGAGCTTTGGAAAATTGGTTGACCCCTTCTTTTATGTGACAACCCTTCAAATATTGGAAGACTGTTGTCATCTCACCCCTAGTTGTATCCTGTTTAGGGCACTTCATTTTAAGAAGGTCATGAACCAACTGGAGATTGCCCATAGGAACAGCATCCAGAAGATGAGGGGCCAGGAAGGACATAGCCAAGAGGGAAGGTTGGAGGCATTGCATCTCTTTAGCCATAGTCAGAAGAGAAGAGAAGAGAAGAGAAGAGAAGAGAAGAGAAGAGAAGAGAAGAGAAGAGAAGAGAAGAGAAGAGAAGCCTTTGGGAGACAGGATCGCTTTCTCCATGTACCTGCTGGACTCTCCTGTAGGTCTAGAAGGGAGACAAGAAGAAACAAAGGGGCTTAAACTATATTGAAGTCAATTTTGGTTGGACATTGGAAGAATGTCCTCATAGTAAAAACTAACCCAGGAAGAGATGAATTATCTTTTCATCTTTGAACCAACTCTGCAGGGCCATCAGTTCTGGGGCTGTAGTTTGGATTCCTGTTCTGGGAAAGAATTGAATTAGTTGATCTCACAGAACCTTCCCAAGTCTTCCATGTTGTGACTGTCAGGACTCCAACAAATCCACCCCCCATTCAAATCAAAAGTCTCTAGTCGCATCTCAGAGAAAAGAAAATTGATTTATTAGAAGTGGCCATGTTGGTGTTAGCTGGATGCAGCCGATACTAATATACATCATTCATTCCCCCCTTGACCTTGGTCTTCCCCCACCCCCTGGATGTGTATTTTCCAATGGGACACATCCATCCTCAAGAGTCGTCATGCTCTCCAATAACTTTCTTATGCTCCGACAACTTTGGGCTTTTGTTTTTTATTTACTTTTATTTACTTTAATTTACTTTATTTACTTTTATTTACTTTTATTTTATTTTATTTTATTTTATTTTATTTTATTTTATTTTATTTTATTTTATTTTATTTTATTTTATTTTATTTTATTTTATTTTATTTTATTTTATTTTATTTTATTTATTTTTCTTATTTACCATCTTGGTCTGGCTGCAAAATCATGCCCTCCTCCAAGGTATTGATGGACCTTTACTAGAACTAAATTTGTGTTATATAAAACTCCCCTCTCCTTTTCTTTTTACATGGATTTTATGAACATTGGCCACTTTCCATAAGTGTCTGTTGGGCTACTATCCTAAATCATCTTGGAAATATAAAAGCAGAAGAGGCACCTGTGACTGTCCACCATGAAATCAGAGGAAGGAAGCCCCTTGGATTCAGGGGTGGGGCGGCCCAGACGTTGCATTTAAATAAATCGATTTGTGAACATACAAAACAAAATGTCCTAAACTTCCCCCTCAATCCAGGGAATAATTAAAGGAAGGCAAATAAATTCATTTGAAATATCAGCCCCCAAACCAACTTTTGTTTAATCAAGGTTGTAATTTCAGATTTAATTTCTCTTGCCTCTCCTGGACTCCTCTGAGCATAGCTCCATAAATCTGCTCTGCCCCCGAAGGGGAATTACATGTTGGGTTAAAGGGGGTTGCATTTTAAAAATAGCAGCTCTTTGTGTTTGTGTGCATTCGTGTGGGGGGAAGAGACACGAGAGGGAGGGAGCTTTAACCTTTTCCTCCTGGGTTTGAATGGGATACCGAATTGATCCCTCTTAATGCAATTACCAGCTGAATCATTTTTGCTGCTAGGAAAGAAGACGTTCTCCTTCCCAAAAAAGGATTTCCGCTGGAGTCCTGGCATGTCATCGCAGCTGCCTGCCGCTGCAGCTTGCTTGGCTTGCTGGTTTGCTGTTCAGTAACTGCTGGAGTGCCTAAGAAAACAGCCACCGGCATCCCAGGATTGGCCTGTGAATCCCAGGCGCCTGATGAGCGCCAAGCCTGTCCCTCCGGCTGCCTTGAGTTGCCAGGTTTGGAGCAGACGTGCCCAGGATGCCATCGCCAGGCTGCCAGCTGGCTGGGCGGGGCCCAGTTTGGATGCCAAGGCCAGGAGGCCTGTTGGTTGTCAACGAAGAACAGCGTTGGCTGTTGAATATCAACAACGCTCCATTCTGTCAAACCAGGGAGGCCTCCTCAAGAGAAGCCATTGCCAAGACACATCAGTGGTACACCTGCCCGAAGAGGCCTGTGGGTTGCTGGGCCAGGAAGACCCTTCCCTACATGGGGACTGTGAAAAGAATAGGAACCCTCATCATTTCTCACCGGCAACCATCAATTTTGTTGAATTCTGACAGTTTCTGAGCTGAGCTAGGCAGAGGTGTGCCTTCTGTCCAGTGGTGGGATTCAATTTTTTCTACTACCAGTTCGGTGGGCCTGGCTTGGTGGGAATGGCAGGGAACGGACACTGCAAAATCCCCATTCCCTCCCCACCCCACTAACCTGCTTCCCAGCTCCATTCTCCTGGGCAGGGCAACAAAAGAAGACCCAGCCGATCAGCTGGGGCTCGATGGGAGGCAGAGAAGAGATGGGGTTGGTCAGAGGTGGGATTGGCCGGTTCTCCGGACTACTCAAAATTTCCGCTCCAGAACTGGTCAGAACCTGCTGAAGACCCACCTCTGCTTCTGCCCCGTATCTGATAACATGGAGAGGCTGGAAGCAGAGGACACAGATCCCGTCTCAGGGGCTTCTTCTGCTCATCTTCCTGCAGCCTTTCTGGGCCTCTCCATGAGCTTCCGGCAAATGGCCTCCGAACTCCCTCCCTAGAGCAGGCATGCTCAGAGGCGGAGAGTGGGAGAGCAGCTGGATCCGGCCTCAAAGGGTGCAGGAATCCCAGACAAAGCCACCCCAGCTCTATGCCTGACTGGAGGGAACCCTCCCTTGATTATCCTCTGGCCACCTTTTGCATCTGCTTCACCTTTTCTTTCTTCATAGCGGCAAGAAAAAAAAACCCAAAGCAAAATTCAAAAAGTTTGCAGAAATTAGGTATTTCTCGTTTAATGAGAAGAAGGACGAGGGTGATATGATAGCAGTGTTCCAATATTTGAGGGTCTGCCACAAGGAAGAAGCAGTAAACGTATCTTCCAAAGCATCAGAAAGGAAGATGAGAAACAATAGATGGAAACTAATCAAGGAGAGAAGCAACCTGGAATTGAGGAGAAACATCTTAACAGTGAGAACAAATAACCACGGGAAAAGTTGCCTTCAGAGGTTGTGAGTGCTCTATCACTGGAGGCTTTCAAAAAGAGACTAGACAACTATTTGTTTGATATAATATAAGTTCTCTTGCTTGAGGAGGGGGTTGGACTAGAAGACCTCCAAGGTCCCTTCTAACTCTTAATTGTTTTTTTTTAAAGAATTATTTCTAGTGATGGGAGAAATATCCATCTGGTTCAGTTCCAAGCAGGGAGGAAGACACTGGAAACCTGGAGGCTGATTGGAAAGGGTATAAAGATGAAGGAGAATCACATGGATGGTCCTGGGGAGCTGACCACAGGGAGCTGAGAGTGGGGGGCTTTAAACTTGAGCTTCCTGTTCCTGTGCAAGAACAGACTCCCATGGGGTTATGCAGATTCATAGCTGAGGTTGTCTGAGCTTCTAGTTTGGTTGAAGCTTGGTTGATGCAACGTCCTTAGGAGATTGCAATGCAGTGGGCTCTGTCTCTTCTGCTAAATGGTCCTATCATGTCCTGAAGGGCCATGTCTTCATCCCATCACCCTGGAGCTGAAGGTCTTTTGCCTTGTAGATGGGCTGGCCCAGTCCTGCTGGGTCTATCAAGAAAGATAGGGGCTACTTTCCAAGAGCATGATTCTCCTTTAGGGAAATATAATATTCTGCCTTTTTTAAATATTTCCCAAAATATTTCATTCTCCTAGGAGAGGGGTGGGTGTCAACTTTGTACACCAGGTTTAGGAGCTGCGGTTAAGCTGTGAAGAGTCTGTGAAGACATTCCAGAAAGGCAAAGAGCTGCCCTGCCCCCTCTCTTCCCCAGCACAGGTCCTGGTTCTCCTCAAGAGTTTGGGCAAGAAAGGGTTTCACAGGACGAGCTCTGGGGTTCTGAGCAAAGCTTCAGTTCATGTGTGAATCATTTAGGAGTGACTGCATGTCACAAATAGCATCAAAGGATGAGAAAAGGGACTGTGATGAGAAGGTTTAATACATTGGGGAGGCCTTTTTTTAAAATTTGAGCCTCCCTCCTTACCCAAACCGAAACGAGCTTTTGCAAATAATGAGCCAAATTCGCACATTGCTTCAGATGGCTCCATTGTTCGGTTCTTAAGGAGGCTGATGGTGTGAACCGTTTCAGTTCAAGGCCTTTCAGCTCTTTTCAGTGGGGCAACAATGCGGCTGACGTGAGCCTTTGATGATCCACTCATGCGGCCACTCCTCACTTAATGTTTCAGTCACTGAATAGGGCACAGGCGTGCATGGACTAGTGCTGAGGAGTGACTCGTCTACCCCGGCGGCAGGAGGAGGAGGAGGAGGAGGTGGCGGCTTCGAGTCTGCTGTTTGGGCAAGTTTTTACTCAACTTCACAGCGTTACTGATGTTAATTACTGAATTAAGTGCCTGGCAGACCAATTAATCCTCCTTGGCAATCAGTTGGGCCTTTAGATCAAAACACCAGCAAACTGCCTTGGCCCGCTTCCAATCTCACTCGGGCTTCATTCTTGGCTGGGGCAGCCACCTTGTTTCGGACAGGGTTGCCCCCTCCTCACTATCCCCCTCCCCGCAGGCACACATGGCAGAAGAAACCAGAGCCGGTTGGCTTCCCTGCGTTTCCAAGAGAGAGAGAGATGGCGGCTCCCCTCTGCAGGATCTGTCCAGGCTGAAAGCAGGAAGGGCAGGGAAAGTGTGAATTCAGGGGCAAAGTACAGTTCCCGCTGGCCTTCAGTGGGGTGGGGGGCATTCCCTTGCTTGCCCCCCCCAATAAAAACTGCCCAAATGGGGCCATCAAGGAAGGAACAGACCAGTGGAGAAAACATCTGAGAGGAAAGACATAAATAAAAGTGAGATGTTGTCGGAGCATGTCACCCCCTCCCTCCCTCCCTCCCTCCAAAGGAAGGAGAACAAAGGGGGGTGGGTGGGGGGTGGGAGGTCTTTCAAAGAAGCATCAAAGGGCAGTTTGGAGAGTCTTTAATTAACCTTTGCTGGGAGACCAAATGCCAAGCACCGTCTTTTGGGATAATTTCTGACTTGTCTGCGTGAGGCAGAGGGGGAAGGTACAAGAGAACCAGGTATCAGCCATATAATACTAATCAGGAGGGTGGACCTGGTTGAGGAGCAGGAGAAAGCAAGACCATTGGGGGAAAGGGGCCCTGTCCGGCGGAGTTCTTGATTTTAATTATCTATATCTAAAAAAGCGAAATGCCCCTCATGCATCATCACAAAACCTCCAGAGCCGTAAAGCCTGCAAACTTGACATTTGGCCCGTATGTTCCTCTTGGCTTCTCGGAGCTCACTAAGAAAGGATTTTTTGAAATGACCATCAGAGCATTAGTATTTCTTATATTATTATTATTAATAATATGCTCTGATGCTAAGGAGTTTGACTCCCCCTCCCCACCTGAGAAGAAATGTGTTCCAAATGCAAAACACAAGCAGAGGAGAGGAGTTTCAGTTTTAGTTTCGCAGCACCAAGCAGGCTTAGCACAGAACAGTTGAGCTAAGCCACACCCAGGCTCCTTGCTGTCTCTTTCTTGCTCACACAGCAAATACTGCTTCACTTTCCAAACAGCCCTCAATTCTCTCACACACAGACAGGACACTAAGCCATGAAGATGAAGACCAATGGATGCTTGTAGGCAGAGGCAGAGGCAGAATTCCACCACCCCCATTTCCCTCTCCAAAAACTAAGGGGTTCCCCACCACATAGTTTCATAGCGAAGCACAGGTATAGAGCTAGTAACTACATATAATGATCTTGAAGTAAGACCCTCAGATTTTAATAAATTTAGACTCAAGTCTAAGTAGATAGCACAAAGGACCCCACAAGAAATGGAGGGAGAGCCATCCAGGCAGGTCAGACAAGCACCATGTAACTACACTGGTCTCAGAAAAGGAAACTTAGAACGAATTGAGAAGGATAACCTAAAGGGATTCAGAAGAAAAAGAAAACAAACAAACAGAGAATGCCAGAGAACCCCCCAAAATACTAGCAGATGAAACCAAGAAAAGCTGAACAACCAAGTTCCTATTTGGTTTGAACCTCTTCATCAAAAGAAGGAGCTGTTCCACTCTTTGGAATAACCACCTTTACTCCTTTAGAATAGAATAGAGCTGGAAGGGTCCTTGAAGGTCTTCCAGTCTAACCCCTGCTTAAGCAGGAGGCTCTATACGTTTCAGACAAATAGCTGTCCAGTCTTTTCTGAAACACTTCCAGTGATGAAGCACCCACAACTTTTAAGGCAAGCCAACCCCCTGATTGATCGTTCTACTATTAGGAAATTTTCCTTAGTTCCAGGTTGCTTCTCTCCTTGAGTAGTTCCCATCCATTGTTTCTTGCTTTGCCTTCTGGTGCTTTGGAGAACAATTTGACCTCCTCTTCTTTGTGGCAGCCCCTCAAATACTGGAATACTGCTATCATGTCACCTCTAGTCCTTCTTTTCTCTAGACTTGACAAGCCCAGAAATTATGAAAAGCACAATTGTGCTTTGTGCTCCCGAAGAGAGTCAGGAGTGATGCTAGGGCTCCAGAAAGAAGGTCCAGGCAGGCCTATTTGTTCTCCAGAACAAGATGCAACCCGAACCCTCTTTTGTTGTCACCCCAAAAGTGGTGGGAGTTGCAGGACAGAAGAGATGGTCTCCCTCCAGAAGAAATGAGTTGCCCCATTAGGAGAAGAATGTGGACACGCTCTGGGCTTGTGGTTTTTTTTTTTCCTCTCCATTAAAAAAACACAAGTGGGAGGATGTGCGGTTTGCTGTTTGTTTAGACCGATCTCACGGTTACTATGCAAAGCGGGCCTTTCATCTCAGCTGCTTGTAAATATTTGTCCTGTTGGGAAGGCAGTGATCCTGTCGGGAAAGCTGTGCCAGACTTACTCCTTGCTCAGCAGAGATGCCAGACTTACTCCCAGCTCAACAGTTCATCTCAGGAGCCAGCAGGAAAAGGGGCAGGGGGCCCAGGCAGCTGGTGGAGAGGAACTGCTGGAGGAGCCTGGCTGGGCACTGCAGGGCAGTCAGAGGAGGCTGCAGAAGGGGCAAATGGACATGAAGCCAAGTCCTACCTTAAGAGGCCTGAGCCGTGCTTGGCAAAAAATGCCCTATAGGTGGGATTTGAAGATTGTGATACAAAGCCTCTAGGAAAGGCCATTCTGATTGATCCTTTTTTCTTGTGCTGAATTGACATTAGAATTCATATAGCAGAATAAAGAGAAAACCGTGCAGTTCGAAAAATTGGGTGGGAACTGAATACATAGCATGGAACAATTAGTAAATGACCAATTTTTATCATTCTCTTCTTTGGAAGGTACATTATCTGGAATAATAGTGGCAATAAGTATAATTATAATTGTATTTATTTATTTGTTAAATGTATTTGTCTCCCATCTCGCTGTGGGGCTACCCGAGGTGGCTTAATAATATCTCTTGATGTTATCAATAACATAAGGTGACCAATCATCCTCCTTTTATAAGTTCTGTCCTCTCTCAAAAAGTTTCCTCCGACATGTCCTCCTTTTTGATATTTGAAGACTAATCTGTAAATCTCCGTATTTGATCAATGCCGATCCGATCCATTGTGTGTGATGTGACGTATTTGTATTTGACATGGCGATTCGTCAAGGCTCGGTACAGTGTGGCGAGACGCGATTATGAACGCATGCGCTCCACACAGGAGAATTGTTTTGAGAGAGTGCGCCGTGCGCAAGTGGCTTTGTTTTTTCTTCAATTTATTTGTGTCCTCCTCCTCATTGTAAAAAAGTTGGTCACCTTAAATAACATCATATAATATCTATTTCAGGTAGTCCTCAACTTACGACCACAACTGAGCCCAACATTTCTGTTGTTAAGTTCTTAAGCCAGTAACACAGTTGTAAAGTGAAACTGGCTTCCCCATTGACTTGTCCGAAGGTTGCAAAAGGGAATCATGTCACCCTGGGACACAGCAACCGTCATAAGTATGAACCAGTTCCCAAGAGTCTGAATTTTGATCTTATGGGGATGCTGGAAAGGTTGTAACTGTGAAAAACGATCATAAGTCACTTTTTTCAATGCCACTGTAACTTTGAATGGTCACTAAATGAAGTGTTGTAAGTCAAGGACTTCCTGTCTACCTATCTACCTACCTGCAATAATATGCTGTAAAATACAGTATATACAATATTTACATAAAATCTATTGATAACTGAATTCGAACCTGCATTGCCTCAGAAACATCTATCATAAGGGATTATTAAATTCCATGACAATCCAACCAACCATCTAATCCTACTACCATTTTTAACAAAATGGTGGTGATTAATCAACCTGATATGGAAATTATAATGGCATTATTAGAGATTCCTATTTTTCCAGGAAAATGGTACCAAAGCTAATATATCAGTATCAAAAGCTTCAATAGATATTAGATTACACATTATTATAAACAATATTCTGAACCGAATGAACTCCATGGCTGTTGAAAAAATAGGCATTCAGTAAATTGTCTTGTTGGAGATGCAATGTGATTAATGCTTGCAATTAATGCATATGTTTACAAAGAGTCTTGTAATTGTTCCTTTTAGGAAGAGAGTTATTTGATATATTAATTCAAAATATAACATTTTCAGACGTTGGATTATTTTATACTACATTCCTAAAATTGGCATGAAAATTGACATATGGATAAAGTATGAAGATTCCCCTCCTTTCTTGTGCCCCATGGAGGGAAGGTTAACTATATAGCCCAATTATCCACGGTCTGCAGATTTTATACTATTGGCATATGTGAACCAATTACTCATTAACGTAACCAGCTATGGACGGTTACAAAGAAACATGGCTATCTTTGATTGAAATGTTTGCACAGAATGTTCATATATTGTATATACTGTATCTGTGAATATGTGGCCCAGATAATTTTTGTTTCTTTCTCTTCTAGCTTTGTTTTCTTTTAAAAGTAACGCCGTGCACTTTTTACTGTATTCAGTCAAAGCAAAAGCAAAAACTATTGAATAGAAACGTGCTCATTGAATGCAGGATGGCCAAACAAAGTCAAGTTAGTGTCCCTGGCTTTGATTTGTTTCCTCAACATGGGCCTCTTCACGGGAACCATTTCAGGAGATGTTGGGGGGGGGAATCAGCACTTCCACCCTGATGTTTCCCCTGCAGGCATCCTTTCTGTTCTATATTTGCATACTCACTCGCAATTGGTCGATCCAACGGCGGGAAGTTTGAACAGCTGTCGTTGGCCAGCGAGCCGCGAGCAGCCCGCATAAGAGAGGCTGCCACGGTTCTGCCAGCGCTCAGTCCTAGAAGAGAAATAAAAAGGAAACGATCAACTGGAGTGTGAGTGTCTCATTTTCCCACCACAGAACACTGGCAACGAGGGTGGGATCTGAGACAAAGGAATCCAGTTGAGCACGTGGCTATGAAGTTCGACTGAGGCACGATGTCCGGAAACAACTCGCCACCCACGTAATTCAACCTGGCCAAAGAAGAATGGTAATCTTATGTAGACCGATTTCTAATGTTCCTGGAGAGCAGCGATCTAAACGGAGTTTCGGAAGACAGAAAAAGAACTGTTTTCCTGGCCCATTGTGGACCCGCAGTATTCCGGATGGCAAAGGCACTGGCTGCACCCATGGATGTTAAAACCTTAACCTGGCTGGAATTGGAAAAGCTCCTCCGGGCTCACTATGCACCAACCATATTGAGCCTAATAAAAAGACACGAGTTCTATCTGAGGAACCAATGGGATAATGAGAGCATCGCCGATTTTGTGGCAGCACTGCGGGACATCGGCGGAGAATGTGAGTTTCTCAATTTCGACGAGGCACTGAGAGACCGCGTGGTCCTCAGACTAGAGGACCTCACGTTACAAGGCCATTTGTTAACCCAACCTAAAATTACCGTGAAGGAGGCGATAGAAGAAGCCACCACTGCAGAAGCCACCCACAAATCGGCCGCAACGATGAAAAGAATTAACAAAACGGCTGGAAATAACAGCAAGGAATTCCAGAAACCAGAAGGGGACAAAGAGACGACCACCACATACCATGAGGATGTCGAATCGGGGACCGGAAGTGAGGAGGATGACGAAGAAGAGGTATACCACCTACGATCGGGGAAAAACAAAAGGGAGCAGAGCGAGAGAAAACCCGAATTTGAGTGCGCTAGATGCCGGGGGAACCATCCACTCTCGGAGTGCCGATTCAGAGACGCTATCTGTAGGAAATGTGTTAGAAGGGGACACCTAGCAAGGGTATGCCACTCCAGGAATAATTACAGCCCCCGACGGAGATGGAGTCCACCTCAGAGGGATAAAGAAAGAGACAGGAAATCTGGGAGCCATTGGAGCCATGAGGGGAGGAACAAAAGAGACAAGCAAACATCATATAGGAGGGAAGAGACTCACCAAACCGTGACCATTGGACATTCAGATGCAAGAAATGTGAGGAAAGTCCATATACAAGTAGAAATAGAAGGAAGGAAATGTGAGATGGAAGTGGATTCAGGGTCATATCTCTCCATGGTATCATGGGAGACCATAAAAAAATTAATCCCTGACATACAACAAGAAGAATTAGAAACCCAAGACCTAACACTTAAAGATTATCAGGGAAACAGAATCCCCATGGTGGGGGTAGGTCATTTTAAACTTAACTTTAAGAACCACACAGAGATCTTGCCACTAACCATCGTTGACCGGAACAGACCTAGTTTACTGGGACTGGAATGGTTCGCACCATTAGGGATTGGAGTGACAGGGATAAACAAAATCGACGACGCAGACTGGGAAGAGGACCTCATGAGGGAATTCCAGGACATATTCAACGGTGAGCTGGGCAAGTACTGGGGAAACCCGATCTCATTTAACTTAAATCCTAACATAGCCCCGATAAGACTCAAGGCGAGACGTGTCCCTTTTGCGTTAAAACCCAAAATCGATGAGCAGTTAGACAAACTCATAAAACAGGGGTGTGTTAGAACCAATAGATCATGCAAAGTGGGAAACCCCTATTGTGGCCCCCATTAAACCAGATGGATCCATAAGAATTTGTGGGGACTATAAGGCAACCCTGAATCACGCTTTGCAACAAAGCGCATACCCAGTCCCGGTAGTCCAACATTTATTACATTCCATCAAAGGGGGAAAATTTTTTCGCAAAATTGGATTTGGCCCAAGCCTATCAACAACTGCCGGTGGATAATCAAATGGTCGAAGCGCAAACTACTGTAACGCATCGGGGAGCGTTTAAATGCAACCGATTACAATTTGGGGTGAGCGTAGCCCCCGGGATATTCCAATGCTTAATGGAACGCCTCCTACAGGGAATAAAAGGAGTAATACCTTATTTCGACGATGTACTAATAGCGGCCAAAGACAAAGATCAGTTAAAAGACTGCCTAAGACAAGTCCTCACAAAATTTAAAGGGGCAGGACTGAAAGTTAAAAAAGAGAAATGCAAACTAGTAACTAACCGGATAGAATTCCTGGGGTACCTAATAGATGGAGATGGCATCCACCCCACCGAAAGTAAAATCCGAGCAATCAAGGAGGCACCCGTACTGAACAACAAAGGGGAACAAAAGCATTTTTAGGACTCATTAACTTTTATAATGTGTTCTTGCCGCAGAAAGTGACGGTAGCGGAACCCCTACATAGATTGCTTGACAAAGAGGCGCCCTGGAATTGGGGAAAGCGGGAAAACACAGCGTTCCAAGAGGTAAAAAACCTCATTACATCCAGCAAGGTACTAATCCAGTACAATGAAACACTTCCCATAACATTAACCTGTGACACATCACCTTTCAGCGTGGGGGCAGTTCTCAGCCACATCTTGCCGGATGGAAGGGAAGCACCCATAGTCTTTTATTCAAAGACCCTATCCAAAGCTGAGAGAAATTACAGCCAACTCGATAAAGAGACGTTGGCCGCTATATCGGGAATAAAACAGTTTCATGAATATCTTTACAGGAGAACCTTTTCGTTAATCACAGATCACAAGTCATTATTGAGAATCCTAGCGAGGAATAAGGCAACACCTCACATTTTGTCACTGCGAATGACGAGATGCTCTGAGTTCCTGGCCACCTACAGCTACAATTTAATTTACAGGCCAGGAAGAACCGTAACCCATGCTGATGCATTAAGCCATTGCCCGCTACCTGATAAAGACGATGATCCCGCACCGAGCACATCGACACTTCAAATCGAAACCCTACCAAACCTACCTATAACAGCTAGAGACATTGCCAGAGAAACTACTAAAGACAACATGCTGAACAAAATCGCAGCAGTGGATAAACAAGGGATGGCCAGAGTCAGGGGCCAATGAAACCGTGAAACCTTTTAGAAAACAGACAAGCTGAACTTTCACTCCTAAAAGGATGCATACTTTGGGGGGATCGGGTTGTTATACCAAATAAGCTAAGAGAAAAAATATTGGACCTTTTACATGAAGGACACCCGGGTATAGTGAAGATGAAAGCTTTGGCCAGAAGCTATGTATGGTGGCCGGGGTTGGATAAAATCATAGGGGAGTGGGTAGCGAGTTGTAAATGTTGCCAGGAATCCAGACCCGCACCCCCACAGGGGACCTTGGTTGAGAATACATATCGATTTTGCGGGACCAACAAGGGGGTATACGTTCCTAATAATCGTGGATGCTTACTCAAATTGGCTGGAAGTGAGCATCATGCATTCCACCTCCACAGACGCAGTAATCAAGAAACTCCGAACATTATTCACAACACACGGATTACCGGATGTATTAGTATTTGATAACGGGCTGCAATTCACATCAACAACATTCGAAGGGTATTTGACTAGCCAGGGTATAAGGCATGCACTAACCGCATCGACACATCTGGCAGCGAATGGGCGAGCAGAATGAATGGTTTGTTTCACAAAAGATACACTTAAAAAATTGGGCCTGGGAGATATACAAGAAAGAATAGATAAGCTGTTAACCATACAACACATGACACCAAACACAACAACTAACAAAAGCCCAGCAGAACTATTAATGGACAGGAATCTAAGATCACATTTAGACAGATTACATCCCACATACTGCACAGAGAAACCAACAGATTCCTCCAGCAAACACTGAACATTTAATACCGGAGATTTAATATATGCAAAAAATTTCTCAGGGGACCCATTGTGGATACCGGCAACAATTACGCAGGTAACGGGACCCCGGTCTTACAGACTAGTCACCGCACACAATAGGGACTGGAGGAGACACATAGACCAGTTGAGATCATGAACACTACAGAGAGACACTGACAGACCAGGAGGAGAAGGGGGAGACCCTTCAAACACAAACCGCGAGGAAAATAAAAATCAAACCACAAACAGGGACAGGCAAGAAGGGGGAGACCCTTTAAACACACACCAACAAGGGGGAGACCCTTCAAACACACACCAACAACATACAAGTAGAAGCAGGCAGGAAGGGAGAGACCCTTCTAGCATAAACCAAAAACAAGGGGATGAACAACCCCAAACAATAGAAAATATCCTAACACTCCCACAAACATCACTAACACTACCCCTGGTCGAAGTTCGCAACTATGCACCTGCAGCCTAAGAGAGTAACACCTCGAGCAACTGTGGAACGGGCACGAGAAGAGCTGCTGGAAAGAAACCTGGGAGGGAGCAGCCTAGCCAACTCAACCGAGCGAGCGAGACCCGGCAGAAGCGGCATGGCCGGCTCCACCTTCCAGGAGGTTTATTTATTTATTTATTTATTTCTGAGTTTTATATACCGCCCTTCTCCCGAAGGACTCAGGGCGGTGAACAGCCAACTAAAATACAAGTAGACAAAGTATAAATTATTTAAAAGAGAATTAAACACTAGACTGTCCCAAATCTAAAAACCCCAATTAAAATCAATAAAACTTCATACCCCGTCCCAAGTAATCTAAAAACCCCATTTAAAATCCCATTAGTCAGCTCAGGCCGGCCTGCTCGAAGAGCCAGGTCTTCAGGTCACGTCTGAAGGCCCTCAGGTCACTGGTCGTTCGTAATCCAGGGGGCATCCCATTCCAAAGGGCGGGTGCCCCCACAGAGAAGGCCCTATTCCTCGGGGTCACCAGACGACACATAGAAGGCGTCGGGACCCGGAGGAGACCCTCTCTGTGGGAGCGCACCAGTCGGTGGGAGACTACTGGCAGAATGCGGTCTTGTAAGTATCCTGGTCCGATGCCATGGAGCGCTTTAAAGACCAAAACCAGTACTTTAAAGCGAACCCGGAAGGCCACTGGCAACCAATGAAGCTCGCGCAGGAGGGGCGTCACGTGGGAGTATCTCGACGCCCCCGTAACCACCCACGCGGCTGCATTTTGTACCAGTTGAAGCCTCCGGGTGCTCCCCGCAGGGAGCCCCATGTAGAGGGCATTGCAGTAGTCCAGACGGGAGGTGACCAGGGCATGAGTGACTGTGCGTAAGGCGTCCCGATCAAGAAAGGGCCGCATCTGGCGTATCAGGCGAACCTGATAAAAAGCCCCCCTGGAGACGGCCATAATATGATCTTCCAAAGACAGCCGTACATCCAGGAGGACACCAAGATTGCGAGCCCCTTCTGTGGCGGTCAAGATCTCATCCCCAATAGCCAGCGACGGAGTCAGCTGACTATATCGGGCCGCCGGAAACGACAGCCACTCGGTCTTGGAAGGGTTGAGTCGAAGCCTGTTCTCGCCCATCCAGTTCCGCACAGCCTCCAGGCAACGGGCCATAACCTCCACAGCATCGTTGGGGTGGCTTGGGGTGGAGATGTAAAGCTGAGTGTCATCAGCATAAAGATGGCATTTCACCCCAAAACCACGGATGATCTCTCCCAGCGGCTTCACATAGATGTTGAACAGAAGAGGGGAGAGGACCGACCCCTGAGGCACCCCACACATGAAGGGCCTAGGGGTGGACCTCTCCCCCCCCGTCAACACCAATTGCGAGCGGTCCGAGAGGAAGGACGAGAACCACCGCAAGACGGTGCCCCCAATTCCCAACCCCTCCAACCGCCGCAATAGGATACTATGATCGATAGTATCAAAAGCCGCTGACAGATCTAAGAGGACCAGGACAGAGGAATAACCTCTGTCACGGGCCCTCCAGAGATCATCTACCAACACGACCAATGCTGTTTCGGTACTGTGCCCGGGCCTGAAGCCCGATTGGAATGGATCTAAATAGGTTCCACGGGAAGAGACGGAGAAATCAACAGGTCCGTCCGCATCGGCTGCTGGCGCACTCACGACTGACCTGCGCAGGTCTAGTCGGAACCATAGGAGCCCCGCCTACTTACGTAACTACGTAACGTAGGGGGGTTCCTGATTGGTCGGACTAAACCAAGTGGGGAGGGGTGTTCTATATTTGCATATTCACCCACAATTGGTCGATCCAACGGTGGGAAGTTTGAACAGCTGTCATTGGTCAGCGAGCCGCGAGCAGCTGGCATAAGAGAGGCTGGCGCAGTTCCGCCGGCGCTCAGTTCTACAAGAGAAATAAAAAGGAAACGATCAAATGGAGTGCGAGTGTCTCATTTTCCCGCCACAGAACACTTTCCATCCATGCATGAGGGCTGAAAAGTATCACCTCCCTCCGTTCCACGGGGCAGGCAGAGGATGGGAACCGAGGGGAGGTAGTTATGCTGGCTGGAGAATTCTAGAAGTTGAATTGCACAAGTCTTACAGTTGCCAAGTTTGGAGACCTCTGTTCTACAAGTTGTTAGAGACAAAGCCAGACACACAACTGTGTGTCTTTTGCCTTTTGGGCATTCTTAGCTTCATCTCCTATCTTGTCTCTAGCTCTTGTTTCGTGTTCTTCTGATAGGAATCGATGTTTGTAAGAAGGAGAAAATAAATATTCATTATTAGGCAAGAATAAAACAAAATTAGACAAGAAAAACCAAATGCACAGGAATAGATTAGGTGGTACCTGGCTCAACAAGAGTAAGTGTGAAGGATACAGGTGTCCTAGTGGACAATCACTTAAGTATAAGCCAGTGGTGTGTTGAAGCTGTCAAAAAAGCCAATGCAATCCTAGCTGTATTAACAGAATGATAGAATCAAGATCATGTGAACTGTTACTACCAATTTATAATGCCTTGGTAAGACCAAACTTGGAACACTGCATCTAGTTTGGGTCACCACAATATAAAACATATGTTTAGTATTTTTTGTGAGACTTAGTATATATGGTGAGACTTAGAGAGAGAAAGTGCAGGGGAAGGAATTGGAGGCTAAATCCCACAAAGAATGGCTAAAAGAACTGGGTTTGTTGAGCCTAAAGAATGAAGGTAGAGGAAGACATGATGGCAGCCATAAAGACCTTTCACCAAGAAGAAGATCAGGGATCCCCAGACTTGACAACTTTAAGACTTTAAGACAACTTTAAGTTGGCAGGAGAATTCTGGGAGTTGAAGTCCACAAGTCTTAAAGTTACCAAGTTTGGAGACCTCTGATGTAGATTGATTCTCCAGAGCACTGGAGAGTAAGACAGGTTGGAAGCTGTGGAGAAAGTAATCAGGTGTGAAATAAACAGAAATTTCTTGATTGTGAAATCTGAAATCAATAGATGTCCAGCTTCCTGGTATGCCCTCATCGGCAGCGGGATAGCCATTGGTCTGAAGATTCCTGTACTGTGCAGATGGGTGGATTGAAAGTTCTCCAAGGTCCTTCTGGCCCTATGATACTGAAACCAAAACACAGGAAAACAAAAATATTTTTTCTCACAGAAAATAAATGTTATTGTGTCAAATCCATTTGTTTGACACTCTTTTCAATACTGAGGCTTAAGGAAAGTTTTATTTTTGAATAAACATGTTTAGAACAAGGCTGTCAAACAAAATTTTCTTTAGCTGAAGGTTGGTTAAACAATTCCAGTAGGAGAATATGATGTTGGCCAACAGCTCTGAATCTGGCAGATTTTCTCAAACATCTCAGTCTCCAAATAGGAAATTATCCTTGGCTGCTCACGTCTTGCCTTCAGCTCCTTTGCCTGCCAAGGAAGAAGGGATTTAGCCTCCAAAGAGCTCCGATCCCATCACCTCTAACCGGATTTGCATTCTAGACTAAGAATGTGAAGATTGCTTTCCAACAAACCTAGATGGATATCTTCCAAGGGCTGAGAAGATCTCCACAGTGGCCAGCTGTGCACCTTACAGGCCATACATTTGCCTTGATAGAAACAGGTTTTCAATGGTTCATCTGCCTCTTGTTTATATCCATTAACTCTTCTGGAAAATTGCAAATATATCTTCAGGATTGAACCACCATAATCATCATATTTTAGATGACTTTACTGGAATAGCAAAGCATATTTCTGGGAGAAATAAATTGGGAATACCCAATCTGGGTTATGCTGGACATATTGTGCAGGCAGGCAGGAAAAATAAATTTAATTTCCATTATGGTCAGGCCAATTGCAGCCACAACTTTCACACTTTGAGACAGGAAAACCCATGAGAAATATTTCCTGTATCCCAACAGCCTGAATCTGAACCCCCAAAGCCCAAAAGAACTCTCTCCTCTTTGGCAGGCGGCCTGCCTATCAACCTGCAGTTTGAGTAAGGAATCAGAGAGTATGTCGATTTTCAGGCCTTTTGATATTTTACTTCCATGGCGGGCAAAAAGGGAACAATAAAACGAGGGGTTGTGGTCTGCAATTTCAACAGGAGGAACTTGCATTAGATGGGACAGATTCCAAACCTGAACTAATTGGGGAGAAAACAGATGTCTGAAGTAACAGAGTGATCTTCCAACTCAGCTCAGATCCAGTTTGGTTCCCAAAGCTTATTTAATGATTTGAAGAATGATAGAGTCTTAAAGGACATTTCATTCACCTTCCGACAGGATCTTCTTGCACATATCTGACAAATGACCATCCAGTTGCCATCTGTAGATCTCCAGGGAACACCACAGCTGTGCAATCAGATTCAAGAGGCAGTGGATTAAGAAGAGATTCTTCTGGACTGGACTCCATGCAAGTCCCAGCAAGCATCCTGGCAAAGATGGCACAGCTTGTTCTGATCTCTCCAAGAAGGAAGGCCAGAGCCCTTCCTTCTGCCTGGTGAAGCAGGATGAGGCCTTCAGGTGAGCCTCAGTTCAACTTCTGCCCTACAGAACTGTCTGTGCCAGATGAGTAGTTCACAAAAATGCTTCACGTTTTCATTCTCTGACTGCCTTCCTCCTTCAGAGCTGCTGCATCAGGGAGACTCCCGTCCACGAGAGCTGTTCCCCAATGGGCAGGTGGTGTTTGCTGGGGGTCTTTGAGAAGAAGCCAGATGGCCCTTTGCTGGCAATACTGTGATGGGGGCTCTTCCAAGACCCCTCCTAATCCTAACACTATGGTTCTAAGACATATGGAGGGTATTCCTCAGAGAAGCCAAACTGCACACATTTAAACATTTTGCTCTATAGCATGTAAACTTTGGCAAGGACTAGTGAGTAGAAAACAGGCATCTTGAGCAAGGTGGGGGAAGGAAGTAATAGATCTGTGGACCTCAGATGTCTTAGGACTGTCTTGCGAAGCCTGGCTAAGTTTCTGCCCTTTCTGATGTTTTACTTTTATGTTTTGTTTTACTTCATTCTAATGTACAAAATTAAGATATGGGAAATATCTCCTTCATTTGAAGTTGCTTCCCTCCTTGATTAGTTTCCGTCTGTATGTCCTGCTTTCTGGTGTTTTAGAAAATATCAGAATCCGAATAGAGCTTGGTGATCTTCTAGTCCAGCCCCCTTCTCAAGCAGGAGATCCTATACCATTTCAGACAAGTGGCTGTCCAGTCTCTCCTTAAAAACCTCCAGTGATTGAAGCCCCTACACCTTCTGGAGACAAGCTGTTCTAGGGGTTAATTGTCCTCACTATTAGGAAGTTTTTCCTCAATTCCAGGTTGCTTCTCTCCTTGATTAGTTTCCATCCATTGTTTCTTTTCCTGCTCTCTGGTGCTTTGGAAAATAAGTTGACCCCCTCCTCTTTGAGGCAGCCTCTCAAATACTGGAAGACTGCTATCATGTCCCCACTAGTCCTTTTCTCTAGACTAACCAAACCAAAATCCTGCAACCGTTCTTCATATGTTCTAGTCTCCAGGCTTTTAATTATCTTAGTAGCCTTTGCTCTTTTTCTAAAGTTTCAACATTTTTTTGTAGTGGCAAGCAACCCTGAAATATTGGAACAAAGCTATCATGTCATCCTAATCCTTCTTTTCACTAGAGTAGACATATCCAAATCTGCAATTGTTCTTCATATGTTTTAGCTTCCAGCCCGCCAGTCATCTTTGCTGCACTCTTACTAAATCCACTTAGTGGTGATGCTGTCTCTCACATTTTTCTAGCTTACCAAGAAGTAGATTGTGATCTACTTTGTCAAAGAGGCGGTGGTGCGGCCCCTCCTCAAGAAACCGTCCCTGGACCCAGCACTGTTATCTAATTATCGTCCCGTCTCCAACCTTCGTTTTATTGCGAAGGTTGTTGAGAGTGTGGTGGCACGTCAGCTCCCGCAGTGCCTGGATGAAGCGAGTTATCTTGACCCCCTCCAATCGGGTTTCAGGCCCGGGCACAGCACGGAGACGGCTCTGGTCGCGTTGGTTGATGATCTCTGGAGGGCTCGGGACAGGGGTTGTTCCTCTGTCCTGGTCCTATTAGATCTCTCAGCAGCTTTTGATACTGTCGACCACAGTATCTTATTGCGGCGGTTGGAGGGGTTGGGAGTGGGGGGCACCGTGTTACGGTGGTTCACCTCCTTCCTCTCCGACCGTTCGCAATTTGTGTTGACAGGGGGGCAGAGGTCGGCCCCGAGGCCCCTACTATGTGGGGTTCCTCAGGGGTCGGTGCTCTCGCCCCTGCTGTTCAACATTTATGTGAAGCCGCTGGGTGAGATCATCCGTGGCTTCGGGGTGGAGTTCCATCAGTACGCTGATGATACTCAGCTGTACATCTCCACCCCGGGCCACCCCAACGAAGCTGTCGAAGTAATGTCCCGGTGCCTGGAGGCCGTGTGGAGTTGGATGGGTCGTAACAGGCTCCGGCTCAACCCGACTAAAACCGAGTGGCTGTGGTTTCCTGCGCCCAGATACAGCCAGCTGGTTCCTTCGCTGGCCGTGGGGGGAGAGGTTTTGACCCCCGTGGAAAGGGCGCGCAATCTGGGTGTCCTCCTGGATGTACGGCTGTCTTTGGAAGAGCATATTGCAGCCGTCGCCAGGGGGGCTTTTTATCAGATACGTCTGATTTACCAGTTGCGGCCCTTTCTGGATCTGGGCGCACTTCGCACAGTCACGTCCGCCCTCGTCACTTCCCGCCTGGATTATTGCAATGCTCTCTACATGGGGCTCCCCTTGAAGAGTCTCCGGAGGTTACAGCTGGTCCAGAATGCAGCCGCGCGAGTGATTGTGGGTGCCCCTCGGAGCTCCCACGTTACACCGCTGCTTCGCAGGCTGCACTGGCTTCCTGTGGCCTACCGGATTCGATTCAAGGTGGTACTGATGGTATTTAAAGCGCTCCATGGCTCGGGACCTGGGTACTTACAGGACCGCCTACTGCCATCGTCAACCTCCCGCCGCCCAGTACGCTCCCACAGGGTTGCCCTGCTTGGGGTACCGCCGTCTGGCCGTTGTCGGCTGACGGCCCCGAGAGTTCGGGCTTTCTCTGTGGGGGCTCCCTCCCTATGGAATGATCTTCCCCCGGAGATACGGTCTATGACGGATATCCTGACCTTCCGGCGCGCAGTGAAAACCCTATTTTTTAAACAGGCCGGCCTGGCCCAGTAACTGTGTTTCAGGTTTTTAATTAAATTTTAATTGGGGTTTTTAGTTTTTAACTTTTAAATTGAATCTGAATTAGACAGCCGGATTAAATTATTTAATTTATTTTAATATACATATTTATATTATATCTGCTACATTTTGCTGGTCCAATAATTTAGTTACTTTGTCAAAGAATAAAATAAGATTTATTTGGCATGATCTGTTTTTGACAAACCGGTGTTGGCTTTTAGTTATAACTTTGCTTCTAGGTGTTTGCAGCTCTGTTGCTTGATTATCTTTTCCAGGATCTTCCCAGGTATTGATGTAATGCTAATTGCTCTGCAGATTTCCTAAATCCATTTTTCCTTTTTTAAAAGATAGGAATCACATATTGCAGAGTGGTTTGGTTGGACAGAAGTTGCATGTTTCCAGACTTTTGGCACAAATGTACTATGCTGGCATTAATCACCTGGTAGAGATTGTTTTCCTCTTCACATAAAGCAGATTACATGAAGCAAATTCACATTAAGTAAGGGCAATTTGTAATAGCAGCTTGCTTTAGTTCTCTAATGAAGAATGCTAGATATTGATAAAAGAGAATATTTGTAGCTCAGGGCTGAATTGTGAAGTCCTTGATGCTCTCTGAGCATGGTGGTTTTCTTGCAGAAGTTTTATTACAAAACTAGCTAACGTTACTAGTGCTGGAAGAGGGCAGGGTTTGCTCTTAGTGGCTTGCCCTGTCGGTGCTGGTGGTAGTGTTCTTGGTGTTTTCTTGATTAGGTTGTTGTTACTGTCAGCTTATTTGTTTGTAATACCTACCATTCAAAATAGACAACCAGAAAAAAAACAAAAAGACTCCTCAGATGCAATCAACATCCAGATAAGCATATAGATTAATGCCAAGCTCAACACCAGGCCAACAATCAAGAAATAAACAGTACCCTAATTAAGGAACTATCAACTCAAACAAACTAGGTAACACTAAACAACACTCTGATCAAGGAGCCACCAAAACCACTCCCACCAACACTGATAAGGCAAGCCACTAATATATAAAAGGAGAGCAACCCTCCCACCTTCTAGCATTGATGATGTTACCTAGTTTGGTAATGAAACATTTGTAAGAACACAATCAAGGTGAGAGAGCACCAATGACTCCAAAGAATGCTAGAAAATGGACCTTAGAACTAACTCTAAGTAGGGATAAAGTGTGCTAATTTTCAGCAACATCCAAAGGGAGGGCAGGTAGAGAGGTTGAATGATAAATGGATAATGAGCAAGGTTCACGGAAACATTATCTCACATACCTTTTAAGGCAACAGGACATGCTTCTGCTTTAAATAATATTAGCTGATCTTAAGCTCTGGAATGAACTCAAAGGTTTCAAAGTTCAAAAGCACAAATATTTTCCTATCCTGCTCCTCCAAAGTCCAACTTTCACTTTCACAGAATGCCCTGGGAATTTGTAGCTTGCCTGCATCTGATTGTTCTGATTAGACACATCACAAGACACATCCATCACATACCAATTCAAGATTGGAATCTTCTTCTGAGTTCAGAGATCTTTTCCTTATTTTTCTCTTTCTGTTTCAGTGATGGGATTCCATTTTTTTTCCTACCGGTTCTATGAGAGTGCGTTTTGCGGTGTATATGTCAGTGGTGGGATTCAACATTTTTACTACCAGTTCTGTGGTGTGGCTTGATGGGCGTGGCAGGGGAAGGATACTGCAAAATCCCCATTCCCTCCCCACCCCATTAACCTGCTTTCCAGCTCCGTTCTCCTACGCAGGGCAACAAAAGAAGACCCAGCCGATTAGCTGGGACTCGGGAGGCAGAGGACAGATGGGAGCAGGGCCAGCCAGAGGTGGTATTTGCTGGTTCTCTGAACTACTCAAAATTTCCACTACGGGTTCTCCAGAATTGGTCAGAACCTGCTGAATACCACCTCTGGTATACGCTCGGGAAAGTATTGTAAACATTGACTAGTTTTCTTACTGTTGTTTAGCTTAACTTGGAACTTGCATGAAATTACCTCATGATTCGTTCCATAGTCCAGATTTGTGGCTATGTATTTGTTGTTATAACTGAGTTTTTCTACTTCTACAAGAAGTAGAGTAATATATAATAATAATGTAGCAAGAATATAGTTAATTGATATATGCCTTCCACCTGGTGAAAACTATGTAGCCATTTTTTATTGTTTCAAGACTGTGTTAAGAAAGAAGAAATCATTGAAGGGGCAGGAACAAGTCATCGTTCTGCTTCATTTCATAGGCCTTACAATCCAACTACATTTTTTCTTGTTAATATTTCACATTTCAGTGTCCAGCTACAGGAAACACACCTTGCTTGCATGTTCTTTTGCCCAGGTTAAACCTGGCCTGTCATAAAACTTAGTAAATTGTCGTATTAAAGGCCTGTCTGTAAAGTTGAACTGATTTTATTTAGTCACTGTGTCATCCCTTCAAGATAACCCAGACTAAGAAACCAATGCCGTGTAGGTTAGCACTCTTTTTATGATATAGCTTCAGTGAGAGAATCTTGCAGGATGAATGTGAGTGTCTGAATGTGTGTCCCTCTCCTCCTTTATCCTTAAACATCTCAGATGCTTGTCTGAGATGTTTACTCAAGTTACATTCTTGGCCTGGGCTCAGCTAATCTCATCAGTATCCAAGGAACCTGAAGCTCATCCAAGGATAATATTTTGCAGCCCTGATTTAAAGCTATCACACTCAAGGTTGAAGCCTTCTGAACAGGGGTGGGATTCTACCGGTTCGCACCTATTCGCTAGGAACCGGTTGTTAACATTCTAAGCAGTTCAGAGAACCGGTTGTTAGAAGAAATTACTGGCCTAATCCTGTAAGGAAGGCAGGAAGGAAACATTCTGGTGTTGCTTACAGAAACTGCCTCTCCGTTAACCCTTATTCTATTCTTGGCAGGACTAGACTTCTTGTTTCAGGAACGTCTCTGGAGTTTTTTTCCCCTCCTTTGCTGGTACTTTGCTTGTGTGGAGTGACCATTCAAAGTTACAATGACACTGAAAAAAGTGACTGACCATTTTTCACACTTACAGCATCCCCACAGACATGAGAGGCCAGGCAAGGAGATGCGTGCCTCGATGTGAGTGATATTGATGGCCACACCCAGCCAATAACATGACCGCCAATGTCCCCAGTCACATGACCACGAAGGCATGCCCACCAACTAAGCTGGACCTTCAGGCATGCCTGAACCTGGCTCTTTGACCAGGCCGGCTTGGGCTGTGTTTTGGGTGTTTTGTTTTTATTAAATTTTAGGGTTTTAGGGAAGGGTTTGAAATTGTTACAGCCAGGGTTTTGGTTTAATTTTAGATTTTTTCACATATTATTGTTTTAACGTACGGCTGTGCACCGCTCCGAGTCCTTCGGGAGAGGAGCATACTAATTATTATTATTATTATTATTGTTGTTGTTTGTTGTTGTTGTTGTTGTTTGTTGTGTTGTTGTTGTGTTGTTGTTGTTGTTGTTGTTATGCCACGGCCACAGAACCAGTTGTTAAAAAATTTGAATCCCACCCTTGCTTCTGAACCTGGCAAAACCAGAAACACTTGGATTCCTGGAAAGATGTTTATGGCAAGGAGGGAAATGTAGAAGAACCACTGAAAGCCTACCACGATAATTTTAGAAGACCTACAGTGGTTGTAATCAATGCAGAGAACCTCTGGGGCTCTTTCTCATGCTTGCCCCTATCCTGGATTCAAGAAGCACTCCTGGCCTGGCCCCACTTTCTCTTCAACAGCTTGCCTGCCCTTCTGTCTTCCCAGGATTTCTTGGGTTCCCCATCACATGTCCTCTCCCTTCATTAGGTTCTTGACAAATGCTCAATGAGACACAATCCATTTTGTTAGAAGAGGATAAAACTGAGATAGATTTGCCCTTCATGTATTACAGAATACAGAATACAGAATAACTGAATTGGAAGGGACCTTAGAGGTCTTCTAGTCCAATCCCCCTGCTCAAGCAGGAGACCCTTGACCATTTCAGACAAATGGCTGTCCAGTCCCTTCTTAAAAGCCTTTCGTGTTTAACTTCTGGAGGCAAAGCTGTTCCAGTGCTTTACTGTTACCAGTGTTTTTACTGTTAGGAATAGTTCTCCTTAGTTCTAGGTTGCTTCTCTCTTTGCTCATCTTTGTTCTCTCTTTGTTCATCTTGATGAAGATGACAAATGTATTAGCAACTGGCTTATTATGCTTCTCTTTGGAACACACCTAACAATGCCCCTTTGGTTATTCTTTACCTGCTTTGGTAGCCCCAGTCATATGGAATGTTTGCTTTCTTAGTATCGGCGATGAAGTTTCAGGCTCCCTGTTTATAATCTTCTTTGATGATCCGGACCTCTTTCTATTGCCTCTGTGGTTCATTTCCTTCTTTAAGACCTTCACTAAACATTTTAGCAACCTTGTTGACATCTGCTATAGTCTAGTTTTCCTGATGAGAATTATTTGCAATTGTGCTTTTACTCTCTCCTTCTCAAAGAAGTGTTACCCATCCTTAGCACCTTTAGCACCCACCTTAGCACCTTCCTATCCTGTTCCCCTGCCATGACACTTGGGATCTTAATTATTATTGGTAAGAGTTTTTTAAAAGGACACCCTTGGGCTTCTGAAGAGTATTTCCTCCCTTTATACACTTAATAGCATTCAGAATTCAGGCACAGAAGTATGTGTGAAAAGCAAAAAGAAAAAGAGAAGGAATCTATGATGACAAAATAGCTCTCCAATTCAGAATTCAGACTTATCAGGAATAGGACCGGCACCATCCCCTGGCCTTTTCTGACATGGTGAATTTTATGCCTTCAATCAGAATGGGGAGATATAGATTGGCCAGATTTTCACCAAGAGTATCTCCAGTCACCAGCTCATGCCAGCAAACCAAGAGGTTCTGAAATCTTTGAATGAGGGTGTCTTAAGATTGGACCTTCCAGAGTTTTCTGTTGTTTCCCACTACCCACACCTATTTTGAAGCAAAAAGAACCCATAGTTGCTTCTGACGCTTTACCCTCAGCTATAAAAAGAGCCAGGCCAGCATCCGCAAATAGGCATTTAGATCTAACAGCTTCCAGGTGCAAGCAGTAGAAGAGCTGGCCTTTAGTAAAAGGCCTTTTTAAAGGTTTTGCCAAATAACTTTGGACCTTGTCATTGTCATTATCATTAACTGTGCTAGAATCCATACAACTTATTGCATCCACCTCTTCTTCCTCTTATGAATTAGAGATGAATTCTCCTGCCGTGCTTTTAAGCCCACGAGGCTGTTTGGAGAGGGCAAATGAGACTCTGGATGAATAGCAAGAGCGGCTACCAGATACAATGGAACTTGGGAGCAGCTGTGAAAACTCCAGCCTGCAACGATAAGGGAAGGGACATAGCTCTGTTATTGCATTATTAATGCATATTTCAGGGACCTGAACCTATCAGGAGTGGACAACAGGTGTCAAGCTCAATCGTGATGGAGAGAGAAAAGAGAAGAAGCTTGGAAATGTCCTGCTTTTATAAGTAATTTTGACTGACTTCAAGCAGGTAGATTCTTCCCCCAAGGAAAAAGAAAGAGATGAATAGGCTGTGGTGACAGAGAAGATGGTTTCATCTTTCTTTATATCAAACTTTCATTGAATGTCATTTACAAAGTACTGATCATTCCAAGCTCTTAGAGAACCTGAGATGGGTCTAGGACAACTTGGAATGGACAATTTGGTGCAGCCAATTTGCTGTGGCCAACATGCCATGGGACAACTTGCCATGGAGAACTCTGCATGAGACAACTCGCTGCAGGACAAGAGTTAAATGAATGCTGAAGAAATGGTAGAATAAGATCATTAAAGAAAGAATGCAAAAGGAGGGACAAAATGAAATGCGAATGACAAAAATTAAAATATTTTAAAATTTTATTTTAAATAATTAAATTGAATTGTTGATTTGTCCCATGGCAAGTTGTACTGTGGCAAGTTGGCTGTGATGAGCTGGTTCTGCCCGGTTGTTTCATTCTGACCTGGGATAGCTTCCATGAAAGCGTTTGCAGCTGTTAAGTGTATTTGAAGAAGAGCCTTTTTGTTAAAATAATGATCTTCCTTGTCACAAAACCATGACCTACATAATATAGTCAATTGCATGGAGAACTTTTTCTTGAATCTATCATATCTCAATTCAAAATCTCAGAGAAGACCTCAGTTTTTCCTATTGCTTATAACACATTGCATTCTAGGTCACAGATAATTTTGTCATAGGAAAAGTCCTACACAGTTAAGGAATCAAGATGAGTTGGGTACTTCCATAGCTTAAAGAAGCAGATCAATTCCTGCAAAGTTCTTCAGCTGAATAGTGGAGAAGAAGCAGTCCACAGTTGTCTATTCCATTCCAGAAAAGTATTCCGTCATACAAGAAGGAGAACATATTCTTACAGTGAGATGATATTTATCACAGGCAACAAAACACACTGGAGGGAAAAAGAGAGGGAAATATGGAATGAGTTTTGAAAGCGCTTAAGCGGCTGACTCTTTAATTTTATTGTCATTTTTTTGACATCAACCTTTCTGATTCTGGAACAGTTTTTTCTAACATAAACTCCATTAATTCTGAGAGATCTTTTTAAATCTTTTTCCCTTTATTTCTTTGTCTTTCAAAGAACATGACCAGATGGGCTGTGGTCAAAGATATACGATATTGTCACACAATCAATCAAGGGAATGAATTAATATTTACTAAAGTACTTAAAATAGTTTAGAGGCAGCTTTGCTTGAGTTTATGGTGTATCTGTGGCTGGTCAATATTTCTTTCCCTTGGCATGAACTGCCTCCCTGTTAGGGAAGCTGTTTCCAGGCTCAGGTCTGGAGCCTCCCTCAGATTTCTCCCTCCACCCCAACAATGCTCCCTCCACTAACAATCCTTCCAGTTGTTTCCTCTTGTTGTAATTCCACCATCCATTTAATTTCTGGGTCAATTATTTTAATCATTGAATGATTGATTGATTCCATGCCAGTTTTTCTATATTTGAGATTCTGCTTCAGTAGATATATCCCATCCTGTTCCAAGCCCAAACTTCTATTCCTCGAGTAGGTGTTGGAACCTTGAAAGGTACCAGCAAGGCAAATCCTACTGTAAAAATTTGTGCGAACATCACATAGAATATCTCCTCAGCTTCTATGCCTGCAGATACAGAGCTATACAGAGCTATACAGCTATATGGATTAATTGAGTTGGAAGGGACCTTGTAAGTCATCTAGTCCAACCCCCCCAAGCAGACCCTACACCATTTTGGACAGATGGCAGTCCAGTCTCTTCTTGAAAGCCTCCAGTAATGAAGCTCCCACAACTTCTGCAGGCATGCTGTTCCATTGGTTGATTGTTCTCACTGTCGGAAAATGTCTCCTTATTTCCAAGTTGAATCTCTCTTTGTTCAGTTTCCATCCTTTATTCCTTGTCTGGCCTACAGGTGCTTTAGAAAATAGTTTGACCCCTCCTCCCTATGGCAGCCCCTCAAATATTGGAAGACTGCTATCCTGTCTCCCCTGGTCCTTCTCTTCCCTAGACTAGCCAGGCCCAGTTCCTGCAACCATTCATCGTATGTTTTAGCTTCCAGTCCCTTCATCATCTTGGTTGCTCTTCTCTGCACTCTTTCTAGAGTCTCAACAATTTTTTTATAGTGTGGTGACCAAAACTGGATGTCATAGCTGCCCAGAAATCTCTTGAAAGTCCTGGGAAGAGTGAGATTCTAAAGTTCTTCCTAGTGCAGGAAGTGCATATCAATGTCTTTTGCCCAAATTTCCCTTTTTTAAAAAAATAGTAATTTTTTTAAAAAATATAATTGCAGTGATAAAAAAAACTAAAAAAGAAATGAAGAGAAAAAAATAGAAAAGAAGAAAAGAAAAAGAAAACAGACAAGAAAAGAGTAAAGAAGACATGTATAAAAATGATGTCCCTTCATCACAACAAATGTAAACTACTTTAGGAACAAATCACTTTTTCAAAATATGCAACAAATTCTTTTCTCACATCCCATTTTTTGTTTAGAAATAAATCTTTAAAGCATCATTTCAGTCTTGATATGCAAAAGTCAACTAACAATCATCAGAAATAACAATCTATATATTTTAATCAAATAAACCAACTTTATACTCCTTTTTATTTTTAATAATCTTGATCTTTAATTCCTTCAAATAATGTCATGATATTTTATTTCTTTTCATTTTTCCTTTGTTTCATCTGACAAAATTCTTCATATCTTTATCAAGCCTGTTTTGTAAATTCAATGTAGGAAAATTACCAGATCATGCTCTGGTTTCTTATTTGTATATCTCTTTTAATTATTAGGACATCAGTTGATTTCTTTTATACGTCTAGTATAGCATCTTTTTCCATGTCATTCATTAGTCTGTCATTTTCTGAGACCAATCTTGTCTGAAAAAAATTCTTTTTCATAACAACTTTTAAGCACAGTCTATCTATAGAGGCAGGCATTCTTAAAACTAATTTCTAGGTACATTATTAAAAAATAATTAAAATAGTTTTATTTGCTGTATTTATCAATTTAGAGATTGCCTATCTCGCTCACCAGAGGCATTTTGGGTGGTGCACAAATAAAATGATAAAAAGATAAAACTGAATATAAAAATTTAAAATACAGTAGAGGCAAGGAAAGTTTGATCAGAAGCTATTTTTAAGTCTTTAAATTTGTATTTAAAACTTCTTTCATTAAGGATTGAAGGAAACTCAATGCTGTAAAATCTGTCACTCCAAAGGTTCCTAATAGCTGAAAAGTAATTAAGAAGCAATTTTTGAAAGTGATCACAGAAGGAAATATGCAAATATAGTATCTTTGGAAGCATTGACTCTGAACAAGCTCATCTCCCAGAGCTCTGAACCTACCAGAGATTGCTCTCTTGTAGTCTTCTCAGATCACTTGTGGGTGATCTCAAGTCCTCTCCTTCACTGTAGAAGAATTTTGAAGAGTGTCACTGGCTCTTCATTTTGCTGTGGCCATCAGTTCCACTTTTAATGGGGCCATCTTCCGTTCACAATTTCTTCCTCAGAAGTCCTCTTTTCCTCAGATTTTCCAACTCCTTATTTTCTTCTTCCCCATGTGATATTGCATAATAACTAGTTTTGAATGTGACACAAAGAACGTAAGTGAAAGAATCACATATCTTAACTACTTCACCTGTTTCATGGGGGAAAAAATATGTAAGCTTTCCCATCTTAACAAAACTTGACTTACTGCATTTTCTCTCCATTTCTTTTAATTTGATTTTCAAGACTAAACTGCTTTTTAGTATTTTTGTGCATTCTACGTGTACTTCTTCGTTATGTTGCATCTGTCTAAAAATGATTTGCAGCTAAACATGCTAACCCTTCAGTTGAGTTAGCTAAACACCAATATAAGGTTTGTGTCTAATACCGGTGTTTTGATAAGAAAGGCACAAAGTTCAGTTGATGTGACTCTCCTTCTCTTTACAATGGACTTTGAACAGACCAAAGGATTTCTTGCAGCAGAAATAGCTGGTTCTTGAAGCTCATTAAAAACCAAGAACTATTTTATGAAAAGGGCTTCTATGATCATAGCTCAGGTTTGGATTGGATCGGCATCTTCCTGTCCTTGTGTTCTGGGACATTGAATTTTTGCAAGGATTATAATGACATGTACCAGAACGAAGTAGCTGAGTTGTATGGCCAGCATGCATGGTACATTTCATAACTTTCCCACGGCCATTTCATAACAAGGAATTTGTAATCTGCTAAAACATCTCACTTCTTCTTTAGTTATGTAAATCAACTGGGGTCAACAATGGAGTGACAGGAGAATGTTGGGAGTCTGAATTTCAGCTCCCTTTGCATCTTTTGCTATATATTTCATCAGACAGAATTGTCTTCTTGATGGAACCTCTGGTCAGGCTGAGAACTTTCTGAATGTTTTTGGCTTCAGAATACAAACTGTCTGGACTTTGGGGCAAGAGAAGATTTATTAGCCTGAAATTCTATACTCCTCTTGCTTCCAGTTAATTAGATATAATGCAAGATAGGGCATTCCTTGAGTTTTAAAATATTTTTTTCTGGAATTAGCAAGTTCAGATTGGCTGAGAATGGCAGGTCAGCAAATAGAATTTTTCTTTCTAATGAATGCATTCTTACTGTCTTTCACAGCATCTTGCTTCCTTAAGATATTGTGAGTAGTGCCGAAATAGAAGCAGCCTTTCCAGTGAGCAAAAATGATCCATAACAAACTTTGTGATTGCCAGGCTTCACCCCAGGACTCGGCAGAGAATCACAGCAATCGAGACATTTAGTTCACCTTTCAGAAGGCTGGATAGAAAATTCCCAGACACAGCTTGAGTGGACAGAATGTCCATGGCACGCAAGAACAAAACATCACACACTGCAGCTGATTGTCCACACCAGCACATGGAAGACAGAGCCTTTATGTATCCAGTATCCATACTTGAGGGTTTTTTATTTATTTTATTGACTTAGTTTAGTTTGTCAAGCATGTATGAGAAAACAAGTATAAGCATGAACATAACATATAAGTGTAAAACAGGTATAAGTGTGTGTGTATGTAATAAATGAGTACGGATAAATGGATAAATGGGAACATTAAGACATGGGAGAGGTGGTATGAATGGGTGAAGGATAAGGATAAAAATAATGTATAATCACAAAATAAGAAACATGTATATACAATGACACAATAACTGTTAATGGAAATGAGATTTTTGTATTTTTGTTTTTAAAGAATAAAAAATATTTTTTTTAAAAAAAGACAGGGATAGTAGGCACGCTGGTGCGCTTATGCACGCCCCCTTTACGGACCTCTTAGGAATGGGGTGAGGTCTACTGTGGGTGTGGCTTGGGGGGTGTGGCAGGGGAAGGATACTGTAAAATCTCCAGTCAGAGGTGGGATTTGCCAGTTCTCCGAACTACTCAAAATTTCCGCTATTGGTTCTCCAGAACTGGTCAGAAACTGCTGAATGCCACCTCTGGTCTTAGGTTAAAGTTTTGGGGGTTTGGGGAAGAAACCACAGAATCAAGTAGTGCATTCCAAGCGTTGACAACTCTGTTGCTGAAGTTGTATTTTCTGCAATCGAGTTTGGAGCAGTTTAGCTTGAGTCTGTATCGGTTGTTTGCCCATGTGTTATTGTGGTTGAAGCTGAAGTATGGTTTTCTTCTGGCTGACCTGAATTTGCAGGGAGTGTCTGCTGGGCACTTACCCTCTTACAGTGGGCTTGTAGTTGGAAGCCCCTAGAAAAGGCTGCTTTGGAAGCATCTACCCATTTGTTGATTCCAAGAAGCTTTCATGAGATCTGCAGGAAATGAAGTGACTGAAAAGATGTCTGGAGCAATATAGTGAAAAAGCAAAGCTGGATGTGGCCAAGGCTGGTAATAGTTCAATGGTGACAGGAGTATCAAAATGTCATTTTTTTAGCAGATTGCTGCCCAATGGCTCAGTTCAGAATAGTCTAGAACTTTTATTTGTTGCAGCCACAACAAATAAATTTCTTGTCAGATATCTATGGAGGTGAACAAGGCTGTATCTTGTGCTGCATTTGGGGTTATTTTTGATCTGATGGAATCTGAGGAAGCAGATAGAGTGATCTTGGACTGAATTTCACCATCTTCTTTGCTTAGTCAGTTGGCTGGTGTGAGCAGCTGAATCTAGAAGACAATCAAAGACTACTTTGAAGGAGAACATGATGCCAGCTGTATTAAGAAAGGTGGCGGTGCACCCTCTCCTGGAGACAGCTGTTTCTGGCAACCTTTGCTCAGTTTCCAACCTCTCCTTCCTTATGAAGAAGGTGGCTAATTCATCTAGAGGATCCTAGATTAATTGTCGTGCTGTCTTTACACAGCAACTGCATATCCTCGCTGCTTCTCCACTTGACAGGTTGGACTTCAGAACAAATAGTTGAAACAAAAAATGTGCCATGAATTATGGATTGTGTCAGAAATCAGATAATTGAACAAATCATGAAGAGTTATGAAATGAACAGAGCAGCAGTTTTAAAGGAGGAGATGGTGACGGGAGATAGTGGGCTTCCTGGGAAAGAGACCACCTCCCATCATTGGCAGGTCACGGAAAGAAAACAGTATCCAAAGGACTTATGGGCAAGGAAAATGGGTAGAATGATCTAGAGAGCTTGTTGGTCAGATGCTTACCAGGGCATCTGGGGTATAAAGAAACAGGTCTTGTCATCTGCTCAAATGCAGGCATACCAAAAGAAGAAAGAGAGTGTTGAACTGCTCTAACTGTCCAGCTGCAACATTTCTTCTCTCCAGGAAGGAAGAACATGCAAGCAAACACTGTGGGGCAATTCTCCCTATGACCAGAAAAAGCAGACAGAGAAAACAAAGGGCTTCCTGGAGATCATCTAATCTGAGTCTGTACAGGTGGGTTCTCAGCACCTCTTCAGCTAATTCAGGAAGGAATATCTGCTCTGACCTCAGGAGTCAACAAGGGTAGGGGGTGCAGGTGATGGAGGGGAACAGGTTCTAAGATGAACATGATGGTTTAGGTCAGGGGTCTTCAAACTTGACAGCTTTAAGACTTGTGGACTTCAAGTCCCAGAATTCCTCCTCCAGTCATGTTAGCTCAGGAATTCTGGGAGTTGAAGTCCACAATTCTTAAACTTGCTGAGTTTGAAGACCCTTGGTTTTAGGTGAAGTAAGCAAGCAAGCCACAATCTACTTATTTTATAAGCTAAAAATGTGTCACCAAAGAGTTAGATGCTGGTGTGGGATCAGGACCAGGGAGGCTCAGGTTGTGTTTTCCTCAGCTTAGGGGCCTTGAGTCATCCACTTTCACCACCAGTCCAATCCATTTTGTGGGGAATTGCTATGGAGAAAAAATGGACAAGGAAGTGTGGTGTACATTGCACTGAGCTCCTCAATTTTTTATTTATTTATATCAAATTTATATATCGCCCTTCTCCCGAGGGACTCAGGGCGGTGTACAGCCAACTATAATATAATACAAATTACAAAAGTTACAAAAGTTAAAAAGAAATTAAATGCATGACTGCTACTAAAATTTATACTTTAAAACCCCAATAGTTAAGATATAAAAACCCCAATTTCTAAAACACCAATTTCTAGGACCCCAATTTCTAAAAACCCCAATTTAAAATTAGCCCAGGCCGGCCTGCTCAAAGAGCCACGTTTTCAACGCACGTCTAAACGCTTTCAGGTCAGTGGTCGTCCGTAACTCGGGAGGCAACCCATTCCAGAGGGCGGGTGCCCCCACAGAGAAGGCCCTATTCCTTGGGGTCACCAGGCAGCACATAGATGCCATCGGGACCCAAAGGAGACCCTCACTGTGGGAGCGCACTGGTCGGTGGGAGACTACTGGTAGAACGCGGTCTTGCAAGTAACCTGGTCCGATGCCATGGAGCGCTTTAAAGGTCAAAACCAGAACCTTAAAGCGAACCCGGAAGGCCACCGGCAACCAATGCAGCTTGCGCAGGAGAGGCGTCACATGGGAATTTCTTGGCGCTCCCATAACCACCCGTGCAACCACATTTTGCATCAGTTGAAGCCTCCAGGTGCTCCCTGCAGGGAGCCCCATGTAAAGGGCATTACAGTAGTCCAGGCGGGAGGTGACTAGGACATGAGCGACCGTGCGTAAGGCATCCCGATCAAGAAAGAGCCGCAACTGGTGAATCAAGTGAACCTGATAAAACGGCCCCCTGGAAACGGCCGTAATATGATCTTCTAAAGACAGCCGTGCATCCAGGAGGACGCCTAGATTGCGAGCCCTCTCTGTGGGGATTAAGATCTCTCCCCCAATAGCCAGCAACAGAGTCAGCTGACTATATCAGGCCGCCGGAAACCACAGCCACTCAGTCTTGGAAGGGTTGAGTCAAAGCCTGTTCTCGCCCATCCAGTTCCGCACAGCCTCCAGGCACCGGGACATAACCTCCACCGCATCATTGGGATGGTTTGGGGTGGAGATGTAAAGCTGAGTATCATCAGCATAAAGATGACACTTCACCCAAAAGCCATGGATGATCTCCCCCAGCAGCTTCACATAAATGTTGAACAGAAGAGGGGAGAGGACCGACCCCTGAGGCACCCCGCAAACGAGGGGCCTAGGGGTGGACCTCTCCCCCCTGTCAACACAAATTGCGAGCGGTTAGAGAGGAAAGAGGAGAACCACCGCAAAACGGTACCTCCAATTCCCAACCCCTCCAACCGCTGCAATAGGATACTATGGTCGATAGTATCAAAAGCCACTGAGAGATCTAATAGAACCAGGACAGAGGAATAACCTCTGTCACGGGCCCTCCAGAGATCATCAACCAACACGACCAAAGCTGTTTCGGTGCTGTACCTGTGCCTGAAGCCCGATTGGAAAGGATCGAGGTAAATCGTTTCCTCCAGGTACTGAGGAAGCTGGCGTGCCACCACACCCTCCACAACCTTTGCCACAAAGGGGAGGTTGGAGACTAGATGGTAGTTATTTAAAAGAGCTGGGTCCAGGGCAGGCTTCTTGAGGAGGGGTCGCACCACCGCCATTTTCAAGGTGGTAGGAAGCGATCCCTCCCTCAACGAAGCGTTGACAATCCCCTGGAGCCAGCCTCGTGTCATCTCCCTGGAGGTAGAAACCAACCAGGAGGGGCACGGGTCCAACAAACATGTGGTAGTATTCAGCCTTCCCAGTAACCTGTCCACACCTTCGGCGGTTACAGGATCAAACTCCTCCCAGATAACAGTCTCAAGACTTGCCCCGGACACCTCCCCCAGGACCATCCAACTGAAGTCCAGCCGCCCCGAATCTGAGCGATTTTATCGTTCAAAAATCGGGAAAACTCCTCTGCCCTGTCTTGCAAGAGGTCCTCCCACGCTTTCGGCTGAAGCAGGGAGCGGGTCACTGTAAACAGAGCGGCAGGCTGATTTTCTGCCGACGCAATAAGTGCGGAGACATGTAAATGCTTCGCTGCCTCTATCGCCACCAGGTAGGTCCTAATATGGGACCTCACCTGTGTCTGGTCAGACTTGGCGCAACTGGTCCTCCAAACGCCCTCCAGACATCTTTTCCAGCACTTCATCTCCCTCAGCTCCTCCGTAAACCACGGAGCTGGATGGGATCTGTGCCGAGTCAGAGGTCGCAAAGGCACAACTCGCTCCAGAGCCTCGGCGGCCAACCTACCCAGGTGGCAACCAAGTCTCTGGCCGAGTTATGAGCCAGAGTCTCAGGGAATGGCCCAAGCTCCATCTGGAACTGCTCGGGATCCATCAGGCGCCTGGGACGGAACCATCTGCTCAATTCCACCTCCCTGTGATGGGGGGTGGTGGCACAGAAGTCGAGCCTGAGAAGAGAATGATCGGACCATGACAAGGGTTTTATAACTAAACCCCCAAAACTACGATCATTCAACCACTGACCAGAGACAAAAATCAGGTCCAGCGTGTGTCCCCCCATGTGAGTGGGGCCAGAAACTAATTGGGTCAGGTCCATGGCCATCATGGAAGCCATGAACTCCCGAGCCACCCAGAGGTTTCCCCGAGTGAAGGCAGGTTGAAATCCCCATGACTAAAAGCCAAGGGGTCTCAACCGCCAGCCCGGCTATCACCTCGAGGAGCCCGGGCAGGGCCGATGATACATGGCAGGGAGCCAGGTACGTTATCAAAAGGCCCATCTGAACCCCTGACCCCACTTCACAAAGAGAGACTCACAACCAGCCGTCAGAGGAACAGTGGCCTCCCTAGGACAAAAGACTTCTCTAATAATCACCGCCACCCCACCACGCCTTCCATGGGACCTTGGCCGATGAAATGCTTGAAAACCTGGTGGGCACATCTTCCTCAGAGGAACACCACCCTCTGGGCCCAACCAGGTTTTGGTGACACCTGCCAGGTCCATGCCCTCCTCCTGAATGAGGTTGTAAATCAGGGGGGCCTTGTTAACAGTGGACCTGGCATTGCACAACATCAGCCAGGTACTCAGGACCTGAGACTCTGCACAACCAGGCCTGCAAGATGGGTCAAGAGGGTCGGAGCATGCTACCGCTTGGAGATAGCAGGTGCACGATCCCCTAGCCTGATATGGCCCTCTACCCCCACTGTATCTGCCCCTCCCATTTACAGTGCCGATGGAACCCACCTCTGGCTGCCCAATCTCCATAAAAGTGTGATATAAATATTGCATCTGGTTTTGGTCATCACACTATAAAAAGACGTTGAGACTCTAGAAAAAGTGCAGAGAATGGTAGCCAAGATGATTAGGGGACTGGAGACTAAAACACATGAAGAACGGTTGCAGGAACTGCACATGGTTAGTCTAGTGAAGAGAAGGACCAGGGGAGACAGGAGAGCATCTTCCAATATTTGAGGGGCTGCCACAGAAGGAAAGGGTCAAGCTATTTTCCAAAGCACTGAACGCCAGACAAGGAATAATGGATGGAAACTGATCAAGGAGAGTTTCAACCTAGAAATAAGGAGGAATTTTCTGACAGTGAGAACAATCAACCAATGGAACAGAATTTGCCTTCAGAAGTTGTGGGAGCTTCATCACTGGAGGCTTTCAAGAAGAGACTGGACTGCCATTGGTCAGAAATGGTGTAGGGTCTCCTGCTTGGGTATGTGAGGGTTGGACTAGATGACCTACAAGGTCCCTTCCAACTCTGTTAATCTATTAATTAAAATCTAAAAAATAAATAAAAGCTAAAATGTGAAATGAATTGTGCCCTCCTGTACTGGAACTGTATGCGCTTTTGAGAAGTTTGTAGGCGTGATGAATTCTTATGGTCAGTTCTGACCTCAGTAGAGTATTTAATGCATCTGAGGGGAATTGGGCCAATGCTGAAGGGGTTCTTGAGTTCTTCCCACTGGGTCAAATTACCATGAAAAGAACTGCAGTTGAGAAGGCTCTTCCCGGGCTCTGAGAGGAGCAGAGCTCCCAGGGGAAACTGTAATGAATCGGGGAGATCAGGATGTCCAGGAAAAACGAGTGAATTGGAAAAAGGGTCCCAGTTAAAAGGAACACCTTTTTAAGGGGGTTAAGGTAAGTTAATTATTTGGTCAATGCAACAAAATACGGAATACATTTATGGTAAAATCTGATAGAGCCTCCAAAGACTATTCTTTCCTGATTGTGAAAGAATGTTCTCAGCACAGGATGGATGTTACCTTTTCTGATCTCTCTGAATTCCATTTGAGGAAATGTGGCAACTGAGATGGTTCAGCAGAGGGTTCTTTCTCTAGGTTTACAAAGGGGATTTTTCATAAAGGCTTACAGAACTCCTGAAATTGATTGGTGTGGATCCTCACACTCAACAAACAATCCATCAAATTGAATTAAGGGACGGGAGTGTTCCCATCCATCTAAGTAGAAATGATTTATATTCTGAACCTCTAAATCTAATCATGCAAGTAGCTGAAGCCACTTTTTATTCCTTTGTTTACTCTTTTTGCCGATCAGCAAATCAAAAAGCAGCAGTTTGCAGCAATCCAATAAAACATTCAGCCAATTGAAATGATGATCTAAATAGGATCAGAATTAAAACTGTAAAATTGTAAACAAATGATGATGATGATGATGATGATGATGATAAGATGATGATGACAATGATAATGATGATAATATGCAAAACACAAATAGAAGCCAATGTTAACCCTGAAGCTGACCTGACCGAAGCCATTTTTGACTGCTTCAGTGGACACTGGAGATGATGGTCAGAGAGTGGGGATATGAGATAGCTAGGATTCTGTAGCCAAAACAAAATATTTTCTCTTGGGAATCAAGGACATTCTCACACCTGGTCAGAGGAAGGCAGAAGTGATGTCACCCGGCAACCAGACAGTACCTGATCGTTTTGAGAAAGAGGGAAAACTTTTACTTTTAATTAGATGAAAACCACGGGAATCTTCAGAGTTAGTTTTCACCAGATCTGTGCCAATATGATATTTCAAGTAAAGCTATTCTTTGAGGAATTGACCTGCCTTGGAGTTTTGCTTGGTATGGATCTATTACTTGGAACCCTGATAGCCAACAGTTGGGCAGTGACCCTCTAAAGCAGGGGTCTTCAACCTTGGTAACTTTAAGCCTGGAGGATTTCAACTCCCAGAAGCTGGCTGGGGAATTCTGGGAGTTGAAGTCCTCCAGGCTTAAAGTTGCCAAGGTTGGAGACCTCTGCTGTAAAGCAGCCCCCATCATCCCTTCCACAAGGTTGGAGTGGCAGCTGAGAGCTTCTTGCTGGCTCCATTCAAAGGCACTTTATCAGCACTTTATCCTCGTTTTGACTTATTAATAGAGAGCCTGGAAAAGCTGTAACCTTTCAGCATCCAAACAGCCTGGATCAGAGATGGAGCTGAGCAGTGAAATAATGGGGACAATTTCTATCCTTTCCCTTTTGCCAATTCTCCTTAAAGTTTACTTTGACATATTCTGCAGTGTTTTCCTTCCAAGTTCAGGGAAACAACAATCAGATTAAAAAAATATATACAACAAATAAAAATACTCCTTAATAAATATCGTAAAAATGAAAGAGCCCCAGAAAAGGGAAGATCAAAATGGCCACCTCAACAATGGAGCTTTCTGAACAGGGCCTGATCACCTGGGAGTCCCCAGCTTGACCGCAGAGCCAAGGTCTTTGCAGCCACCCTCTATTGCTCAAGCAGGGGTGGTCCTGAACCCTTTTCACTCACCCTTCAGGAACAAGGGGAGCTCCCAGAGTCCCCACAAATGACTTCCATCACTTTCCAGTGTTCTGCCAAAGTCAAAGGAATAAGGGCAGTCTCAGGTGTGTTTGGGGGGGAGGGGTCGGCCTCTTTGAAGATGGGAGGCAGAGGTGGGATTCAGCAGTTTCTGACCAGTTCTGGAGAACCAGTAGCGGAAATTTTGAGTAGTTCGGAGAACCGGCCAATCCCGTCTCTGACTGGCCCCACCAACCCCATCTTATCCTCCGCCTCCCATCGAGTCCCAGCTGATTAGCTGGGTCTCCTTTGGTTGCCCTGCACAGGAGAACGGAGCTGGAAAGCAGGTCAGTAAGGTTGGGAGGGAATGGGGATTTTGCAGTATCCTTCCCCTGCCACGCCCACCAAGCACGTCCACAGTACCAGTAGTAAATTTTTTTGAATCCCACCACTGAAGGGAGGGAAGGGAGCCAAGGCCGGGACCCTTATGCTGAAGGAAAGACAGTACCCCTTTGTCCACCTGGCAGCACCCTAACCAGGAGCGGGATTCTACCAGTTCACACCTATTCACTAGAACCGGTTGCAAGAAGAAATTACTGGCCTAATCCTGTAAGGAAGGCAGGAAGGAAACATTCTAGTGTTGCTTACAGAAACTGCCTCTCCGTTGACCCTTATTACATTCTTGGCAGGACTAGACTTCCTGTCTCTGGAACTTCTCTGGAGTTATTTTCCCCTCCTTTACTGGTACTTTGCTTGTGTGGAGTGACCATTCAAAGTTACAATGGCACTGAAAAATGTGACTTGTGACCATTTTTCAGACTTACGACTGTTGCAGCATCCCCACAGTCACAAGAGGCCAGGCGAGGAGATGCGTGCCTCGATGGGAGTGATGTTATTGGCTGGCCACATCCAGCCAATAACATGACCTCCAAGTCATGTCCACTCAGTCACATGACAACCAAGCCACACCCACCATGTAAGCCATGCCCACAGAACTAGTTATTAAAAAATTTGAATCCCACCCCTGACCCTAACCATCCCACGTCCAGGAGGAGCTCCCAGACAGTGGCAGAAATTTGGCATTGTCTCATTGACCTTGTGGTCAGACTTTCTATAGGATCCAAATCTTGGACGAAAACATGAAATCCCGAGAAAGAAGGACTGAATCCGACTTTCTGGATTAGCCAGACCCTCCTCTCCTCTTTTTTCAATCCTCTTGCTTACATTCTGCCAAGAAAAGATCAGGGCCTAGAAGAAGCTTCTGGAGAGCTGCCCGGAGCGGCTCCTCGGAGGAAGACTCCAGATGCAATGGCCGCCGGCTAGAGCAGCTGTTTGTCAGCTCCTCAAAGCCATGGTCACTTTTGTGGGCCAGTGTGGCTGGAATCAGGACGTAGCCCCGAAGGAGCCCCGGGGCTTTGGGACTCTTGAGACAGGGGTTCTGTGCACGCCCACTTTTGCTTTGAGTCCCATTTTCCTTCAAGTTCAGGATTTTAACCTATAGATTTCTGCTCTGCAAGTCCAATAAACCCCAAGTCTGATTTTAAATATTCTTGCGTCCCTTCACAGCATCGCTCTCTACCACCAACACCCCCCTCCCGTTGTCTCTTCCTTGTCCTTCCGAAGGAAACCTGCATGGACCCCATTTGATCTTCCACAAGCCCCAATATTTGAGAGGCCACCACAAAGAGGAGGGGGTCAATTTATTCTCCAAAGCACCAGAAGGCAAGAAAAGAAACAGTGGATGGAAACTAATCAAGGAGAGACGCAACCTGGTATGGAGGAGAAACTTCCTAACGGTGAGGACAATGAAACAGTGGAACAGCTTCCCTCCAGAGGTTGTGGGTGCTCCATCCCTGGAGGTTTTTAAGGAGAGACTGGACAGTCACTTGTCTGGAATGGTATAGGATCTCTTGCTTGAGAAGGGGGCTGGACTACAAGACCTCCAAGGTCCCTTCCAACTCTATTCTGATTGATTGATTGATTGGGGCTTGGGCCCCTGAGATTCTGTCTGCATTCTCTGATATGCCTGACAGGGACCATCAGCAAAGCAGGAGTTCTTTGGCATGGACTGAGAATCCAGCCCCCTGCTGACATTCCCATCCGCCCCCTCCCTTTCACTAGCAGGCCTGCCTGCATTGGCTCATTTCTCTCTGCCCAGAGCAAGGCAGGTGGACTGCCAAGCCAGGTAGCCCAGCAGAGCTTCTCCTGCTGCAGCCAGGCAGAGCCCGGCATTGCCAAGCAGTTGAGCTGAGATGCTTGGAAGAGCAGCGATTCCCAAGTCATTAACGGCCTTCTGGGCACTCAGCAAAGGGGGGCGGGGGGGGGGGGGCAAGGGGCCGGCTCCTTTGTGGCTGGTGGGTCTAATTGCCTCGGCCTCTAATTGATTCAAGTGCCTTTAACTCTTTTCTGATGATTGCCCAAGTCACCGTGTGGCAAGAGAAGGGAAGGAGCAGGAAGAGTGAAGATGGCCGGAGGGAGGTGGGGCCCAAACACACACACACACACACACACACACACACACATTGCTACACACCGAAAGGAGGGCTTTCCTTTCATTGGCCTTGTCCACTGTGCTTCCCCTCATTGCGGGCATGCTCTGTGCTCCAAGCGGCTCCTGGGCTCTGCAATAGGAATGAACCTCCTGCCTGTTCCCTGGCGCTGCCCATCATGGCCAGTTCACGGGGCTTCCTGGCTGGTTTACTTAAACAGGTTCATTGATGTATCAGAGAAGGCTGGGAGAATGATTGCTTTTCTTCACTGATATCAAATTCAAAAAGAAAAGAAAAAATGAGCTACATAGAAAGCTATAAGGAAGACAAAAATAGTCACCCTAAAGAAAACTAACAAGAAACAGAAGCATTCTGTAAAGCATATACTGTATTTCCCAGATGCACGCATACAAATTCTGCATCAGCATCCCAGCGAGTGGTAGCCTAGTTGATTAGAATAATCCATAATTAATCTGTGTGGATAAGTGGCTTGTCCATAAATTACTGCACTAACATCAGCACTGCTGATGGCTAAATGGTTGGGACCACTGTTGATCTTCTCAAAGCAGAAGAATAAGTAAAGAGGCATTGAGATACCCTTTGTCTATTTCCATCTGATAGGGATGAGGTGCAATAGAATATGGACTTTGGAGCATATGAGATCTTGCCTCCCTGTTGAATTACAACCCACAATAATTCCCTGGGCTTTTTTATCAGTTCCCCAGTATCCGGTGAGTATTTTCCCCCAAGCATTGGGCTCTGATGGGGTTGGGTTCTGATGATTGGTCTGGCTCCTGGAGGGAAGGTACTTGGGTTTCTAACCAGAGGTGGTATTCAGCAGGTTCTGACCGGTTCTGGAGAACCAGTAGTGGAAATTTTGAGTAGTTCAGAGAACCGGCAAATCTCACCTATGACTGGCCCTGCCAACCCCATCTATTCTCCACCTCCCATGGAGTCCCAGCTGATCGGCTGGGTCTTCTTTTGTTACCCTGCCCAGGAGAACAGAGCTGGAAAGCAGGCTAGTGGGGTGTGGAGGGAAGGGGATTTTGCAGTATCCTTCCCTTGCCACGCCCACCAAGCCATGCCACACCCACCAAGCCACGCCCACAATAAACATTTTTGAATCCCACCACTGTTTCTAACCATGCTTTTATGAATGGTGGTGAACTGCCTGGAGTCATTATATGAATAGTCATTTTTTTCCCAATTTATCAATTTATTTATCAAATTTATTTGCTGCCCATGTCACAATTCAAGGTAACTCTAACCAGCCATATAAGTCCTGCCAATAAATAACTGCATAAAACTTGTGAATGCTTTATATGTTTCTTTCTTTCATGAGTTCACTAATGAAGTGGTGAGAACAAGAACTTTCCTTTCTCCTTTATCTCAGGCAAGTGAAATTCAAGTCTGCCAGCTCTCCATCCAGCCCAAGAGAGGAAGAATGAGGCTTCTCTCCGCTGGTGGAAACATGAGATGGAATTCTGCCCAGTAAAAAGGGGGAGTCCGTGGAGAGGAGTGAATGGAGTCCCACTGCCAGTTTGGTCTGGTGGTGAAGATGCTGGGCTAGAAACCAGGAGATGGAACATTCCAGTCCTTCCTCTGGCATGGAGGTCCAGCAGTGTGTCAGTTGGTTACAATGTTTTGTGCTATTCCTGCTTTTTTTTACACCATTACTCACGAGTTATATAAATTCTCACCTTATCAATCTAGCTTGTGCTTATGTAATATCAATTATTAAACATTCATTTGACTAAACTAATTTTTCCTCATTTTATACGAGATATTCTAAATTTCATTATGGTTTAATCTTATACAGTCATCCAATAGGTTATATATTTTATATTGTATTCTATATCAATCTATTAACTTTTATTATAAAGCTTACTAATCTATTTCTTTACCATGTCTTTTAAAATCTAAACCATTGAATAAAATAAATCCCAAGCAGGAGATCCTATATCACTCCAGACAAGTGGCTGTTCAGCCCATTCTTAAAAACCTCTTCTTAAAACCGTCCAGTGTTGGTGTATTCACCAATGAAGGCAAGTCATCCCACTGGATAATTGTTCCCACTGTCAGGAAATTTCTCCTTAGTTCTAGGTTGCTTTTCTCCTTTGTTAGTTAGATAAACCCTCCAAATGCTGCTGAGGAAGGAAAACAATTGTTCCTCGCTTTTCTGCCCACACGGGAAGGAAAGGAAGCCAAGCTGTCAACTTTCCAACTAGCGAATCCAAAAAAAGGAAACACCCTCAGGAGCTTTGAATCCCCAAAAGTAAAACGTTATTGGATACACCATTTTGGTATTGAAGAATTGAAACCAGCTCTGGTTTTCTCTGCGCAAATGTTTGCTTAAACTTCCCTTCCTCTCCACCCCGGATGATCACATTGTCCAATTATGAAATGTCCTTTTGTTATGGGAACAGGCCACCTCTTTCTCAAGCACCTGCAGTGGTGACCTTGATGGTTGCCCGGCTCTCACTCTCCACACACATATGCTCAGCGTTCTGTTTTCCCCTTCTCTTCTCCCCAACCCCCAGTTCATTGGCAAGTTGAAAAACATTAAGCTTTGAAAGAGGCGAAGCGGTTCAGTCTTGACCCTAGTAGGCAGAAGACCACGCCATCCTGATTATCAAGGCAGAAGAAGGAACTGAAATCTAGAAAGGGATTCCTGCAGCCAGTTTCACTTCCAGACAGTTGGCTTATGTTGAAAAGCCCAGGTAGTGCCTTGAAGGAGGGAGGGGTACAAAACACAAAATTGATCAGGTTCCCTAAGCTCTTCAGTTCATCAACCCCTCTTCAAAGTCTCACACGGTTCAACAACGCCCTTTATTTATTATATGAAAATAATTCAATAAGTAATTAATAGCACTAAACAACAACAATGGAGATGGACAGATGGATGGACAGACTGTGGTCAGCGATTCGGTTTCTCCTCGAGGGATGTTGCTCTTGAACTTGGCAGCTCACAGAAGAAAGAAACCCGACTGATCTTGTATAAAGGTTTTTCTCTTCATTATTTCCTCAGAAATTCCAGGAGATACTTAGATATTAAAAACTGATTGGTTGCTAAGATACTGGAGGACTACAGCAAGGTTTACTTTGGTGAAGGAGCAGAATAATCTTTATTTTTGTCTTGCAGTTCAGCAGTCTTGCTGCTGTAGGCAAAGAAATTTAAATGCCTGGGGAGACAAGTGGCAAGTGATAATATACCACTTAAGACGCCGCTCAATAATAGGCCATTTAATACCTCGTTTGACTGAATCCTTGTCAGGGATGTAGATAGACAAGATCAGGAAACCGACTCCACAGGAAGAGCAGAACTACATTTCATTGAGATCGACGAATAACAACAGAATCTTACAAGCTGGAATGTGTGTTACTTTTCCTCCCTTGTATCCCAGTGCATCAGCCCTTCCAAATGCTATCTTGCTTCCCAGAAATTAAATAATGTTTCAGCCATCTTCACTGACATAGATTATTGCATATTTCCTCTTCCTCTTTAGCCCCAGGCCTCTCTTTCCCATGCACAGAAAACCCAGGACATAATTTGTGGGAAGAAATTGCAAATTTACTTCTCGCCTTCTCTGTCGGCAGCCCCTGTCAAATGGCATCACCCTCACAGCTTCTGCGTGCAGCCAGGCAAGGGTGGGCACTTCCCCCATGTTTCTGCTGCACTGGACTGAGCTTCTTTGTCCCTTTCTGGCCTTCTGTTCTGACCCAAACCTTGTTCCAAGGAAACAAACACCAATGGAGGTAACAGCAATACCTTTTAATGATTCTTTAAGAATTCCGTTCCTTCACGGTTAAAAGGCTATTAAAACTAATTGTCTCTGATAAGAACGAGCCTTGCCAAGGTTCTGCAAGGCTGCCAAGAACACTAGATAAAGTTGCCAAGAAATATTTCAAACACAAAGAGTCTCCAAACACAACCAAGATACATCACAGATGCCCAAAAGGCTTGAGTGCAAAAAATTCTTTGCTTCCTGCAAAGAACTCCGGTTTCTCAGCTGGCTTTTATCTCTGAAGGGAGGGGCCATTACCTTGCAGCCTTACTCCCGAGTCACCCGTGCTGTTGCAGCTGCTCTTTCCTTTGAGCAGCCCTCTGTGCACGCACACTGGGCACAGGCTCCTCGGGGTCCTCTTCATCACTGCTGCCAGCCTCCACAATCTCCGAAGGCAGCACTCCCCTCCCTGATAGGTCTTGCCCCATCCCTGCATCACGCGCAGGCTCCTCATCTGAGTCCTCACTCTCTGAGACCTCAGCTGTCTGCACCTGCTGCTGGTGAACCACAACACTTTCATCCTTCTCAGCTGGTCTTGCAGCCCCAACTCAGATGGCATCGTGTCTGCTCTGAAGGCTGGAGCATTGTGAGGACGCTGATAAGGGATGGAGGATGCCAGAGCAGTCAGCAGGGGCTGGTCCCGAAGTGAGCTGGGGATAGCAGTTCTGCCAATCAAAAAGGTGGCAGAGAGAGGAGAGGAACTTGACTAGCGGGGTTTGGCCAAGGAACCTGGGGGGAGGACTGAGCAAGATCTTGCTTGTACCGAGGGAGCCTTCGCTGCATGCTCACTCTCTGCCCTTTAATGTTGGGAGAGTTTGAGCGTCCAATTAAGTTGGGAAGGGGCTGCAACTGGGGGTCTCCTGGGGGGCCTGGATGCTCCCCAGCTGCAGAATCTGGAGGTTAGAGAGGAGGAACCTTGGGGCAGCAGCGGAACTCAGGCAGACATGGTGGGGTGAGGGGGGGCATGTTTGTCCTTGAGGGCTGGGGATTATGGATGGGGATCTTGGGGCTCTTATTTAATTTCCCTGCTCTTCTCTTTATGTAAAATCCCAGTGGCAGTTGAAACGAGATACAGAAGCATAGCTAAGCTCAGCATCTCTAGTATATAAAACTCAGTGGAACAGTAGAATAAAATAACAGAAAAGGAACAATGAAGGATCGATTTAAGAAAATTGGGGAAGTCAGGATTAAGCATGCAAAGCAATCAATAAGAGGACATAGCATCAGAAAAGAGGGAAGGATGGCATGAAAAACCATGGCCCTTTTATGACTTGTGGACTTCAACTCCCAGAATTCCATAAGTCATCAAGGGTTTATCATTCCCTACCTCTGAGTTAGAGGAAGGCGTCTATCTGCAGTGGGGGGGAGGGGAGGGGAGAAGGTGGAGAAAGAGATAAATTATGATTGGAATCCATGTTTGGAACAAGAGCTTATTTTAAAGCAGGTGTTTGGTTATGTTAAAATTACAAACCATGGTGAAAGAAAGCTATTCATCCCTGCCTGGCTGGTGGATATATTGGCATTATTTTCAGAACAATATGTTTTGTTCCATAGTTTACTTATTAAAACTCTCTCTTTTCCTCTGCAGGTTTTTTCTTCCCAGCGTTCTTTCATTGTTATTTCTGAAGGGTTGTAATTTGTCCTCAATTTTATTCCTAATTAAAAAGTAAAGACCAATGCTATAATGTACAGGGAGCTGAATCAGAAATGAGTTACGTGTTCTAAGTGTTAGCATTTAATTGCTCATTCTTCAAACAATTTTCTCATCTGAAATGTCCCTGGTTAATGATCGCTCATTAAATCCGATTTCAGTCTGTTAGCAGGAGATGCAGCATAAAAGTGGCAGCTCCTTCATCAGCCATGTGCTCCTCCTGGCTCCCCTGCACTTCCACTCCTTGGAGACGAATGGAAAGCTGCCCTTTGCTGCCCTGCCATTTTGCTTTTATTGACCCAGAATAAAATCCAGCTGGGAAGTTCAGATTCATAGGCTGCACATCAGTGTTCCTCCCAGCCATTATTCCATCCGCAGGGTCCACCAGATGTTTTGGTCAACAGTCAAACCAGGGGTTTGTGGACAGGCAGAAGAGTAGCAGCCTTTGCCAGGGAGTTTTACTACAAGCGTGAAGATGAGACTTTCAAGCAGCCAGAGCGTCACTATGTGCACCAAGTCAGGTGCATCGACCTGCCATGACAACCACATCTAGCAGCGCATTCTCAGGAAGATGGCCGTCCCACTGTATCCAGATTCTGCAGGGTGGGAAGGGTCTGGAGGGAGTAGAAGAACATGGATGCTCCTTTGGACAGGGAACAAATGTCTGCAGTGAACCGAGGTATATGCCTCTGAGCTCATGGCCTCAGAACCGAGGCGATCCAAAGCCAGGGGCCACCTGATGGAGCGAGGCCCAGAACCCAGCATCCTCCACCCTTTTGAGAAGACGAGGCTGGTGTCTTTGGAGCAGCCTACCCCTGCCTCCGAGGACGGGTTCAACTGTTGCAAGCGTTTCCTGGTCTGTTTTATTATTCAGAATACAGCTGGGGGGCACCTTGAAGATCTTCTAGTCCAGCCCCTGCTCACCTATGCCATGTCAGATGAATGTCCAGTCTCTTCTTGAAAGATTCCAGTGATGGAGCACCCGTGATTTCTGGAGGCAAGTAGTTCCACTGATTAATTATTTTCACTGTTAGGAAGTTTCTTCGTAGTTTTAGGCTGCTTCTCTCTTTGATTACTTTCCATCCATTATTTGGATGGAAAACAAGTTGACCCGCTCTTCTATTTGACAGCCTCTGAAATATGCTATCATGTCACTCCCAGTCCTTCTTTTCTCCAGACTAAACATACCCAATTCCTGCACCCATTCTTCGTATATTTTAATCTCCAGGCCTTTAATCGTCTTAGTTGCTGTTCTAGCGCATGTCATCCGCTGCTTCCAGCCATGGAAGCTTAGATGCTGCCCAAGGAAGGGCTCCACCATTCCTGACATTAAGCAAATAATGCATGTGTGCTTCCTCCTCTTCTTTCTCCAAATCCTGCAAAGACTAGTCTCCGAGCAAAGCTTTTAGGGGCTTTCATGTCTCAGACTTCAGGCACGCCCACTTGGCTGGGCTGTGGGCTCTGCTGGCTCTTCTCAATCGTTACTGCCAGCAGCTGTGAGCTCCAATTTGTGGTTGGGGAGGGGGGATATCTCCCCCTCCCCCTTATCTCCCACATTACTCCTCAGTCCTGGGCCTATGCTTCAGGAACGGCTGCCATGCCCACCAGTCTAACACAATGGCAGAGGAGACATGACTCATCCCTGGTGCTATGCTGGGAGGCTTGAAAAAGGTTGAAAGCCCATCTAACTGCAAGTTAATTGCAATCTAGTTGAGTCAGTGCTGAGACTTGAAAACAATGGTGACTTGTTTATAGATTGGAACATTCAAACCCTTTTGAGGTGAAAACATTTTGCAGTGCCCTGAGTGCAGGTCTACAAACTCCCCCCTCCCCCATTTCACCCTGGTTGAACCCTCACAGCAAGAAAGTTAGATTAGGCAGAAGGGCCAGTTGTCTTTTTTCTTTCTTTCTTTCTTGCTGAATGATGGAAAGAGCCATGCATTTCATTTAGAAAGAGGAGCCTGTCATGCTTCAAAATCCGAATGCATTTCCCATATTGCTGCTCCTTTGTAATTAGATAGCGTATGAGTCTAATCCTGGCCCTGGTTTTACAGAAGGTAGAAACTGGGTCTGTGCTACCTGTGCAAAGCTAAATAAAGCTGTTTTCAATGCACTTGAAGGGTCTGATTTCAGAAACAAAGAAAAGCCTTAAGCAGATTTAAGAAGACAAATTAGACTGCTGTAAGATCAAAGCCAGCTTAAATTACTTGCTGTGTAGTCTAACAACGCTACTATTCTGTAGAGAGTAAGACTAATCTTCAACATTGCTTAATTTGCGATGTTCAAGATGGTGAAAATAGGGAAAACGTTTGGCAGCACTGCCCATCGAGAGCTATATTTATTTTATATTATTTTTATTATTATTGATTAGGGGCCATCCACTCCAGAAGACTCTTCAGTTGAGTCTACGGGTGACTTTTAGTCTTAAAAAAGGAAGTGGGGAATGCTGGCTTCTAAATCACGGGTCTCCAGCCTTAGCAACTTTAAGCCTTTGCTGGCTGAGGAATTCTGGGAGTTGAAGTCCACAAGACTTAAAGTTGCCAAGGTTGGAGACCCCTGTTCTAAATGACCAGCGAAACCCCTGCTGTGCCAGTATTGACATCCACCATTCCCTCTACCGTTATTTCACCCCAACGAAAATGTTGATTACAGAAGTTGAGTAACAGAATATGGGTGAAGACATGGAAGAAAAATTCAGAAATGGCAGAAATGCATTCCCAGTAGGAGCTGGCAGTTCCTGCCTATGAATTTGCAACAGTTAGAATCATGATAGCGGCTTTCTAGTATTTGTAGGGCTCAACCTATTTTCCAAAGCATCAGAAGGCAGGACAGGAAACAATGGATGGAAACTAATCAAGGAGAGAAGCAACCTGGAATTGAGGAGAAACTTCCTAAGAGTGAGAACAATTAACCTGTGGAATGGCTGGTTTTTGAGAACAGATTGGACAGCCAAATGTCTGGAATGATGCAGGGCAGGGTGGGGTTCAACCAGTGTTACTACCGATTCAGTAGCTACGTTGCCTGACTCGTGCTGTGCGCATGTATAAAACAACCTTAAACTGTGCCACCTGGACAGCTGACAAGTGTTGTGAGCGGGTGTGCAGCGTTTGAAAAGCCTCTTTCTTCCTGGCTTTTTCAACCTCAGCTGTGCTGTGCAAAGCAGCTGAGGTTGAAAAAGCAGGAAATAAAGGACAGGTAAGAGCCCAGGCAGGCGTGTAGGCCAAACAGCAGCAAACACAGAATCGGTCTTTAGAGCTACCGGCTCTATAGAACTAGGCAGAACCAGTAGCATCTCACCCCTGATGCAGGGTCTCCAGCTTGTGCAAGAGGGTTGGAGAAGAAGACCTCCAAGGTCTCTTCCAACTTTATTATTCTATGTTTGAAATTGCTTGATTGGTCTTAAATCAGTTAGATTTGAACAGAGGGCCGGTATTCTTGACTGAAGGTAATCACATCATAAATGGAGCTCCCATTTGCTACAATGACTTCTTGGACTGTATTTTAATTTTTTTTATTACCTTGAATGAAAAACGGGCAATTCTCATCATTTTCAGCCATGTCCCTCTTGGCTGGCCAAGTTCTCGGCATGAGCTCCACAGATCTAGGCTAATTGGGGCTAATTCATTGGACCATCATTCCAGACACTCTTCTAAGTAAATTAAACCAACTAGAGGTACCTGAACACATTTGTAAGTGGATCATAAGCTTCCTAACAGACAGGAAGCAGCAGGTGAAGCTAGGCGAATCACATCCGATACCTGTACAATCAGCACAGGGCCCCCCCAAGGCTGTGTGCTATCTCTACTTCTCTTCTCCCTATATACCAATGACTGCATCTCAAATGATCCATCCGTTAAAATACTGAAGTTTTCTGATGACACAACAGTGATTGGTCTCATTCGAGACAACGATGAATCTGCATACAGACAGGAGGTTATACAACTTGCCTCGTGGTGTAACTGGAACAATCTGGAACTGAACACACTCAAAACCATAGAAATGGTGGTAGACTTTAGAAGAAACCCTCCCATACTACCACCTCTTACAATACTAGACAACACAGTATCAACCGTAGAGACCTTCAAATTTCTAGGTTCTACTATATCACATGACCTAAAATGGACACCTAACATCAAAAATGTCATCAAAAAAGCACAACAAAGAATGTTCTTTCTGCGCCAACTCAGAAAGCTCAAAGTGCCCAAGGAGCTGCTGATCCAGTTCTACAGAGGAATTATTGAGTCTATCATCTGCACCTCTATAACTGTCTGGTTTGGTTCTGCAACCCAACAGGACAGACACAGACTCCAGAGGATAATTAGGACTGCAGAAAAAACAATTACTAACCATCTGCGTTCCATGGAGGACCTGTATATTGCACGAGTCAAAAAGAGGGCTGTGAAAATATTTACAGACCCCTCACATCCTGGACATAAACTGTTTCAACTCCTTCCCTCAAAACGACATTATAGAGCCCTGCATACCAAAACAACTAAGCACAAGAACAGTTTTTCCCGAAAGCCATCACTCTGCTAAACAAAAAGTTCCCTCAACACTGTTCAACTATTACAAAGTCTGCACTACTATTACTGCTAATCTTCTCATCACTCTTTATCACCCATCCCCTCCCATTTGTGATTGTAGGACTGTAACTTTGTCGCTTGTATCCTTACGATTTATATTGACTGTTTCCTAGTATGATTTGATTGTTGATTGTACCCTATGACTATCATTAAGTGTTGTACGTTATGATGCTTGATTCTTAACAAATGTATTCTTTCTTTATGTATACTGAGAGTATTTACACTAAGACAAATTCCTTGTGTGTCCAATCACACTTGGCCAATAAAGTGTTCTATTCTATTCTATTCTATTCTATTCTATTCTATTCTATTCTATTCTATTCTATTCTATTCTATCATCTGAAACTGTACTTTCAATGAGTGGGTAAGACACTTTCCTCCATGGCTTCCCCAGTCCCTAAAGTCCCCTCCCGAGCAGCGTTAAGATGTTTTGTGACTCAGGAATCAGAATCAATTGAAACCTTAGACGGGGAGTAACTGTTGCACTTCTACCAAGAGAAGCTACTAATCCTTCCAACAAGCCAAGAGAAGCCAGGGTGGAAGTTTCGATATTTCTGATGCCAAATTAGGAGATGGGGAGCAACCTGGCCATTTACACAGAGGCTGAGATTCACTGGGATCCAACTCAAATAGAAATAAACTGAATCTCCAACATGAGCCATGGTAAATAACCATAAATTTTACACTAGGACACTAAGAGTACAAATATTTACTTTTCCAGAACTGGAGAGCTGAGGGGAGAGAGAGAGAGGGGGAGAGGGAGGGAGGGAGAGAGAGAGAGAGAAGATTGGCTTCATTCCCAAAGGAGTTGTAGTAATCCAGCCAGGAGTTCATCAGGTTGCCTGCATCCCAAGGCTGCCATCCAAAATGGCTGTTGCTTTGCTTAGCAAAAGGATTTTGCCTGCAGGGGAGATTCGTAGGACGATCGATCAGATCTCCTTCTTTCAGCTGTCTGGTGCTCTTTTCCACCCTGTTAAATGGGGTAGAGCTAGGGTTGTTGATCGATGGCTGTCAGTGACTCTGCAAATTTATGTGCCTACAATGTAACTACAACAAGGGTATCTCAGCATTTGATTACATGCACACTCTCTTTCAGTGAGACTTCAGTACTAGATGCAGACCGAAAAGAAAGAGGAGCCCCCACAATTATTGGAGGTCCCTTTGAAAATAAATTGGTTGGAGTAGTTCTTCTGCGGACCATGGCCTCAATGGAGGACCACAGTAGAAAAGCCTCAGTAATGCATTGAAACTGTGGGAAGCCACACACACACCCCTCCTAGAAGAATGTAATATTTTGAGGAATATTAAAAAAGGTAGAATATTATATTTCCCTAAGGGGGGAATGGAGAAGCATGTTTTTAGAGGCAAAAAGCAACCCCCACTTACCTTAATAGCCCACAGCAGATGCCAGCACTTAAGCGATAAAGAGCTTATTGAAAACTAGATAGCTCTATTCATAGGCCAAGCATATATTGCCAGCAGAAATCTATTTGAGACAGGATATTTTGAAATTCCCTGCAGCAAAGTCTGAACAAAGGCAGATTAGCCCTCACCCAAGAGCCAAAATGGGACAAAAGCCATTAAGCCACAATAGGAATTACCCAACACCCTTCCAGACATTGTATCACCCTCAGAATAGTCCAAACTTCAACCAAACATAGCTCAAACAAACACCTAGGATTTGTACTTTGTCTATAGAGCCAGCCATGACCCCTACATAAACCCCATGGGAGTCTAACAGTAGGCAATAGAATACATTTTCTTGCAGAGGAATAGGAAGCTCAGGTGCAAAGCCCAAGAGAAGGTATAACCCCCTCTCAACTCCATTGTGTCAGCTGCACCAGAACCATGTGCTTGGTGGTTCTGTTCAGCCTCTATGTTTCCAGTACCTCCCTCCCAGCTTGGAACTCAACTAGATGGATATTTCTTCCCACAAAACCAACACAAGCAGGCAATAAACCCAGATCTCCAAACGGAACCTGTTTAAAGACACAGTGCTTGGAGAGAGGGGGAACTGCCACAACATGTAGTAATCAAATGAGCTCAGGCAGCTCATCTGTAAACTTTACCAGTGGTTTTTTTCAGACTTTCAGAGAGGGAAAGTGGCAGAAGATAATTTAAGAGTCTCACCAGTCTGGAACCCACATTACATATCTGATATTAACACAGTTGAGAAAGTGCAGAAATATTTCACAAGAAGAGTTCTCCACTCCTCTACTCATTGCAGAATACCTTATGCCACCAGACTCAAAATTCTAGACCTAGAAAATCTAGAATTAGGCTGCCTTCGGTCCGATCTAAGTATAGTACATAAAATTATCATTGCATTGTCCTACCTGTCAATGAATACTTCAGCTTCAACCATACCAATACAAGAGCAAACAATAGATACAAAATCAAGGTTAATCGCACCAAACTTGATTGCAGGAAATACGACTTCAGCAACCGAGTGGTCAATGTCTGGAATACTCCATCTGACTCTCTGGTTTCTTCCCCAAACCCCAAAAACTTTAACTTTAGACTTTCTACTATTGACCTCACCCCCTTCCTAAGAGGCCTGTAGGGGGCATGCATAAGTGCACCAACATATTGTTTCTTTTATTTTTCTTATATGCATCCATGTATTCATAACTATGTTTTACTTATACCTATTATCTTGTAAGCAATTGACAAATAAATAAATAAGTAAGTAACTAAGTAAACAAACAAACTTTCCAATTGGGTTCATGACTAGACCAATGAAAGACTTTTCTGGCCATTTCAGACCGAAGCCTTAGATAATTGGATCATTCTTCTCTCAGGGGAGGGAAGTTGGTCGGTTCAGAAATGGGCACCACCAAAGGTCCCACCTGACGATAAAATAGATAGCAGTCAGAAAAGTGTAGTTATTGCTAGTAGCTTTGGATTTGCCCCAGCTGTGCAGAGGCCTTTGCTTCTCCAATCTGAGATTTCAGAGGTTGCCTATCTAGCTGAGGTGGGAAGGTGAGCCCCCGGAACTGAAGGTTGCAAAGTCAGGCCAGATCTGGAAGAAGTCAATTCGGGCAAAGCTCAAGTGGGTCATTTATCACTAAAAAAAAGGAAGACCTGGAAGGACTGAAATCTGGCTGTAAAAAGCCCGCTTTCTATTCTCAGTAAAATTCTCTCTGTGTGTATATTTGTGTGTGTGTGTGTGTGTGAGAGAGAGAGAGTTCATGTGCGATAATACGGACATTTGAGACTGTTGCATTCCTGTGCTTCTCCCTGAAGACTTTTTCTTATCAGCAGCTGGTTCGGAGCCTCTTGGCTGCCTCTGGTAGCACAGAAAAGCTGGGTTTTCACCCAGCCTCCCCCTTTTCAGAATCACCTAAAAGAACAGAGAGAGGCCCTTGTGAAAATGACCCTGAAAGATCTCAGGGACTCTTCCCTGTCCATGGGCAGTGAGACCTGTGCCAACCTGAAATGTCTTGCTTCTCCCTCCCTCCCTCCCTCCCTCCCCCAACTGATTTCTCTGTTGTGAGGGCAGATGGTACTACCTGGTTCTGGGATACAGCCAGGGGTGGGCTGCTGGAGGTTGTCAGGGGTTTGGGAGAACCCCTAGCTATGATTCTGCACAGTTAAGAGAACCCTCAAATACCACTCCTGGCTGGCACCCCACCACCCCTCCCAGGAGTCCCCAATTTTAGATGCAGGTAAGTTCAAGGTGCATCCATTTTGGATGCAGCAGGGGTGGGATTCAATTTTTTAAACAACCGGTTCTGTGGGCGTGGCTTAGTTGGTGGGCGTGGCTTGCTGGTCATGTGACTGGGTGGGTATGGCCAACTTGACATCACTCACATCAAGGGGCGCTTCTCCTCGCCTTGTCTCTCATGACAGTGGGGATGCTGTAACGGTCATAAGTGTGAAAAATGGTCCTAAGTCACTTTTTTCAGTGCCGTTGTAAGTTCGAATGGTCACCAGCTTTAGACCAAAACTCAAAAAGGGTATGTAAACTCACGTTTGAATGTCAATCTTTCTAGCTAGGCAAGAAGCCTTGCTGAATGTCACTTGTCATTAAAAGCTTCTTTCTGGCAGCTCTGCTTCATTATTCAATTATTTCTCCAAAGTGCTAACTCCAATAGGGGAGTATTTCCTCCCAACAGCAGTGTAAAAAGCTTAAAATAACCCTTCCCCTTTAAGAAAGTACCAGGAAAAGAAAAAAAAACCTCCTTCGGAGACAGTAAGTCTAGGCTGTCTGCCAAGAATGTAAGAAGGGTGGAAAAGAACAAAAGGAGATTTCTTCCAATAACCGGTTCTCTGAACTGCTTAGAAAGTTAACAACTGGTTCTAGAGAATAGGTGAGAACCTGTAGAATCCCAGAAGTTTGGGCCCATTTCTGGCTTCCAGAGAGCCTGGGGAAACTGTTTTCGCCCTCCCACAGGCTGAAGGAAAGCCTCCGGAGCCCGGGGAGGGCAAAAACAACCCCTCCGCCATGGTGCAGGAGGCCAACTAAGCCATGCCCACCATGGCCACACCCACCCCTCAACCGGGCAGGGGACTGTAGGAAGTTAGCACCCACCCCTCTCCTAGAAAAATTGAAATAGCCTAGGAAATATTAAAAAGGCAGAATATTTCCTCTAAAAAGAGTAGAAACTCCAGAAGCAGAAACTCACCCCCACCTTTGTTAATGGGGGGGCCATTAAGGCCTGGGCCTGAATACTTTACATAAGAAGGAACTCCAGGTAAAAGCTATAGAAATTGCCAAAAGCTCTTTTAAGGGCATAATCACCCAGCAAGGCTAGGACCAAGCATGGAACTCAGGACAGCCTACAAAGTTAAGACGCCCGCCCCTGTGAGTCTGATAGCCAATGGGATTCATTTCTTACACAGGAACAGGAAACACTAAGGTGGGGCCCAACAGAGGTTATATAAGGGTCCTCTCAGCATCTTGGTCAGCCCTTCTTCCCTTTTCTTCTCACCTTGAAGCATGTGATCAGACTTCTCTGGAGCTCCAGGCCATGTGGCCCTGTCCACCATTAAACCTTCCAAACAGCCTCCATGTTTCCAGTGTTTTTCCCCACTTGGAACTGAACCCAGAAGGATATTTCTTTCAACAGGACCCACTGCTAAAATTTGCTAAATTCTCAGCTGCAGAAAGGCCTCCATGTCCCACAGTGGGAGAAGGGGTTCTGGGTCTGGCTCCTTCATTCCAACGTCTGTTGCACCCACAGGGAGATCAAAAGGGAGCAACTCCCCAAACAGGCTAATTCTTCATCCCCAACTTTCATTCCCCCTGCAAGGAGGTTGGTTCTTCGGGTGAAAGGATGAAACCTCTCTCAACATCCCGCCTCCCAAGTCTTAATTCAGATGCCCCTCTCCCTGACATGGCCGATGGGACTATCGAAAGTCCACCTCAAGGACGGGTCTTGGGATCCAGAGAGGTGGCATGGCCATTCCATGAAATGTTTGGGGAGGGGGAGGGGGAGGGGTACTCAACTGTTTTCTTTTATTTTTAGATTTTTAATGGGGTTAGGGAGGGATGCCACGGGTATGGGGAGGGAGGTTGGGAGGAGGGTGAGGGATAGATTTTTAGTGGGGTTAGGGGGTGGGGGTTTGGGGTGAGCCAAGCCAGTGAGTATGCCTGGGGGGACCCGGGGGACCATGGGTTGGGGGGGCAACCAGGGTCAGAACTACCAAGGGTGGACCTTATTGGCACCATAAGTGGGAGGGGCAGATATGGCTGGGGGTAGAGGGTCATATCAGGTTAGGGGATCGCGTGCCCGCTATCTCCAAGCGGTAACACGCTCCGACCCTCTCGTCCCTTCTTACAGGCCTGGTTGTGCAGAGTCTCAGGCCCTGAGCACCCGGCTGATGTTATGCAATGCCAGGTCCATTATGAATAAGGCCCCCCTGATTTTTGATTTGATACAGGATGAAGGCGTGGACATGGCAGGGGTCACCGAAACCTGGTTGGGCCCAGTGGAGGGTCTCCCCCTGGTAACGATGTGCCCACCAGGTTTCCAGGCATTTCATCGGCCAAGGGCTCAGGGTAGGGGTGGTGGAGTGGCGGTAATTATTAGGGAGGATCTATGTCCTAGGGAGGCCACTGTACCTCAGATGGCAGGCTGTGAGTCCCTCTTTGTGAAGTGGGGTCAGGGTGGGCAGATGGGTCTTTTGATAACATACCTGGCTCCCTGCTACGTATCATCGGCCCTGCCCGGGCTCCTTGGGGTAATAGCCGAGCTGGCGGTGGAGACACCCAGACTGCTAGTTATGGGTGACTTCAACCTGCCTTCGCTCGGTGAATCCTCTGGGGTGGCCCGAGAGTTCTTGGCCTCCATGATGGTCCTGGACCTGACCCAATTAGTTTCTGGACCCACTCACACGGGAGGACACATGCTGGACCTGATTTTCATCTCTGGACATTGGTTGAATGATCAGTTAGGGGATATAGTTGTCAAACCTTTGTCATGGTCTGATCATTCTCTCCTTAGACTAGACTTCTGTACCGCCAATCCGCACGGCAGGGAGGTGGAGCCGAGGAGATGGTTCCACCCCAGATGCCTGATGGATTCTGAACGGTTCCAGATGGAGCTTGGGCCATTACCTGAAACTCTGGCTCATAACTCAGCCACAGACTTGGTAGCCGCCTGGGATATACTGGTAGTTGAGGCTCTGGATCGAGTTGTGCCTTTGCGACCTCTGACCCGGCAGAGATCTCGCTCGGCTCTGTGGTTTACGGAGAAGCTGAGGAGATGAAATGCTGGAAAAGACATCTGGAGGGCGTCTGGAGGGCCAGTCGTGCCGAGTCCGACCGAACACAGGTTAGGTCCTATATTAGGACCTACCTAGTGGCGATAGAGGCGGCGAAGCGTTCTCACTTCTCCGCCCTTATTGCATCGGCAGAAAATCGACCCGCCGCCCTTTTTAGAGTAACCCGTTCCCTGCTTGGGCCGGGAGCAAGGGATGATCTCTTGCAGGGAACGGGCAGAGGAGTTTTCACGATTTCTGCCCGATAAAATTGCTCAGATTCGGGCCGGGTTGGACTCTAGTTGGGAGGTTCTGGGGCGAGTCTTGAGACGGTTATCTGGGATGAGTTCGACCCTGTAACCGCCGAGGGCATAGACAGGTTGCTGGGGCGGCTGAATGCCACCACATGTTTATTGGACCCTTGCCCCTCCTGTTTGGTCTCTACCACCAGAGAGGTGACGCGGAGTTGGCTCCAGGGAATTGTTAACGCTTCTTTGATGGAGGGCTCGCTGCCCACTGCCTTGAAAACGGCAGTGGTGCAACCCCTCCTTAAGAAGCCCTCCCTGGACCCAACTCTCTTGAACAACTATCGTCCTGTCTCCAACCTTCCCTTCGTGGCGAAGGTTGTTGAGAGTGTGGTGGAAGGTCAGCTTCCCCAGTACCTGGATGAAGATACGTACCTGGATCCCTTCCAATCGGGCTTCAGGCCTGGACATAGTACTGAAACGGCATTGGTCGCATTGGTTGATGATCTCTGGAGGGCCCGTGACAGGGGTTATTCCTCTGTCCTGGTCCTATTAGACCTATCAGCGGCTTTTGATACTATCGACCATAGTATCCTATTGCGGCGGTTGGGGGGGTTGGGGGTTGGAGGCACCGTGTTGCGGTGTTTCGCCTCCTTCCTCTCCGACCATCTGCAATTTGTGTTGGCGGGGAGGGGAGAGATCCACCTCTAGGCCCCTCGATTGTGGGGTGCCTCAGGGGTCGGTCCTCTCTCCTCTCCTGTTCAACATTTATGTGAAGCCACTGGGGGAGATCATCCGTGGCTTTGGGGTGAGGTGTCATCTGTACGCTGATGATACTCAGCTTTACATCTCCACCCCAAGCCACCCCAACGATGCCATGGAGATCATGTCCCGTTGTCTGGAGGCCGTGCGGAACTGGATGGGCGGGAACAGGCTCCGACTCAACCCTTCCAAGACTGAGTGGCTGTGGTTTCCGGCGTCCCGATATAGCCAGATAGTGCCATCGCTGGCTATTGGGGGTGAGATTTTGCCCCCTTCAGAGAGGGCTTGCAATCTGGGTGTCCTCCTGGATGTACAGCTGTCTTTGGAAGACCATATTACGGCCGTCTCCAGGGGGGCGTTTCATCAGGTTCGCCTGATTCGCCAGATGCGGCCCTTTCTGGATCGGGATGCCTTACGCACAGTCACTCATGCCCTGGTCACCTCCCGACTGGACTACTGTAACGCCCTCTACATGGGGCTCCCGAATGGGAGCATCCGGAGGCTTCAACTGGTATAGAATGCGGCCACGCGGGTGGTTATGGGGGCGTCAAGGTTCTTGCATGTGACGCCCCTCCTGCACGAGCTGCATTGGTTGCCAGTGGCCTCTCGGGTGCGCTTTAAGATTTTAGTGTTAACTTTTAAAGCGCTCCATGGCATCGGACCAGGGATTTCAACCTGCCTTCTGCCGGCGGGGCCCCAGGGGATTGCTCGGGAGTTCATGGCTTCCATGACAGCCATGGGCCTGACCCAGTTAATTCGGGACCCTACTCACTTGGGGGATCACACCCTGGATCTGGTTTTTGTCTCTGATCAGTGGCAGAGTGATCTGGGTATAGGGGATATAGTTGTAGAGCCCCTGTCATGGACTGATCACTCACTCCTGAGGCTCGACTTCCTTTCCGCACTCCCCCGGCCGCAGGGAGGCGGGACCGACAAAATGGTACCGCCCCAGGTGCCTGATGGACCCAGATAGGTTCCTGATGGAGCTTGGGCCATTTCCCGAAGCTCACACACACGACTCGGTTGAGGGCTTGGTCGCCACCTTGGGATAGAGTGGCTGCTGGGGCCCTTGACCGGGTCATGCCCTTGCGGCCTCTGACCCGGTGCTGATCCCAGGTGGCTCCTTGGTTTTCTGAGGAGCTAAGGGAGATAAAGCGCCAGGAAAAGACGCCTAGAGAGTAATTGGAGGGCCAGCCGCTCTGGGTCTGACCGAACACTATTACGATCTTATATTAAGACGTATTTAGTGGCGATAAGGATGGCGAGGAGGTCTTACCTCTCCACCCTTATTGCGTCCGCGGAAAACCGCCCAGCCTGCCCTGTTTAGGGTGACCCGCTCCCTTCTGGAGGTGGGAGCGCAGGAGGATCCCTTGCAGGGGCGGGCTGAGGAGTTTTCTAGGTTTCTGCAGGACAAAATCACTCAGATCCGGGATGACCTGGACTCTGACTGGGCATCTCCAGGCGGGGGGGCGGGGGTGGATGTCGGAGAGGTCATTTGGGTTGAGTTTGATTCTGTTACCTTGGAGGATGTGGACAGGATACTGGGGGGGCTTAATGCCACCACTTGTTTGTTGGACCTGTGCCCCTCCTGGCTGGTCTTGGCCACTCGGGAGGTGACACGAGGCTGGTTCCAGGGAATTATAAATGCTTCCTTGAGAGAGGGGCTTTTACCCGCTGCCTTGAAAGAGGCAGTGGTGTAGCCCCTCCTCAAGAAACCAGTCCCTGGATCCAGCATTATTATCAAACTATCGTCCAGTCTCCAACCTTCGCTTTGTTGCGAAGGTTGTTGAGAGCGTGGTGGCACGTCAGCTCCCTCGGTACCTGGATGAAGCGAGATATCTAGACCCCCTCCAATCGGGTTTCAGGCCTGGGCACAGCACAGAGACGGCGTTGGTCGCGTTGGTGGATGATCTCTGGAGGGCCCGGGACAGGGGTTGTTCCTCTGTCTTGGTCCTGTTAGATCTCTCAGCGGCTTTTGATACTGTCGACCACAGTATCTTATTGCGGCGGTTGGAGGGGTTGGGGGTGGGAGGCACCGTGTTGCGGTGGTTCACCTCCTTCCTCTCTGACTGTTTGCAATCTGTGTTGACAGGGGGGCAGAGGTCGGCCCCGAGGCCCCTACTGTGTGGGGTGCCTCAAGGGTCGGTGCTCTCGCCCCTGCTGTTCAACATTTATGTGAAGCCGCTGGGTGAGATCATCCGTGGCTTTGGGGTAGAGTTCCATCAGTACGCTGATGATACTCAGCTGTACATCTCTACCCCGGGCCACCCCAACAAAGCCGTTGAAGTGATGACCCGTTGCGTGGAGGCCGTGCGGAGTTGGATGGGTCATAACAGGCTTCGTCTCAACCCGACCAAAACCAAGTGGCTGTGGTTTCCTGTGCCCAGATACAGCCAGCTTGTTCCTTCGCTGGCCGTGGGGGGAGAGGTTTTGACCCCCGTGGAAAGGCACGCAATCTGGGTGTCCTCCTGGATGTACGGCTGTCTTTAGAAGATCATATTGCAGCCGTCGCCAGGGGGGCCTTTTATCAGATTCGTCTGATTTACCAGTTGCGGCCCTTTCTAGATCTGGGCGCACTTCGCACAGTCACCTCCGCCCTCGTCATCTCCCGCTTGGACTATTGCAATGCTCTCTACATGGGGCTCCCCTTGAAGAGTCTCCGGAGGCTGCAGTTGGTTCAGAATGCGGCCGTGCGGGTGATCGTGGGTGCCCCTCGGAGCTCCCATGTAACACCACTTCTCCACAGGCTGCACTGGCTTCCTATGGCCTTCTGGATTCGATTCAAGGTGGTACTGACTGTATTTAAAGTGCTCCATGGCTCGGGAACTGGGTACTTACGGGACCGCCTGCTGCCATCAACAGCCTCCCGCCGCCCAGTACGCTCCCACAGGGTTGCCCTCCTTGGGGTGCCGCCGCCTGATTGTTGTCGGCTGGCGGCCCCAAGGGTGCGGGCCTTCTCTGTGGGGGCCCCCTCCCTGTGGAATGATCTCCCCCCAGAGATACGGGCCATGACTGACATCCTGACCTTCCGGCGTGCAGTTAAGACCTTATTTTTCCAGCAGGCCGGCCTGGCCCAGTAAATGGTTTATTGATTTTAATCTAATTTGGTTTTAAATTTTTAAATCTTAATTTTAATTAATCCTGGAATTTTAAATTTTTGTATTTCGTAATTGATGGGATTCGGCCGGATTCGTATATTTAATTCGTTTTTAAACTGTATATATTCTGTGTTTTAGTAGGCTGTACACCGCCCCGAGTCCCTTTTTGGGAGAGGGAGCGGTATAGAAATTTAATTAATAATAATAATAATAATAATAATAATAATAATAATATTTACAAGACCGCATTCTGCCATTTTCCTCTCACCCTCCGGTACGCTCTCACAGGGAGGGTCTCCTGTGGGTCCCGTTGGCATCTATGTGCCGGCTGGTGACCCTGAGGAATAGGGCCTTCTCTGTGGGGGCGTCTGCCCTCTGGAATGGATTGCCTCCGGAATTACGGACAGCCACGGACCTGGGGACCTTCAGGTGTGCCTTGAAAACCTGGTCTTTGACCAGGCCGGCTTGGGATGATTTTAGTTCTGAGTGTTTTATTTTTTATTAAATTTTAGGGTTTTAGGGAAGGGTTTTAATTATTTACAGCCAGGGTCTTAGTTTAATTTAGTTTTATTTTTTCACATATTTATTGTTTTAATTGTATGGCTGTGCACCGCTCCAAGTCCTTCGGGAGAGGAGCGGTATATAAATAATATTTATTATTATTATTATTATTATTATTATTATTATTATTATTATTATTATTATCATTATCATTATCATTATCATTATCATTATCATTATCATTATCATTATCATTATCATTATCATTATCATTATTATTGGGTGACTGTCTGTTCTGGATGCAGCCAAACACTCTGTGGGGCATCTGGACTGACATTAGAGCCAAGCCATGCCCCTTCTTGGGGGGGGGGAGGGACACCCTTGCCAGAGGTCCTCCCCAGTGACCGCCTCTCATGGATCCTGCAGAGACCCTTTCTGAGTCCAGCAAGAAGCACCTGATTCTTCCCTAGGACGATAGAAGGATGATTGCAATTGCTCATGTGGGAAAAGATTTAAATGGTGGGTGGGTCAATGGAGGGAGGGAGAAAATGGGGCACAGAGATCCTTCTGATCTCTAAAGGAAGCAAATGGCAGCCAGATCCTAACAACTGGATGCAGACTTCTTATTAAGAAAAAGTCATAACCAGCCTACAAACTGTAGTGTGAAGTCTTTTTATTTGATCCGACAACAATGTCAACACCATAGAAGATCAGGCTCTCAATTGACCGAGCAGAACCTGCCTGCCTGGTGCCACCTGGCCCAGGGCCAGAGGAAAACATGGACTTTGAGAAAAGCCAAGAGCCACCTGCCTCCTCCTGGCTCCTCAGTGGCTGCTTAGGATGCCATGGTGACCCAGCCTTGCTCAAGGGAAACTGTTACTGGGATCCAGGCTGCGGCCTCCTGTGGTCATCCTCCCACTTGATGGCTCCATCTGTCCTCCATGAAGCTGTGCTTGCAAACTGCCTGGGAATCTCAGCTGCTTCTGAGTAGGGCAGCCTGATGGGCAGCTGGTTTGGAGGTCTCTCCTTAAGTCAATATTTCTCTTGTTTTTTTTCTTCTCTTAGGACCCCCGGCTTCCCCCTGAACATCCCCCAGGAAAAGATGCTGCTTTCAAGAGTCACATGGGTTCTTTGAAAAAACGTTTGGGAATCAGATACGATGCTCTGCAAAGCTCTGTTAACAGTTGCTAAGGCATTTTAAAACAAAATAAAATCCATGGCGCATGGAGAAAAGTAATGAACTTCAACAGCAGATTAAGGCTCATGTTCTGTCACCATTATTTATAGTCTCGAGTCATCCGCATCGAGAGGAAACCAAGGGATGCCAAAAGGACAAGAGTGACATCATCTTGCTGCTCTGATGTCTGAGGTCAAAATGTAGGCTGGGGTATTTGCATGATGAGATCGTGTGCATGTTTGATCACTGATGCTAATCCCTGCTTGAGCCGGCGAACTCAGGGAAGCGAGAAGTTGCAGAGCCTTAAAGAAAGTGTTGCTAATGCTAATAAGTGGATAAGAACAGATTCTTGGAAACTGCAAGAGTCCATTAAGCCCCTCTGCATTGTTTTAGAGGATTCTTCCCAGTTTTATTGCCACCTGGGCTGAGTTAGCCTTCATCAGATAAGCTACAAACAGGCTTCTATCTCTTCTATCTTGCTTATGTCTCCTGCCCCTTCCCCTATATCCCTAGTCATTCTCTCCAGAATTTCTTACACATCTCTCCCATAAAAGAAAACGATCTGCAGAGGGGGGTGTTATGGTGTTACGCCTCCCACTCCAATCTGGATGTTGGTTTGGTGGACCAACTCATCTTAAGTCTTAAGCTGAACCGGGGCCTGCAACCTTAAACACTCAAAGAGCCATTTGGACCCGTTTCCCACAGGAAAAAAAACAACACTGGGAGCCACAAAACCTGGCCAACTTGACATCCACCCCTCCTACCCAAACACATGACCCTGTAGCCATGCCTATCCAGCAGGTCATTAGGGCAGAGAACTGGTTGTTTAAAAACACAGTGGTGGGGCAGGAGGTGCACAGGATTCCAAAGAAAGAAGATTACTCACCTAATCCAAAAAGAAACCCCAACCAAAATCCAAGACAGAGAATAAGAAAATGGCAAAGCCCTCCTCCCATATATAAAAGGCACTACAGACAAAATCAGCAAGATCCTCCAAAAACACAACATTAAAACAGCATTCTGCACAAACGGAAAAATATCCACCATCCTAAGAAACCCTAAAGACAAAATTTTGGTAGAAAATGAAGGAGTATACGAAATCCCGTGCACCTCCTGCCCCACCACATACATCGGACAAACTAACAGAAGAATAAGTGCACGCATTGAAGAACACAAGAACTCAATCAAAAAAGAAGAACCAACGTCTTCCCTGGTCCAACACCTCAAAGCCACAGGACATAAGACTGACTTTAAAAATACTAGAACCATCACCAAAACCGAACACTTCAACAACAGAATAATCAGAGAAGCCATAGAGATAGAAAAATGCCCACACAGCATGAATAAATGAGATGACACCTCCCGCCTACCAGCCATTTGGAAACCCGCCCTCATTAACAAACGAGTACCTAACATGAAGAAGGACACCAGACCCACACCCACGAGGGCCACACAAGAAACTACCACCACACTTCCACGTAGAAAGTAGACTCACACTCATACAGAAGATGAAACATGACCACGGACCAGAAGCCGTACCACAGCTGCATCACTACCTGCTTCAACCCCCCCCAACCCATACATGAAGGGAACTGACTACCCACCATGAAGATGTGGCATGACCACGAACACAAAGCAAAACAACAGGATCACAGCTCACCAGCTCAAATCCCCCAGCAACTAAGACTAACCTGAGTACAACCAAACCCCCACCGGAACAGAACACACCCCCAGCCAATCAGAACACAGCCAATCCCCCAACCAATCAGAACACAGACAAACCCCCAACCAATGAGAACACGCCCCCAGCCAATCAGAATACAGCCAAGCCCCCACCCAATCAAGTCACACCCCCAGTAGCAGTTAAAAGGAAGAAACAGCTGCAAGCTCACATTACTCTGAGAAGCACAAGGCCGAAGACGCAAGCCTGAAGATGAATGAGACTTCATCGAAACGTCGCCTAGATATTTCCAATTCTACACGGGAGAAAACCCGAAGAACCAAAGATCGATCGATCTATCTATCTATCTATCTATCTATCTATCTATCTATCTATCTATCTATCTATCTATCTATCTATCCATCCATCCATCTCTATCTATCTATCTATCTATCTATCTATCTATCTATCTATCTATCTATCTATCTATCTATCTATCTATCTATCTATCTATCCATCCATCCATCCATCCATCCATCCATCCATCCATCCATCCATCCATCCATCCATCCATCCATCCATCCATCCATCCATCCATCCATCCATCTATCTATCTATCTATCTATCTATCTATCTATCTATCTATCTATCTGTCTCCCCCTCTTTCCCTTTCTATCTCCCCAATTCTCTGTCTCTCTCTCTCTGTGCATCTCTTTATCTTTGTATCTCTCTCTCTCTCTCTTTTGGCTTAGTCTCTTGTGGAATCCCACTAAGTGCTCATGGATCCTCAGGTGCTGTGCAAAAGAAAAAAAAAGATACAAGATAAGACAAGAAGGAAGAAAGGAACGAGCGAACAAACGAATGGACAGATATTTACAGGCACACAATAAAATTGCACAATAAACATTTCAAGGAATGGAAGACATAATTCCTTTTAATCATCTGTGACTAACATATATTGATAAGTTATTGGTTTGTAAATTGCTGTAACATCAATTCTGGCAACCACTGAATAGTTGGGACCATATGTTTATTTTTCCTATGCTGAAAAATAAATCTTCTAGCTCCAAGCAAGAAGTGCAGAAAATTCATTTTCTTTGTCCAGATGCCAACTTCCATATGATAAGGATAAACTTCAGAAGAATATGAACATCTGAAAATATTGAAATCTCAGAGTTGAGTTAATGCATGCAATAACTTATTTCCCAAATGGACCAATTGTTGTGCACCGTAGAAACATCTATTTAAATAAAGCATGCATTTCACCGTATCTCCTGCAACACAATCATGTACTCATCATTTTTCTGCATAAATAAAATGGAGACTAATCAATCTGGAGCTTTATTATTACTATTTTAAAAATGCATTCTAACATCTATTGAAGTTTTTGACATTTTTAGTAACTTTTTTAATTGAAGAAAACATACCAAAAAAGAAAAAAGAAAGAAAAGAAATGAATACACAAAGAGACATTTTGTGTGTGTGTGTGTATGTATGAGTTTTATTAAGACTAAATAAATAAAAAGTTATTAAACATGTGTGATTTTTGGTAATTTCTATTTGGATAACTTTGATTATTGCTGTACGCTAAATAAATGCATAATATACTTACATATTTAATACTTTTAAAAATTATTTTGGCAAATATTTACCATCCCTTTTTCTTTCAGAGAAATCTTTCATAGAATAACAGAGTTGGAAGAGACCTTGGAGGTCTTCTAGTCCAACTCCCTGGCTCAAAAGAAGTCCCTGTATTATTTCAGACAAATGGCTGTCCAATCCCTTCTTGAAGTCCTCCTGTGATGAAGCACCCACAACTTCTGGAGACAAGCTGTTCCACTAATTATTCTCACTGTCAGGAAATTTCTCCTTAGTTCCAGGTTGTTTCTCTCCTTGATTAATTTCCATCCATTGCTTCTTGTCCTGCCTACAAGAAATAACTTGACTCCCTCTTCTCTGTGGCAGCCCCTCAACTATTGGAAGGCCGCTATCCTGTCTCCCCTGGTCCTTCTCTTCCCTAAACTAGCCAGGCCCAGTTCCTGCAACCGTTCATTGTATGTTTGAGCCTCCAGTCCCCTAAAATCATCCTGGTTGCTCTTCTCTGCACTCTTTCTAGGGTCTCAACATCTTTTTTACATTGTGGAGACGCAAACAGGATGCAATATTCCAAGAGTGGCCATAATTAAGTCTTTGTAAAATTTGCACTCATACTTCATGTAATCTTGATTCTATCCCTCTATTAATGCAGCTTGGAATTGCATTCACTTTTTTGGCTGCTGCTACGTACTGTTTGCTCATATTTTCCATGCTGTTCATATTCTTCCCTTTTAGTCTCTCACTTCTATACTGATGACAAGGTTTCTCTTTACCAGTGATGTGCCAGATTGATCGTCACCACTTCAGCAACCACTTATATTTTCTGGGATCATATCTAATAAAAATATTTACGTTTCCAATTTTATTTTCAGAATTTTCTGAATATTTTGGTGTCATCCTATGCAGTACTTTGGAGTTATTTTCTCTAATCACAACCACATATGGCAAAATGTTCCTCCTTTCTGTTGTGGTATTTGTAACGTTTATTGCTCTATGATTTACTCATCTTGGCCACTTTTATTTTTTAATCGAGATCCAGCGGAGTAATCAGTTCGTGTGTGTGTGTGTGTGTGTGTGACAGAAATGGCATTTTTTTCCTTCCAGACTTTACAAATTCACTTCTGTTTCTACTTTAAAAAATGCGAGAGTATTGAGAAAGATAAATGTCTTCCAATAGCTTCTTGGAATTGGCTCAGAGTAATCCTGTATATTTAAATATATATATCTACCCCATCTGGAACATTTCTCTATGAAACCTTAATTAGGAAAGAAGTGTCCAAAAATATATTCCATCAGAAGTTGTACATGGAATATATTTTTGCACATTTTTAAGTGCAAAGCCAGATAAGTGCAGTGGGCTCACTCAAATCAAAGATAAGGTCTTTTTGCAAGTAAGTCTGAGTCCTGTTGACATGCCCATGTTGGCTTCCTGATAGCAACATGGACATGGCTTCTTGTTGCCTTCCTGTGGAGTTGTTCTTCTCATCTTCTGTATACCTTTTTCTGCTTATTTCTAAACAGGGGTGGAAAAGTCAAGGAACCTACAACATAGAATAATAGAGATGGTGAGACCTTGGAGGCCTTCTGGTCCAACCCCTTGCTCAATAGGAGACCTATAGGAGACTATTTCAGACAAGTGGCTGTCCAGTCTCTTTTTAAAAACCCCAAAAACTTTAATCTTAGACTGTCTACTATTGACCTCACCCCCTTCCTAAGAGGCCTGTAGGGGGCGTGCATAAGCGCACCAACGTGCCTACCGTCCCTGTCCTATTGTTTCTTTTATTTTTCTTATATGTACCCATTTCATGTATTCATAACTATGCATATATTTATACATATTATCTTGTAAGCAATTGACAAACCAAATAAAAAAAAAAACTTTAACCTTAGACTGTCTACTATTGACCTCACCCCTTTCCTAAGAGGTCTGTAGGGGGCGTGCATAAGCGCACCAACGTGCCTACAGTCCCTGTCCTATTGTTTCTTTTATTTTTCTTATATGTACCCATTTCATGTATTCATAACTATGTATATACTTATACCTATTATCTTGTAAGCGATTGACAAATCAAATAAATAAAACAAATAAAAATAAAATAAATAAAGCCTCTAGTGATGGAGCACCCACAACTTTTGAGGGCAAGCTATTCCATTGGTCGATTGCTCTCAACCATTAGGAAATTTCTCCTTAATGCTAGGTTGCTTCTCTCTTTGGTTAGTTTCCAAACATTGTTTCTTGTTTTGCTTTTTGCTGTTTTGGAAAATAGTTTGACCCCCTCATCTTTGTAGGAGCCCCTCAAATCTTGGAACACTGCTATCATGTCTTTCCAAGTCCTTCTTTTCTTTTGACTATACATACTCTACTCCTACAACCGTTCTTCCTATGTTTTTGCCTCCAGCCTGCTGATCATTCTTGTTGCTTTTCTCTGCATTCTTTCCAGAGTCTCAACATCTCTTTTGTATTGTGGTGACCAGAACTGGATGCGGTATTCCAAGCGTGATCTTATTGTGAAGGTAAACGAAAATGGACCTTTCAGAGAGAATAAACTCCCCTTCCTCCAATTTTTAGAGGCAAAAAGCATGATCTTTTGCAAGAATGAGGGTAGAGAGGTCAGGTTAGCCTTAGAACGCTGACAGGTCAGCAACAAAGGCAAAAAATAACCTTGGAAAATTGGGCTGGAGGGATCATCCACAGTTCTCTAGCTGAAAGGATCTGAATGGAGATCTCTCCAGGCCAGCACACACAAGGAGACCTGAGAACAAAATGCTGTAGCCTGATGACAGATCTGATGTAAGAGATGGTCCACCTTTAATGAGCAGCAGACAAACAGCAGGGCAAGACAGACTATTTGCTGCCCATCAACATGATCGTACTCTGGGCTGTCTGTGGGATCCAATGTTTTAAGCTGTTTTTATGTTTTTCCTAGTTTTGTTCATTGCCCAGAGAGCACTGGAGTTGGGCAGCCAATACATTAAAATAAGTCACTAAATAAAATAAGGCAAGGAGGAAAGAAAGGAATTACTTCATTTACAAAGGTTTGGATAAATTAGTTGTAACATAGTTGGAATAGAAAGTAAAACCTGGCAGACTGTACTTCAGAAATAATGATTCATGTGGGACTGGTATGACCTAATAACAGTTTTGGTTCAAAAGTTCAAAGGCTACTAGATGACAGCTGTTTTAATCCTCCAAGTTTATCATAAAAAAGATTGACTGAACTGGGCAATGAATCTGAATGCACATTTTCCTGGCAAATTGAAAAAAATGCACCTCAGATACTTCTAGAGAGAAAAATATTCATAATACTGCAAGGGATCCACCACACAAACCATTATAGCATTGCTATTCTTAAGATAAGAAAAAAGAGAATAACCACAAAATCTTGTCCTCCAGGGCCAGATAAACAAACCTAGGACTCAAAAACATTACAGATTTCAGGAAGGTATCTTTAAAGCTAGTTTGGGATAAGTACAAAATCTTGGAAACTGTAAGGACAAATTCCAGCCTCAGCTATAGTCAGCTAATTATGGTGGAAGTGCTTTATTTCCAGGTCCTTCACATCTGCACTGTGTTGCCTATTCTCAAATAAACCAAGTTCCTCATTCTTCATCTTCTTTCTACAATTTTACAAAAAAGGAGCAGAGACTACCACAAGTAGTTTCTGCTCATCTTGCTTGGAAACTAATCAAGGAGAGAAGGAACCTGGAATTAAGTCAAAACTTTCTAATAGTGAAAACAATTAACTAGTGGAATAACTTGCCTTCAGAAATCATGGGTGATTCATTACTGGATGTTTTTAAGAAGAGACTAGACAGCAATTTGTCTTAAATGGTTTAGGATCCCCTGTTTGAGCAGAGGATTGGACTAGGTGACCGACAAGGTCTCTTCCATCTCTATTCTGTTCTATTAAGTTCCAAGGAGGTTGTGAATTTCCAGAAGGTACAAATTCCAGAAGTTGTGTGTACTCAATCACTTTAAGAAGAGATTGAACAACCGTTTGTCTGAAATGATACAGGATCTCCTGCCTGAGCAGGTGGTTTAGACTAGATGACCTCCAAGGTCCCTTCCAATTCTGTTAGGTCTTCGTCACAGAGGCCCACAAACTGATTGAAGAGGGAACTGGAGCACCACAACCTAGATTCTTCAAGAGGCCGAGTAAGCACACATGGAAAGCATTGAAAAGATGTCAGGGATTGAAGAAAGCTACAGATGAGGAGACTGAAACATTCCACACCAACGGCACTCAGAATCTTGTCAAGACACAACAAAGAAACAGAGGTGAATGTGTTGGGAAACATTTCCTATTGGTTTGCATCCAGATGGAAAAACGGATGGGTGAAAGTTGTCTTCTCCAAGACAACAAATAAAATATCTTCTGGAATTCTTCTTGGTAACTGAGGCCAAGAGAGCCAATACACTTAACCAAAAGTGATTACGACAAAGATGCTGACTCTAATTAGGAAAGTGGTTGGAAAGCTTTTGACCTGATCCATAGGGACCATGATGGAATTATATGGTAAAAGATGGGCATACTTAGTAACCAAAGGTGTTTCAATTGGAGTGAAGGGTGTAGGCAGATAGCTGAGGGGCACTTCACAATGAGATCTCTGGTTGCCATAAACAGGAACCTTGAAAGGTTATATGGATGCAGACCAGGCTGAAGACAAGGCAGATTGTAAGCCCACATGCAGAGAGACAAGGAAAAATGTTGTTGCCTTCTCGTGCACTGCATATTTGCAGCAGAAGTATTATAAAAAGCTGAGTGCCTACACAAATTGGTAATGGATTTGGGAATAAAAGAGTCTAATTATATCCCTGTTTGAGGACAAGCAAAGATGCATTCAGCTCTCCCAAATGAAGAACATTATATACAGAATAAAGTCCACATAATTACATATCACATGCTCAAAAAGAATGATTCACTGAAATGGAATTCATCGGAAGAGATGCTGGCAGAAACCTTCATTAAACCTTTGACCAGAGACTGACACACAACGTCTAAGAAATGATGGGAGTTGTGGATTGATAGCTAGTGAGAAGGAATGTTGGTGTCACTTCATTGCTCCTCTTGATCTGTTGACCAAAGGTGGAAGAAGGCTGCCAGTGGAGAGTTAAGGCCTTCCTCTCTGCTCCCTCTTTTTCATTCTGTTTTAGTCTAAGACAAAGCTATTGATCTTGGGTTCCTTCAGCCTTTCTTCCCACGAACACATCATACAGCCCTTGGTTCTTCTCTTGGTAATTGGTTGGTTCATTGGTTTCGCACATCTGTTTCCTTAATTAACCTCCTTCCCTGTCACAGTAATCAGTGCTCGGGTCAGATTCTTATTCTTGGCGATGCTCATATGGATGCACAAATCTTTTCCCACCACGGGGAAGAAGAATAATGGCAGCTTCCAATCCTCTGGCTGGGGCAGAAGGAGTGGACGTAGCAGCTGCCTGCAGGAGAAGTGAATGAGGCAGGATGCTGCCCTTCCAGACCAGGGCTTGTGGGTTGACTGAGGAAGACTCCTAGAGGGCTCAGAAGATGATTTGAAATCAGGCTGAAGATAAAATGGACTCCTAATCTGCAATCCTTGATCTGAACAAGGATCAGTTTCCACCTCAGAGTCCACATATGCAGGTACAACTTCCATCAGCAAACCCCAACTCCTGGATTCCCCATAAAGCCAATGCAAGGCTTGCCTCTGAGTTCTGAAAGTAAATTTAGGCTTCCCTTGAAATTTCTAGCTAGGAATGTTTACTTAATTCAGGTAAAATTTGGTTGCATTTGCATTATTATGTTATTGCAGTGACTGTGAATCTATGCCACACGTGTCAAAGATGACATACCATGTGCCACAATGTTTTGGGTCAGTCAGCATTCACCAACACCCGAAAACAACTATTCCCAAAAGCAGGATCCATTCCTGTGCAATTTTCAGAGGCTGCACAAGAATGGGGTGCTTTCTCTCTCTCTCATGGTCTCTGGACCCTCTTGAAGTCACACAAGAGGCTGTATTCTTGCACAACATCATGTGAGAATGGGGTGTGCTCTCATGTGGCTTTTGGAGGCTGCAAAGGAGAGTTTGCTGAAGCTGCTTCAAACATGAAGGTCTTGCATAAGGTCACAGTTAACAGAAAGAAAGCACTACTGGAAGGGAAGCAGCATGGAGCTTATCCTGGGGATCACATAATTGGAGTGCATAAAAAAAAAGAATATGTAAATAATTGCTTCTCTTTTGTCCTGGCTAGGGGGTTATGACATACCAGCAGAATCAAATTAGGTATTTTCCAAACTTTTGATGCACCAAATACAAAAGATTTGCCATTGCTGTATTATTGTGTGCATGCAGTTTGGCAACTCTGTGCTTTGCCATGCATACTGTTGTGCTTTTTAGTTAATAAAGTCATTTGGGAACATTCAAGCTTCAAAGTGTTGCTAACTTCCCTGTAAATTTTTTTAATCTTCTAGAGTAATAAAGGTATTTTGATATGATAGAATTCATGTTTGCACTTTTATCTTTTGTGAAATATACTTATAGCCAAATTACAAAATTAGTGAACCAGAGGAATTCTGGGGATATAATTTACATGGATTTCAGTAAGGCAGTTGATAAAGTAGACCATAGCCTACTACTTGATAAGATATGGGCTAGATAGCATCACCATCAAATGGATTCATAACTGGCTAACCAACCGTACTCAACATGTAGTCCTCAATAGAACTGCATCTACATGGAGGAAAGTAAGTAATGGGATACACCAAGGCTCTGTTTTAGGCCAAGTACTCTTCAACATCTTCATCGATGATTCGAAAGAGGGGATAGATGGGGAACTCATAAAATTTGCAGATGACACCAAGCTGGCAGGAATAGCCAACACTCCAGAAGATAGGCTTAAGATGCAGAAGAATCTTGGCAGACTTGAACATTGGGTGCTATCTAACAAAATGAAATTCAGTGATGAAAAGAGTAAGGGTTTTTTTTTACAATTAGGCAAGAAAAACCAAATGCACAGGTATAGTATAGGTGGTACCTGGCTCAATAATAGTAACTGTGATGCATTGCCATTTCTTCTGTGGCATGACATAAAGAAAGACAGAGTTCGTGTCGCTAAACTTTACATGTTTATTCAGCCCCTCTTAACAAGGGAGAACTCTGAATAGATTTTAACGCTTGTATTTATATGTTTGCTATATTGTCCATTTCTCCACCCAGACAAGCTGGCACACTCAAGATAACGAAGTATAGAAATAGCCACCCACCTTCCTTAGAGGTCTTCTAAGAACATTGGGAGGCATCTCAGGGATTTTGGGTATTTCCTGGGGAACTTTTCATGACCCTGAAGGCCTGCAGGGGCAATCATGACATTGGCACATATGCTCCCTCAAGACTGTCAATAGGTCAACAGTGAGAGGGATCTTGGAATCCTAGTGGACAATCACTTAAATATGAGCCAGCAGTATGCTGTAATTGCCAAAAAAGCCAAGAGGCTGTATTAACAGAGCAGGGGATTTGACTAGAAGACCTCCAAGGTCCCTTCTATTCTATGCTATGCTATGCTATGCTATGCTATGCTATGCTATGCTATTAAAATGCTTTTTCAGGTTTTCCCCATCTAACGTATGAGAAATTCCTAAAGGCTCTAACTGAAGGGCCCCAACACTGACTGAGTCCATAAGGCACTATTTCCAAAGTGAGCAGCTTTCCAGGATTTCTCTCACCTGAAAATCTGGAGTTGGATTGATGTCCCAAAGATGCTTTTTCAAGAGGCAACTGGACTTTCTAGTTTTTCTTTAAGTAAAACCAGAAAGTCCAGTTGCCTCTTGAAAAAGCACCTTTGGGACAACCATGACCTGGAGGACTGGGAATCTCCATAGAGTTGGATTGATGGCTTTTACTGCCATCAGTCTGTTTTTCTTGGATGCAGTTGTTATTTTTCCTTGCAATGCTCCCCAGAATGTAGCTATGCATTTCTACGTTTCTTTGTGGGTCAAAGCTTCTTTTGTGTATCTAGGTCAGCATGAAAACAATGCTGAAGTAGGAGTATACGATGTAGAAAACAAACATCTGGGACAAATTCATGTTCCTTGTAAGATCCCAATAAAAGGGATGGTGGCTCAAACACAAATCAGTTCTTGATTTGACTAGTATGAACAATTTCCCCCTCCCTCGACTTCTTTTGAAGGTTAATTATCCTGGCAAGAATCAGGTTCCCCTCCCTTGCAAGATGCAGACAGCTGCCTCAGAGTAGGCTATGCCTTTGAGGGTGATACAGTACCACCATTCAGAATGACCCTTTGAATCCAAGCAAAGAAATGCCACGTGCCATTCTGCATTGCCCGATTCTTCTGCTTAAGTATGACAAATGGCCACAACTGAAGGAGAAGAAAGCACAGAGAGGCTCTGACTTTTGACTTGGCCTATTTTTCTCTCTATCTACTTCTAGGTTTTGGCTGCTATCCTCCCCCTTATCTAATAGCTGCTCTTAATGAGAATGGATGGCTTTGGAGGTGGTGCAGGAGGACTGTGCCAGGCACAGCTTCCAGCTGCTGAGCAAAGCTCTCGGCCTTTTGATTAAGATACTGGACTCTCTAGGGCAGGCGCTGCATTGCTCCATTACCCAGTGGAGCCTCCCAATCCCAGGCAAGGATCAAGGGACCATCTTCCATCTTCCTTGCTTTCATTTCTGCTGTTGTTCTGTGGGTGTCTTGCACCAACATGCCCCCCAAATAGCTGTTATTGACTTCTCCAGCATCTGTAATTAATAGTCTGCATAGGCTCATAGGCAGAAAGTAGGATTTTATATCTGAAAGAGACTCAACCAACCAATTAATTAATCAATCATTGAGCTGGAAGGGACCTTGAAGATCTTCTAGTCCAACCCCCTGCTCAAGCAGAAGACCCTTTGGAAAATAGGTTGACCCCCCTCTTCTTTGTGGCAGCCCTTCAAATATTGGAACACTGCTACAACATCTCCCCTAGTCCTTCTATTCACTAGACTAGACATACCCAAAATATCAGTCCCTGTGGCGACTGTGTCATAATAGTGTATTAGCACAGAGGTTCAGGGGGACCACATTGTTTCAATTTCAGTTCAGAATAGACATGAAAAGGACTTTGGAGATCTTCTAGTCCAACCCCTACCATTTCAGACAAGACTGTCCAATCTCTTCTTAAAAACCTCCACAACTTCTGGGGAGAAGATATTTTGCTGGTTGATTGTCCTCATTGTTAGGAAGTTTCTCCTTAATTCCAGGTTGATTCTCTCCTTGATTAACTTCCATCCATTGTTTCTTGTCTTGCCTTTTGGTGTTTTGGAAAATAAGTTGATCTCCCTCTTCTTTGTGGCAGCCCCTCAAATAGTGGAAGGCTGCTATCATGTCACCCCTAGTCCCTTTTTCCCTCTAGACCAGCCAAACCTAAATCCTGCAATTATTCTTCATATGTTTTAGTCTCCAGGCCTTTAATCATCTTAGTTGCTCTTCTCTGCACTTTTTCCCCAAGACTTTCATGCCACCTGATCCATTCCCAGCCTTTGCAGAACAGAGCAGCATCTGCTATCCTCCGATTGTCAAGGGACACTTCTGGGTGTTCAGTTAAAGTCCCTTCCTTCTTATCTGGACTCACATTTGGTTTATATTCTGTTTGAGGAAACAAGAGATCACATTTTCTTCCACGATAAAACTGCAAATATTTGAGATTTACTGCTTTAGAAGTTGGTAAAAAGTTTTCTGACATTACAAAAATGCAGAAACACCAAAAATGCCTTGTTATAGAAGCTAATAATGGAATTTTATTCTATATTTAAGTACAGGTGAAATGAATTCCTTTTTCAAAAACTGTCAACAGGGATTATAATTTTGTAATTATTTCAAATTCACATTTTAAAATAAGATTTTTAACTTTTGATTTTACCTTGGTGTTTTTGAAAGACTCTTAAACATTAATTTTGTAAACTTTTATTGATATTTTAAAGCACTTTCTAAAAATCTGTTGATTTATTGTTTACATATGTTTGATGATTTTTTAAAAAAAAATGTTTTGCTAATCTTAGCTAGCTTTTGTCCAAAACCAAGAACTATCTGAAAAATAATAACAAGCAACTAATGTAGCTAAAACAGAAAAACATTAAAAGAGAAACATTCTTTCTGTAGGTCATATATTCATCAAACATGAAACCAATTTCTAATTCTATATTTAAAAAGCAGCTTTCTATTATTACAAAAGTCATAGAATCTGCACCAAAGAAGAACATACTGAGTCATTTTTATGTAACATTGCTCTGGATTAATGTGCTTATGTACATTAAAATATTCCAAATCAAGCCAATGAACTCTCAATTTTCTACACTGATGACAAAGAAAATCTGAAATCCCTCCTTTAAAATGGATAAAATATTTTTCTGTATCAATTTAAATCTGACATCCATTGAATCAAATTTAACATTATTTTTAACATTGACAGATCTTCCTTTATCAGCTGTTGCAGTTCTTCAAGCATAAGTCACAAATGTTCTTAATGTCGGCTCTTTAACATTTGGTAGAAAAATGATGTGTGTTTATTTTAAGACATTAGCTCCATTTTATTTTATTTCATTATTTACCAAATGTTGCCCCTCTCTTTATCCAAAGTATGAAAACATCAAGGATAGCAGCCTCTCAGGCGTCTTAAATGCAGCCAAGACCCCTGCCCCCCACTTAAGTCATTAAAACATTCTTGAAATAGTTATGTGTCCATGTCCTTTGAATGAAATGTCTCCAGGTAGTGCTTGGAAGGCATATATTGTCTTCACCACCTCAACACTGCAGGGAAAATATACCTTTTAAATCTACTGCTCATGTAAAGGATTAATTAAGTTGGAATATAACCCAAAGAGTCTGTCTTTTGAGTGAGTACTTTTATGCTTTTCTCTCAGAAATCTTATATATGTAGTTCTCGATGTACAACATGTTATTTAGTGACTGTTCAAAGCTCCAATGGCACTGAAAAAAGGGACTTATGACCATTTTTCATACTTATGACCATTGCAACATCCCCATGGGCATATAATCAAAATTCAGATGCTTGGCAATTGACTCCTATTTATGACGGTTTTATTATTATTTATTTATTTAAATTTATATACCGCCCCCTCTCCCAAAGGGGCGGTGAACAGCCAGAATAAAATGCACATATAAAACACATATACAATATTTAAAAATTAAAAGAATTAAATATATTGGCTCTTACAAAGATTAAAATAAGGGGATTAAGAAAGATTAAAACCAGATTAAAAATTTAAAAAACCCTAGGCCAGACCGGCTTGCTGAAATAAATAAGTTTTCAACGCATGACGGAAGGTCATGAGATCAGGGATGGTCCTCATCTCCGGGGGTAATCCATTCCAGAGAGGGGGTGCCCCCAATGAGAAGGCCCGCATCCTCGGGGTCGCCATCCATCCAGCCGGCGGCACCCCAAGGAGGCCGACTCTATGGGAGCGTATCGGTCGGCGGGAGGCTGATAATGGCAGGAGGCGGTCTCGCAAATATCCTGGTCCCGAGCCATGGAGCGCTTTAAAGATGGTAACTAAGACCTTGAAGCACACCCGGAGGGCCATCGGGAGCCAATGCAGCTCACGCAAGAGCAGCGTAACATGGGAGCCCCGAGGAGCCCCTAACACCACCCGCGCGGCCACATTCTGCACCAGCTGGAGCCTCCGGGTGCACTTCAAGGGAAGCCCCATGTAGAGAGTGTTGGCATAGTCTAGGCGGTTGCTGTGTCCCAGGGTCACACAATCCTCTTTTGCGACCTTCTGACAAGCAAAGTTTATGGGGAAACCAGATTCACTTAACGACTGGGTTACTAAGTTAAGAACTGCAGTGGTTCACTTAACAAATGTGGTGAGAAAAGTTGTAAAATGGGGCAAAATAAATTTTTCACTTATCAACTTACATTTTGGGCTCAATTGTGGCTGTAAATTGAGGATTACCTGTAGAAGCTGGTTGCTACGTGCTATCTTAAAAAAAAAAGAAAAAAAGACTGCCAAGGGAAACGAAGGCCATAAGAGAACAAAAGCTGATTGCCAGCTATAAAAGTCCAGAGGGGTGAGTCAAATGGAGTTCAGCAATCCTGCGTAATTATTGACCAGCGAGTCTTACATTGGCCTCTAAAAGGCTAGTTAGATGTTAGAATTAGTCACAAAGCAGGCCATATTTAAGTGTTTCAGAGAGAATGCCATAATTGTGCTAAGAGTAAAAAATAGGCTATATCAGACAAATCTCATCACCTTCTTCAAGGAGGTAGTGAACAAGGGAAATGCTGAAAATATAATTGATCTTTATTTCAGCAAAGCTTCTTACAAGAATCAGATACAACATAATTCAAATATGACATTTTAACTGAGAAGCTGGTGGTTTGGGTAGCATTACAGGAAGGTGGGCACATCAAAGGTTGGTTGACTACACTCCGAGAGTTGGCATTAATGCCACTATGTCCAACTGGAGAGCAGTAATCAGTGCGGTCCCATTGGAACTAGTGTTCCAATTTTGGAGAAAGGGATTGATTGGCTGCTTATCAGATCTGCAGATGAGACAAGACTGGAAGGTGTAGCCAATAGTTAGGATGACAAAATGAGATTGCGGTCTAGTCTGGACAGGTTTGAAGACTGGGCTGAGAGGAACAAGGTCTCCTTCAACAGGGAGGGTATAAGAGATTACATTAAAAACAAAAATAATGGGGCACCCCTACAAGATGGGAGATTAATGTGTTGGAAACACTACCTTGGAGAAGAACTTGGCTGTGATGATTGACTACAAGACGAATGTTAATCAGAAGCGTGAGCAGTTGTTTGAAGGGCTAATGCAGTTCTGGGTTATCTCAGAAGAAGCATCACATCAAAGACTGGTGAAACTGTACCTGGACTTTTGTGCAGGATTCTGGCATCACGTTTCCAGAAGATTATTGACTGATTAGGAAGATTGAGATGGGCAACCAAGGTGCTGCAGGGACTTGAGAACCTGCAGCCAGGAATGATGGGCATAAACTGCAGCAATCTAGATATCATTTCCATATAAGGAAAAAATATAGTGATGTAAGATCTGGAGAAAGGAAATGACCACCTGTGTAGATGGTAGTGGGTTCCCCATGTCTGGAAAGGTTTTTAAGAAGAAGCTGGAGACCCATGTCTCATGAACAATTGAATATATTTTCTTGCACATTACAAAGAGTTGTGTTAAATTATCCCTGTGATCTTCTCCAATTCTATATATTTTGCCCATGTGATATTTTGACTATCACTATTCTTTTTCTTTCTTTCTTTGACTTTTTCCCTTCCTCCTTCCCCAGATCCAATTAAATGGCTCAGCATGATTTTTAAAACCTCAAGAAGAGCTTTCTAGTGTTTCAAGTATGTCAAACCTCAGGCATTTTGTCTGTTGGGACACATTTTTAAGGACACTCAAGTAATTTAAATTCACAGTGTGACTTGACCAGCACATCAGAACATCGGTGACAGCTACCTACTCAAAGAACTGTGGGACAAAAGAAGGAAGATGCAGAAGGTACAACAGTTAGTGTGAGTGTTCCTGACAGCAGGAATTGGACCTCAGCAAGGAATAATGAAGCAAGCATTAGCAGTACAGGGCAGGCAGGGCAGACAGGCGGGTGGGATAGTATAGGATAGGGTATATGGTATATGATATATTTATTTATTTTATTCATTGTTAAATTTATTTGCTACCTATCTCACTGTGGGACTACTGTAGGCAGTTTACAACAGTAAAAAAGAAGAAATAAAAAGAGTTAATCAGAACTAAAATAACAGAACAATAAAATAAGCAATAAAAATGAGGATGCATCAATATGGTAACCATAAAGATGGAGAGATGGAGAGCAGAGAGCAGGGAGGAGAGGTGGAGTCTGCCATTAATCCAGCAGCCACCTCCAGCATGGAACTCCCCCATGAGAACCCCAAGATAATGGTAGAGCCAGGTCTTCTGAACGGTAGGAGGTTAGCCTAGAGTGTGGAATGTTCCAAAGAGTGGACTCTGCAGCAGAGAAAGTTCTTCTTTTGGTTCCCCATAGCTTTTATTCTTTGACCTATGGGATTCAAAAGAGGTTCTCTCTGCAGGCATGAATAGGATGGGTTTTCCTAGCAATATACATTATAGCAATAGCACTTAGCCTTATATACCACTTTACAGTACTTTACAGCCCTCTTTAAGCGGTTTACAGAGTCATCCTATTGCCCCCAAGAATCCGAGCCTTCATTTTACCGACTTTGGAAGGATGGAAGGCTGAGTCAACCTTAAACCTGGTGAGATTGGAACTGCCAAATTGCAGGCAGTGGGCAGTCAGCAGAAGTAGCCTGCAGTACTGCACTCTGACCACTGTGCTGGTATGGACTAGTATAATGCCAAGCATGTTATTCTCATATAAATGCTGACAAGCCAACTGGTTAATACTCAGTTCCAGAAGGATCTGTTGTGAGCCTTGAATGTTCAGTCATTTTATCTTTGTATGAGGGCATTGAAGGGACACATCAAGTCTGCAGATGACACAAAGCTGAGATTTAGAGGTCATACAAAAATCTACAGTAGCTTGAGCAATGGGCTGAAATAATTAGGATGGAATTGAGCAGGAGAAATATAAAGTATATATATATATATATATACACATACATATACATACATACCCTATCTATCTATCTATCTATCTATCTATCTATCTATCTATCTATCTATCATCTATCTGTCTATCATCTATCTAAGTATTATTATTATTAATCAAACTTTTATACCGCTCCCTCTCCCAAAAAGGGACTCGGGGCGGTGTACAGCCTACTAAAAAAACATACAATAAATATATAATAAATACGATTAAAAATAGATTAAATAATTAGATCCGGCTGTCTATTCAAGATTCAATTAAAAATTAAAAGCTAATAAAACCCCAATTAAAATTAATTAAAACCAAAAACACAGTTACTGGGTCAGGCCAGCCTGTTTAAAAAATAGGGTTTTCACTGCGCGCCGGAAGGTCAGAATATCCGTCATAGCCCGTATCTCCGGGGGGAGATCATTCCATAGGGAGGGAGCTCCCACAGAGAAAGCCCGAACTCTCGGGGCCGTCAGCCGACAGCGGCCAGGCGGCGGTACCCCAAGTAGGGCAACCCTGTGGGAGCGTACTGGGCGGCGGGAGGTTGACGATGGCAGTAGGCGGTCCCGTAAGTATCTATCTAAGTAGGAAAGTTAAATGTGTAAGATTAGGATGAATGAGAGTTGGTTTAATACCAGTAGATTAAAAAGAGAGATCTGTCTTGATCGGAGTTCTCCAAACTTGGCAACTTTAAGACTTGTGGACTTCAACTCCCAGAATTCTCCATCCAGAGAAGAGAAGATTTTGAGCAGGTAGGAAAGCTGTCTTCAAGTATTTGAAGAGCTGGTAAGTAGGAGATATGTGGCAGAATTATTTCAGGGCAAGAATTACTGAAATTAATATCTATCTATCTATCTATCTATCTATCTATCTATCTATCTATCTATCTATCTATCTATCTATCTATCTATGCTTGTGTCTATGCAACCATTTGATATATGTTTATTTAACCATTTGTTATTAAAATTATTTCTTAAAACAAACATTTCTGAGATATACACTGATTTTCCATTACTAATTGAATATATTAAAACTGTGGAGGCACAGTGGTTAGAATGAAGAATTCCAGGTTAATTTTGCTGCAGTTCAGCAGTTCGAGTCTCACCAGGCTCAAGGTTGACTGAGACTTCCATCCTTCCAAGATCAGTAAAATGAGGAGGCAGATTATTGGGGGCTAGATGCTGGCTCTGTAAACTGTAAACTGCTTAGAAGGGGCTGTAAAGCACTGTAAGCAGCATATAAGTCTAAGTACTATTGCTATATGCTGGGTTTTTTTTTTTAACTATTTTCATGGCTTGAGTGATTGATGAAAACAAACTTCATGTCATGTGAGAGTTGACATTTCAAATCCAGAACAGATTCCTTTGGCACTCCTCAAAAAAACTAGCTTGTTATAGTATTTGTAAATGAAATCTACTTATTTCACGTAAACCTGTCCTTGCTCACTCACCCTTACAAAGGAGAAGGGGAGAAGGAGACTTCACAGGGTCTAAGTAGCCAATTCTAACTGCCTTATCTTTAGAGTGGGGAACCAGTGACTACCTACTATCTCCTTCCCTTCTTCTAAGATTTAACTGTGTGAGAGGTGTTTCAAAACAACAACAATCCTCTCCTTAAATTGACTCCAGGCTTTGTTTAAAGATACTTTGTTTGTTCCCAACTGTTTCTGAAAGATGATGGTGATTTCCATTTTCTCTACTAGCTTCTCATATTTCCATCTATATGGCCATCTCGAAATTCTAGACCTAGAAAACCTAGAACTATTCCGCCTTCGGTAGTACATAAAATCATACATTGCAATGTCCTACCTGTCAATGAATACTTCAGCTTCAACCATAACAATACAAGAGCACACAATAGATACAAACTCAAGGTTAATCGCAACAAACTTGATTGCAGGAAATACGACTTCAGCCACAGAGTGGTCAATGTCTGAAATACTCTACTTGACTCTGTGGTTTCTTCCCCAAACCCCAAAAACTTTAACCTTAGACTGTCTACTATTGACCTCACCCCTTTCCTAAGAGGTCTGTAGGGGGCATGCATAAGCACATCAATCGTGCCTACCGTCCTTGTTTTTTTTATTTTTCTTATATGTATCCATGTATTCATAACTATGTTTTTACTTATACCTATTATCTGGTAAGCAATTGACAAAAATAAATAAATAAAAATAAATAAAAAATAAAAATGGCTTTTCCTTCATCTTTGTTCTTCTGGAGTGGCCAACATTTATTTTCAGGCTGTGGGTCCTTTAATGCACTGGGGAGAACACTCTTGAGTGGTGCACATTTTTTGATCTGGTTACTAAATCATCTGGGCACGTGAAGCAGGAGAGAAAAAAAATGCGGAATGTGTTTTCCAAGCTGCGTGAACAGGGAATGTCCTCTGGCTGCTGGGCACCTGTTCTCTCCAATGGGTTGAAGCCAAATCTGAACCTGCCCTCAGGTGCAGCAGCACTCCAAATCTTAGTAACTCCTTTCAGAGCATTGCGATCTAATGATACCCTTAACAGCAACTGAAGTTATGGCTGGATAAGAAATTTGATGCCCGGGAATTTCCATTATTTTGCCAGACTAGTTCTTAAATTTCATATCACTGAATCTGAAATCAACCCCACTTGGCAGGTAGACGGGGGTTGGGATGCCATAGGAAAACAGGTGAGCTGTGTAGAAGGTCAACAGGGAAATCTGCTGCTGGCTTTCTCTGCCTCCCTCAATTTCCATCAGTCAGTGTGGGGGGATCCAGTGACTTTATCACTTCAGGGACAGGAGAGAGGCCCTTTGCAATTGCTCAGGGCTGGAGAAAGACACAGTAAGGGGCAGCCTTAATGGTGCTCAGGAAAGGCAGGTCTCAGATTAGAATTTGGTAGCCAAGATCAGGAGGGGGGTGGGGTGGAAGCAAAGCTGGCAATTTCAAAGATGAAGAGACTTGTGAAAATGCAAGCTCCTCCATTGTTGGTTGGCTCTTGAAAATGCCCAGGAAAGTCCCTACTATGCCTTTCCTCCAGCTGTCCAGATGTGAGCTGGAAGATGTGCCATTTGGGAATGGCAAGATTGCTGTCTTCAAAGGGTGTGGGGTGAAGTCATTGGGGTCTGCAGTCCCTTCTACAACACCCTGTGGACAGGGGTGGGATCCGACAGGGTTAACTATCGGTTCGGTGATTTATGAGGTTCAGTGATTTATGATGTGTTTCCCTGCACAGCTGTGCTCACGCCTGTAAATCGTCATCAGCATGCTGCGTGCAGAGAAGCTGCCTTTGAAAAAGGACTTTTTTTCCTGCTTTTTAAATTGCAGCTGTGCCTCGTGCGGCAGCTGAAGTTGAAAAATCAGGAAATAAAGATCAGGTAAGAGCCCGGGTGGGCAGGTGGGCAAAAACATCAGCAGACATAGAACTGGTTCTATGTCTGCTGCTCTTCAGGGCTACTGGTTCTACAGAGGTGGACAGAACTGATAGAAACCCACCCCTGCCTGTGGATCTGTGGGAGCCACTCAACCAAGCCAGCAAAGGAAAGGATCGCAAGCACTCAGGTTGGCCAACAGCTGTGGGAGGCCATGTTAAGAAACAAACACTGTGGGGATTGAAGGAATGCCTTGTGATCACTCTAGGGAAGAAGAACAGAATTTTGGAAGAGTTTCTTAGACAAAACAAAATCAAGGCAGAGATTCTTGATGGTGATACTGAATCATCTTGTCTTTCTCAAGGTCTCTCTTTAATTACTTCTCATTTCTTCCCCTTCCCCAAAGTCAGCTCTGTTTTCCTTTGCAAAAGATTATTCCAATGAGGAGAGAAGCTTCATTGTAGTCAAGGGCCATCAAATAGTAGAATAAAATATAGTAGGATACAAATAAGGCATAGGTATGCAACTATAAATTATCTATTAGAATTATGAGCATTAAATCTCTAAAATCTGCACTCCAAATCTAAATAATTTAGACCTAAAGAAATCTATTATTTGAAAATGTTAAAACGAATGTATAGCATAGTATGACAACAACAACAACCCCCTAAAATAGAATGTGAATACTTTGCTGCACAGTGGCTTTCGTAAATAATCATGCAGTAATGATTCTCTTTCAATGCCTGCAGGCAATGTAAAAAAATTAGCAACTTTTTGAGAGATTGTGTCTCTTCTGTGTGACAATAAAAACTAGAGATTAACTAAATCTGGACGTCTTGGATCATTTGGGATTATGGGTATTAAATCTCATGCACAAATAACCCGATAAAAGGGATGATCTAGAAGAAAATGAGCAGTGGCTTTGGTTCCAACATGGACAAAGTTCTTTATTGCATACAATAGCCTTAGATTTCCCTGCCAAGCCAGCTGGAGCTGTAGACCAAATGCTGAATTGCTCTGATGACCCAGCCATCTGCATTTGGACATTGCCGCCTGCCTAGACCAGTGAGGCTGGTGTGTGCAGCAGCTGCTGGCACATAGGATGGAGCTTCCTGGCTTTCTGTATCTACTATTCTCTGTCTTTTCTTGGCTTTGGCTTGACCGTAACTTAGGGCAAGCAAGACTTCCACCTCAATGGTAACGTTTGGTAACATTATATGGTAATGTTTGTTGATGCCTTTACCAGAGAAAATCTGGGGTGGGGGTGGGGTGGGAGACTACTGGGGTGGGAGACTGCTTTTAGCCAATAGTTCAGCTATTGAACTAGCTGGGGTGGGGAGGGAAGAAAACTTTATTGGGCCAAGTGTGATTAGACATTTTGTTTTGATTAGACATGTCATATTGATTTGAGTACATCAACTTCAGCTAGAGAATTCTTCAGGGCATGCATCATGGTACCTGGAATATATTTCTCAAAAATTTAGACTACATGAATTTAATCAATCAGGTAATCCTATCTGTGCATCATACAGAACTAGCACTCAGATTTTAGCAATCATTTAATTGCAGCCGCAATATATAATGCTCCCCAAGGCCTATAAAATCCTTCTGGTAATCTGTACCGCGTGTTCTATATGCCCATTGTGGCTTCCTGTGGCTGAAAATATTTATTTATTAAATTTATACGAAACCCATTTCCCCAATAGGGCAAAATATTACTTCCAAATTTTAAATAATTCAAATATTATAGTACATGCCAATTTTGTTTCCTTCTATGGGCTTTGCATAATATTTTGGTCTTGTGGGTTTCCTCTGAGTAGAACTCCACAATAGAATAGAATAGAATACTTTATTGGCCAAGTGTGACTGGACACACAAGGAATTTGTCTTGGTGTAAATACTCTCAGTATACACAAAAGAAAAGATACATTCGTCAGGAGTCGAGAAGCATAAGGTACGACACTTAATGATAGTCATAGGGTACAATAAGCAATCAAATCATATTAGGAAACAGTCAATATAAATCATAAGGATACAAGAGACAAAGTTACAGTCATACAATCACAAGTGGGAGGGGATGGGTGATAAGAGGTGATGACAAGATTAACAGTAATAGTAGTATAGACTTTGTAATAGTTGAACAGGGTTGAAGGAATTATTTGTTTAGCAGAGTGATGGCTTTCGGGAAAAAACTGTTCTTGTGTCTAGTTGTTCTGGTGTGCAATACTCTATAGCATTGTTTTGAGGGAAGGAGTTGAAATAGTTTATGTCTGGGATGTGAGGGTCTGTAAATATTTTCACAGCCCTCTTTTTGACCCGTGCAGTATAAAGGTCCTCGATGGAAGGCAGGTGGGTAGCAATTGTTTTTTCTGCAGTCCTAATTACTCTCTGAAGTCTGTGTCTGTCCTGTTGGGTTGCAGAACCAAACCAGACAAGGGATGACTAACCTGCATTAACAGTGACCCCATTACGCATCTCATCTGCACACAAAGGAGCACTGGAACATGCTGATGTGCCGACTTTGGTGGGTGATGTGCCAGCTGATCAAAGGCTGAGCTCAAGGGATTGATGTAATAATTGAATTAATTCAGGAGCCAGGATATAATCCTGCCTAAATCCTCATCAGTTTTCCCCAATGAAATGGTCCCAGATGGAGCACCTAAGTTTGATTCTTGAACTGTCCTTGAGTTTTGGCAAAAGTAAAAATAAGTATCTATATTTAGAACATTCCTTCAATTTTTCCATAGTTATTTCTGGAAATTGAGATCTAAATTTTATATAAAGTTGACCTTGGGTCATTTATACATTTATACATTTTTCAAACCAAAATTATAGCTTTAGGGCTTGGTCTCATGGGAGCATCTTTCCCTAAAGTCAGCCCACTCACCTGTCAAGACACCTTCTGCCTCTCCCAATAGTTTATCTCTTAAATGAAGAACATAGATTGCACTGATGATATAAAACTCATTGGCTGATGGTTGGAAGGAACAATCTTCCTTTTTGCCATTTTATAAACAGGTTCTATGATGACTAGAGTCTATTCACATGGAAATTTTGCAGCATTGTCAGTCTAAGCAAAAGGGGAAGTTAAGATGAGACCCCTCAATCGGGATTAACATGTAGGACAGAGGTCTCCAAACTTGGCAAGATTTTGTGGACTTCAACTCCCAGGAAGTTGACTCCACAAGTCTTAAAATCGACAAGTTTGGGGACCTCTGATGTAGGAGTTCCATAGGGATAAAGTCATTAACAGCCATTCAGGTGTCTCTCTTCTTCAGCTGCAATCATCTCTCAATACCATTGCTTTTCTGCTGTCACAGTTCCAGAGTATTAATTCAACTGTGCTTTGCTAAGAGAAAGTAAAACATCTGATCGTGGCCCTTTTTGACAGGTGGCCATCAGTGTCAAACCAGGATTTGGAATGGCCTGCCATATTCTTGAATTTATGGACTTTTGCCTTGTTTAACTTTCCTTCTTCCATCAGGAATAATTTACTGCTATTTGTTGGAACAGATCCATCCAGGCCTTCCTTCTTAATAAGAGAAAAGGTCCATGCAGCCACCTCCATGCCCAGTATGGCTTTTGCCACGCTGGACCTGCTTCATAATCCATTTGGGGAATAGCACTAGCATCCAAGTATTTTGTGTTCTTGGGTGTTTAAATGAAGAACAGTTGGGAAGTGATGAGAGGATGCTGACCAATTATAAATTTTAGCAGATGTCTGACTAAAGCCCCCGGTGCCAGAACATGCTCTATCATAAAGGACTTTGAACCAGCCCACATGAGTGCCATGTTGAATAGTGTGTAATGTGCCATTCAGAACCATAAGGTCTAAACTACAAAAGTTTGCACCATACGTAGTCCTTGGAGTTTCTCAATGACAATCTCTTGACTGGTGAGTTACTAAGGGCGAGACTGGTATAAAATGTGGGGGAGGGGTAACCATGAAAGCAATTAAAAGAAGTCGTTTTCATTCTCCAATACTCACATTACATATTAGAAGTCCCTGCACTATCCTAGATGCTTCTAGCTAGAACCCATTGCAAGCAGTGAGATTGATGTTTCAAGTTGTAGCATGGTTCATTCATGCATTTTGTAATTTAACTAGAATTGTAATGAATTGGTAGTTATAGCCTTCTCCACAGGTCTTGCCCACATCCTTGAGAACTGCAAGAGAATTTGAGAATTCAGAGTACCAAGAAAAGTACTTACTATGATCACATCCCTCTGACGTGTCCTTTCTAGAATCCAGATCAAGTTGTACACAATCCACTTTTTTTGAAAAGAAGAAAGCAAATTGCTCACAATGAGCCACTGCCTTTCTGATTCCAACCTATTTTTGGCAGGAAAATAAATAAATAACTTCTGGTCACCGGAGAGGTGACTTTGACAAGAAAGGACCCTCGAGGTGATTTAGAATTTTACAGAGCGCTGTGAACACTGTGCCCTCAAAGGAAAGGGCGTGTGTATTTTGTGATGTTTAACAAATGTTGATGATGTGGACCTTCAAGAGGAAAATCCTCCTATGCACAGTGCATGAGGTAACAGGTTCTTAGCAAACATACTATCCCTATACACACACACACCAGTTATGAACTGTAGAAATTTATGGCAAATTAATAATCTTCCAGATGTTGCTGAGTATTTCAGATTCTTTTGACATCTGGAGAACAATGCAATTTGATTCTTGTTTGATTTCTTGGGTTGACAATAGCCATTAGCTATTGTCTAAAATAAAAGCATCATCCCAGGTAATGTTCATTACCATGGAAATTCTTCCAAACAATTATTTATTTTTTCTCATATTGATAAATCCTTAATTTCACTCCATACCTTAATATAGTTGTTTAGAAATAAGATGCTGCACACACTGTTATGTGGCTCCTTTCCACGCTGCGCAGGAGGCCCTCCCATATGTTTCATCCAAATGAGAATGAATGGCATTTCACTGACTGGGGCTGCCCATTTTGAGAGGTTTTCTGACAAACTCTTTCGGTGACCCATTAATGTTATCTTAGTAAATCAAAAATGTAAACATGAGGTTTAGGGCTGTGCTGAATGGATTTGAGCATGAGTTATAGAAGGCCCACGGCAAGGAGTTTGAGTTTGGTTTGGCAATCCCCTCCTTCTCCTAGAACCTGCTTTTCCAGATTAAATATGATACCTAGTCATACGTCCAAAATGTCAATTACTCCAAGTCTCTTAGGCCTGCAATTACAGAATGCAAGTTATGTTCAGCATCTTATAAAACTGCTTTTTTTGGCAAAGCTCATCTTTCTTTGATTGCAAAGAATAACTTTCAAATCGAAGTCTTAACTCAAGGCTAGCTCTCTAGAAATGGACGTTTGATGGAGCGTGGGCTGCAAGTGATTACACGGGGTGGAAAAATGGAGTAGGATGCTGGAGGTGGTTGAGCCACCTGTTTTCTGTTTATAGGGAATGAGACTCTGGAGTGACATGCTGCCAAAGGAGAAGGGGCAACCCTTTTGGGTGCAAAGATTTTATTTTTTATTCATTTTGTTAATTCTGCATTTTTAAAAGAACGTTCCAACTCAAAAGTGCTGTTGAAGGCTTTGAAGTATCCCTTGTGCAACCAGTCCCACTGCTGGACAGTTATTTCAGGTTCTTCCAAATTTTCCTGCCAAAGATGTCCTCCTTTCTGTGGCTGGTGGGATAGAGTTAGAGAGCAACTGGGCCACCACCATGGCTTCTTGTTTAATGCCACCTTCTGTGAATAAGAAGAGGGCAAATCTCTTCAAGTCAAAGGGGACACACTTGGCCTTTGGGTTCCAGAGAGAGGAAGGGAAAATTTCCTGGGTGTTCACAGTGGCTGGGTGGAAAAAGGGGCAAGTTCTCTCCTGGGGGCACTTCATCTTGGAGTAGCTACTGACTTGGATTCACTCAGGACTGACCGAAGGAGAATGTCCTTCATGGAACACAGCAGGAGACATAAGCAGCAGTTCCAGCTTTGGAGTCTGGTTTTCTGGCTTTTCAGAAGCTTCAGATACACAATCTGCTACCGATTTGGCTGCTTGCCTTTATTAGCTTCCTAAACCAGAAGCTGTCAGGCATGAAAGACCAGGTCAACACACTGAAGGTTCAATGAAACTGATTTATTGCTATACAGCTGATGAACAGAAATCTTCTCAAGTAATAGTGGGCACTTGCTAAAGTTAGCTTAAGGTTAACAGCACTCGGAAGAGATTAAACTTAGTTGCCTTGTGGCTACGTAGGGATTCTAGGCTGATCCCTCTTTTCACTCTACCCCTAGGTTCTACCATTCCTTCTCTTACCAAAGCCAGACTTTGTTTTTATGGGAACAAGATGGGCAAATGAATCAGGCTATCAAGCCAAGGAATATGGGAAGCCGTTCTTCAAGAAAACAACTGTGAGGAGCCCCTGGGCAGGGCTTCAAGAGACAAAGCCCTTGCCCTGGATATGTAGCACATCTGGCTAATGTATTATTCAATTACTGTATGAACCCCAGAATGTGGATGAATTCTGCAACCAGGCTCAGCATGTTTTATGAATGTTTGATGCCCCTGAAGGGAGGATAGTCAATAGAAGGTTGTCCTGCTCTCCTGTAAGTGGGACATGGAATCCTGGATTTAAATAGTCAAAGAGTGATGCCAACTGAATGAAAGGGCTCCAAGCCTTCCCAAGAGCAGTTTAGCAATGGGACCATTGACCCACAGGGTGATGACCTTTCTCAAAAGTGTTTGAACCGAGGCAGGACTCAGCATCTGCTTGGGGAGATTTCATTGGGCTTCTGGCACTGAGTGGACTAAGAAATACCACTGGCAACATGGATCCCCTAAAAAGAAACCCCCAAAGACATAGACCTTCAATGGCCATTTGAAAACCCGTGGTTCCCTCTCTTTCTGCCTGGGTGCCTGCTAATCTTCCAGGTTAAAAGAGGCCTTTTTCAGTGGAGGTAGGTGGGTGGGTAGGAGGTTGGGGGAAGGGGAGAGACATGCCAAAAGGTTAAGGTTTCCCAGGCTTTCTAAAGCAGTACTGGCTGTTCTGCAAAGCAAAAGAATGCTTCATATCATGTGAAAGGCAGAAGGATGCATAACAAGGCAGGATAACTGGAGGTGGGTGCCCCAGGCTGTGTCTTCCCTCTTATTTATTTATTTTTTTTATTTTTAATTACATTTATATGCCGCCCTTCTCCGGAGACTCAGGGCGGCTTACGTCTATGGAGCACCATGCTAGGTGCTCAGCAATAGCCTTCATTCCATTGTATATGCCTGCTTATTACTAGGGCTTTTTGGCCCCCTCAAGCGGCATTTTTACACAGTCTCTTCCTCAGAGACTGTGCTGGCCCAGCTGCCACTCTGCCCCCTGACTTTCTCCATGGTTCATGGCTGCCCATTTCATTGCAGCTGGATAAAGAGCAGCTCCTTGGACTATGCCTAGTCCAAATTTGGCCAGAGCCAGGCCCTTTAATTTATTTCCTCCAGACCATAAATAGCAAGGGCTGTCAGGGCATTTACAGCTCATCTGGTTGGTGGACTATGGAAAACTGTATTCTTGCAAGAGCTGATGACAGCCTGACTGTTGGCCAAGGAACAGGAAGGCTTTGATATTGTCAGAGGAATTTTGAAAACAGGAAGAGGGAGATAGAGACACACAGAGAGCGAGACAGAGAGAGAGGGAGAGAGGGAGACAGACAGACACAGAGAGAGAGAGAGACAGAGACAGAGACAGAAAGGGGAAGGAAGGAAGGAAGGAAGGAAGGAAGGAAGGAAGGAAGGAAGGAAGGAAGGAAGGAAGGAAGGAAGGAAGGAAGGAAGGAAGGAAGGGGAGGGCATCTTCACTCCTGAAGGGTTGGCATTTAAGGCTTCCCAATGAAATCATAGTGCTCCAGGCATGGTGTGAACTGGGCAGATCAAGAAGTGAGGAGGGTCCCTGCACTTCTGGTTCATTGGGTTGATTGAGGAAAAATAAATCCTCACGGACAATTTCTTCAGTTTGCTCTTAAAACTCAGAATTACACTTGGAAGGGATTTCACAGGGCGTAGTTCTTCCTGTTATGAACTCAGTGCACGCTTTATTGCAATAAAGTGGTTTTAAATCCTTTTTAAGAGCCTTCCCTGTAAAATTCCTAGCTGATTATAGACATCGGGAGACTGGATGGAACTGCAAGAAGAACCACCCAAAGCCATTGAAAGGGGGCATTTCTTGGGAAAGCTTTGCTGTCACTCAGAAGTTGGACCATGGCTGAAGGGAGGAACCTGAGTTGGTGACTAGAAGAAAACAGAGTTTGTGCTGATTTCCTCAAACATGACCAGAACATGAATCCGTGTCCTTTTGCCCAGGGTTTTTCTCCTCTGAATGAAGGTCAAAGGGAGAACAAAGAGAAGGCAAAAATATTATTACCCTGCTCCACTCAGTGAATTCCACATATCCACATCTGGCCTTAATCCCATCGTTCATGTGCTCTGTGTAATGTGAGAAAAAGTGCAAGCGATGGCCGTGTCACGTATCTGCAAAGCAGGCCAGTTCAGCCGCTGGAGACATAATTCAGATGGAGCTGGAGGATCTGCTGGCATTCTGGCATAGGGCACCGGGTTGGGAGGCAGGCCTGCATCTGCTCAGGAGCTGGGCATGATCCTGGTCTGGGCCTTCTCAGGCCTAGATCATTTTTAAATGGCCAAAGTCTAGGTCTCAGAAAGGCAGTCTGAGGTGGGGATGGGTGAGAGGAGGGCACTTCCATTTCTCCCCTCCCAGAGCATTTAGCAACAGTCCTTAGACTTATATACTGCTTCACAGTGCTTGACAAATCTCTCTAAGCAGCCTATAAAGTCAGCTTCTTGCCCTAACAATCTGGGTCCTCATTTTACCGACCTTGAAAAAGATGGAAGGCTGAATCAACCTTGAGCCGGTCAGGATCGAACTGCTGGTAGTCAGCAGAATTAGCCTGCAATTCTTCCTTCTTGCCACTACACCACCCGGGCTCTTCATTTAATTGAGCAGCTTATTCTCTTTGAAGACTCATCAGAAGACCAAGTGTGATCAAAATGGTCTCAATGTTATACTCATGTCCAAAACGTGACTGAAAGGATTCCAGACACACTGATTCACCAGCTTCAGCTGACCATATTTTATTTATACTTCCACCAAAAGGGAGGCTGGAGACAGGATGTAGAAAAAGCAGCAATAGCCCTTAGACTTATATAGCGCTTCACAGTGCTTTACAACTCTCTCTAAGCAGTTTACATAGTCAGCCTGTTGCCCCCAAATATCTGGGTCCTCATTTTACTGACCTTGGAAGGATGGAAGGCTCAGTCAACCTTGAACTGCCAACTTGCTGGCAGCCAGCAGCCAGCAGAAGTAGCCTGCAGAACTACCTTCTAACCACTGCACCACCATGGCTCCTGTAAATTATCCAATCCTGGAGATAAGGAAAGAGGGGGCAGAGGAGGGGTTACCACTTTTCTGAGCACTTGTGGGTTCATTTCCTAACTCAAGGATATGTTTACCACTGCCTGGATCCAACTATATGTTGACTTTTGGGAAGCCTTTGCTAGCCAGAAGAGACATGGATCCTATACAGAGGTGCATTTACAATCTTGGAGACTCTATTCCCTCAGAAACAAGAGGTGTAAGCTCCTTCCCAGTAACCAAGCTAGAGCAATGCCCCAGACAGCTCCACAGGACTCGCATAGCTGGAGTACAGCTCAGCATAGATCTGTCAGATGCCTTGAATAGCCTTCATAATAGTTTTGCGGTACCCAGGAGATATTGGCTTACCTTGAAAGGGCTGCCAGACAGCAATCTGTGGACATCGCAGGAATGGCAAAATACCTACATTTTGTTGCTCTTACCACTACAAGGTAATGTTTAATAAGTGTCCTTAAACATGTTTGCTTAGCTTCCATTTTCATCTTCTTCATGTGTTTCTCTGCTATTTAATTTCCCAGAGCTTCCCAGGATTCCCAAATAGGAAGAGGCCTCATGGGAATGATCTTCGTCACAATTTCAATCTGAGGATAACAAAGGGCTCAGCTGAACTATCAATCAGAGCCTCAGGAGAACCCTAAGCTCCATCTGAAATCCAGTAGAGTCCATCAGGTGCCTGGATAGAGCAGTTAAAGGAGTCTGCCTTCCGCAGCTGTATAGAACTGCAAGGCAATTAAAGACTGATCTAATCACAAAAGGGTCCGATGTGAACATTTTCTAACTTCAGATCATGTCACTGCCCCAAGACACAAAACCAATCTAAGCTATGATGTCTGCTTATGTCAGGCCTTGGACTATCTGGATCAGGTTCATAATTGCTATGGTAACCATGAATTCCTGAGCTGCCATGGCCCAGGGAAGGCAAGGCAGATTGGATCTTCTAGACCATACATCTGTTTCTCTGGGTCCATTGCTACAAGTGAGAAAAAAGATGGTTGGTGTCCTGAGTGACAGTTGAAGAATTTGGGTTGGTTCCTCAACCCAACCACTGTCCTACTGTTGCTTCTGCTGAACCTGAATGCCTAGGTGCTCCATAATGCTGCATCTCAGCATCTAGGTCACCACTTTTCCCACCACCAAGCAGAGCCTGTTGCTGTTGAGAGATGGGAGATCAATCACAGACAAACTTGCTGTCACCATTGTCACAGCCTGTTCTGTATTCTGTACAGTGATGGATTTGTAAGCTGTACAGATGCAGATAGATAAACTCAACAAGACGTCCATAACAAAGTACATTTATTGGTTCATCAGGTATCCTCATAACTCACATTTGTGACAAAGTTCTTCTTTAATGACCAATTCTTTGCATATCTGCCTTGTAAGTAAAAATATGATTATCTTCTATCCTTTCCCTCATTTCATAGTGGTAGAAATAGAACAGTTACAACAAGTCCTTGAGTTCAGCCAAGAGTGAGGAAAACCTCCTCCAACCCATCGAGGGGCAATTTAGTGACCAATCAGGATTACCAATGTGGTCACGTGACATGGACTACATTTCCCAGGATACCTTTACTACATTTTGTTACCTAACTATCCAATTCCCATACACTGGCTGGACAGCACACTACCAGCTCACTTCTGAATTTTCAACAGTTCATTGTCATTGGCTCCAGGTCAGTGTGAAGCACCACTAAGGAGCTGATCAGTATTGTTTCTGCACCATCACTGGTCTGCCTGGCCAACCATGCTCCCTCCTCCAGCTCAGACTTGCTCTCTTGGACACCCTTTTTTTCTCAGGCTATCCTGGGGTTTCTGGCAGTTTTCTGCACTTGCCAGGAAGGTCATTTAGGTGGAATCATAGACTTCCACCTTTCTTGGACATGTGAGAACCGTCACACACCTTCTGCAAACATTCTTTACCACAACTCTCCTGTGGCTGGTCACCCAGCTTTCTCTGTCTGAACACTACTATGGAAAACAAACCCTCTGATTTCTGGTGAAGGGCTAACATTTTCATGCACCTCGCATATTAGTCAGTATGATTCAATCCCCTTTGTAACAAATCCATTGAAGCCAAGGAAGTTCGAGTCAAATTAATGTCAGGGGGCTGATCTAGAGTCAGACTAATTCTTCAATCAATCAAGTGGCAGCAGTGTAAGAGCACCGTGGGTATACTCTGGTTTTTCTTCAGAGCATAGAAACCTTCCAACCTTTATTGAAGAGATTGGGGCACAAGGCAAGTGTTGGATAAAGTCTGGGAGACTCAATTATGGAGAATTCAGGTTGGGGATCTCTCAGGAGCAGACTGGTTTTAAAACTGGCAAGTCAGTCATTGACTATTGCTTGGTATTGGCAGAAAAATATAATGTTCAACATCATACCCAATTTATATATCAATGTTAAATCCATGTTTGACTCAGGTTTGCAAGATGCTATCAGGGACAGTTGGAGGTCTCATCAATGGGCAGCAAACCATACTTCTGACAGAAGTTAATCTGTAAAAGAATTGGAAGGGACCTTGTACATCTAGTCCGGGTGTCAGCAACCCACAGCTCCAGTGCCATATGCGGCTCTTTGGGCCCTCTGCTGCAGCTCCCTATCCCATGACTGGCTGGCCCCTCCCCTCCGTCCCCTGGCCTGAGAAGGTAAGGGTGATGGCGGTGGATGGAGAAATGGCCGGGGCTGATTCTCTGGCGCCTCACTCTTGCTGGAGCTTCTTTTGGCCCTTGTTGGTGCTGGGCATGCCTTGGCAGCTTCAGGAGATGCACAACCTTCTCTCCGCTGCAAGTCACTGGCCCGACCCAGCCATGACCAACACCGGCCTTACTAACACGAGGGCTGGTGGGGTGAGAAAGGGATCTGGGAGAAGGGGAAGTTGGAAAGGGGGATGGGCCCGCAGAACCCAGCTATGGTTTTAAGAAGCTCAGAGCAGCAGGAAAAGGGGGCTGGCCCCACTGAACCTCGCACGCACACTCCAGGGGTCAGGCTCAGAGAAAGCCGGAGGGCCCTCACCAAAGGTACTCACCTGTCAGCCAGTTTCTATCTATCTATCTATCTATCTATCTATCTATCTATCTATCTATCTATCTATCCATCCATCCATCCATCCATCCATCCATCTATCATCTATCTATCCATCCATCCATCCATCCATTCATCCAACTATCATCTATCTATCTATCTATCTATCTATCTATCTATCTATCTATCTATCTATCATCTATCTATCTATCTATCTATCTATCTATCTATCCATCCATCTATCATCTATCTATCCATCCATCCATCCATCCATTCATCCAACTATCATCTATTTATCATCTATCTATCTATCTATCTATCTATCTATCTATCTATCCATCCATCCGTCCATCTATCATCTATCTATCCATCCATCCATTCATCCATTCATCCAACTATCATCTATCTATCTATCTATCTATCTATCTATCTATCTATCTATCTATGTCTGTCTGTCTGTCTGTCTGTCTGTCTGTCTGTCTATCTATCTATCTATCTATCTATCTATCTATCTATCTATCTATCATCTATCTATCTATCTATCTATCTATCTATCTATCTATCTATCCATCCATCTATCATCTATCTATCCATCCATCCATCCATCCATTCATCCAACTATCATCTATTTATCATCTATCTATCTATCTATCTATCTATCTATCTATCTATCTACCTATCTATCTACCTATCTATCCATCCATCCGTCCATCTATCATCTATCTATCCATCCATCCATTCATCCATTCATCCAACTATCATCTATCTATCTATCTATCTATCTATCTATCTGTCTGTCTGTCTGTCTGTCTGTCTGTCTGTCTGTCTGTCTGTCTATCTATCTATCTATCTATCTATCTATCTATCTATCTATCTATCTATCTATTTATCTATCATCCATCTATCATCTATCTATCCATCCATCCATCCATCCATTCATCCAACTATCATCTATCTATCTATCTATCTATCTATCTATCTATCTATCTATCTATCTATCTATCATCCATCCATCCATCCATCCATCCATCCATCCATCTATTATTTATCTATCCATCCATCCATCCATCCATCCATCCATTCATCCAACTATCATCTATCTATCTATCTATCTATCTATCTATCTATCTATCTATCATCTATCTATTTATCTATCTATCTATCATCCATCCATCCATCCATCCATCCATCCATCCATCCATCCATCCATCCATATCTACCTATCTATCTATCATCTATCTATCTATCTATCTATCTATCTATCTATCTATCTATCATCCATTCATCCATCCATCCATCCATCCATCCATCCATCTATGTATCATCTATCCATCCATCTCTCTCTCTCTCTCTGTGTCTCTCTCTCTCTCATGGTACAATCACTCATATCTAAGTGGTGGTCTACTAGGACACCCAGATCCCTCTTTCAGTTGCTGTGGTTGAGTCAGGTACAACCTATACCTGTGAATTTGTTTTTCTTGCCTATGTGTAAATATCTTACTGTTTTCACCACTGAATTTCATTTTATTGGACAGGGCGCAGTGTTCAAGTCTGTTGAAATTCTTCTGAATCTTGAGCCTATCTTCTAAAGAGTACTGGATCTAAGGAAGAATCTTGGTATATCCTCCGCATGCTTCCCTCCACATGGATGTAGTTCTATTGATGACTACAAGCTGAGCGCAGTCAGCCAATTGCAAATTTATCTAATAGTGGTACTATCTATCCCACTACTATCAAGACGTACTGTAGACCATGGTCTACTTTGTCAAAAAGGTACTGAAATTTAGGTTAAACTGTCCACAGTTTAGCAATTTAGGTTAAACTGTCCTTTATCCACTAAATCATGGGTGTCAAACTTGATTGCATCACATGATGTCATGTGATGTTTTTTGCCTTTGTGGAGGCAGGGAGGGCGTGGCCTGTGTGTGATTCATCTGATCTGCAGGCCACCAGTTTGACACCCCTGCACTAAACCAATCACTTATGAAGCCCAGCATGGCTCCTGGAATTCTTTCCAACTCTTTTAGGAGCAAAGTACTTAGTTTATTTTGTTTTTGTTTTGTTGATGGAATAAGATGTTGAATACTTGTGTGAATTGTGAAAGTTTACAATTAACAGTAAATGTGCCTCAGATTCACTTCAGTTCTATATACAGTATAAAGTGAGTCTGTTTTCAGTGTCTTCTTGCTAGTAGACAAAGCAAGTCCTGAGGCCCTTTCCATCATTTATGTCTAACATTTGACAAAATAAAAATCAAATGTATTTCCCAACATCTAACACAACAAATTAATTTTTCTGTCTAAGTAAGATGTGAATCAGACTTGCTGAGCTAATCTTCTACTTCTTGGAGGTCCAGATTCAACAACATAGACTCTTCATCAGCTTGAGATTTAGTCTCCATAAAGGGGCAGTAGGAGATAGAGAGCTTAAAGGGCTTAGTCACATCCTCTTTGTTCATCACTCTCCTGGGTTTTTGTCCATGAGATTTCTAATCTCAGGTTGCTCCCTTCTGCCTTTCTTCTTGACATAGACGGGCAAAGCTTAAGGTCTCCTGATAAGATGCAGTTAGACAGGTGATAGTCTTTGCCTGTCTCTATAATGTATTATTTCCTGTAATAAAACCTGCTCTGGTAATCTTTGCTCAATTCACATTCCTTCTTAAGGACACTCCTGCACAGAGGACACTTCAGCCTCCAACAGAAACTTGAAATCCATCAAAAAGAAGAATCCTTTAACCCAACTGTGATTAGATTTGAGTCTCCCAGGGCTAGGGGTTCATTTATTCAGATTTTATATTAGCACACCTTTGTCATTCTCTAGACTTTCTCCAATATTTCCTCATCCCTGGATTTTTTTTTTTGGAGTGGGTAGTGGGGGAGGACTTCAGGACTTGCAATACTCAGCATTGGAGGTGTTTTAAGAGTGACCTTAACATTTAAACTCTGTGGAATTGAATAAACTCTATTCTGGGAATTAGATAAATATCCCGAAGAGCAGAGAAATCATGACTCTGATACATACGTTTATCTGTTGTTCTGATGTTGATGTAAGATACATAATAAAGTACAGGCTGGCAATTTCCTCCACTCAGAAATATCTAAACATATCAGTAGCACCCTGATCTCTTTCAGCATAATCAGGATACCCACCTAGGCCTGGGTCAAGTGCCACCCAACCATCTGCTTACAGAATGAGGGAAGTACACTTTTTTCCCCAGAGAGGCAAAACAGAGTGAAATAAACTAAAAGGTCCCCCAGATCATTGAAATTCCTTCTATCCAGCTATTCAGAGAGGAATTCACCTCTCTGTTTGTTAGAATAAGAGTCCATGGCACCCTTTAATTGCCTAATTAAATCACCACAGGTTTAGCTACCAATAAAGGCAATCCTGAATAAATCTCGTTTGTAATACATATATATGCAAGAGTGCTGTTTGATCTAATTAAGCCCCTGGGGCCCAGTTCAAAAATGCTTACTTTAAGATGACATGGATTGAATTAAGCGAATTAAACCCACCTCTCTGCTAAAAGGGGCCTACTTCTTTGAAAAAGCATGAGAACATGCACATATATAGGTTAAGGTTTATGAAAGGGAACATGAATTGGCTTGCCTTCATTTAGAGCAGGTGGGTATTGTGCATAACAGGTGTTCACTATGCAAAACATGTGCAGGTGTTTTGCCTGAATGGTTCATCCCACCTGTCTGCCAGCTGAGTCGAAATATTTTCCATTGGTTGACAACTGGGCATGTGTGAATACCTGAAGGTTCACACATTATTCTGTGACTCCCTAGTACATTCACACACACTTAGTTCATGGGAGGAAGAACTGGGAAATTGGGAAACCATGACCATCCTAGATCAAGCCAAGTTCAGAAATGCTAGAAAATTCCTGGAAGCCTGGCACTCTGACTAATTGGCTAGTAATAGCACATGAACAAATCTACATACTGAGCAAAAAAGACAAGTCCACAAGCCAAAAAAGGAACACAAGGACACCACTCTTCCAGCAATCAGCACCCAGAAGTGCATAGATTAACATCTGACCAACAATCAAGAATTAATATATCCCCAATCAAGGAATTGTCAAACAAGCTAACGTTAAACAGGTCAACCAAAGAACCCCAAGATCACTTCACCAACACTGACATGGTGAGCTGTTTTAGAATATAAATCGAACCACAAAATTCCCTAGCCCTAATGCTGTTACCTAATTTGGGCCTGCAAACTCAGAGAGCACCAAGAACTCTCATATTTCAACCCTGAGCTACAAATATTCTTTATCAATAAAAAAAGATTTTCCATATGTAAAAAACAAGAAAACAACAACAACAACAAAAACAATAGGTCCACTAATGGGAGAAAATGGCAAGGAGGAGAAAACAGAACTGTTTGACTCATTCTTTGCACCTGTCTTCACACAAAGATAATAGAGCCCAATCTAGCAAAAACATAACCGTAAAAGACAGACTAGGAATACAAGTCAAAATAGGCAGGAAAATGGTAAAACAACACTTGTTCACCCTAGATGAGTCCAAATCACCAGGATCAGATGGATTACATCCAAGAGCTCTCAAGGAGCTGGCAGACATAATCTCAGTACCAGTGAACCATACCTTTCAAAGATCCCAGAGCACCAGGGAACTATCAAAGGACTGGAAAAGAGATGATGTAGTTCCTATTTTCAAAAAAGGGAAAAAAAATGGATCAAGGAGTTACAGATCAATCGGCCTGAATCGACCTGGGAAGATCCTGAAAAAAAAACAATAAACAGCACATTTGTGAGCATCCAGAAACTAACAAGATAATTAATAGAAGTCAACATGGGTTTATCAAAACCAGATCATGCCAAATAAATTTTATCATCTTCTTTGACAAAGAAGCAAAATTAGGAAGGACCTAGCCCTTAGTCCTTTTCACTAGATTAGACAAACCCAATTCCTGCAACTGCTCTTCATATGTTTTAGCTTCCAGCCTCCTAATCATCTTTATTGCTCTTTTGTTGTTGAAGAGAAGGACCAGGGTTGACATGATAGCAGTCTTCCAATACTTGAAAGGCTGTTGCAGAGAAGAGGAGCCCAACCTATTCTCCAAAGCCCCCGGGGGTAAGACAAGAATCAACAGATATAAACTTATCAAGGAGAGATCTAACCAAGAATTACAGAGAAATTTCCTGACAAAAAAATTGATCCGTGAAATGGCTTCCCTCTTGAATTTGTACATGTTCCATCAATGGAAGTTTTTAAGAAGAATTTGGACAGCCACTTGCCCAGAAAGCTGTAGGGTCTCCTGCTTAGGCTGGACTAGAAGATCTCTGTTATTCTTACCCATTCAGAGAAAATAGCTACTCCATGGCTGTGTTTCTATCAGTCTTGAACTTCAGTTCTTCTCTTCCAATCTTCTCTGATACCTGATACAACACAATATTTTAAATAAAAGTTGAATAATTCAATCATTTAAAAATATCTATTTTTTTCCTTTGCCTTTACATTGTACACATATCCATCACATGATTTTCTTTCAGAACAAATATGTCAAATATAACTTCTACAACAATTCATTGAATTTAATAAAATAGATATAATAAAATTTACAATAAAATAGGGAAAATAATTATTTGAAACAGCAATGTGGATTAATTAGGAATGTCCTCAAAATAAGAGACATCTGGCCAAAGTATTAATACACAAGATAATGTGACTGATTCTTAAATGCCCATTTCAGACTCCTGGGGAGTGAAATCTAATTTGGACGGCGGCCCCATCCTCACCTCTCTTTCCTTCTGCTGTAAAACTGCTAAGAGCTTCCCACTTGCTGAGATTTCATCTAAACACTGATTTTAAAACAACCACAGATGTGCTAAATTGGCTCTGAGTAACAGGATAACAGGGGAAAGAAAGGTTTCCCTGCTGGCTTTGTGCTGTCTCTCAGCAAGCCATTTATTACCTGTGCAACTAATAAAAGGTCTTTGAAGATGAACCAAGCTGGAGATCCTTGAAATGGTTCAGAGAAAGATGGTGAGGAAGAAGAGGAAGAAGACGTGGCCCTTTCAAAGATTCCTGGCTTAGGAGAAGGAAGCGGGAGGAATCCTGAACTGATGAATAAACTAATTAATAAACTATGGTCACAAGCCACGGTCATCCCCATCTTCAAAAAGGGAGACCCCAGCCTAGTTGAAAATTACAGACCAATCTCTTTATGCTGCGTCACCTGCAAAGTCATGGAATCAATTATTAACCAATCCATTACCCTCCACTTAGAGACAAACAACCTATTCTCTAATAAACAATTTGGTTTCAGAAAAAAACTATCCTGCAATCTGCAACTCTTACACTGCAAAAACATATGGACTACACAATCAGGGCAAAATAATAGACACAATCTACATAGACTTCTGTAAAGCCTTTGATTCAGTGGTACACAACAAACTATTCCTAAAACTTAAATCTTATGGTATCTCTGGACACCTGCATAACTGGATAGAAGCATTCCTGTCAAACAGACAACAAATGGTCAAAATTGGGAATGTCCTATCAAATCCTGTACCTGTCAACAGTGGTGTCCCCCAAGGCAGTGTTCTAGGACCAACTCTCTTCATACTCTATATTAATGACCTCTGTGATTATATTAAGAGCAACTGCGTTCTTTTTGCTGATGATGTAAAGCTATTCAACACCACTGACAATGCTGCTACCCTTCAAAAAGACCTCGACTATGTGTCAGAATGATCAAACAAATGGCAATTTCAGATTTCAACAAGTAAATGCTCTGTCTTGCATATTGGCAAAAAAAATCAAAAAATAAAATACAAGCTGAATAGTCAAGACCTTGTTGGTGACACAAACTTTATCAAGGACCTTGGAGTACTCATCTCAAATGATCTAAGTGCTAGAGCCCACTGTAACTACATAGCCAAAAAGGCATTAAGAGTTGTTAACCTAATTCTGCGTAGCTTTTTCTCCGGTAATATCACACTACTAACTAGAGCATACAAAACATTTGCTAGACCAATACTTGAATACAGCTCATCAGTCTGGAACCCACATTACGTATCTGATATTAACACAGTTGAGGAAGTCCAGAAATATTTCACAAAAAGAGTTCTCCACTCCTCTACTCATTGCAGAATACCTTATGCCACCAGACTCGAAATTCTAGACCTAGAAAATCTAGAACTACGCTGCCTTCGGTCCGATCTAAGTATAGTATATAAAATCATACATTGCAATGTCCTACCTGTCAATGAATACTTCAGCTTCAACCATAACAACACAAGAGCAAACAATAGATACAAACTCAAGGTTAATCGCACCAAACTTGAAATATGACTTCAGCAACAGAGTGGTCAATGTCTGGAATATTCTACCTGACTCTGTGGTTTCTTCCCCAAACCCCAAAAACTTTAACCTTAGACTTTCTACTATTGACCTCACCCCTTTCCTAAGAGGTCTGTAGAGGGCGTGCATAAGTGCACCAATGTGCCTACTGTCCCTGTCCTATTGTTTCTTTTATTTTTCTTATATGTATCCATATATTCATAACTATGTTTTTACTTATACCTATTATCTTGTAAGCAATTGACAAACCAAATAAAATAAAAAAAATAAAATAAAATAATTGGTCATTGGGATGCTCCTGTTGCCCAAAAGTTTTTTGAGACACCCAACGTGGACGCCTGGCAACATGGCAAGATGCATTATCTTAACAAGATGAACTTTGGATGCTTAAAGGTAGATCCAAGATGGTCTTTTCTCTCCAGTCTGCTCTCACCTGTCTTTCTGATGGGGTGGAGATGAAGCACTTCAGGGTAGAAAGGAGCACCAGGAGGGCCTTGTGAAGGGCACTGGGATCTCCAGGGAGTGTGTAGAAAGGTGTAGATCTTTCTGGCTAATCTGTGCATATCTAAAATGTGATTTCAACATATGTATCAGTAGCAAGATCCATTATAATCATGATGTAACTGCAATGCAAAGATTCTTCTACTACACTGTCACAAGTGGGGAAGATCTTCAATTGACCTTTGTTTGACCCGCTTGTCTTTATTCTCCTAACTTGGCTTTTCACCCTTCTTAAATAAGTGACTAAGTAGCTTTGCAACTGGTGTTTGTTGCTTTTAGCAAACCCACCTGTGCAAGATTTTAGCCTACCCCTCCCCATCCTCCTGTCCTTCCCATTCCCAAATAGGGGAGAGACAGACAGTCCATCAGAGACAGGGGCTGAATGCAGGAAGTGTCACATGACGACCGCTGAGATCAGAAGCTTTAAATAACAGTCTGGTTCTATGTCCTTGGCAAGAATTCCATCAATCTGATTACAAGGCCAAGCAGGAGGTGCCCTGAACATGAAAAAAACAAGGGAGGGGAAGGGAAGGGATGGTCCCTGGGCTGCCCCTGGCCAGCTGGGCCCCCTTTAGTCTGACTAAAGCACCAGCTGAGTTTCAGGCTCTCTGGTGTCAGTGAGCCTCCAAAGGTTATGGATGGTCTGGAATAGTCATCATGGTCTCCTTCTCCTTTTTACTCTACCTCTGAGTCTTGTGATGCATTTCGACTCAAAGAACAGCAGCAAACTAGAACAGACTCTCTAAGAAATATGATGGTTATTACTTGTGACATCTCTGCTTATGATTTGATCTGTATTTGGTTCAATTCAGGAAGGAAGAAAGGAAGACTCAGCCAATCTGTGAGAATGTTTAACACCCAAAGGGAAAGCTGAAACTCTTGTATTTGTCTCTGTGACTTACTCTATTCAGCCTTACCTTTTCCTTTTTTTTTTCTTAACAGTTGCAGCTACCTTGATGGAAGATGAAAATTGCATTCAAGCAGCCCTAGATTGCCTTTTTTAAGCAATTATCTGAAATTGTTACAGTAAAAAACAACAACACCGCACTGTGTTCAATCCATGCATTCATAGCAGGTGCAATGTCCCACAGCCTTGATATTGCCATTTGGGTGTTGGGCAACTGGCATCTCCTGGCACATGATCACCATTTCACAACTGCTTCCAACAAGTGGAAGAAATGGAGAACATTGAAGTGAAACGGCAAGCCATGATCATATGATGTCTCGCCTAATGACTGCAGTGATTTGCTTAACAACAGAAGCAGAGGTTATGTAAGTCCAGTACGGTCACATGACTTAACAATAATGGTGTTTAGCAACATAGTTGGCCTTCCCAATTGTGGTTATTAAGCGAGGACAGTCTGTATTGAGTTTTTGTCTAGTGAAGAGCCACAAAACAATGGTGAAAATCCTACATAATCATTACTTTTAAATACTTTGGCTGCGTGCATTAAATGGCCCAATTAATGTGGGTTGGCTTATTGGCAGAGTGAGGCAGTTCCATTTCTGTTTGGGAAGAACTGCTTGGAGCAGAAGCTGTATTTCCATGCTGGGCAGGCAACCTCTTTGGGTTGGGGGGAACTGCCAAGAGGCCAGAGCCCCCAAGAGGTTGCCTCACTCAAAGGAGGATGAGGTTGGAGATCAGGACTAAACTCCTCCAATATTTGAGTGGCTCCTACAAACTATTTTTCCAAAGTAGCAAAAGACAAAACAAAAAACAATGGTTGGAACCTAACCAAGGAGAGAAGCAACCTAGAGCTCAGGAGAAATTTCCTAAGGTGAGAAAAATCAACCAGTGGAACAACCTGCCTTCAGAAGTTGTGAGTGCTCCATCACCGGAAGCTTTCAATAGAGACCAGACAACCATTAGTCTGATATAAGGTCTCTTGCTTGAGCAAGGGTTTGAACTAGCAGAACTTTGAGGTCCCTACCAACTCCATTATTCTATGTTCTATGTTCTAGGACCTCTTGTCCACAGCTCTCAGCTGCTCTCCTGCAGCAGTGCTGCCTGCTTGACCTACCAATTAACCTGGAGGTACCTTCTCTAGGATGACTGATCAGGGGTCTGGACTGGCTGATTCTTGTCACAGGGCAGGCAAACAATGCTGCACCTCAAAAGCAGGTAGAACCCCTGAATGGGAGGAATGAAATGTGTGAAAATGAGGAGGAATCCTGCCCTGTAATCGACTTCTATGAGATCCACTTCATGAGGCGGTGGGAGGGGTGGGATTAGGCTCAGATGCTTTCCATGTTTGACGGGAGGTGATGCTACCAGGAGACCCCTGCTGGGAAAGGAGAAGGCCTTCACTGCAATAGCATCTGGATCTCTTGAGAAAAACGTTGGAATATTCTGCAACACAATGGCATTAAGTGGCCAGGTACCATGTGGAAATAAGTGGACTATCATAATTTCTAAAACAGCTCATTTCTATCCATTTCTCTTACTTTCTGAATTACAGATTAAGAGAGTTGGAAGGGATCTTGTAGGTCATCTAGTCCAACCCCCACCGCCCAAGGAGACCCTACACTATTTTTGGCAAATGGCAGTCCAGTCTCTTCTTGAAAGCATCCAGCACCCACAACTTCTGAAGGCAACTTCTGTTCCATGGGTGGATTGTTCTCACCGTCAGAAAGTTTCTCCTTATTTCCAGGTTGAATCTCTCCTTGTTCAGTTTCCATCCATTATATTTATTATTATTGCAATGATATATAATATAATGACGAACTGCAAATCCCAGAATTCTTGGAATAGAAAGAAGACCTGGAATAGCTCACTTAGCAAACGGTATAATAATCCACGCAGAGACGGATGGTCTTTGATTCACGGATGGTCTTTGACTCACAGATAAGAGCGGTCTTACATGCACCTCTAAACATGCAAATTGAAAGCATGTTTGCCCCAATATGTATTTTTCCTGGCTTCATACATCATGTTTAAATCAATTAAAGCCCGATTCAGCATGTCTTAGGAGGAGAAGACGTGGTTTGAGAAACATCTGATGGCCCAGCTGCCTTGTGGGGCTCCTTGCCAGTTGATGGCAATTCCCTCAGGAGCCTGCAGGAAAGGCAACAGGAGGTCCTTGTTGCAAGCAGCCCCTCTTGGCATCTGTCCACTTCCCAAACCCTATGATGGATGTTCGGGCAATGCAGGACCTTTGGGCCCCCTGCTCAGAGAAGCAGGAGTGGGGATGGATGGGTGGGGGTTCAAGTCTCCCATTCCTCCTGCAGCCTCAGAGTAGTTCCCAACTGTCTACCCAGAGAGGCAGACCTCTTCCTTGCAAGCTGCTCAGATGGAGCTGTGGGGTGGAGGCAGAGGTGGTTCTGATCAGTTGTGGAGAACCAGTAGCGGAAATTTTGAGTAGTTTGGAGAACCGGTCAACACCACCTCCAATTGGCTCCATCTCCATCTCTTCTCTGCCTCCCATTGAGTCCCAGCTGGTCGGCTGGGTTTTCTTTTGTTTCCCTGCACAGGAGAACGGAAAGTAGGCTAGTGGGGTGGGGAGGGAATGGGATTTTGCATTATCCTTCCCCTGCCATGCCCACCAAGCCATGCCCACCAAGTCACATCCACAGAACCGGTAGTAAAAAAAAAATGAATTTCACCTCTGGGTAGAGGGGTTAACTCAAGGAAGAGCAAGTGGCGGCTGAATGCTTTTCCTCTGTTTGAAAGAAGATAGAGGTTTGGACCCTTGTAGTATTTGTCTCCTATTGATAACTATCTGTTTATACATTAGTTACAAAAATTAGGAGGAAATAATACGGAGCAGGTCTAAACTTCAGAAAGTCTATTTGCTTCTTCTAAGCTCCTGAACTAACTTAGCAAATATTAGAGTTCTTCCCTTTGGACTTTGAGATAGCCGGTCGTCACTGGCTTGTCAGGGGTTTAACTGGCCAGTTTTGTTTGTTTCTTCTTCTTTCTTAAAGGAAATGTGAAATCAGATTATCTGATGGAGATAAAGCATGGATCAGCCCTGGAGTCAGAGCCAGTTTTCTGCCAGTCCAACTGAGATCAGTCCAAGATATGGAGAAAGGAGGGCAAGTCTCAAGACTCATGGCCACCAATTTCTATCTGGGTAGTTGCAGAGAAATGGTTGAAAACCAGGTTGTTTAACACAATGAAAAGAGTGCATGGAGAGAGGAACACTAGCAATAGAAAGATAATTTTTGTAAGCAAGTATTCTTGAGGTTCCTTTCTTGCATAAAAAGTTGGTAAGCTTCAGATAGAAAATAGCATGTGTTACTTAAGTCTTCTCAAACTAAGAGCCTGCAGAACACTCTTCTTCAGTCAAATGAAAAGCTAAACTGTCAGACCCAGAAAGAAAGCTGAACTAGGAAAAAATGAAAACTTGTATGCATTTTATTTAAATGCAAATTAGCCAAAGCATGGATTTTAATACAATATTCCCCTAAATGTACACTGATTTTAACATGGCTTTTCCAAACTAATTGTGTTTATTTGCTGCCTCTGTGCCATAATAGGGTCTGCCTTGGTTGATTAAACTCTTTGAGTTTAACTGACACTCCTTCTAAAGATGATGTGGACACAGCATTCCTTAAGGGAGGAGACCCAAAGGATCAATGAGGAGATGAATTCAATCACAAGATCATGTTTCCTGGGTTTTTATTTTCTAAGAGAAAAGGGTTCTGGCCAAGGTAACTGGAGACCCAGTTGTGACGAGAAGGAAATTAAAAGGCAGAGTATCTCAGGTATGGTCTGAAAAATAGCATGTCGAATTGAAAGCAAGGTTACCAACACATCCCTAGAGCAGCGTAAAACAAAAGCAATCAAGGAGTGGCTTTGGTTTTTCTTTTTTCTTTTCTTTTCCACATCTAATAAAACTTGGCCACAACTGGGTTTATTTACATGGGATATCTGGACATAACCTTATGCAAGTTCTAACACCCCAGGCTTAATTCAGATGAGTAGCCACTGAGTACCTCCAGTTCCCGATGGGAGATAAAATCTCTCAATGACCTCTCCTGCAAAACCTGAGCTTTCCTGTTCCTGGAAGAAAATTGCAGGGATAGCATGCAGAACTGCATGGGAAACAGGGCAGATGTTGGAGGATGTGGTCGTATGAATGCAAGTAGACCTGGCTTGGGGAAGAGGGAGAGAGCAAGAAGGGAGTAGGAGAGACAGCTCAGCTCTCGGAAGCAGAAGATCTGAAAAAGAATTTCTCAAAATAACCCTGCCCAGAAGAGTATCTGTCTCTGTCTCTGTCTCTGTCTCTCTCTCTCTCACACACACACACGAATAATATAATAGAGTGACCAGTATAGTCCTGTGTTAAGCAAGATAAGGGGCTTAATGGTGAAATATGAACCATATCACAATGATGTGATAAAAAGATATCCTTTTAGAATCTTGCATTGGAGCAGTGCAGTTGGTTGATGTTAGACTCTGGGCTAAAGAGAGAGCTGACTTGAATGCTTCCACCCATCCTTGCATCAAGGCCTGCAATGGGCTGCCTGTGTTATCATCCCTGCCTTGGACTGTTCTGTCCTCCACCTCAAGGCTGTCCGTGGATAACATCATAAGGAGGAGCATACAGGGCTGTTTTTCCATCTGTCTGGCTAAGGATGCCTTCAACCTTTCCCATTCATCATTATTACCTTTATTGTCAGAGTACAACATGTGTACAATGAGATTGGCTGAGCTTCCCTTTGTGCACCCCCGCAACACAATTCCCAGTGAGGACAGAAGTCCCTAACCCAGTCCCAATCTTATTTCACTTTGTGACCTTGTTGCACAATGTGCCAGCCCCTCAAGTCTATTGTACTATGTTGACATGAAGTTATTTTCCATTCAGGAGTCTGACAGCCCACGGGTAGAAACTGTTGTTCATAAACTGGGGATGAACTGATGGTGATAAGATGGGGACGTGGCTGTGGAAGTATTTTGCCTGCTCTGATCAGGGTCAGATGGAGACTCTGCCTGCTAAGCCAGCCTCTGGGACAAAGAAGTCTCCTGTGCATTCTGCTCCAAAGAATTATTTGTTAATTATATTAACATTGAAGATAGTTTTTCTCTGATTGGGAACATTTCTGATTAAAAATAGAAAGCTGCGGATGAAAAGACTAAACATCAACTACAACCTTGGCACTTTCTGAGTCTTAGCATCAAATCACAAAAGCTGTTACAAGGCAAACTGCACATAAGGAAATGTCTTCCTCACTGAAAGACCAGGCAGGGCCAACCAGAGTCCCAGCTGCCTTGCTTGCCAGAGAAATGGGTCTCCCCTTTCACCCTCTCACTCTCCCTCCTTTCCCCCTCCCTCTCATGATTTCAAGTTCAGGAAGGTTTCAGTGCATATAAACAACCAGGGAAGCTGCTTCTGCTTTTTTCTGTCTGGCCCTCCTGACAACATGAGCTCCAGGACCTGTGATGATGACCTGGGACATGGCACAAAAATAACAAAGGCACAAAAGTAGATAAATTCCCTTTAATACCTCCAACTTGGCTCCCAATGTCCAGTTATCCTCGGCTAGAGATCAAACTCTTCCAAAAACAATCTACAAAGGGAAGAAATGCAGTCCAAACCCAAAGTAAAGATAAATTAGAAATTAAAAAAAACCAACACAAACCACGCTGAAGTAATTAACACTGACAGGCCAGCATAATAAATTGCAGACTTCCAAACGATAATGAAGCACACACATTTGGGAGGACGCCAAAACCCCGAGAAGCCTCGACAAAGATAATGCACGCTTTGCTTCCAGCAAGGTGCTGTGTGCAAACGCCCTTCTTATATCCTGTTCTCCCAGCTGCAACTAATAAAAGGGATCAGGGCCTTTTTCTCTCCCATAAGCCACGTTGCTCCCTTCTCCGTTCCTCCTTGTGTGCCCTAGGATGAAGAGGGGATGGACCTGGGCAGAGGTGGTTTTCAGCAGATTCTGACCAGTTCTGGAGAACCAGTAGCGGAAATTTTGAGTAGTTCTGAGAACTGGCAAATACCACCTCTGACTGGAGATTTTACAGTATCCTTTCCTTGCCACTCCCACCAAGCCACGCCCACAGAACTGCTAGTAAAAAAAATTGAATCCCACCACTGGCCCTGAGTCTTCCTCCGAAGGCCCAGCCAGACTGCACCCTTCCCCTGTTTCTTCCACAGCCACCGGAGCCACCCTCCCACTCCCTGTCAGCTCCTCAATCTCCCCCTCAGAATCAGACTCCAACAAGGGCATGACAGGACCATTCAGAGAAGCCTATCATTTTGTTTTATTTGATGGACTAGGATTAACTCTCTTGCAAGGTTTTTTCCATTGTAGCCATAAGCATCTTTGAACCTTCCTTGCAGCTCCTGACTTTGTCTCAGTGCAAAAGCATGCTTGTGGCAGATAATGCATGGATCAGTCAAAACAGGCTACCTTGTTTAACAAATGTTTGCAAATACAACGGCATTTTTTTTTTAAAAAAAATCCTTTGGGAAGAAGAAGGCAGGTCGTGCAGATATAACAAATTGTAAACACCAGGTAGAAACAGTCACTGGCCGTGGATGTGGCGAATTTGCATGCATGTTGCAGCTTGATTTGCAAAATCACTTTGCATGGGCACTGACAGAGAAAGTTAAATTCCTGCTGAGAAAATGTCAGGATTCCTGCAAGGAAATCAGTGAGGACTGGGAAGCCCAAACGGCAAAGCAGAGGTTAGAGGACTGGGATGATGGATTGAGCAGGAGTAAGGAATGGATGACACTTGCGAGGGGAAGCTTGAGCATCACCTAAGAAGTCCCTGAAAAGAGGTCAGACAGTGGATTATCATTACAGAACTATTGTAGGTCAGCTCTCTAATGGATGAATTGGGGTCTGTAGTAGAGTTCTGAGACTGTGGGTGTGCCAGTGGCTGGGGCAAGTACAGAGAGGCTGGGTGGGGGAGACTTACTCTAGTGACTTGTAATTTTTCCTGCTGGCTTCCCCATTGACTTTCTGGGGAACCCTGCAGGAAAGGTTTCACATGGCAACCATGTGATCATGGTGCAAATGGTTTGCCATGCATAAAGATTGTGATCCTGTGACTGCAGGGTACCAGACAGCCAAAACTCCAGGGATCAGTTATAGCCACCATTTGTTCAGCAGTGTCATAACTTGGAACAGTTGCTGACTGAATGGTCATAGGGTGCCTGTACTGGAGATCAGACTTGAGGGGTGCTGTCTTAGCCCCTCAGATCTGGCAGGGAAGATCTTGTTCCCTTCTGGGCAGCAGCAGAAGAGTTCCAGGCTTCCATTTCCTCTGCCAAGGCAGGAGAGGAGAGAGGAGCTGGGTCAGCCAAAGGAGAGTCTTGTGGTTTTTCCTCAAGGTCGCCTGCTCGGTATCCTTTGCCTCATCCTCCAAGGGGGTCATTTTTTCAGTTTTGCTCTTGGCAGTGAGCCCAGATGCAGGAAAGGGCAATGAAAGCTTGGCTGTCGGATCTCTAAAGACCAAATGGGGTAAATTTGAAAGAATGCCAGGCAATTGCTCATCCTAATTAACATCAGTGACTTAAATGAACATGGTGTTATTCACCCGGCTATTACCTCTTTCCTCTCCCTGACTAACTTAGTCCTCGTAAACCTCACCTTGGAGCCTCCACAAACTTTGCTCCGAGGCATTTTCAGAACCGAGCTTCGTTTGGGAAATGAGTTTCCCACAACAATCTTCCAAATGATTTTCCTTTCCATTTTCTTGTACAACAAGGGGTGGGGGTGGGGGCGAGGGGGTAGGACGTCTTGCCTCCTCTACAGAACATTATTCCTGATCCTGGAAATTTTTCTTTTCAAGTCAAAAATTCAGGATGGGGAAACAAGAAGGGGAAAGCATCCAGATTTCACACAGAAGATTTCATTTCAGGTATGAAAGCTTTTTTTTAAACAAAAGGGAATTGGGAGCTTCAAACCTCCATCTTTCTGTCTGTTCTTGTGACTGTCTGAGACCCGGTTCTGAGTCCAAGACCCTCCTGTCTGTTACGCTCCATGGACACCAAAGCCAGAGAAGGAACCAGGGCCAAGGAGGCAGGAGCTGGAATGGAGCCATTCCAGGCCTCTGGGGTTACGCTCTCCCATATCACACAAGCCTTTGTCCACCAAAGTAGTCGAGGCTCTGGATGCTGGTAGCCCATCGCCCCAATCTCAGTGCTGGGGTTGAGATTACTAGTAAACCATCATTGCCAGTCTGTTTTCCTTCTCTCTCTCACTTTCCCTGTCCCTCTGCCTTCACACCCAGCTGTGGAATTGTGCTTGAGCCGCATGGGAAGAAATGCATCTGGTGTTGCTGAGCTATTGTCAAGCTCAAAGGTCCTTCCAAAATCCAAGGCCCCTAATTGCAGACAGCCCATTTCAATCTGGAAAGCTCTTAAATCTGTCCGAATCAGCCTTACTTAACTTTGAGATGCTAAACATGGTGCACGCCCCGATCACAAATCATGAGCTCTGTAATTGCGAGGATTCTTTGCTCTACAAGGATGGGACATACCACAACATAACAAATCTGCACTCAGAACTTTATTGAGACACACACCTTTCCCAACAAGAGGCTGTTGTTGTGGGTCAAGCAAAAGTCTCACAGTCTATCCAGTAGCAAGCAACCCTGGCCTTTCCCCAAAGATTCTTGCACTTGTGGGGATGAGGCGCTGTTTGGATGTGGTGGTTCTTCCAGCTGCCAGGCTCTGTTGTTAACCAGGGTTGCTTTGGAGCAATCCAGCTGATCTCCTAGGCTGAGTTTAGGCAAGGCTCCCACCAGGACATGCTGCTGTCATCTGGCCCAACTGCCATAGCTCTCCATCTCCAGGCGTGGCCTCTGCTTCCTCTCCTGTATGTCTTTGCTGATCCTTTTTCTTCTGCACCCCAATCCCACTCTGCCGCAGCCTTTGTGAACTAAGAGTCTTGGGGTGAAGGAGGAAGCAAGGGTGCATCTGGACATTGATGCATCCTTGAAAGCCGCCAGTGTGATTCAAGTAGACAGGTAGCTGCAGCACCAGCTTGGATACCTGGAAGTGAAGGGATGAGCCAAGAAATGTGTCTGCAGATGCTTTTCAAAGGAGCAACCCCAACTTCTCTCCTTCACAGCCATACTGGAGCCTTATAACAGCTCTATGATCGTCCTGAAAATAACGACTGCGTTTTCTGTCCTTCTGCATATTAGAAGGAAGTGATTTACATGGACTTAATAAGACAGGAATCCATTAGTACACATCCAATGCTCTAAAAACCTGAAATGTAACCTGATTTCAGCATTTGTGAAATGCTACTGTGAAGAATCCTGGGGAATACTGTCTCCTCTGCTCAGGAATCGGTCTCAGGAGCCATCACTCACCTCGCTATTCCTTGCACCCTTTCTCAAGCAACGTCAAGGAGTAACGTCCATAGAATCTGCCTTGTGTGGATGCCCAGGCTGGGGTGTGGGGCTAGGCGGGCAGTTTTGGTGGTTTGGGCCTTCACACTCACTTGTGGAATTGTGCTGGAGCCTCACAGGGAAGAAAGGCATCCAGTGTTGCTGTGCTATTGTCAACCTCAAGGGTCCTTCTAAAGTCCCAGGCCCTTAATTGTTGTAGAGGAGCCAGCTCAATTCCAGTCGTAGTTAAAAAGGTGAAAAAAGGAAGAAGATAATGTAACTGAAGGAGACTGAAGTCCTCCTCATCCTTGTCTTCCTCCTCCTCTTCCTTCTCCACTTTGTCTATCTAATCCTTCTCCTGTTTCTTCTCCTTCTCTTTCTGTTTCTTCTCCTTCTGTATCTTCTCCTTCTCCTCTTCTTCCTCTTCTATCTTCTCTGCTTTCTGTAACTTCTACTCCTCTTCCTCCTCCTCTAACTTCTCCTCCTTCTTAATCTCCTCCTCCTCCCTACCCGCAGCCAGTAAAGGATGTGCCTCGTGCAGATATCCAGGAGAGAGCCACCCCCAACCTGCCAGTGGGGAGGGCGGGGAGAAGGTACCTCAGCTGGCAGCCTTTTTATCTGGGTGCTGGGAGATTCATAGAATCACAGGGCTGGAAGGGACCTGGAAATCTAATATAACTGGCACCTCTCTTGATTGGTGCTTTTTGTGAGTTGACAGATCTCTGTTCACATCCCTGTCATGTTGATACGCTCCATTTGAAAGCTTCTGTGAGGATCATGACTGGAAGTCTCTTGGAGGAAATCCATACATGCTTGACAGCACATTTGCCTTGTGAAAAATGTCTTACAACTCCTGCTGAGAGCTCAGTTTTCAAAGGAGATAATCAAATATGTCCAGCACAGCAGAGATATATTTTATTTATCTTTGAGTTATTCCATGTATCCCCTCTTTTACTTTGTTCTTATACACTGAGATCAATTTGGAACCTCCTGTGTGTGATTTTTTTTAAAAAAAGACAAAATGTCTTTAACTCAAACTCCTCTTCAAGTCAGACTTAGGAAGGCTTGCAGCTATGCAAATAGGCCTCTGGCCACAGCTGCCACCCTCAACGCCAGTGACAGCTGGGGGATATGTGGATTCCCAAACCACAAAACTGCAACCCACCCAGATCAGGCTGCGGTTCAGTTCCAAAGTTCAGTTTTCTCCTTTCCCAAGAGTACTTGCTTATTGTCTGGATGTATGCATTTTAGATTCATGGAGTTTCTCAGTCCTCCAGGTCATGGTTGTCCCAAAGGTGCTTTTTCAAGAGGCAACTGGACTTTCTTGGTTTTTCCTTGAAGACATTTCGCTTCTCACCCAAGAAGCTTTTTCAGTTCTGAATGGTGGGGGGGCACTTTTTCTTAGAGGCCACCCCCGCTATGCACTGGCAGCCATTTTGTGACTCTATCCACCACCTGATTTCAAGATTTCTAATACAACCAGCAGCCCCAAAATTTGATCTACGCCACTGCCTAATAATAATGTTTAATAATTATTTCCCTTCTTCCAAGCAGGATTTACTTTCATGGAGATTAATTAGTGAAACATATTAAAATATATTTCCCTTTTTCCCATTAGGGAACTATTTGTCATTGTATCACCCAGTTACTAATGCCTAACTCATGATAGGACATATTATACTATAAATCATTAAAGGAGCTGCATTGGATGATAATTTGATAAACAGAGCCATAATTTAAACATGCTTCTCCATAATGCTGAGAAATAAGATTTCATTTTATCAAATAAATTTTAATTATGGACTAACTCCAACAGTGAAAGGTTGACATGAGTTGTAATTTTCCTGCAAGTTTATTTGCAAGTGCTGGAGAATGTCTCCTGTTATTATCAGGCTTTGGTGGTATCTACTGCTAACCAGACAAACATACATTCTGCAAACATCGCCAATGATCTTAGAAGGGCAGCATTTACCTATGGCCCTTTCTGTGGTGCCACTCCTTCTTCCTTCTCCAAGCTCTTTGGAAGTCAGCCATAGACTTGTCTCTGATGAACCTACCTGGGTTTGTTGAGGGTGCACAGAAAGTGAGACAATCAGGGCTCCTCTTCTTCCACAGGAGAAAGCAGGAATGGACCTTCGGGCCATGTCCACCCCCTCAGCAATTCCTTTGGTGGCACCTGAATTAAATGGAAAGGTCTGCTCCCTGGTGGTCCCAGGACAGGCCAACTGGCTCCCAAATCTGAATTGTGCAGAAGTGGTATTCAGCAGGTTCTGACCAGTTCTGGAGAACCGGTAGCGGAAATATTGAGTGCTTCGGAGAATCGGCAAATGCAACTTCTGACTGATGCCACCCCAACTATTCTCTGCCTTCCATCGAGTCCTAGCTGATTGGCTGGGTCTTCTTTGGTTGCCCTTCACAGGAGAACAGAATTGGAAAGCAGGTCAGTGGGGTGGGGAAGGAATGGGATTTTGAAGTATCCTACCCTTGCCACACCCATCAAGCCATGTCCACAGAACCAGTAGTAATTTTTTTTTTAATCTGACCATGGAGTTGTGGCTAAAAGGACAAATGTTTCTGCCCATCAGGTAACCTTTAAAACCTTCTGGGATGACACCACAATTGGTGCCTATTTGCCACTGGTATCTGAATGGAAGGTGAGGGCTGGAGGAGCAGAAGCCGAATGAGGTTCTACCCACTTCTTCTGATATGTTAGACATGCTGTCACACAGAGAAGAGGGATCAGCCCAGTGCTGGGATTCAAATTTTTTTTGCTACCGGTTCTGTGGGTGTGGCTTGGTATGCGTGGCAGGGGAAGGAGACTGTGAAATCTCCAGTCAAAGGTGGGATTTGCTGGTTCTCCAAACTACTCAAAATTTCCGCTACCGGTTCTCCAGAATTGGTCAGAACCTGCTGAATCCCACCTCTGGATCAGCCTTTTCTCCAAGGCACCTGCAGGCAGGACAAGAGGTAACTAATGGAAGCTTCATAAAGAAGGTTCCAACCTAGTTCCAACCTAGAATTCCAAGGAGGAATTCCAGGTCAGTGAGAAGAATTTCAGAGGAACGGCTGGCCTCCAGAAGTTGTGAGTGCTCTGTCACAGGAAGCTTTTAAGAAGAGACTGGAGAGTCACTTGTGAGACATGGTATAGGGTTTCCTGCAGGAGTTTGGGGTTGGACTAGATTCAAAAGATGTACAAGACCCCTGCCAATTCTGTTATTTTATGTTCTATGGCTATATAAATTTGAATCCTTTTAACGACATATTTTCCCACTGATCCATCTGTACATTACAGCCAAAACATTTAACTCATTTTTTCATACATTCTGTAACCCATTCTTCCTTTGTTTCAAATTTCAACAAAAGTTTATACATTTTAGCAATTGCATGTTCACCACTGGTGCACAATTGCATTTCAAGTTTTGTTTTGTTATCTATCTGGAAACTTTCTGATAATTGTAAATGGAAAACCATTCACAACTACATCCCTCTGCTATTTGTTCTTCTTTTGATTTAATTTTATATTCGCCTGGACAGCTTTCCTCTTCTATGGAATTCTTCTTCTGGAATATCCATTCCATGTTCTCAATATATCTAACAAAACGATTTTAAAATCCATTAATTTTAATGTTCTTGTGCTATAAGTATTCATGTCATCCAAACTTCAGGTCATGATCTTGTCATTCTAAAAGTCTTCTGTTCCTCAACTTCATCCATTCTTTCATCCAGACCAAATCACAAGCTGTAAAATACAATTTAAAATCCAGCAAAGCCAGTCCTCCTCCCCCCCCCTGTGCATCTTGTTACCAGTTTATATTTAATTTCCCCCTTTGCCATACACATTTCAACGTATCTTTTTTCCATTGTTTAAATGGTACGTCAGTTGTCAAAGCAGGTATTGTCTGAAGCAAAAACCATAATTGAAAACATTTACTTTTATCACAGAAATTCACCCCAACAGCAACAATATATTTTAAAACTTCTCATTCAATCTGAAAATACACTAGCATTTCTTTAATCAACTGCATCAGAAGCTGCATGGAAGATCTTGTAGAGTTTAAACAATCTGAGAACAGCCAGAGCTCTGATGAAAATAATCCCCATGTTTTCCATCTCATAGTTTTCTGCAGGAGTCATTAGCCTCACCAAAGTTAATCAAGTTCCAAAGACGACAATACAGGCAAAGGGCCAAAGATTTTAATGCTGACCAGTTAAAACTCCCTGGTGACATCTTAATCATCTTCCTGTTCAATATCACCATTAGCCTGGGAGCTTCGACTGAGTCTATTGGGTTCTGCTAACTGTCTTTTAATAATATCATTTGTTTCATTTTTCCTGATTAGTTTTCTTGGACTTCTTATTAATGTTTTACTTTAGAAGGGAAAAAAGGCATAAATTGCCGTTCTGGGCTAAAAACAATAATACAGTCTTGGGACTAAAGTCTTCGTGGCAAGTAAAAGATAGTCAGTAGTAGTGATGGATAAGTGGACTTTGCTATAAACAAAGAGGAAGATCTGGAGATAACCTCCACAGGAATTGACAACAAGAGTGAGGAGTTGAGACCTTGGTACAAAACAAGAGAAAAGACCAATGACAAAGAAGAGCGGGAAAGGTTAGTCAAAGGTGAAAAGGTCCTTCTGATATAGAAAGCCTAGTCTACTGGCACACTCTAATGTGAGCCCCCCAAAGCCTTCTTGCCTCTTCTATTCCAGGTCTACAGATAGAGTGGGCAAGCATTGGCAGAAGAGATGTTGCTGTCACTGCTTGTGCCTCACTCAAATGAAGAAAATTGGTGTGGAAAGGGGGGTTGATGAAGGTAGACAATTTATCTTATGAGCCACGGTGGCACAGTGGTCAGAGTGTAGTACTGCAAGCTACTCCCACTGCAATTTGGCAGTTCAAATCTCACCAGGCTTAAGGTTGACTCAGCCTTCCATCCTTCTGAAGTGGATAAAATGAGGACCCAGATTGTTGGAGGCAAGATGCTGACTCTGTAAACCGCTTAGAGAGGGCTGTGAAGCACTGTGAAGTGGTATATAAGTCTATTGCTATTCATGGATTCCAGAGATTTGAGAATAAGAATGGTGTGGATTCCAGACACTTTTTTCCAAAGTCCTCACTCTTGGGTCATGGTCTGCCCTCCAATTAACCTCAGCAGATACACGAGCTGGCAACCCTTCTTGCCCATGTGCCTGTAATGTCACCTTGCCCCAAAAAGCAGGAGTGAAACCAATTGTGTCATCCACAGATACGTTGGTTTTGAAGGTGAGTTTCCCTTCTGTTCTAACATTATCCCAGGGCAACCTCTGGTTTGGGCTTTCTCATTATAACCTTGGAGAGATTGCAGTGATGCCATGGAGGGAGGAAAGGCAATGGCAAGTCAGGGAGAGAATGGAGAGCAGAATGACTTCAGGAAAAGGGCGTCAGCTGAGCAGAAGTGGCTTCTGTATTCCCTGAATGCAGGATGAGCCTTCCTCCTCCTCCCACACGACACAATTAAATTCCTGGGGAATTGAAGCAAGGGTCTTCAGTCCTTTCTTCCAGGTGAGGTGGTGACCCTATTGAAGGGGAGACCCTTGGGATAAGGCTATTGTTTTGATTCTTTCCAGGAATGACCACTTCAGGTTCTCCTTCGCTTCCTTTTGAAGGCTGTTATGGGCAATTGTTTCTTCTACTCACACTGCCCTGGGCTCCTATGGCCTTCAGCTGCCTTGCTTTAGTTCCTAGAGACCCCTGGCCTAAATGATGCTCAGCCAGCCCCACTTGGTGCCACTCTAAGCAAAGATTGGCTTGGCTGAGCTACTTGCAGAACCACAAGATCGTTCAGTGGTTCATCCTTCAGGCACTCTGTTCTGAGGCCACTTGTCTTGTCTTGGGAAAGCTGAAAACCCAGATAAACAGGTAGTAAAATGCCCAAAGACTTGCTTAGAGCAGTGGTTGCCAACTGGTGGGCTGCAGCCCACTGGTTGGCCATGAGAAAATTTTGGTGGGCCGTAGAGAAATCTCACCCCCAGAGTACCCCCCACACCAAAGCAATTAATTCAGGCCACATAGAAACACAAAGCTGTTCAGCCCACATGATCCTGCGGGAACCTGCCCAGCCCACTCACTCCTTACCCTGCAAACTTGTCTGCTAAATTGCTATTTTATCTTTTTCTGACCATCATCTGTTCTGCTGTGTGGGGAGATTTAGATTAGCTAGGAAGCAGGAAATGGTTGGATTTCTTGCTTTCTAGCTAAGCACAGCTGAACCTCCCTTAGGACTGAAGGTTTGTTTGCAAGCAAATTCAGTACAGATTCACGGCAAGCAAATTTGAGAGACTGAGCTATCCAATGATAGATAGATAAATCACTGAATGATTCTGTGAGCAACTCAATCTTCCTGCTTTGCCTGATTTTGGATAAAAGTTGCTTTTTTAAATAAAAAATTCAATATTTACATACATGGTGTGTTGTGAGTTAATTTTGTGAGTTTGCTTGCAAGCAAATTTTATGTGACAGACTGAGCTAGCCAATGGCAGATAGATAGATTTCTGAATGAATCTGTGATTCTGTGAGCAACTCAATCTGCCTGCCTGCTTTGCCTGGTTTTGGGTAAAAGTTGCTCTTTTTAATAAAAAATTCAATATTTACTATAAATATTTACAATATTTACATACAAGCCATGCCAAGCCAGTCACATGACCACCAAGCCACACCCACAAATTAGGCCACGCCCACAGAACCAGCTTTAGTTCCTGGGATCTAAAATTATGAGTTTGGTGGTCCCTGAAATCCAAAAGGTTGGCTTAGAGAATATATGAAGAGACCCCAGCATCTTCTGGAGCAGGGGTCGCCAACCTTTTGGACCTCAGGGAGCACCAAACTCATAATTTAAAATCCCAGGGACCACTAACCGGTTCTGTGGGCATGGGTGTAGCTTGGTGGTCATGTGACTGGCTGGGCATGACTTGTATATAAATATAAATATTTATATAAATATATAAAAAAGAGCAACTTTTACCCAAAATCAGGCAAAGTAGGGAGGCAGATTGAATTACTCACAGAATCATTCAGTGATCTATCTATCTGCGATCAGCTAGCTCAGTCTGTCACATAAAATTTGCTTGCCATGAGTCTGCACTGAATCATAGAACCTTCAGTCCTAAGGGAGGTTCGGCTGTGCTTAAAAGCAGAGCCAAAGATCTAAAGACTAGCTAGAAAGCAAGAAATCCAACCATTTCCTGCTTCCCAGCTAATCTAAATCTCCTGGCACAGCAGAACAGATGATGGTCGGAAAAAAGGAAAAATAGCAATTTAGCAGGCAAGTTTGCGAGGTAAGGAGTGAGTGGGCAGGGAGGGTTCCCGCGGGCCATGTGGGCGGTGCAGGCATGTGTTTCTGCACAGTCTGGATTAATTGCTTTTGGGGGGTGCTCTGGGGGTGAGATTTCTCTGCAGCTCACCAAAATTTTCTCGCATCCCAACAGTGGGCCACGGCAACCACTGTTCTGGAGGATGCACCAGGGAATCCCACCCTAGGCTCAACCTAGAATGGAAAGATGAGGATTTCCAACACTCACAAATATCACAAGTGGAGACCACCATATTTTAAATAAAAAAGCAAACCAGGGAGGCAAAATGAGTGGAGAAATTCAAGACATTCCTACATTATTTGGTTCTGAGCTGTGGATTTTAAGGTCAGTGAGATTCAGGATGAACTAGAAGTCTCATAAAGGAACAGGAGCAATAAAAATCAAGACAGTTGACAAAATATACAAAATACTTTGGTGACTCCGTTGTCCTTATCTGATCCTCCCACAATCCTCTTATTCAACAAAAAGCAACCCAAGGCAAGGTAGTCTCGCCTCCCAAGAGACCCATGTTACGTAAAAACAATTTTGTCCTGAGATGGTCATTTAAGGTGGCCGCAGTTGTTGTTGGTGTTAACCTTTCTCTCCAAATGTTACAGAAGTCTGTGCTTTCACTGAAAGCAAAATTTCAAGGTGAACGTGGAAGATTGATCCAAAAAAAGTATCTGAGGAACATTGAGAGAAAATTGCCAACTTTAAATATTTAGTAACTTTAATACTTGCCATGTCCCTAGCGTGCCTCCTCCTCCTCTCTCCTCTTCCCCCTCCCTCCTCTTCTATTGTGACCACCAGCCCAGCAGAGCTGGCTGCAGACACGGACGATAAGGACGTTGGGGCCTGGGGAAGACTCTGAGGGATGCTCAGACACAGCAATAGAGTCAGGGCCATCCAGCATTTCCCAGCCTGAGAGGCAGCTGCCTTTGGAGTCAGAGATGAGTGTGGAGGAGGAGAACAGCTGGAGCCTGTTTCAAATGTGTGTATGCGTAGAGCAGATAGGAGAGATGAACAATGGAGGAAAATGAGCCTGCTCCAGAAGCAAAACAAACAGTGGACGCTGAATGGCCCCTCTTTGGCTGGGGAATAAATAGGAGGAAAGAATTCGATTGTAGCAGGCAACCCATTTGCATTTCTGGAAAGTTTGCTCCTTGTGTATTTTGTGTGACAATGACTGCCTTGCCAGAACTGTCTATTTCTCTGTTTGAACTGACTTAATTTGCAACTTTCAGCCTTGCATTTATCATAGTGAGCTGATAAGGACCATTGCTTCAGTTAACTCCTTGCAGGACTCTTGCCTGGACTTTCTGTTGGTGAATGCAGTTAATTCCCAATGTATAAATAAAGAGGGTTTTTTCTTTGTGGGAAATCTGCTTCTTGCTTCTGCGAAGGCAGGGTCAGAACACCACCCTCCTCCTCCTCCTCCTCCTCCTCCTGGAAAGGCCAGGAGAAAAAACATCCAGGGACAAACTGGCATGGGACAACCTTTCTTACCTCCTTAATAAAAGCTGCACTCAACAGGAACTTTTGAACGGAGCTGAATGTGAAACCTTTGAACCTGCCAGGTGCCAAACACCCTCTGAGAGGTTTCCCCCCTCCCCAGAGGTGAGGAACACATGGACAATTTGTGTAGTCTCCTTTCATCTCCCCTTTCCTCTATTCTGCACTTAGGTGAGGTGTCCGCTACACACCAGGATGATGGGGAAAATGGCAAAACAATGCACTGCACATTCAGCCCTGACATGGATAGTATGAAGCTGTAGAGGTGCTGGACCAATCAAAACCATTTTTCCTGGTACATTTCCTCCTGTCTTGGGCGTGAATGTTGGACTAGAAGACCGCAAGCCCAAGGTCCCTTCCAACCCTATTATTCTATGTTTTAAATGGTTGGATTTTTTTTAAATAGAGGAAAATCAGTGAAGAGTTTAGCATCTTTTCTTATTTGGGGTCTTGCTTAGGCTGATGGAAACAGGACTACTGTGGCCTCTGGTGGCCCACTCAGTGCCTGGTCTGCAACTATTTTTTTCCATCTCATGACTTTTATTGTTTTATCAATCTATAAAATACACACACACAAAAAAAGGAAGTTAAGGGAATAGAGAGGGAAAAGAAAATACGAGGTACAAGGGAAGAAAAAAAAGTGTTGATTTCTTTTTAGCACAGTACAAGATAATAACATTATAGCTTCAATTTTTTTACTTTTACACATTAGTATATAATTAGCCATTTCTATAACAACAAATCTATCTTATTGCCAAAACCAAAGTCAACATTTCTTTTTCTTTTTCATCATAAGCACAAAATCCAGAAGTGATATCCAAATAAAAAACATAATGAAATATATTCTCCTTTTTGAATAAAACAATCAATTTAACCATTTCTGTTTTATCTTCCTTGCTATGGAAATAATACATGTTTCTATTTGCACTTAATCTTTATAAACTATCACCATTTATATTAACAAGATCCTCTGTATTCTTTCAGATTCTTTAAAGGGAAAAACACTTTTTAAAATCCATTTTAAAACATAAACTTTTCTTTAAAACATTTATAAAATCAAAACATTGTAATACATCTTTTTAAAACTTCCTCTTAACATACATACTTTAAAGTTTACTTTCAGACCAATACAATTCTAACTAACCCCAATTAACTTATTAAATTTAGATCTTCTTGTATACATTCTTTTTAAAATGCTAAACTTTTATTTAACCTAATACAAATTTTTCTTTAACTTTCTCTTAACATAGATATTTTCAAATACACTTTCAATAATGTTTTACAAAGTTTACAAACTTTAGGAATTGCTTAACATTATATATAAAGCAAAAATACATTTTCAAACTTTAGGTTAAGACTTTTCCAATTACAAATATCAGACTGATAAAAATTCATCCTTCTAGCTTGTCTTCATGGAATAAAATCTTTTTCTTCTCTGGAATGTTATAAGCTTCTTTTTTCTCAAGGATTTCTCAACCTTGTTAGTGTCCATGAGGAAAAAGTCTTTTAGAAATTGCAGTTTTCTTTTTCTCTTCTTTCAATTGTGTTGGGAGGTTTATATTTAAGCCATTATAATAAAAATTGGTGTCAGGTTTATATTCCAAAATTGCAGTGGACTCCTCTGCATTGTCAGCTTCTTGTGAAATTGCCTCAGTGATTTGATAACTTTCTACACATATTTGCATCTCTGAAGTAGTTTGAGTAGTTTTTTTTCTTTTTTAACATCCTCGGAGCATAGCTGATCTATGAAGTGATGGATTTTATTTAAAGATTTTTCAAATACATCTCTAATTATTTGCTCCTCCACCTTCTTAACCCCCTCTTTAGTCATAGAATAGCATTCTTGTAAGTCACTTAAGAATTGCTGGCCAACCAGGAATAATAAAAATTAGAAAGTTTTAGCCACCCACAACAAAGGAGACCAAGCTAGAAATTACTAAAATTAATAAATTAGAACCACAACTTTCTACCTTTATATTTCTCCATCAACTTTTTTTTAAAAAAATACTCCAAATGTCCTTATTTTAGCTTGCCTTCAGCAGCCTTCTTCCTTGTTTTTTAACAATGAAGAAACCCCCAAAATGGTGGAGATCTTCAAAAAGGAATAATCACATGTGACTAAAGAGAGTCTCTTTTAGCTTAATAAAGATTAATAGTCCTTAGAAATGATTAAGAAATGAACTTGCTGTGTGTTTGAAAAACAAATTCCAAAATGGCTGCTTCTTCAACAACAAACTGACTACAGCCCTGGTCCCCAGCTTTCCACATGTGGGCTGGTTCGAAGCACAGCTTCTGAAGCTACTTGTAGACTTTTTGCTGTATTGGAGGATCTTGTGGGATAATTTTAGGACTTTCCCATAGCTCAGGAGAGTCATATAATCTAAAGGAATGCTGGTTCCTTCTGTTGATAAATCTAGTCCAAGGAAAAATCATTCAGGGATCCTTCCCTGAATGTGTCATCATTTGGCCATCTTTCCACCAGAAGTCAACTGAAGTTTTCTGATGCACAAAACAGATCTCAACCGGGAGCCAGCATCAGTCCAGTTCAGTGGTGGTATGCTACCGGTTTGGACCAGTTTAGCCAAACTGGTAGTAAAAAAAAAAGCTGATGATCAGCTGAGAGGAAAAAGAAGAGAAAAATGCAAGATCAGCCCTCACACTCCCTGCGCTTTTCCCTTCTTTATCCTCTCAGCTGATTGGCACTGCAGGTCTCAGCTGGTATGGGGAAAGCTGCACACTGGCATTAAGCAAAGCACACCCACCAAGCCACGCCCACCGAACCAGTGGTAAAACAATTTGAACCCTACCACTTGCCCAGTTGCTTAGAGAAGGCCTGGCCATGGGATGAGAACTTCCAGATGGTCATAAAAGTAAAGAGTCCCTGTAAAGAGTCATTCTGAGTCAAAGCCATGCAGCCTTGCAGTGGATGGAGAGGGATCCTTCTTTCTCCACCTACATCCTCGGGGTGCTTGCATGGAGGCCCAAAGAGCCGGTGGAAGGTATGATTTTGCTCCGCCCCTTTGGGGAACAGTCCTGTGCAAGGACAAAGGGTGTTTGCTTCCCCTCCAATTTGTTCTTCCTGCCAGGAACAACTTTACATGTTTTAATCAGTCTAAAGTGGTCCGATCACAGACAGACAGGATTCCATAGCTTTCAGGGTGATGGAGATGGAGGACTCCATCAAGGCTCAGATCAACCTCAAGGGTGAAGCCATGCAGGGTCGCCCTGCCTGCCTCGCTCGGCAGAAGCAGGTGGGTGGGTGTGGAGCCTCCTTGCTCTGATGTTGTACCTGGGCCCTTCCCAGGAATAGTAGTTGCCTGTTTATGAGTCAGGAGAGGCAGGTTTTGGATGGAACACAGGGGAGGAATGGGAAATCCCTTGGCAGAGTCATTACATTAAATACTCTTGTCTAATAAGTGCTTTTCCCACTTTAGTGTGAATTGAGAGTACATCAAAAATCCCCATAAGAGCTAATTACTCCTGATTTAGCATCGATACAGGAGGAAGGGTGCCTCCTGGTTAATACCCAAGAAGGGAGAGGCATTATAGATCCTTGCTCTTTAGTGCATGTTTGCATGGATTCAAGTGGCTTTTCCTCTGGTCTTTTCTTTTCTTTTTTTTAATCACAATGGGAAACAGATTCCTGCAGTGCAACCTCTTGATGAGTTACATTCTCAGAACAAATTCAGGCTTTGCATCTCTCTTGTATTTCTGCATGCAACTATTTTGATCACAGCCAATGGTGTGAAAGGATCTGCTTTTCTTCTGTTAGAAAATGGGTGGAATTTTGCATTCACACCTATTTACACCATTTTCTTATATGAAGTATGAAAAATACAGTAAGTGAGATATGCTGTTATCTTTATCTGAAGCTAAGCGTGACATATTTTCTCTGAGAAAGAAAGATCATGCAGAGTGAGCACTGATGCGTCCTACCAATTGCTGCATAAGAGGACTCTGGTCTCCTCAGAGAACCAGGACTGGACAGTTCGTCTCCTTTCAGCTGCCTGCCTCTCCTTATGGATTTCTCCAGAAATTTCTCTCTACACCTCTCCTGAGCTCAGTCCCAGGCCCTCCTTGCACCATGTCTGCCCATCCCCATCCCTTGCTCTTTGTTTTGGTACTTTCCCCCAAAGCAAGTGTCCCGCCCCATATGTTGAAAATTAAGAAAAGCTGGAAAATGAAACCAGAGCAGAATGAAATGGATTCTCTCTCTCTCCTCTCTCTTTCTTTTGTAAAAGAAGAAGGAGAGAGAGGAAAATTTAGCCCAGTAGGTGGATTCATTGCACATGGGAGCAATATGTAGAATTACTGGTATGTCCAATGCATCAGAGAGAGACATTGCTTTTCCACATGTGGAAGCAGCTGTGTGACCCCAAGGAACCCAGCAAGGGGATCTTCCTTTGGAGCCCAATAGGGCTATTTTGGTTTCCACTTGCTTCCCCCTCCCTGTTGAAAGGGTTACTAAAGGAGGATGAGGAGATGTTTCCACAAGACTGTCCATCTGCCAGCAGGTAGTTAAAAGTTCAGTCTGGCTGTTTTGTTTATATGTGAAAAAAAAGTTATTTACATTTACACTGAATTCTAGAATTCTGCATTGGAAGAGAGCACAACCCTCTGCTATGCTACTATATGAAGGGCTTCTGACAAAGGATGGGCTTCACCTCACAAGAATTGGGAAGAGTATTTGGGAAACGATTGACTCAGCTTATCTGAAGGGCTTTAAACCAAAATTGAAGGGGGAGAGTGACCAATCTTTAGGATCTTTAGGGCCTAATCCTGAGCATAAACTCCAAGACAACCAATCAAACCATGAGGCAAGGAGTGGTGGGAAGGAAGAGAAACTCAGAAATAAAATAAGAGATGTGGGAAGCCTTTAAGTCATAAAGGACTCAGATGCCTATACATTAATGCTCAACATAATGCTCATCCGTTATTTCCTCGATGACGGATCCTGGGATCCTGAGAGATGGTGGGGCCGGAAGAACCAGAAGAAGCGCGGGAAGCTGGGGTTTTTTAACTTTGTGATGGGGTTTTTAAAGGGGATGGGTGTATCCGGGGCAGGTGCGGGAGACAGCCCGCGTGGATCTGGGGGCAGTCAGGCCAGCACGCGTGCCTGGAGGGGCTCGGGGGGCTCCGTGTTGGGGTGGCAAATGGAGGGTGGGATGTCGGGGGCCAATTTCATCAGCACGGTGGCTGGGAGGGGTAGATATGCTGGGGGTAGAGGGTCATATCCGGTTAGGAGATCGCGCTGCCGATATCTTCAAGCGGTAGCGCGCTCCGACCCTCCTTACCCAACCTGCAGTCCTGGCTGTCCGGAGCCTCAGGCCCTGAATACCTGGCTGTTGCTGTGCAATGCCAGGTCCGTGGTTAACAAGGCTCCCCTGATTTGTGATCTGGTGCAGGAGGAGACCGCGGACCTGGTAGGTATTACCGAAACCTGGTTGGGCCCAGAGGGCGGTGTCCCTCTGGTAGAGATGTGCCCACCAGGTTTCCTTGCATTACATCAGCCTAGGTCTCAGGGAAGCGGTGGTGGGGTGGCGGTGCTTATTAAAGAGGTCCTTTGTCCTAGGGAGGCCACTGTCCTTCAGACGGCTGGCTGTGAGTCTCTTTTTGTGAAGTGGGGACAAGGGGTTCAGATAGGCCTTTTGCTGGCGTACCTGGCTCCCTGCCACGTCTCATCGGCCCTGCCCGGACTCCTTGAGGTGATAGCCGGGCTGGCGGTTGAGACCCCTAGGCTTTTGGTCATGGAGTATTTCAACCTACCATCACTCGGTGAAACCTCGGGGATTGCCCGGGAGTTCATGGCTTCCATGACGGCCATGGACCTGACCCAATTAGTTTCTGCCCCCACTCACATGGGAGGACACATGCTGGACCTGATTTTTGTCTCGGGTCAGTGGTTGAATGACTGTAATTTCGGGGACTTAGTTATTGCACCCTTGTCATGGACAGATCATTCCTTTCTTAGACTGGACTTCTGTTCCGCCACCCCCCACCGCAGGGAGGCGGAGTCACGCAGATTGTTCCGCCCCAGGCACCTGATGGACCCGGAGCGGTTCCAGAGGGAGCTTGGGCCATTTCCTGAGTCTCTGGCTCACAACTCACCTGGAGACCTGGTGGCCACCTGGGATAGGCTGGCCACTGGGGCTCTGGATCGAGTTGCGCCTCTGCGACCTCTGACCCGGCACAGATCCCATTTGGCTCCGTGGTATACGGAGGAGCTACGGGAGATGAAGTGCCGGAAAAGACGTCTAGAGAGCATTTGGAGGGCGAGCCATTCTGAGTCTGACCTGGACACAGGTAAGATCTTATATTAAGACCTACCTTGTGGCGATGGAGGTGACGAAGAGTTCGCATTTCTCCGCCCTTATTGCGTCGGCAGAAAATCGGCCTGCCACCCTGTTTAGAGTGACCCCCTCTCTGCTTGAACCGAGAGCGCGGGATGACCTCTTGCAGGGTAGGGTAGAGGAGTTTTCCCGATTTCTGAACGACAAAATCGCTCAGATTCGGGACGGACTGGACTCCAATTGGATGATCCCGGGGGAGGTGTCCGGGGCAGGTCTTGAGAGTGTTATCTGGGGGGAGTTTGACCCTGTGACTGCTGAGGGCGTGGACAGATTGCTGGGGGGTCTGAATGCCACCACCTGTTTGTTGGACCCGTGTCCTTCCTGGTTGGTTTCGGCCGCCAGGGAAATGACACGAGGCTGGCTCCAGGGGATTACCAACGCTTCCTTGAGAGAGGGGTCGTTTCCTACCGCCTTGAAAATGGCGGTGGTGCGGCCCCTCCTCAAGAAGCCTTCCCTGGACCTAGCTGTTTTAAACAACTATCATCCAGTCTCCAATCTTCCTTTTATAGCGAAGGTTGTTGAGAGTGTGGTGGCACGTCAGCTCCCTCAGTACCTGGAGGAAGCTACTTACCTCGATCCATTCCAATCGGGCTTCAGGCCTGGGCATAGTACCGAAACAGCATTGGTCGTGTTGGTCGATGATCTCTGGAGGGCCCATGACAGAGGTTTTTCCTCTGTCCTGGTCCTATTAGATCTTTCGGCGGCTTTTGATACTATCGACCATAGTATCCTATTGCGACGGTTGGAGGGGTTGGGGATTGGGGGAACTGTCCTTCGATGGTTCTCCTCCTTCCTCTCCGACCGTTCGCAATTTGTGTTGGCGGGAGGGGAGAGGTCCACCTCTAGGCCCCTGGCCTGTGGGGTGCCTCAGGGGTCGGTCCTCTCCCCTCTCTTGTTCAACATTTATGTGAAGCCATTGGGCGAGATCATCCGTGGTCTTGGGGTGCGGTGTCACCTGTACGCAGATGACACCCAACTATACATCTCCACCCCGGACCACCCCAACGATGCTGTGGAGGTTATGTCCCAGTGCCTGGAGGCCGTGCGGAATTGGATGGGCGGGAACAGGCTCCGGCTCAACCCATCCAAGACCGAGTGGCTGTGGTTCCCGGCGCCCCGATATAGCCAGCTGACACCTTCGCTGGCTATTGGGGGGGGATATCTTGCCCCCCACAGAGAGGGCTCGCAATCTGGGCGTCCTCCTGGATGTACGGCTGTCCTTAGAACATCATATTGCGGCCGTCTCCAGGGGGGCGTTTTATCAGGTTTGCCTGATTTACCGGTTGCGGCCCTTCCTGGATCGGGACGCCCTGCGCACGGTCACTCACGCTCTTGTCACCTCTCGCCTGGATTATTGTAATGCTCTCTACATGGGGCTCCCTGTGGGGAGCACCCGGAGACTCCAACTGGTGCAGAATGCGACCGCGCGGGTGATTATGGGGGCGTCGTGTAGCTCCCATGTGACGCCTCTCCTGCGCGAGCTGCATTGGTTGCCGGTGGCTTTCCGGGTTCGCTTTAAGGTTCTAGTTTTGACCTTTAGGGCGATCCATGGCATTGGGTCAGGTTATCTGCAGGACCGCATTCTGCCGGTGATCTCCAGCAGACCGGTGCGTTCCCACAGGGAGGGCCTTCTCCGGGTGCCGTCGGCCTCTATGTGTCGTCTGGCGGCTCCCAGGAGTAGGGCCTTCTCTGTGGGGGCCCCTGCCCTCTGGAATACTCTGCCACCTGAGATACGCACCAGCATGGACCTGAGGGCCTTCAGGCGCGCATTGAAGACCTGGCTCTTTGAGCAGGCTGGCCTGGGCTGAGATAGTTTTAATTGTCTCCTTAATTCGGTTTTAACCTGGGTTTTAAATTTTTGGGGGAGGGTTGTTTTAGTTTAAACAGCCATTATTTAATTTCTTTTTAACTTTTGTATTGTTCTGGGTCTGATTCGGCTGTACACCGCCCTGAGTCCCTAGGGAGAAGGGCGGTATATAAATGTTATAAATTATAAATAAAACATATGAAGAACAAATAGCTGAACTTGAAGTCCTAATACATGAGGACAGGTATAAATAACACTGTTGCCATTACCGAAATTGGTTGGGCAAGATCCATGATTGGAAAATACTTCTAGAAGGATTTAAACTGTTCAAAATAAACAGACCTAACAAAAGAAGAGGTAGAGTTCATTTACATTTGCATAGAAATTCCTAAAACCAAGGATAAAAGATCCTGTGAGTTATAAAAATATAACTGCATTTACCTCCCAAAATATGGGGTTTTGGGTTTGGAAAAGAACAGCCATCTTCTGCAGATTGTTCTCAGAATTTCTGTCAAAACTATTTCAGTTTCCCAAACAAAACATCTGCATAACTTCAAGGAAAGATAAAAGAGTTTAGATAAGGCCAGTGCTTATTTTTCTTTTCAGGAGAGTTCCATATATGTTATTCCTTAGACTCTGTCAGCCTGTTTTATAAATGAGAAGAGTGGGAGCAATTGAGAGCAATTCGCTAGGTTGAAGTTGGCTGTCAGTTACGCCTTCCTTGCACTAGCAAGTTGGTGTGTTTAATGTCTCACCTTTCCTCTTTCAAAAAGTTCAACAGTGGAAGAATAACTGGTGAGTTTTGAAGCAGGGGGACTGTGGGCAATCCTGTTCCAGAGCAGGGAGAAGATAGGATTTGGCTGCCTTTAACTAGAGCTGAATGCCACCCAAAGGGGACCCTGGGACTGCAGGGGGTCACCCCTCTTTTAAGTCCTGGCCCAAGGAGGATACCCTGGCTTCCTCCTTTCAACCCCAGTTTTCCCGGAACATCACTGGAGGCTTTCAAGAAGAGACTGGACAACCACTTATCTGGGATGGTATAGGGTCTCCTTTTGAGCAGGGGGTTGGACTAGAAGACCTTGAAGGCCCTTCCAAATCTGTTATTCTATTATTCCTCAGAAGTGACCAATCAGGATTACAGATGTGGTCATGTGACATGGATTACATTTCCCAGGATACCTTAACTACATTTACCATGATGCATTCCCTTAAGGGGACAGCTCACAATTGCTAACTAACTATCCAATTCCTATACACTGGCTGGACAGCACAGGACATCCATGTTACTTCCAGTTAAAAGCCCAAATAGGAAACGAAAATAGCAAGCCATCAAACTAAGGGAGGCAAAGGAGGCAGATGCACTGAACATGTGCAGAGCATTCAGAAAAGGTTGTTCCCTCCACCCCACAAAGCCCCCCAGATCCATCTGGAAAGATCATCGTGGCTTTTAAACCGACCCTGTTTTAATCCTGGTTTTGGAGGCATCTCTTAATTGCTGCTCCAGATCACAAACAGTTCTGGCCACCTGAGCTTTGCAGCATAAATAGTCGTAATGCATCATAATGGTTTTGTCACAAAACCTTCACTTTTGATTTTTGGGTAGAAGAGACACAAGAGGGCTCTGGTTCACTTTTGCCCCCCACTAAAGTTGCTTTTTTTCCACCACAGAGGGGATCAATGGCAGTAAGATGCCTAATCCATGGGGTGGGAGGGAGAGAACTGACTTGGTGGATCATTTTGCAGAATGGCCGATGAGGAATCGGCAGGATCCCTTCCAGGACTACATTGATTGACCCATGGGCAGCAGATGCAGCAGAAGCTGTCTCTCCATGCTCGCCAGGGGAGGGATTCTACCAGTTTGCACCTATTTGCTAGAACCGGTTGTTAACATTCTAAGCAGTTCAGAGAACCCGTTGTTAGAAGAAATTACTGGCCTAATCCTGTAAGGAAGGCAGGAAGGAAACATTCTGGTGTTGCTTACAGAAACTGCCTCTCCGTTAACCCTTATTACATTCTTAGCGGGACTAGACTTCCTGTCTCTGGAACTTCTCTGGAGTTTTTTTTTTCTTCTTTGCTGGTACTTTGCTTCTGTGGAGTGACCATTTAAAGTTACAATGGCACTGAAAAAAGTGACTTATGGTCATTTTTCACACTTATAACTGTTGCAGCATCCCCACAGTCATGAGAGGCCAGGTGAGGAGATGCGTACCTTTATGTGAGTGATGTTGAGTTGGCCATGCCCAGCCAGTCACATGACCACCAAGCCCTGCCCACCAACTAAGCCATGCTCACAGAACCAGTTGTTAAAAAATTTGAATCCCACCCCTTCCGCTCGCCCTCTGACCCACAGCCAGGGCTGCCTGCAGATGAGTTGCCAGAGTTTGCCAACTCAGCTCTGCCTAGAAACAAACACCCCCCACCCCCCAGGCAGGAGGGTGAAGGAGCCATGCAGGTGGGCAAAAGCAGCTCTTGGACAGCGTCGAGTGTACTCAGGAGTCTTGGCCTCCTCAGGAAATGCTTCCAGGGGTGCTGCTTTTCACGAAAGGGCTGCCTCCCCAGATTCTTCCCCTGCTGGGCTCCTTACCTCATCACTGTTCCTGGCCAGGCAGGAACCTTTCTTGACAAACGTATCTCTACTGCAGAATTGATTGCGTAGTGAAATTGCAGATAATTACCTCCTCACACAGCCTAACTGGAATTCTTCATATCCAACAAGAGTTTTAAGACAGGTAGACAAGCAATTAAAGAGGAATAAATGATCTTGGCCTCCAGTCAGTCTCAGCCTGGCTTGGCTTATCTTACGGTATTGAGGGGGGGATCAACTCCATCAGCAGAGCAGGACCCTCCCCCAGCCCTCCCTGCCCCCATTCACCTGACCTGCTCTCTGCTCCAGACAGCTCTCCCAGCTCCAGGCTAGAATTCCTCCCCACATCCAGACATAGACTTAGATACCCAGATACAAACCCTGGCTAAAAAGAAGACTTGATTTGGAGAGGCTACACAATTGAACCCCCTTCTGCCCACCTCCTCACCCCAGCCTGCAGGACCTGGTCTCGGGTATAACATCACAGTTAGCTCAGAAGTTTGGACCAAAGAACCTTCTTGGGCAGGAATATGTCATCTGGGGAATCCAGAATCTCTGCCAGGAGGCTGGGAGACCCAAATGGGGAAGGGGTCAGGAATGAAGTGAGGGCAGCTGTAGGAGGACCGGGGGGTGGGGGGGTGGGGGTTGTTCAGCCCACCCAGGAGCTTTAGAAGGAGGTTTGTCTTGGGCTGATAGATCAACAGCAAAGATGGTCCTTTGGGGTTGTCCTAATTCTTAGCTCTGGCAAGATGCTTCTTCTTCTCCTTCTTAGGCACAAACTGTTGCATGACTTATACTGCATCTGCCAGTCTTCCTGCTGGCAGAACTGTTGCTACCAAGCAAGGTTGCCAGAGCTTTGGAAGGAATCCCCCCCCCACTGCCAGTAGAGCCCCCAACAGATTTGCCCAGTGATCGGTGGACCCCTAAGCATGGCCAAGGCTAAATTGAAGCACAAAAGAGAAACCACAGAGTTTCTTGGCAGTACCATTTTTGGGCGGCAAGAAAGCAGAGAGTTGCCATGCCTGGGCAGAGGACTTTCAAAGGTGATGTCACCCAACTGCTGAAGCCCAGAAGTCTTGCCCGCCTGCAGTTGGAGAGTCATCCAAAAGGACACAAATCTACTTTAGGCACCTTTTGATTGATGGTTTACATCAATGAACCCACATCTTCAGATGAACTCCAGTGTTTGCACAACGTGCTCTTGCCGGAAAATAAAAGAAGAAATAAATGAGTTCTGTCCCACAGTCTTTTTGGAAGTAGAGAGGCCAACCTGAAAGAATATCTGTGCTTTGGAGTCTGTTGACAGTGTTTTCCCCTGAAGAATAACTAGTTCATAAATCGAGTTGTTTCTTTTATTGAAAGGCAGGGCAAGGAAGCAAGTGCCAGGGTTTAACCTGCTTCTGATAACGAAGCATGTTCTTTGCCATGAAGGACCGTATATCTTTTGGATCCATTGATTTTTTCCCCCTTCTCCTCCTGCACCAAACCTTTTCAGTCTCTCAAGAGTGGAAAATATTTTTAGCATGTTATCTTGACAGTCCCCCTTTGCTGAAGGCATCGTGCTATCTTTTATGAAGATGAAGATATGTCCAACCCCAGAGACAGTTTGGTCTAGTAGTTAGGGCATCAGGCTGGAAACTAGGAGGGAGGGAGGAAGAAAGACCAGGAATTGAACAAACAAATATGTAATCAAAGAGAACAGACCAGAGGCATGGTCAGCTGGGATCCAGAGGTCAAGGGGGTCTTAGCCAACCCTCTGTGGCCAACTCGCTGTTGCCAGCTCGCCGCCACCAACTTGCCCGTGCCAACTCACTGCAAGACAATACAACATGGCCAACTCACTACAGGGACCACCTGCTCTGGGGATAACTTGCTGTGGGTGGCCTGAGGGAAAGCTAGGTGGGTGGGCAAGCGAGTGGGTGGGCAGAGCACAGAGCAGAGTGCATCGGGGCGGCAGCAGTGTTGGTGATAGCAGCTCTGAGCCTGGCACAGTGGTGATGTGTGTCAAAATGGGAAGCCCCCTGCTGCCTCCGTTTCCCTGCTACCTGCCCTGACGTGCTCTGCACTCTGCCCATGTGCTTGTTCATCTGCCCGGCTCTCCCTCAGGTCGCCCACAGTGAGTTATCCCTGCAGTGACTTAGCTGTGTGGAGTTGTCTCAAAGTGATGGTGAGGTGTTTCATTCTGAGGTCAGGTCAAAGGTTCCCTTAGTCGCAACTGCCACCTGCTCTTTGAGCAGGAGTCACAAGTCAAGGAGAACCTGTCTCTGTCTAAGGTAGCGCTACCTGATCCAGAACTAAAGATGTCAAAGTCCTGAATCTTGGAGGCCCTCGCACCCAAAGTGATTCGGTCTTGCCAGGGTTCAGTTGAAGCCTGTGGTCCCCCATCCAGGACCTCACAGCCTCCAGGCATCATGAGTGGGCAGCCACAACATTACTTGGGTCACCAGGGTGGAGAACTAAAGTTGAGTATCACAGACCATGATGATGACAGTCCAAGGTGACTAATGAATTCCTGGTTCCAGTATTGCTGGAAGCTGCAGATCCCTCCAGGACTGTTACCCTCAGAACCCTGGCTCCACTTCCTCCTCCTCTGTTACACAGGAAGAGAGCCTGAGCATGTCCAGATGGCTACTTGACTAGGGACTCCGCTGGGTTTGCATGGCATATCCAGCACTGGACAAAGAGCTAGGAAGCAGCTTAACCCAATAAACAAGTCAAGAATATAACTTTATTACGGTCATAGACCAGCAATAGACATCACTATTTACAATATATATGTATGTGTGTGTGTGTGTGTGTGTGTGTGTGTGTATGTATATATATATATATATTGACGCATAATAATACATTAATAGTGGGTAAAAACATCCGTTAAGAAAATACATGTTCTCAAAGAGTTAGGGGCACTCCCTGGTTTATATGAGTGGAGAGCCAATAAGTATGTGTGTAAATACCATTTTCCAAAGTTTGTTCTATCTTCAAAAATTGGCACAAATTGACAGCTATAATTCTGTAACCAATTTTTTTCTAGTAGACATTGCAGCAACACAGAATTTTGCCACAGCACGCGTAGTAGCTGGGTTTGAATCCTGGAGGAGAAAGTCTACATAAAAATTGTCTGCCCTCCCTGGCAATCTCTCTAGTAAGGGGAGAATATACAATGACCTATAAACTCTGTATAACTCACAATACAATAAAACATGTGAGCAATAAACAAGTCAAAAACATTTTATTTGTTCATTTATTTTTGAGGAAAATAATCCAGATTTGGGTATGTTGAATGCCACTGGACTTCTGATTTATGCAACAAAAGAAGATTTTAATGATGGAATTCACAAAACACAGTCTGGTCTCTCTAAGAATTGATGAATTGGAGATCTATCAGTGTCTATTTGGCACAAGAACTAAGTTAAAATGTATCTGAATATTAGTAGCTCGGATTGGTAGTTGGGCTGTTGGTTTGAGCTCTGAGTTTGGTGATTTGGTTGCAAACATTTCATCACCATTCAAGGAGACATCTTCAGTGAGTTTTGAATTGTACTCGTCTGTCAGAACGCAGGTCTTTAAGTACCTTATTATGTGATCCAAATTAGCATGGATGTTGCTTGTCATCTACTTCTGAGTCATTGCTTGATTTTGGACTGTTTGATTGGCTGGCAGCTAATTTACATCAACAGAGGGTACTTAAAACCAAAGACCATGTCTCAGTAACAGCAGCCAGCCAATCAAACAGTGTGAAATCAGACCATGACTCAGAAGTAGCCAAACAGACAACATCTATACATCCATCAAACAAGAATGTATTTAAAGGCCAGTGTACTGACAGATGAGCACACTTCAAAGCACACTGACAACGTCTCCTCAAATGGTGCTGAAACACTGGCAAATAAATCGCCATGCTAGGAACTCAGACCAACTAAATAGAATCTCCAGGTCCGAGGTCCCTGGCCACAGCCAGAGGGAACAACAGAGAGGAGGAAACTTTTCTTTTCAGGGCCTGGTCTGCTCTCTGTCCAGACCAGCATGGAAAGCAGGGTGATAGAAGATATCTCTTTTTCCCTCTTGTCTAAGCCTGATGTCCTTGTGGCCCAGGGCTCCATCCAGTGAATGGCCAATCTCTGTGGACTTTACACATCACCTCTTGCTTGCTTTGCCACCCAGCCTTGATCCAGTGGTAACATTTAGCACTGGGGTAACCAACCCAGAACCTGCCCCTCTGCTTGTCACCCAGCTGGGCAGAGCAAGGGCTGTCATACTCCGTGTGCTCAGCTGTTCAGGCCACAGCTGGGGACTCCCTGTGAAGAAGACGGGCGGACACATGGGTGCCTCTTTTGAAAAGCAGCCCACAGTGAAGCAGTCCACAGACAGCCCAGGCTTATGGAACTAAGAGCAGCCTCCTGTTTCAATACGAGCTCTCTGTCTTTCTGTCTCTCTGACTCCAAGGGATGTTTAATTGCTCGCCTGCTTGTACAATTTCACTCATCCAAGCCTATAAATTAGCCAGAAAAGCAGAAAATAAAAATATAAAGTTCAGTCAGGCTTGAGATGCTCCAGAGGATTGGTGCCCCCTTGCTCTTTCAAGTCCAGAGAGGAAATCAACCCCCAGAGTTGGAGGGAGAATTTGGAACCTGGTTCTTTCTGACAACTGGATCACAAAAGAGCTCTGAAGGAGGACTTGCAAGGATGAAAACAAGATTTCTTTTGAACCAAGTAGGGAGATCTACCAATCTGTTGGCTGGCACTTCTTGGCACAGCTGTTGAAGCACAAGAGAGCATCCTGAAATTGGATACCAATAGAGATTTTGTACAGATAGTTATATTAGAAACCATGCAAATTGTGGAAAGTTGAATACATCAACACTTATAGATAGACCCTTCCCTCCCCCCTTCCCTCCCTCCTCTGGGGCACCACACTTACTTTACCCTTCTGGCTTCTTACTTTGCTTTCTTTCTAGCAGGACCCAGGCAGGCAGAGACACGGGGCATGATTGCACTAAGATTGCCTGGGCTGATCCTAAATTGATTTTAATGGGGTTTAAGTAATGAATTTTAAGGTTGGGATTTTAGATTCGGTTACAGCCCTTATTTAATTCTATTTTAACTTTTATATATATGTGGTTTTAGTAGGCTGTGCACTGCCCTGAGTCCTTCAGGAGAAGGGCAGTATATAAATTGAATAAATAAACAAATAAGTAAATAAATAAGTTGCTTCTCTCTGAAATGCCAGATTTGTTGTTTCAGGCCACCTGGTTGGCAGTCTTGCCAAGGAGTGGGCCCTTCTTGGTAGGGTCCTGTAATGAAAGCATCGCCTGGATGGCCTCCCGTTAGGCTTCTCAATGGGAAGGAAGAGGAACTCTTCCCTGGATGACTCTTTCTCAAACTTTCCTCTGCAGCAGCACCTTCCTGGTCTTGGCCACACAAGGCTGTCTGGAAGGACTTCTGTCTTCTGGGGTCATGATCAGGGCCACCATCGTTCATGATGATTGATGGGGCGGGGGTTGAGTTCACCCTCCTGGTGCTTCAGGCACAGAAAGATCTTCACAGTTTTCAAGGACCATTTCAATCACTGGCTGCCAGTGTCATGTCCCTGTCAGAATCTGATTCCGAGGGGGAGGTTGAACAGCTGACAGGGAGTGGGAGTGTGGCTCTGGTGGCTGTGGAAGAAACTGGGGAAGGGCACAGTCTGGCTGGGCAGAGCAGGGGAGAGGTAGAGCAAGGCAGAGGGAATTCAGAGGAAGACCCAGGCCCACCCCCTCTTCATCCTAGGGCATGCAGGGAGGAACGGAGAAGGGCGTAACGTGGGTTGCATGGTTTATGGGGGAGGAAAGGGCCCTGATTCCCTTCATTAGCTGCAGCTGGGAACACAGAGTTTAAAAAGGGAGTTTGTGCACAGCAACTTGTTGGAAACAAATCATGTATTATCTTGTTTTGTTGAGGCTTATCTGGGTTCCTGGAATCTTCCCGACTGTGTGTGTTTTGCTGGCCTTTGAAGTCTGCAATTCCCTGTAAAGTTAATTGCTGCAGCTTTGTGGTTTGTGTGGATTTTTATTTAGTTTTTATGTACTTTGTTTTCGGACTGAATTTCCTCCACTTAAAGACTGTTTTGGGAGAGTTTTTTTCTTCAGCTGAACATTGGGGGCAAAGTTGGAGATATTAAAGGGACGCTTCTTACTTATGTGACTGTGTTGCCTTTGTGTCATGCCCCTTTGGGTCATCACAGCTAGGCTGCCCCATCACAAAATGCCAGAAGATCAAAGCCAGGCACCAAACTCCAACTTCAGCTTCCCTGTCAGCTCAAGGAGGTGAGCAAAGGCCAGCCAAGCTCAGCCCAGGAAAATATAGATTGCAGGAAATAGTGGCCTTTTTTCTTAGGCCTGGACTTGGCCAGAAGCTCAAGAAAGGGCTCTGATCCATGACTCAGGGAGGACTCTGGAAAACCTTGGGAGAAAGCCTTGCCCGGATTGAGGTTCTTTCATGGCCTGCCTTCTGCCAAAGCTCCTGCCCTGATGATCCTGAAAACCTCCACATAGAGGGCAGGGGTGGGATTCTACCGGTTCACACATATTCGCTAGAACCGGTTGTTAATATTCCAAGCAGTTCAGAGAACCGGTTGTTAGAAGAAATTACTGGTCTAATCCTGTAAGGAAGGCAGGAAGGAAGCATTCTGGTGTTGCTTACAGAAACTGCCTCTCCATTAACTCTTATTACATTCTTGGCAGGACTAGACTTTCTGTCTCTGGAACATCTCTGGAGTTTTTTCCCCCTCCTTTGCTAGTACTTTGCTTGCGTGGAGTGACCATTCAAAGTTACAATGGCACTGAAAAAAGTGACTTATGACCATTTTTCATACTTACGACTGTTGCAGCAGCCTCACAGTCATGAGAGGCCAAGCGAGGAGATGCATGCCTCAATGTGAGTGATATTGAGTTGGCCACGTCCAGCCAGTCACATGACCACCAAGCCACGCCCACCAACTAAGCCATGCCCACAGAACCGGTTGTTAAAATAATTGAATCCCACCCCTGATGGAGGGTGGTTGGCAGCTACAGTAAACTATGTAAATGTGGGTAGTTCAAGAGAGGGAGGGAGCTGTGATTGGCCCTTTTTCTAAGTTATCTCCGTTTTGAGTGATTTCTCCAGCCATCAAGAACAATCGTGCCAGTTAGGCAAGATCAACATAAAGCATTTATTTACAGCCCCATATCAATAAAGCTCAAGTACAGCTTTTAAAATAGAGGAAACCCCCCCCCCACCAACCTGAAATAATTAATAATGAAAAGAGGTCAAAAACTGGCTTCTGCAAATCACAGCCAGTACTAAAAACTTGGCAAACCATTTAATAGTTGTCCAAGTTGGGTCTTGCGGAAGGACAATTGTAATTTCTTGATCAGTGAGAAGACACAAGTAAAATTTTGATAATCAATTTTATAAGTGCTAAATGCCATCCTGCGTAATAAAATATCCATGATAACAATGCATGGATTACCCATGTAGCCTCTGTATCTGAGCAATAATACATGCATGATTATCGCATGGGAGAGTTGTGTGTGTTTGTCTAGTCTTCTATAATGGGAGTGCACCAATTTGAGCCACGGTGGGAAACAATATTTAATATATAGGAAACTACACAGGCAGGTAAGAATCATCCGTAGATAACCTGCACCAGCTGGGGTGAAAAACCACAATATGCCAGATCAGAATCAATTTTTTTCCTCAGGAATAAGGAAGATGAGCTGAACCAAAGACTCAGCCCAGAGGCTGTTTCAGTCAGAATCCAAGATGGCAAAGCCTCAAACAGGCCCAGGAGCAGAGGTGGCATTCAGCAGGCTCTGACCAGTTCTGGAGAACCGGTAGCAGAAATTTTGAGTAGTTCGGAGAACTGGCAAATACCCCCTCTGACTGGAGATTTTACAGTATCCTTCCCCTGCCACGCCCACCAAGCCACGCCCAACAAAACCAGTAGTAAAATAATTTGAATCCCACCACTGCCCAGGACCCCACAAGCTCTAGCCAAAGGAGAACTTTGGAAGGGGAGCAAGAGATCCCCAAAGGTGCCTCAGACTGAGCCATGGCTTGCTCCCTAGGAAAGAATGACCCTTGTCTCCATAGGTGTTAGAGAAAAGGTACAGTAAGAGCATCCATTTAAATGCAAAGTTGTACAGCAAAAAGCTCAGAACCAAGTTCAGGACAAACTTCTCTTCTCTGCCTGCTTTTCCCCTGACTTACTGTAGCATTTTCCCTCACAGTGATGGCCATGGACATAATTTGGATAATCCAGCATCAGCTGTGCTGGGTGTGCATTTCATTAACCCTTTTCATGCCTGACTGAGGAGGAGGGCATAAAAAGGAACTCGTGGGCTTGCTCGCCTTTTGAGTGCAAAGGCTCATTGCCCTGAAGGCATTATTTATTTATTTGATTTTTATACCGCCCCTCTCCCAAAAGCGGGACTCGGGGTGCTGTACAGCCAGATAAAACAGAACAAGCTATAGGAATTATAAAGTTAAAAACAATTTAAAATAATTAAATTTGTGGCCGAAAGATAAAAATTGTATCAAAAACATATAAAACAGATAAAAATGAAAATACCAATTTAAAACCCCTACAATTGTTACTGGGCCAGGCTGGCCTGTTGGAAAAAGTGGGTCTTTACTGCGCGCTGGAAGGTCTGAATGTCGGTGATGGTCCGTATCTCCGGGGTTAAGTCGTTCCAAAGGGAGGGAGCCTCTGCAGAGAAGGCCTACATCCTCGGGGCCACCGGCCGGCATCGTCCAGCCGACGGAACCCCGAGGAGGCCTGTGGGAGCGCACTGGCCGGCGGGAGGCCGATGGTGGCAGCAGGCAGTCCCATAAGTACCCAGGTCCCAAGCCATGGAGCGCTTTGAAAATGATCACTACCACCTTGAACCGTACCCAGAAGGCCACAGGAAGCCAATGTAGCTCGCGCAGGAGCAGTGAACATGGGAGCTCTGAGAAACTCCCAAGATCACCCGCGCGGCCGCATTCTGGACCAACTGCAGCCTCCAGATGCTCTTCAAGGGGAGCCCCATGTAGAGAGCATTGCAGTAATCCAGGCGGGAGATGACGAGGGCAGAAGTGACCGTGTGAAGTGCACCCAGATTCAGAAAGGGCCGCAACTGGTAGATCCGATGGATCTGACAAAAAGCCCTCCTGGCGATGGCCGTGATGTGATCTTCTAACGATAGCCGTACATCCAGGAGGATGCCCAGATTGCGAGCACTTTCCATGAGGGGCAAAATTTCTCCCCCCTCGGCCAGTGACGGAACAAGCTGGCTGTATCTGGGCACAGGAAACCACAGCCACTCAGTTTTGGTCAGATTGAGATGGAGCCTGTTAAGACCCATCCAACTCCGCACGGCTTCCAGGCATCACTTCAACAGCTTCGTTGGGGTGGCCCAGGGTAGAGATGTACAGCTGAGTATCATCAGCGTACTGATTGAACTCTATCCCGAACCCACGGATGAACTCACCCAGCGGCTTCACATAAATGTTGAACAGCAGAGGCGAGAGCACAGAGCCCTGAGGCACCCGACAAAATAAGGGCCTCGGGGTCGACCTCTGCCCCCCTGTCAACACAAATTGCGAGCGGTCAGAGAGGAAGGAGGAGAACCACCACAATACAGTGCCTCCCACTCCCAACCCCCCCAACCACCGCAATAAGATACTGTGGTCGACAGCATCAAAAGCCAGTGAGAGATCTAACAGGACCAAGACAGAGGAGCAACCCCTTTCTCGGGCCTTCCAGAGATCATCCACCAATGCGACCAACGCTGTCTCCATGCTGTGCTCGGGCCTGAAACCTGATTGGAGGGGGTCTAGATATACCGCTTCATCCACGTACTGAGGAAGCTGTCGTGCCACCACACTCTCAACAACCTTCGCCACAAAGCGAAGGTTGGAGACCAGACGATAGTTCGACAATAATGCTGGATCCAGGGATGGTTTCTTGAGGAGGGGCTGCACCACCGCCTCTTTCAAGGTGGCAGGTAAAAGCCCCTCTCTCAAGGAAGCATTAATAATCCCTTGGAACCAGCCTCGTGTCACCTCCCGAATGGCCAAGACCAGCCAGGAGGGACACAGGTCCAATAAACAAGTGGTGGCATTAAGCCCACCCAGTATCCTGTATATGTCCTCCAAGGTAACAGGATCGAACTCCTCCCAAATGACCTCACCGAAGTCCGCTCCCGCCTTCCCTCCCGGAGATGCCCAGTCAGAGTCCAGCCCGTCCCTGATCTGAGTGATTTTATCCTGCAGAAATCTAGAAAAATCCTCAGCCCGTCCCTGCAAGGGATCCTCCCGCGCCTCCACATCCAAAAGGGAGCGGGTCACCCTAAACAGGGTGGCTGGGCGATTTTCTGCGGATGCAATAAGGGCGGAAAGGTAGGATTGCCTCGCCATCCTTATCACCACTAAATACACCCTAATATGGGACCGCAATAGTGTTCGGTCAGATCCGGAGTGGCTGGCCCTCCAACCACTCTCTAGGCGTCTTTTCCAGTGTTCATCTCCCTCAGCTCCTCGGTAAACCAAGGAGCCGCTTGGGATCGGAACTGGGTCAGAGGCCGCAAGGGAATGACCCGGTCAAGGGCCTCAGCCACCACCCTATCCCAGGCACCACTAAGTCCAGCCGAGTCATGTGTGTGAGTCTCGGGAAACAGCCCAAGCTCCATCAGGAACCTATCTGGGTCCATCAGGCACCTGGGGCGGTACCATTTTGTTGGTCCCGCCTCCCTGCAGCAAGGGGGTGCAGAATGGAAGTCAAGTCTAAGGAGCGAATGATCCGTCCAAGACAGGGGTTCTACAACGACATCCCCTATACCTAGATCATCCTGCCACTGATCAGAGATAAAAACCAAATCCAGGATGTGACCTCCAGAGTGAGTGGGGTCCCAAATTACTTGGGTCAGGCCGAAGGCTGTCATGGAAGCCATGAACTCCTGAGCAATCCCCGAGGTCCCGCCGGCAGAGGGCAGGTTGAAATCCCCCATGACCATAAGCCTGGGGTTCCCAACCGCCAAGCCGGCTACAACCTTAAGGAGCTCAGGCAGGGCTGATATCACATAGCAGGGAGCCAGGTATGTGATCAACAGGCCCACCTGCACATTATGGGATGTGCACACATATACACCTACACCCACACCCACCTACACACCCAGACCTTGCTGATTTCTTCTGCCAAGCAGATAGGAAAAATAGCTAACTGTAGAATAGTTCATTCCTCTGGTCTCGTTCTTCCCTTAGGTGCCCAAAGAGCTTTCTGCAATTATCTCCACAAGTTTCCCCTCCCTTTCACCTGGAACTCCCTGACGCTAGAAGTGGGAGATGTTCCTGTCTTGGCCTTGCCCAAAGAAGGTGATGTTTGGTGGGAACCAAGAAAGCAATAGCACTAACACTAGCACTTAGGCTTATATACCGCTTCACAGTCCTTTTTACAGTCCTCTCTAAGCGGTTTACAGTGTCAGCCTTTTGCCCCCAACAATCTGGGTCCTCATTTTACTGATCTCAAAAGGATGGAAGGCTGAGTCCACCTTGAGCCGGTCAGGATCGAACTGCTGACAGTGAGCAGTAAGTTAGCATTGCAGAACTGCATTCTAACCATTGTGCCACCACAGCAGCTGTGACTTTGATGGTGCATCACAGAGAGAGGGCTGCCAGAGTCTTCCTGATATGAAGAGGGCAGGTGAGAGGATTCCTGTCCTGAAAAAGTGGGCAGACCCAAGCCCTCACTCACCTTTCCAACTTGCCTTCTCTGCTTCTGCTCAGGGGGGGAAGGGACAGTCATGGAAATGCCAGCTTCATGCTCATCAGCTTTTCTGATGTCAAGCAACTGACTGGCCTCCTCCTTTATTTTCATGTTATTGTTCTGACCCAAACCTTGTTCCAAGTAAACAAACACCAAGCAGAAGTAGAAGCAAAACCTTTTAATGCTTCTCTGCTAATTCCGTTCATTCACAGTTAAAAGGCTATTAAAACTAATTGTCTCTGATAAGAATGAGCCTTGCCAAGGCTGTGCAAGGCTGCCAAGAACACTAGATTAAATTTCCAAGAAATATTCAAAACAAAAGGTCTCTAAACATAAACTAGTATATAGTTGGAACATCCACAAGGCTTGAAGTGCAAGAACTTCTTTGCTTCCTGCAAAGAATCCTGGTCTCTCAGGCTGGCTTTTATATCTTAAGGGAGGGTCCATTATCTTGCAGCCTTATTCCCGAGTCGCCTGTGTTGCTGCAGCTGCTCTTTCCTTCAAGCTGCCTTGCGCACTGGGCATAGGCTCCTTGGGGATCTCTTCATTGTTGCTTCCAGTCTCCACAATCTCCAAAGGCAGCACTCTGTTCCCTGATGGTCCTGGCCCCATCCCTGCATCACACACAAGCCCCTCATCCGAGTCCTCGCTCTCCGAGACCTCAGCCGTCCCCACCTCCTGCCAGCGAATGACAACAGTTATGGTTTTGAATTGGTGAATGGGTGAGCTTCCGCTTCTAAGCCTTGAGAGGCAACTCTGGTTTTCCAAGGAGAGAGAAACCCTAAAAGGGAGGCAGAAGTAGAACCGAGAGAGAAGGTCCTGCCGGTGCCAAGCATCGTTGGCACAGCCCTAAGGGTCTTGCCCAGCTCACTGCAGGGTTGCCCAAGAAAGGACCAGCTTTCTGAGCATGGTTTCTGCCATCTGTTCTCACCCACGACCCCCTTGCTAAGGAGAAGCACAGCTGAAACCTATTTCCAGTTGCCAGATGCAGAGACTGTGTGTACGTGTGTGTGTGTTGGGCGGGGAGCTGAGCCCTGCTCCTAAATCCATTCCATTCCCCTACTGACCTTCCTACCCCACTTCTATGTTGTCCTCCCTTATGAGCCAGCAGACTCTTTGCTTCTTCTGCTGTTCTTCAACTGGAAGAAGAGTTGAGGGGCAGCCCTGAGCAAAGCTACAATCTTGACTCTGGATACACAGGTCACCTGGAGAAGAGGAGGGGGGAATAAGGGGCAGCTCTGTGGTGCCTTGGACCTCTTGCCAATGTTAAGGTAATGTTGGTGGGAAAGGGGGCTGGGAGGAACCACATCTGCCATCTGTGCCCAAGGTCTGAGGGGACCTCTGTGCTAGGAACCCTGCAGCTGCCCTGATGATGCCTTAAAGGAAAGAGCTGCATGGGTAGAGTGTGACTAGGGCGGGATGGTGTCTGCCTCAGATCTGTTATGTATTAACATACTTACCTGTAATTGGTTGGTCTGTGGTGGCGGGAAATTTAAAGAGCCGTCACTGGCCACAGCCGCAAACAGCCCGACTGTAAAAGGGCTGCCGCGGTTTCTTCGGAGCTTAGTCCTAGACAGAAGTAAAGATGACTATTACTGTGCTGGTGTCCAGGGTCTCAGTTCCCGCAATCTAACAAGATCCATCTTGATTCAGAGTCTGGGCTGCTGCAGTGGGGGATGGGCAAGCTGTGGGAACGGGAGAGTAGCGAAGGGAGTACAGCCATAACAACATTCTTTCGCCAGCGATAAGGACAAGTTGCTTGGACTTGGAAAGGAGTGACTGGAATTTGGCAGCAGCTGAGACAGCTGAGATAGCAGCTGAGAGGTTGATTGGCTTATGTGACCTGGGAGTCACTAAGTGGGGCAGGGTGTGAGTTTTAGTGTGGAGGGGGGGAAATGCGGGAATTCAGATTTGGGTTTTCCCCAGATGTGCCAACATGCCTACTCTAATAGATTTCTTACTTTGTCTTGGGAGTTTTGAACTTCCTGGAGAGTTTACTTGGAACGCTGACACCATTCCGTCTCTCAGCTGTGCGTCAGTCTGTCAGAAGTTAGGAAAGGGAAGTCAGTGGGCACCAAGCCAGCTTCTGTCCCCCATGAAGGCACAGCCCAGGTGGAGTTTGGGGTCCCCTCTGTCTTTTAGGACCTGCCACTTCCTGTTTATCTCCGTTTCCTTTATTACTTTTAACGTATCCCTCCTGTATTCTTTTATTCTAGGAACTGTTTTGGAAATGGGGCACCTGCTTCTAAATCAAATATAAAATAAAATAATAAAATGTTTGGGGATTTATTTATTTATTTTTCTTGTTTTGGAAGTCTAAAAAAGAGCAAATGGCACTCCTAGGCACAGATCACCAGTCCCAACTAGCTTGGTGATCTCGTGACAACAGAGCCAACATGGATCCCATTCCTCGCCTGCAGCTCCAGACTCTCTTTCAAGGCTTGGCTGAGCCCTTAAGTGGCTCCCTTTCTTTTTTGCTGGCAGGGCAACTTGGCAACTATATTCAGCAGCCCAAAGATACCAGCTGTTCATCCTCTTCCCCTGAACCTTCCCTTTCTCTCTCTTTCCTCCTCCTCCTCCTCCTCCTCCTCCTCCTCCTCCTCCTCCTCCTCCTCCTCCTCCTCCATGGGCTGCCCAGCAGTCAACAAGGACACAGAGAATAAACAAAATGCCAGGAGACCTGTTGGTTGGCAAAGCTTGCTGGAGGAGGAAGCCAAGCTACAATCAGGAGGGAAGGCAGAGAACCCGAAAGAAGAGGGCTTTTTCTTCTCCCACGAGAGGAAAGGAACCAAAGCAGCTGAAGCCTCTTGGATCCCTGCAAACTTGGCTGCTTTTTTGCATTGGGGAAAATCCAGTTGGGTCAGATTGAGGCCAAGGCCTTGTGTCCCCTGGCCTGTGCGAAGCCCTTGTTCCCCAAGGCCTGGGGCATTTCAGCTCAGCCTCGGGTGAGGAGAGCCTGCTCTTGGGATGTGGCCAGGTCCTTTGTAACAATGCCTTAGGAGGCACCTGGAGAGGGGTCACTGACTCTGGGATTTTTCAAAGAACAATTGCAGTTCAATACCATCTAGGTTGGATGTGATCAGTTTTCAGTTACTCATTTTAGGAGGACCGATTAACCTTGTTAGGTCCCATGCTGGACTTACTAGCATTTGCTTTTATTGGGTTTCTGACAATTGTATGATTGCAACTTGCTCTACAAGACACTGGCCTCAGCTTGGGTAGTTGTGAGCAGTCCAAAGTTGTCCATGCAAGATTGGACTTCAGCTGCTGTTATTTCCAAGTACAGTGCAGGATGCCGACTTTCCATTTTAAGTCCTTTCATGGCTTTTAGGACCTGGAGATCTTTGCAGCTGCCTTCTCGGTGTGTGTGTGTGTGTGTGTCTGTCCATCCTGTGAGGTCCAGGAGAAAAGGCTTGCTGGGAAGGCCATCTGCAAGGAGCTTAAAGTCAAGTCTTCTCAGCCGTAGCCTCTTCTGGGGAATAGCTTGTTCAGCCTCCCTGTTGTGCCATTGAAGAGCGATAAAGAGAGAGAACAGGCAATGAAAGCAACATGACTCAAACTCATCATGGCCTAGACCAACATCTGTTTTCCTGAGCCAAATAGCTGAGCAACTGATCTTTGAGAGAACACCTGGGACACTGAGCTGCTTGTGCTCTTCCAAGATGATGTGATTTGGTCCATTTTTCTTAAATATTTTTTTAACCATTGAAAATTGCCCAGAACCTACAGCGTAGATATTTCAGTAAATAAATTTGCCAAGGATCTTTTAATTATAAACTACCATGTACATTTTAAATGTTATAGTGTATATATTTTGTTAACTGGTGAGAGCTGAATGGCAGCATCATGTAAATGGAACGAATGATAAAATAATTTCTTTCTTCCTAACATGGGATGAAATATAAGGCAGAAAAGGATTCTGTTCCAAGTTACTCCAGAAGAACTCTCAAATCATTTGCACTTTGCTCTGTTAATTTGCTTATCCCTCTCCAACTTTGCAAATGGCAGGAGTACAGCAAGTGGAAGACGGACCCAGAGACCCTTAAAGGCATTGTGCCTCCCTCAAGTGACCACTTTTCCTAAAACCTTGGGAAATTTCTCCATCACATTCAAAGGGACAGGACCACCTTGCCTTCCACATTTTAGAATGGAATGGAGTGGAGTGGATTGGAATAAATAGAATAGGAATAGAATAGAACAGAATCGGAATCGGAATCGGAATCGGAATAGGAATAAGAATAAAACAGAACAGAACAGAATAGAAAAGAATAAGAAAGAATTGAGTGGAGTGAGTAGAGTAGAGTAGAGTAGAGAAGAATAGAATAAGGGATAGAATAGGAATAGGAATAGAATAGAATAAGAAAGAATGGAGTGGAATAAATAGAATAGGAATAGAACAGAACAGAATAGGATAGAGCTGGAAGGGACCTTGGAGATCTTCTAGTCCAGCCCTCTGCTCAAGCAGGAGAACCTATATCACCTCAGACAAGTGGCTGTCCAGTCTTTTCTTAAAAACCTCCAGTGATGAAGCGCCCATGATTTCTGAAGGCAAGCTTTTCCACTGGTTAATTGATTTTCATTGAAAATCATTCCACCCCCCCACCCATCCACCCAGTTATTCAGATTGTTTGATTTTCTCACAATTCCTGACTGGTGGCGCATTAAAGGTACCTCAGATTTGATACATGCCCACCTTCATCGTTTGGAGAAACTAAAACCGGGGGCAGCATGGTGTGTCTTCCTTGAATCTTAGAGCATGGAGCCACAAGGCAGAGACTGCAGACTTGCTCTTTTGGTAGTGAGAGGTAGGACAGGCAATGATCAGGTGGGGAGTATCCTGGCTACTAGGAAAGTGAGTCAGATTGCCTTCAGTAGTCAGGATGGTGGAGCCACCTTATTGACAAATGTGCTTCTTGCTGAAGGTGCTTGTCTGAATTCAGCAATCTTCACCTTATGGGATGAGGAGAATAAACACAGAAAAAGAGCAAATTGCTAGGAAGATCCTTATTCCTTCCTTCCTTTAAGGATCTGTTTCAGTTTTGCTCCTGCCCCTGAGGAGGCTTAATCCATCTCAGTTATTCTTCAGTTCAGATCATGTTCAGATCCAGCCACCCTCAGTTAGCAGACTGAAGGAAAGGGCCCCTATTGCCAAGGATCGCCCCTCCTCTCCGAGCCAGTGCTGCTGTTGGAGCCATTGTGCTCTCCTCTGTCGATCGCTTGGAGCCTGTTCTTCCAAGATCTCTCGGGGCATTGATGCAAGAGAGGCCGATTAGTCGAGTGACATGCCTGGTGATCCATTTCCTTGCGCTCACCCAGCTGTGCAGGCTGAGTTCTTTCAGCCATGAACTGACCTTTCCTTTCCCATAGAAGGTCTGCCATAAAATTGGAACTGTGCTCACAGACTATGAAATAGCTGCCCAGCCTGACACCAAAGACGTATGATGTCCCATAACTGGTGACCTGAATGCACCTTCACTTATCAGCAAGTGAAATGATGGCTTCCACATAAAACTTCTTCTTGCATAACACACACTCTCTCTCCTTCCCCTCCATGTGTGCGCGTGTGTGTGTGTGTGTGTGTGTGTGTGCGTGTGTGTGTAAAGAGAAAGGGTGCAGCAGTTTTGAGGGTTGCAATGGAGGCAGGTTGGCTCCTTTCCTATGTTTTTTTCAAGAGAGTCTAACTTAGAAGAGGTTGTAGCAGAAGAGGAATTTTGTGCTCAGGTAGGAGAAGCAACATTTCCACCTTCTCCTCCAAAGATCTGAAGGGAAATGCTAAACTTGTGGTGAGGAGAGTCCACCTCCGTTGAAGCCACCTACAGCAGCCTCATGGCAAGATGGATGACAAATAAATTTAATCAATCAATCAATGAAGTCAATGTGGAATGCAAGGGCTAAGGGAATGCAGGGAAAGAGCTGCAGCCACAGGATCAATCCGGGACTCGGCCCTCACACCTGTTGCACAGTGGTGGTCAACCAGGAATGGAAGAGGGGCCTTTGGTCCCTGTCCGGCCCACTCTGACTTCTGCCTCTGGCGAGTGATCAAGCTGGTCTTCAGAGCCACAGAGTCTCATGGCCAACTATGATGATTGTGGGCCTCCAGAAGGTATGCAAAGGTATATGGGGAGGGGGTGCTCTGTGTGAGGAGGCTTTACGTACCGAAACATAAAAAAAACAACCTCTATTTGGTTACACAAAGCCCATCACAAACTTCATACCTCCGGACTGTTTGATGCCAAGCCGTTGCAGGAGGTTCCCTGCAGGGCCTCTCAGGTGTGAGTGGATTCACTTTAGAGCACTTGTTAAGTCCAATCTGAAGTTGGAGGGGTAGAGCTGGCTCCTGTCCAGGCTCCTTGGAAGCGGCTTCTTTGCCCTCGGCTGAGCTCTGCTCTTTTTCTGAGTGCTTCCTTTCATTTGGGCTGTTTCACCACAGGATTCTGAGGATGGGTGACGACAGCTTTGGGGACAGTTGCTCCCCAGGGTCCATTGGACTTGTGGAGAGGAGGATGTTGGCTTGTTCCACAATGCTTTGTGAGTGTGGCTGAGAGGAAAGCACTTCACCAGCTTCCCCTTAGCGGGAAAAGCTCGGGGGGCTGCCAGAAGGAAAAATGAGATGGGGCAGAATGTGGGCTGGATGATTTCCAAGGCCTCTTCCAACTTCTCCCTTCCACCACTGAGCATTTTCCTAGAGGACTTCAATTCAAAGGTGCTCTCAGATATTTTTTTCCCTAAAGGGGAGGTCTTTGATACCCCACCCAAATTCTAGGGGGCACCAGAGGTTCTGGCGGATCTAGGACATTCTGCCTTCTGAGACCACCCAGCTATAACTGGAGATGGAGAACAGGGGGCCATTTGACTGTTATGGTGATTCACCTACCTACCTTGCCTGCCTCTCCTCCAGCCCAAAAAGAAACAATGGTGGCATAACCAAGAAGTCCTTCCTGTTCTTTCAAAGACTTCAAAAACTCACTCCTTCCCTGAACAGCACTCGTTGCCCTCCCTGGGAAGGACTAGAATGTGTAGGGTGTGGGGTGGACCTTGGAGGACCAAACAAAGGCAGGTTGGTGTCTCCTGCTGGCCATGGGGCTCAATGCCAGTGTTCCAAGTAAAGCCCCCATTGAAAGCAGAACTCCGAGGCAGGTAGATTCCTCAAAGAACACTTTTATTGGATACATCATATTGGCACAGCTGGTGAAAACCAATTGTAAAAGTTCCCACAGTTTTCACCTAATTAAAAGAGTAAAAATCCCCACTCCCAGGTATTATCGGTCACATTTTCTAATGAATATAGCTGGCAGGCTCCTCTCCTTCAACAGCCACCTATTGTGATGACCTTGATTCCTACAGGAAAACTTTTTGTTTTGACTGTTAGCTGGGCTATCTATTTCCCCGCTCCCTTCCCTCTCTCAAGCTTCATGGCAACTATGAGGCAGCAAAAGATGGCTTCAGCCAGGTTCGTTTCAGAGTTGGCACTCAGAAGCTCCAGGGTCATTCCTCAGCTCTGCTCTCTGCCGATGGGGAGGAGATGACCAAACCAGCTGGCCTCCGAACAGTTCTTGGGGAGCCTGTGGGATAACCAGGTTCACCCAGCATGCTTTGTCTTCTGAATCTAGGCTAACAACCCAGGATTACAACCCAGATTACAGAACATGCCATCTACCTCACAACTCACAACAATTGTAACCTTTCCTGTCCCTAAAATGTGGCTTTCCTTTTGTCCTCAGATGATCACCGTGAACCTCCACCCTCCGGTCTTCTTCTGGTTTTAAGGCAGTGCTTGCTTCTTCAGGTGAGAAAAACTAGTGGGAGTCCAGGAAGGACCTGTCCATGAGCTGAGTGGCAGTCAGGGACCCATCAGGAACAACAGGTTGAACCCTCAACTGTTGGGACCTCCTGTGTTGCAAGAAATTCTCCTCTTCTGAATTTCCTGGAGGGCAAAGGAGCGGGGCTTTGGCTCCTGCAGGACCACATTTTCAAAATAAATCCATGGTTAGTGCTTGACATGCTGTCACCACTCAGTGTCCAAACAAATCACTCAATGGCTGTCTGCTCTGGAGGTGAAGAGTCTCTCTTATTTCACAGGCAGCCGCTGAATCCATGCTGGGCTTGACTAGGAATGGGGCAAACTTCCTGATGATGAGAACAATTGTTTAGCACAACAGCTTACCTCTGGAAGTTGTGTCTGACATGTTACAGGGTTGGACTAGAAGATCTCCAAAGATTCCACCCAACTGTATTATTCTATGTTCTACATTCTAACCCCCTGCCCATCTCTGGAGGGTTGTGATGGTTTGTTGTTGGGCTTTGAGACTGAGAGGAGAGGAAGAAGCCAAAACCAGGTTGGGGAAGGGGGAGGGGGTGGCCTGGCTACAGATGCCCCAGACCCAAATGCTCCAGGACAGGGGCCGAAGGGGGGCATCAACAAAGTTTGCCCTGGAAGATCTTTTGATAAGTTGCAGATTGGTGGAGAGCCCTCCCTGCCACAATTGTTTGAAAAGGCCCATGGAGAAAGAATACCATGCAGAATCTGGTGTAAAATGTATGTGTGTTATATAGTAGTTAGGAGATTATTGTCATTAACCTAAAAAGTAATTTAAAAAGTGATTAATCATTATTATGAATTAAAGGGGAGTAAACTGAGCGATGTATAAGAAAAAAGGGTGGTACACATAAGTTTCTATTAAAGGGGGAAATCTTTGGAATTGTTAGAACTAAGATGAAACTTATGGAATAATGAAATAAGAGTATGCGATCAAATTGCAAATGTGACAGATAAAAGTATAAAAGTTAATGAATATAGAATAAGAAATACGGATTTTAGATATTGTATGAAGAAAACATGAGAAAATTTAAAGAAAAATGAAATAAGCTAAGATGTGAATTGAATATTAGAGAAAAATTCCAGAAAATGGGAAGTGCAATGATATAAATGAAATTGGATATGAAAGAATATGTAACTAAGGTCATATTTGTATGAAAATGTAAAAACCTGGAACTACATTGTTCATCAAAAGAGATGTTTTTTAAATTGGAAAAATAAAAAACTTGTTACAAAAAAAAAAGGCCCATGGAGACAACCATACAAAAAGTGGCAAAAGTTTCCCTTGCATTCAGAATGGAGCCCCCAAAATCCGGAGCAAAGGGGCCTTCAAGACCCCCCAGTCTGGGGATCAGCAGAATTTCTTCAATGCCAGAAAGAAAGTCCTGGCTCAGGAAGCCTTCGACCCTTCCCAGCCCCAGCGGAGGGGGAGGAAGAGAACGACAGCAATAGCTACAACAACAATCATGATATCTATCAACTGCAGCATAGGCAGCTTTGGCTGACAGCTGGTTTCTATTGGGCTGAGGAGCAAAGGCATTTGGGGGGCTGGAGTGGGGGGAAGAGGGGAGAGGTGAGAAGGCGGTAATGAGGAGGATGAAGACAAATGATGAAAGCCCCGAAATGCGGAGGGTGGAACTGAACGAGGAGGACCCGCTGTGGGAGTTGGGGAGGAAGCTTTGAAGCTGCTCTCCATAGGTGCCCCTTCAAGCCTTACACCCTGCTGCTGCGGGGTGGAGGAAGCAAAGAGGGGGAGGGGGAGGGGGGGGCTGCTTTCCTTCTGAAGGGTTTATGAGCTCAAAGTCTGACCTGCCCTTCTGCCAATTATCCCTGCAATAGCCCCCCCTGCTCCCCGTGGAGGGCCTGCTTGCCCCAGGCAGCGAGGGCCAGATCACTCTTACTCTGATGCCAGCTCAAGGCGGGGGAAGGGCCACGTGTATTTATTTTTATTTATTTATTTTATTTATTTGTCAAGTATGTATTAGATAACAGATATAATTGGAACATGATTATGATTACATGAAATGGGTACGAATAAAAGGGGACATTAGGACAGGGACAGTAGGCATGTTGGTGCGCTTATGCACGCCCCCCTTACAGACCTCTTAGGAATGGGGTGAAGTCAACAGTAGACAGTCTAAGGGCCAGTGGTGGGACTCAAATTTTTTTACTACCGATTCTGTGGGTGTGGCCTGGTGGCCGTGGCAGGGGAAGGATACTGTAAAATCTCCAGTCAGAGGTGGGATTTGCCGGTTCTCTGAACTACTCAAAGTTTCCGCTACCGGTTCTCCAGAACTGGTCAAAACCTGCTGAATACCATCTTTGGTCTAAGATTAAAGTTTTGGGGGTTTGGGGAAGAAACCACAGAGTCAAGTAGTGCATTCCAGGCATTGACAACTCTGCTGAAGTTGTAATTTCTGCACTTGAGTTTGGAGCGGTTCACCTTAAGTTTGTATCTATTGTGTGCTCCATGAAGTATAAACATGTATAACATCCATGAAGGAGCTGGCCTGGAAGACAATCCCAGGTCCAGGAAGCCTGCAAGGCTGTGTGATGACCCAGGGCATGGCACAAAGGCAATACAGTCAAATAATCAGTAGGAGTCCCTTTATTAGCTCCAACTTTTCCCCCAATGTCTTGGTTACCTTCTGGTCTGGAGAAAAAACTCTCCCGGGAACAGTCTTTGGCTGCAGAGATTCAATGTCAACAAAAATTTTAACTATAAGTCCAATCAAGGCAAGATGAGGTAATTAATCCGGCAGGGCAAGAGGAAGAATTCCAGACATGAAGGAACAGCAGTAAATCAACCCAGTTGGGACATTCCAGGAATGCAGATAACCAAAGTCAACACAAGATAAACTTATATTTGATCCCAGCAGCTGCCGCACTCAGCATGCATCTAAACTCTCTTCCCAGCTGTGGCTAAGGAAGGGAATCAGGGTCCTTTCCTCCCCCATAAGCCATGCAACCCATGTTGCTCTCTTCTCCATTCCTCCCTGCATGCCCTAGGATGAAGAGGGGGTGGGCCTGGATTTTCCTCCGAATTCCCTCTGCCTTGCTCTACCTCTTCCCTGCTCTGCCCAGGCAGACTTCGCCCTTCCCCAGTTTCCTCCACAGCCAACGGAGCCCCACTCCTGCTCCCTGTCAGCTGCTCGTCTTCCTCCTCGGATTCAGACTCTGACAGGGACACAACAGGCTGCCTCCGCCATTTTTTCCATGCAAGGGGCTCTCAGAGCTTCCAAGGGCATTCAGCTGAGCTGAACTGCACCCCACAAGGCTGCCCCCAGCAGAGAGAGAGGCTAGAACCAGCACCAGGCCGTCTTCTAGCTGTAACTAACTCTTTTTTTTACCAGCATCACACCCAGACTCCTGCCTCTCCGTTGCAAAATTGACAGGCTGCCAATGGAGATCTCGTGAGACGGGATTCAGGGCTGCTTCCCCCTTCAGCAGAGTGGACATCCCAAGCAGCTAATGAAGAATGCAGAAGGCTTTGAACCTCCCCGAGTTTCATCCCCATCTCTTAGACCAGGGATCTCCAACCTTGGCCACTTTAAGACTTCAACAAGCAAAGCTGACTGAGGAATTCTGGGAGTTGAAGTCCACAAGTCTTAAAGTGGCCAAGGTTGGAGACCCCTGTCTTAGATGCCTAGAGTTGCCTTTCATCCTTGAATGGTCACAATCTGGATGACCACCTGTCCTTTTTTTGCTGAAAGCTGACTGATAGCTGAGCTACCGTTAACACTTGCCACTTTTGTTCATTGCAGTTGTTAAGTTAGTCATACGGTTGCTATGTGAATCTAGTTTCTCCCTTGACTTTGCTTGTCAGAAGGTCACAAAAGGTGGTCACGTGACCCCAGACCACTGCAACCGTCATAACCCTGAGTCAGTTGGCAAGCATCTAAATATAAATCATGTGGCCATGGGGATGTTGCAATGGCCGTAAGTGTGAAAAAGTGGTCATGTCATTTTTTTTCAGTGCCATTGGAACTTTGAAACAGTCACTAATTGAACTGTTGTAAGTCAAGGACTACCTGTATTATGTTGTGTGAACTCTTTCTTCCCCCCTGAGCTTCCTGTGAATTTCAAGCTGTCCCTTGAAGCTTCAGGAACCTTCTCCAAGATTGGTGCTGGCTCCTTCTAGTCACTCTCTTCCTCCCATCTATTTTCTCATACCATGCAGAGGTGGTGAATTCAGCAAGTTCTGACCAGTTCTACAGAACCGGCAACGGAAATTTTGAGTAGTTTGGAGAACCGGCAAATCCCACCTCTGACTGGCCCCGCCCTCATCTATTCTCTGCCTCCCATTGAGTCCCAGCTGATTGGCTATCTTCTTTGATTGCCCTGCATAGGAGAATGGAGCTGGAAAGCAGGTTAGTGGGGTGGGGAGAGAACGGGAATTTTACAGTAACCTTCTCCCTGGAGTAGGGTGGAAATGGGGATTTTACAGTATCCTTCCCCTGCCACGCCCACCAAGCCACACCACGCCCACCAAGCCACGCCCACAGAACCGGTAGTAAAAAAATTTGAATCCCACCACTGATACCAAGGGACTGGTTCTTTGATATTATAGTGAAACCATGTTGCTCTCACTATACTTCTTTTTTCTTACGAGCAACTAAAACCTTCTAAAGCAGAATAAATGCAGAGTGGATAATAGAGAGTGAATCAAGCCATGTGAGAAGAACATTTTTTAAATGAATGGAATTTATGGAATGCACTGACATTTCTCAAATATGCTGGGGAGACATTTGAATATTCGGGGTCACTGATTCCTCTGTCCCTGTGAGTAATAGAGATATCAACCTTTTTATTTTATTTTTCCTCCAGAGACATCTCCCCCCCACCCCGCATGATGCTTTCTTTTCTTTCAACTCTTTCTAATAGCTCATTATTAAACCATAATAATAGTTAAAATGTATAATTTTAGCATCCCTGGGCTGATTACAACAGTGGAACGTCAGTTTGCAAGCCAGGATACCAGCTGGTTCTCCTCTCTCCCATTTCTTTCCTTTGGAGGAGGAAGAGAAATTCCAGAGATCTCCAGAGTGCAGTATCTGCCCAGCCCTGGCAGGGCTCACAGCTTCTGCCTGTGTTGCTCACAAGAAGTGGAGAATAGAGCTATAAATCATTTAAATGATCTCAAAACTTTATTCTGCGATTTAACCTTAAGAGAGCAAGAGTTTTCCATCTTGATCTGTTTGGTTTCACCTGCTCAGTACCAAAATATTGAGTCATCTCTCCTGAAATACACTGTAGGTCCAGGATTATGTTTGACCCTCACTGCTCTTCTGTGCCCTTCTTATTCGCCCCACTGAATTTCAGGTTTGTCAAAATTCATGGGCATAATTTCTTACTATTTCACGGTAGTTAAACCCCTAAAAGAGGCTTATCGCGGTTGTCTAGAGAAGAATAGTCTTGAGTCTCTGAGAGAAGTTTGTCTTGTAGGAGCAGCTTTTTGGAAACAGCATCTGGTTTGCGCAGTTCAGCAGTGGAGGGGCTAAATCTTCTAAATATTGCACTGGTTTCCTCTTATGAAAGTTATGATAACTCAACCGTGACTCCAATGAAGTTGTCAGCTGAGAGCCCGCCTTTGTTTTAAGCAAAGAGATCTGAGCCATTTGGCACTGTACTCAAAGTAAGACCAAAAGTACCTTCAATTCTCTTTTCTGAAGCTCTGGGAAATTTTTTTCCAGTATGGACAGAAAGCTACTTTAGAAAGAATAATTGATGGCCTACAGAAATGAATACCAGCAGTTCAAAAACCTGTGTTTAAGTCTCTTTTATGATATGGCTTCATCCAAGTAAAAAGGTGGCAGAGAGAAAAATTGAACTGTTTTACTGTGATGGTGACTCAGACAAGTCTCCCGTTCCTTGGATCTCAGCAGGGTGTCACTAGAGAAGCAGGATACAAAATGTAGAATATCAGAGTTGGAAGGGACTTTGGAGGTCTTCTAATCCAACCCCTTGCTCAAGACTCTATAGCATTCCAGAGAAGTGGCTGTCCAGTCTCTTCTTAAAAGCACCCACAAATGTCTGGAGGCAAACTGTTCCAAGCCCTATGCAATAAATGTTTGCTGTGGAATGTAGGAAACAAACAGGTATGGGTATGAGGATCCATGAAGAAGCTAGAGAATCATGTCAATGCTCAGCTAACAATTGAGTACTCTCACGTTTGGGTCAATCCAACTGAAGGCACAATAAATCTTGCTTAGAAAAGCAGAAGGGGGAAGCTGTACTTGAGCCACTTAACTCTTAGAAGCAGGTGTTGTTCACGGTCCTTGGCTAACCAGCTCCTAGAGTACATAAAGCAGGTGACCCCGTTTACCTGGGACCTGGCACTGATGTTCTCCCACTTGAAGGTTCTTGTAAACTTTTAAAAATATTTTTAAAAAGAGGGAGGAGCTTAATGATTGTTTAGATACTTGGACACTTGTGATGACCCAGAGTGTAACACAAATGTAACAAAATCCAAAACATAAATAAATGTCCTTTAATGCCTCCAACTTGGCCCCACTGTTCAATAATACTCAGTTGGAGATAAAACATACTCAAAAATAGTTTTCAAAAGAAAGCAATACAGTCCGAATTTAATGAGCAGATAGAGGTGAAAATAAAAACCAAACAAACTACAATGATGAAATTTCCACAACGGAACAGGAGAAGTATTTACCAAATTCAAGGAGATAACAAGGCACAGTCTGTTGGAAGGACGCCAACCAAGATAACCTCAAATCAAAATAAAATATACTTTGTCTCCAGTGTTTGCCAGTATGCAGGTCCAAACTCTTAAGCAGTTGTCACACCTGCAACCCATGAAGAGCATCAAGGCCCTCTCCCTTATCCTCTCCTCACTGGTGCCCTAGGATGGATAGGGGATGGGCCTGGGTCCTCCTCTGACTGCTCAACTGGCCTCTGCCCTTCCCCAGCCTCCTCCACAACCTCCGGAGCCCCACTTCCACTCCCTGTTGGCTGTTTCTCCTCTCCCTCAGAATCAGTCTCCACCAGGGGCATGACAACACCTGACTGAAACCTCTTCACCAAGTAATCAAATAGATCCCTTGTTGAATCCAGCCCAACCATCCTCAGAGACCTGTTGAGATGATAACACTGGAAAGCACAGCCATCTTGAACCAATCCCTCATTTTCAATTTTCAGCACCTTCTAAGGTCACTCAGCCATTCCTGTGGTGACAAATTACTAATGAGGACAGACTTCACAGGTGAGAGATGGCTGACCCTAATCTACGCTATAAATTACGAGCCCATGTCCACTCATGTGAACCCATAGGACAAAGGACAGAGCTAACAAATGTAATAGGTCAGAGTAGCAAATGCGAAATAATAAATGTATTATGTTAAAAGGAGGAGAATTGCAAGTCGGAAAATCTTGCAACCACCTGCACTTGCCTGCCTGGATTTTTGATGGGCATCATAGATACCAGAATCATTTTCTGCACACTTCGGTTACACTGTACACTGGTTATCTAGGAGAGTTCAGTCCAGTTGTTCCTGTTACCCCCCTAATGAAATATGTATATGTGTGCTTGCATGGGTGCACATGCACAGCTCCCCCTGGCCTTGCCTGCTTGCTTGGTTAGACTTCTGTATCTGCTTTTTAGGTCTTCAGTGGTATAACTGTCCTTACATCAGTACCCTAGATGTGTCAAATGCAGATGAGTCACCTTATTTTGCTTCTGGGAATCTTCACTGTATTATACTTGGCAGCCCCTGGTCTATCAAGACAGGTGTGTCTTCTGCACTTTTCTAAGCTGTCAGAAATTGAGCTGACCTGGGACTCTTGAAAATGCTGGAGGGACCAGTGTCACAGCTGCAGTTTGTTTACAATGAGGCAGCCTCACTGAAAGAAAGCAGAACTGGATGTTGATGTGTGGCACGTCTCTGTGGGACTTGCCAAAGGCAGCCAATGAAGAGTCAACAATTACGGGCGATGGTGGGCCTGGAGGCCTCTTGGCCCAAACTCGGTGAAGCTTTAAACTTTCAGGAGGGACCTGGGCTGGGCTGGCAAAACAACAGCACCACTGTTTCAACACAAGCTGATGTGATGCCTGAGGGTTGTTGCCAGCTGTGATTCCCTGCTTCTCTGAAGGCCACAAAGAGCAAAGGCACCAATGCCTGTGGATGGGTCTCCCACCCCCAGGTACAATCAGCACCCTGGAAAGGATGGAGGCCAAATGAATCCTTGGTCTGCTGTTGTGGGACGGAAGGTAGAGAAGCTTCACCTTCTTAAAAGGGTGGGTGGGAAACAGCTGGATTTGGATTGGCTTAAGAAAACACAGCAAACGAAGAAGGAATGTTGAAATTTGTAGCATCCTGTTGCAATTTCTTTCTGGATCTGAGCCCTGAAGTCCTCCTATAGAATCAGGGCTATTTCAGTTTGGTGGAAGCCAGAGAAGTCTCCAGAGATACCAACCTGAGAGCTAACCATATGTGGTTATGCCACTTCTTGCCTGAGGGGATGGTCAGTCAAGCCTACCAATCCCATCGCAGCCCCTGACCCTTTGCAGCCTGGTCTGGCTCCAGTCCTACTTTCACAGCCTCTTGCAATTTCCCCTTCTGGCATGGAGCCCCACTTGGGACTTAACAGATTAACAGATAATCAGAGTTGGAAGGGACTCTGTAGATCATCTAGTCCAACCCCCCACCCAAGTGGGAGACCCTACACCATTTCTGATAGATGGGAGTCCAATCTCTCTTGAAAGTCTCAGGTGATGATGCTCCCACAACTTCCGAAGGCAAGCTGTTCCATTGGTTGATTGCTCTCACTGTCAGAAAGTTTCTCCTTATTTCCAGGTTAAATCTCTCGTTCAGTTTCCATCCATTATTCCTTGTCTGGCCTACAGGCGCTTTAGAAAATAGATTGAGCCCCTCCTCCTCTCTGTCACAGCCCCTCAAATATTGGAAGACCGCTATCATGTCTCCCCTGGTCCTTCTCTTCCCTAGACTAGCCAGGTCCAGTTCATTTTATGTTTGAGCCTCTAGTCCCCTAATCTTCCTGGTTGCTCATCTCTGTACTTTTTCTAGAGTCTCAACATCTTTTTTATAATGTGGTGACCAAAACTGGATGCGGTACTTTAGGTGTGGTCTTACTAAGGCTTTATAGAGTGGTATTAGTACCTCCCTTGATCTTGATTGTATCCCTCTGTTAATACAACTTAGGATTGCATTAGGTTTTTTGCTGCTGCTGCACACTGCTGGCTCCTATTTAGCTGGTTGTCTACCAAGACTCCAAGATCCCTTTCACAGTTCCTGCTATTAAGCCTGGTTTCACCCAGTCTATATGTGTCCTTTTGGTTTTTCTTGCCTAAGTGTAGGACTTTACTTTTCTCTCCATTGAATTTCATTTTGTTAGATAGGACCCAGGGTTCTAGTCTGTCAAGATCCACCTGGATCTTGAGCCTGTCTTCTTGGGTGTTAGCTTCATGGGAAGCCTCCCCACATTCCTGAGTTTCCTGGTTCTCCCTGCCTGTTCAGAGGGCCACAGGGTCCCTCCTTCCTGGGTGGCCACAATTGCATGTTTTTCCTGCCAGGCCAAAAGGGTTAGTGCTCCCCCTGATCCAGAGCTTGTCCCCCACCCACCCCATGCAGGCTCCAACTCTTGACCTGATACATAAGACCACACCTAGAGTTATTGCATTCAGTTTTGGTCACCACACTATAACAAAGATGCTGAGAGTCTAGAAAAAGTGCAGAGAAGAGCAACTGATTAGGGAACTGGAGACTAAAACACATGAAGAATGGTTGCAGGAACCGGGCCTGGCTAGTCTAGTGAAGAGAAGGACCAGGGGAGATAGGAGAGCAGTCTTCCAATGCTTGAGGGGCTGCCCCAGAGAGGAGGGGGTCAATTTATTCTCCAAGGCACCCGAAGGCCAGACAAGGAACAATGGATGGAAACTGAACAAGGAGAGATTCAACCTAGAAATAAGGAGAAACTTTCTGACAGTGAGAACCATCTACCCATGGAATAGAAGTTGCCTTCAGAAGTTGTGGGAGCTTCATCTCTGGAGGCTTTCAAGAAGAGATTGCACTGTCATTTGTCAGAAATGGTGAAGGATCTCCTGCTTGGGTGAGGGGTTGGACTAGATGACCTACAAGGTCTCTTTCAACTTTGTCTAGTCTAATCTAATCTAATCTAATCTAATCTAATCTAATCTAATCTAATCTAATCTGATCTGATCTGATCTGATCTGATCTGATCTGATCTGATCTGATCTGATCTGAATCTGATCTGATCTGATCTGATCTGATCCGCCCACCAGCAAAAGGATGCAAGCAAGATGGGATATGTAGTGTGACAAGAACAGCCTTGCCTCAGGGTCATGCAGCCCCCCCTCCCATTACTACCCAGCCTGCAGCCTTGGGGAGTTCTTGCCCAGAACCTCTTTCCTGCCCACCCCAGAGACGGAGGCCGGGGCCCCTCTTCGTCTTCAGCAGGAGGACCGGTGAGGTCTCACTTTGACTAACATGGAGTGGCGGGAAGGATGGGGCAGTGGGAGTGAATGCCTTGAGTGGGGTGGGAGACACTCCCCCCCCCCTGAGTTTGAAGAGTCCAGGGGGAAGGAGCGCCAGCAGCCTCCCTCCCCTTTCACCAACCCCCACCCCCCACATAGACTTTCTGCTCTGCCCTTTTGTTTGCTGCTGGATTCGCATCTGCAGGGGCTGGGAATGCAACAGTGAAATGGAAAATTGAATGTGATATTAAGCTAATTAAAATTGCCCTCTCCGAGTGAATCTCCTTGTCAACTTTTAATTAAGACTTGATCAAGGCTCCTCCGGCAAGAGGCGGAAAGGGCAGCTGGCTCGGGCCTCCTGGCCCTGGAAGGCTGGCACGGCTTCTCCCCCAATGGCTCCTGGGGGTTGGGAGGTTGGAGGAGGGGGCAGCAAATCAGCCATGCAGCTTTGAGAGGGTCTCCTTGCCAAAGGCTGGCAGTTTTTAACTGGGGGGGGGTGGTGCAAAGTTTCTGGGCTTTGAGCTGCTGTGTGAGGATGACTCTTAGGCCAAGAACTCTGGCTGAAAAGATCCCGAGTGAAGTTGGGGGGGTTACTTTTCTACCCACCCCCCACCTTTTCCTTTCTCTTTTCAAACTCTGTGCAAGTGCAGAGGCTTCAGGCATCATCCTTGCCAGATCCTAGAGCGCTTTGCTCATGTGTCCTTGTTAACTTTGGGGAACGTAGAATATCAGAGTTAGAAAAGGGACCTTAGAGGTCTTCCAGTTCAACCCCCTGCTCAAGCAGGAGACCCTATATCATTTCAGACAAATGATTGTCCAATTGTCCAGGAAGGGGGAGGGAGGGAGGGAATCACTCTGTGTCTCAGCAGAGCAGGGGACGAATACAGGAAGTCCTCAACTTACATTACTTCATTTAGTGACTTTGAACTTACAGAAGCACTGAAACAAGTGACTAATGACCATTTTTCATACTTACGACCATTGCAGCATCCCCATGGTCACGTAATCAAAATTCTGATGTTTGACAATTGACTCATATTTATGACAGGTTGCAGTATTCCAGGTTCATGTGATCAATTTTTGTGACCTTCGGACAAGCAAAACCAATGGGGGAGCCAGATTCACTTAACAACTGCATTACTGACTTAACAACTACAGCAAGAAAGGACATTAAATGCGGGGAAAACTCTCTTAACAAATCTCTCACTTAGCAACTGAAACTTTGGCCTCAAAGTTGAGGACCATTGTATACAATGTCACCGCCTTCTCCAACCTGCTGCACTGGATGCCGATGGGGAAACTGAAGCTCCTGATGTGGCTTTGTGATGACCCACAAAAGGTGGGATCCAAAAACAACACAGGCACAAAAACAGGTGAAGTCTCTTTAATACCTTCAACTCCAAATATCCTTGACTGGAGACAAAAAACTCCCCCACAAACAGTTACAAAAAGGAGGAAATGCCATTTAAACTAAAAATGCCTATAAATTATAAAGAGTAAAAACAACACAAACCACACTGAAGCAATTAAGGGAACCAGGCAAGATAAGGGCTTGAAGACATCCACAGATATCGAAATACACACATTGGGAAGGACACTAAATTCAGGGTAAGAATGGACAAACTAGAATTATTTTCACGCTTTGTTTCCAGCACTGGCCCATGCGCAGTCCGTCCTTTTAACCAGTTCTCAAAGCTGCAAGCCATGAAGGGGATCGGGGCCCTTTCCTCCCCCATAGACCACGTCATTCACATTTCTTTCATATCTTCTCCTCCCTGCATGCCCTAGAATGGAGAGGAGATGGGCCTGGATCCTCCTCTGACTGCCCTGTGCTCTTCTCCAGCCTCCTCCACAACCTCCGGAGCCCCACTTCCACTCCCTGTCAGCTGTTCCTTTTCTCCCTCAGAGTCAGTCTCCAACAGGGGCTCCAACAGGCTTCCTGGTCCCCTCAGCCCATTTCAGCCTCCGATTTGGGCCCTCCGTCCAACAAGGGCAGAGCCAGAGGCCCATTAGGAAGGCAGAGAGGACTGTGGGGATGAGCTGCACGATCGGAGCTTCAGCCACACCATGGACTGAAATGAAATAAAGCTTTGAGGATTTGGGGAAAGAGAAAAGAAGTCTAATGAGTAAAAGGAGTTGCATGTTCTGTCTGAATTAAAGACACTTCTAAAGTGAGCATTCAGGTTCAGCCAGAACAATATTATTTTTCCTCTGTGGACAATTTTCTGATCGCTGGTAACTAAGATGCGTTGCAGCAAAATAAAAACAAAAAAACATTTTTCTTAGCAAAATTGAAACAATCCATCTTCTCCTTTGCAAGCAAAATTATTGTTCCCTCTTCTACAGTATAATAGCAGGATCATGACACTGCTTCAAATTTAAGTTTAAAACCAAGTTTCACTCTAAGAGAATAAATCAGAATAGAGGTGAAAGGGATCTTGGAGGTCTTCTAGTCCAGCCCCTGCTCAAGCAGGAGAAGAGTCTGAAATACCATTTCAGACAAGTGACTGTCCAGTCTCTTCTTAAAAACCTCCAGTGATGAAGCACCCACAACACCTGAAGGCAAACTGTTCCATTGGTCAATTGTTCTCACTGTTAGGAAGTTTCTCCTTAATTTCAGGTTGCTTCTCTCCTTGATTAGTTTCCACCCATTGTTTCTTGTCCCACCTTCTGGTGCTTTGGAAAATAAATGAACCCCCTCCTCTTTGTGGCAGCCTCTCAAATACTGGAATATTGCTTTCATATCCCCCCACCCCCCCGTCCTTCTTTTCTCTAGACTAGCCAAACACAAATCCTGCAATGGTTCTTCCCATGTTTTTGTCTCCACGCCTTTAATCATCTTAGTTGCTCTTTTTTGCACTTTCTCCAAAATCTCAACCTGGATGCAGTATTGCAGGTGTGGTCTTACTAAAGATTTATCAAGCGGTACTAATACTTCACTATTCTATGCCTCTGTTTATACAACCAGGGATTGTATGAGCATTTTTGGCTGCTGCTGCACACTGCTGACTCATGTTTAAGTAATTGTCCACTAGGACTCCAAGGTCCTTCTCACAGTTAGTGTTTTGGAGCAAGGTTTCATCTAATCTGTACTTGTCGTACCCCACTGCTTTCTTCTTTACATGTAGATGTAGTACCATTAAGAACTACAGTTCTCTTCGCTGATGATGTAAAGCTATTCAACACCACAGACAATACTGCTACCCTCCAAAAAGACCTTGACTATGTTTCACAATGGTCAATCAAATGGCAACTTCAAATCTCAACAAATAAATGCTTGGTCTTATATATTGGAAAAAAAAAAATCAGAAAATAAAATACAAGCTAAATAGTCAAGACCTTGTTGAGGATCCAAACTCTGTCAAGGATCTTGGAGTACTCATCTCAAATGACCTAAGTGCTAGAGCCCACTGTAACTACATAGCCAAAAAGGCATTAATCTAATCTTACGTAGCTTCTTCTCTGGTAATATCACACTACTAACTAGAGCATACAAAACATTTGCTAGACCTATACTTGAATACAGCTCATCAGTCTGGAACCCATATCATGTATCTGATATTAATACAATTGAGAAAGTCCAGAAATATTTTACAAGAAGAGTTCTCCGCTCCTCTACTCTTTGCAGAATACCTTATGCCACCATCAGATTTGAAACTCTAGACCTAGAAAACCTAGAACTACGCCGCCTTCAGTCAGAACTAAATATAGTATATAAAATCATACATTGCAATGTCCTACTGCAAATGAATACTTCAGCTTCAATCATAACAATACAAGAGTACACAATAGATACCAACTCAAGGTTAACCGCACCAAACTTGATTGCAGAAAATACGACTTCAGCAACAGAGTGATCAATGTCTGGAATACTCTACCTCTCTGTGATTTCTTCCCCAAACCCCAACATTTTAATCTTAGACTGTCTACTATTGACCTCATCCCCTTCTAAGAGACCTGTATGGGGCGTGCATAAGCACACCAATGTGCCTACCATCCCTGTCTTATTGTTTCTTTTTATTTTTCTTATAAGTATCTATCTCATGTATTCAAAACTATGTTTATTCTTATACCTGTATCTTGTAAGCGATTGACAAATAAAATAAATAAAATAAACAGTTGGTCAGCTAGTTACAAATCCATTTGGTGGTGTTGCTGTCTATCCCACATTTTTCTAGCTTACCAAGAAGAAGGTTGTGGTACTACTGCCTCTGGAGGAGATAGTATGTTAGTTAATTTGTGCATCTCTCAACTCCCAACATTCTTGGGTTTCTGAAGCACCAGGAACGTAGGGCAATGCAAGAAGAAGGGAAGAAAGAAATTTTGGGGAAATCTATCTGAAATGGGGTAGGTGTGTGTGTGTCCTACCAGCTGCAGCCATGCAGGAGTTTCCCACCAGGAAAAATGAAAGGTGCGAAGCTGAACTGTCCCAAAATATCAATTCTTTCCTAATTCCCAAACACAGAATAGGCTCTCCAGTGAAGACTGAAGACCTGTTCTTGAATGCATTGCATTTAAAAAATGCACCTGAATTCCAGACTTTCAAATTACTGCTTAGATTTTACTCCTTTCCACCCCCCACCCCCCAAAAAACAATGACCAGTCTGCAATAAACTGCAGAGCTTTCAGCATTTGTTGTAAATATAGTATCTTACTAAGGCTTTATAAAGTGTAGTACCGCTTTATAAAACCTTAGTAAGGCTCCACCTGGAATTATGCATCTAGTTTTGGTCACCACATTATAAAAAAGATGTTGAGGCTTTGGAAAAAGTGCAAAGAAAAGCAACTAAGATGATTACAAGGCTGGAGACTAAAGCATAGGACGAAAGCTTGCAGGATTTGGGTTTGGCTAGTCTAGAGAAAAGAAGAATTAATGGGGAACATGATAGCAGTCTTTCAGTATTTGAGGGGCTGCCACAAAGATGAGGGGGGGTCAAACTACTCCAAAGCACCAGAGGGCAGGACAAGAAGCAATGGATGGAAACTAATCAAGGAGAGAAGCAATCTGGAATTAAGGAGAAATATCCTAACTGTGAGGACAATTAACCAGTGGAACAACTTGTCTCCAGAAGTTGTGGGTGCTCCATCATTGCTGTGTTTAAGCAGAGACTGGAGAGTCATTTGTATAGGGTCTCCTGCTTGTGCAATGGGCTGGACTAGAAGACCTCCAAGGCCCCTCCAAACTCCATTCTGATTGATTGAGCATAGATCCACTGTAGATGAGCTGGATGGATACTAAAGTGGGAGCTGGTTTTGGGCTATGCAAAGACCTCAGTGCCCCCTCCTTAATTCTCCTCCTCCCTCAGATGCCTTTGCCTCCCAATGGGTGCTTGTAAAAGAAGCCCTCATGGTCTCAACAGGCAGGTAGGCAGGCAGGCAAGGAGGGTGGGAGGGCGGGGTGAGGGAGTCCCTGCATCGAGGCAGATTTGGGCTGAGGTCCGGAGGAAGAGCTGTTCCTCCTTGCTGGAAGAGGCTGGCAGTACTCGTGCCAGGAGAGGAGGGTACCACCGCTGTGGGTCATGGGCTGTGGGTGGAGACAGCTCATGCCAGACAGGAGCACAGCTGAGAGGAAGAGGCACACTGGGCCAGGATGAAGCTGGGTTAGGGACAAAGTTAATTTGATTAACACTGAGTTAAATGAAAGTTAAATAATTCTAAGGACTCCAATTAATATGGTTCATACAAATGCAGTTCTGTCCCATCAAACTTCACCATCTGGTGGTGATTTGGGGAGCCCCCACAGCTTTAGGGGGTGGTGCCTAAATATAGACTGGAAATCTCGAAGGACTTTCCAGTTTTGACACATCTTTATGAAAAAAGTAGCACTCCGAAATGTATAATTAATCTTCCATCGATTCCTTTGTCTCTCCTCTCCCCCCCTCTTCTCTAAACACAGCGTGCAATTCTGCAGGAAAACCTCCATTTTTAACTGTAGATAAAGTCAGTTGGAAAACATTTTGCCAAAGAGTTATCCATTCGCCATTCATCTCTTTAGAACAGCTTTATTGTGGAGAGACAGAGACTAGATTTTATCTGCATCAGCAATTAAGGCATTATTATTCAGCTTATGCCCCTTATAAAGATGGCTTGTTAGTTTAATGTCTAACTTTTAAGGGCTTGGTGTGTGCATAGTTTCTCTCTCTTATTCTTTGGAAAGACATTCTTGGTGGATTTATGAGGCCCCTGGCCAACCTCCCCTGAATTATCTCTTGTAACAAACTTGTGCCAAAGTCCAGAGGTCTCTGGAGTGACCGAAACGGCAAACAGCAGCTTATCAGACCAGGTGGCTGAGTGTTGAACCCATATCCTTTCACATGCCCCAGTGCAGGCCCAGCTCAAATGCTTCACCAATGCCCCTTTGGGAAGCAGATGGAATTAATCTGGTTAGACTCAGGATTGCAATATTATATATATGACAGAATAACAGAACAAGAGAGTTGGAAGGAACCTGGAAGTCTTCTAGTCCACCCCCTTATGCTATTTTTTGTAATAATTTTTTTTATTTTTTTTATATTTTAAAAACATCCCTTTCAGTGAACAACGTGGTTCCAGGTTTACATTTCAATGCAAATATGATCTTAGTACATATTTATCTTTCACATTCAATTACTTCCATTTTCCAGTAAATTTTCTCCATTATTCTTATTTTCTTTATACTTATTAAATCCATTTTCAATTTATATCTTATCTTAATTCCTTTTTCTATAAATGTCCTCAAATCTTTTTCTATAGTCTAACGTTCTTATTTTTTAATTCTAAATTCATTATACCTTTATACTTTTATCTGTCACATTTACAATTTTGTCACATACTTTTATTTCATTATTCAATAAATTCCATCTTAAATCTAATAATTCCCAAAAATTTCCCCCTTTAAGCATCAATTAGACTGTGCCACCCTTTATCTTATACATCCCTCAATTTATTCCCCTTTAATCCACATATAGTATAATCCTTATACTATTTTGACAAGTGGCTGTCTGGTCTCTTCTTGAAAACCTCCTGTGATTGGAGACAAACCATTCCATAACAGTGAAAATTTCAACCAGGAATTTTTTTCTTAGTTCTAGGCTGTTTCTCTCCTATGGTTAGTTTCCATCTGTTGCTTCTTGTCTTGCCTTCTGGTGCTCTGGAGACCCTACACCACTTCTGACAGATGGCAGTCCAGTCTCTTCTTGAAAGCTTCCAGTGATGAAGCTCCCACAACTTCCAAAGGCAACTTCTGTTCCATGGGTGGATTGTTCTAAGAAGCAGGTCCATCACTTTGCAACCCATGAACCCTTGCTAGGATGGCCAGGGGGCAGGGGAGGCTGGGCGTGACTGAGCTGGGACATATGCTGGGCTCTAAACTAGGGGTGTGAAACAGGGGAGCAGAATGTCAATTAGGACCCAGGAAAAGTTTTCTGGGCTCTTTGTGCAGAAGCGGATTAGCAAGACTCCTGACTCAATCAGATTGCCTCTATCCTGCCACCGTCCCTCCCCCTTCCTCCCCTGCAAATGTTGCTGATGAAAACTCTGGAGAAAACCAGAAACGCATCACCAACGTCTCAGCAGCATCTCCGTGGCTTCGTTTTTCCTGCCCTACGAGCACAATTTTCATCTGGCTCCAATTACAGAAAAGGAAACACCCCACAAGTTCGACGGTCCCTGTTTGCCATGCATGGCGCATGACGCTTCTGAACTGAGGCCCAAGTGACCTTGGCGAGTGCCTGGTGGGGAGATGGGGGCGCTGGTGGGGCTTAATCTGGGCAGTGGAGTGGCTGATGGTGGTCCTCGGCCTTCCTCGGTGGGTCTCCTCGGGATTCCTTGGGATGGACAGTTGGCACCCCTTTGTTCTCTCGGAGCACCCCAGGAGTGCTTCTCAGTTGTCGGTGTGCCTGCATAAAGAGGGGACTGTGCTGTCACCCTCCTGTCAGCTCTGCCAGAAGGGAAGTTGTGTGTCAGAGAATGAAGGTCACCAGGAGGAGATTTCAATTATTCTGCATCTTCTGTGAGAACTCGGTGCTTGCTGCAGTCCCAAAGGAGTGTGTTGTGGCTGCAAGAGAAAGGAAAACAGAGTGCGCTCTCTCCCTCTCCCTCCCTCCCTCTCGCTTTCTCTCTCTCCTCCTCCCTCCCTCGCCCCCCTCTCTGTTTGTGTGTGTGTGTAAGTTTTTTCATGGCTTCCTGAAATCTTCAAGCAAGGCCCACCAATGGTATGTGTTGCCCCCCCCCTCTTTTTTTTCCTAGATGGATCCCTACAAGCTCCTCAATGCAGAACCAACACTATTGAAATTTTATCTCTAGCCAGAAGACCTCTTCAGAATGAGGGAGCTGCAGGAGGGACAGAGGGGAGCAGAGATCTGTGGTTTCTGGTACCCGTAGATTCTCAAAAGAGGGAGAAAGAAGGGCACAAGGGCCATGCGTGAGAAGTCCAGAGGTGGCATTCAGCAGGTTCTGACCAGTTCTGAAGAACCGGTAGCGGAAATTTTGAGTAGTTCGGAGAACTGGCAAATACCGCCTCTGACTGGAGATTTTACAGTCTCCTTCCCCTGCCACGCCCACCAAGCCACGCCCACAGAACTGGTAGTAAAAAAAATTTGAATCCCACCACTGGTGAGAACATGTATGGATGTGACTGCCCTCCCCCACCCAGTTCTCGTTTTACAAAGCAGCAATAAAGGAGTTCAGGCAATCATGGAATTGCAAGTCCTCCACCCCAGGTCTTCTCTACGACAAAGAGGGTCTGCCACCATCTCACTAAGGTGAGCAGACTCACCTGCTCTGCATGATGGGGCCAAGTCCTCCTTCCACCTGTTCCTTTCTGATCAGACCCCAAACTTGTGTGGGTCTCCAGTTCTGGGCACTGGCCTCTAGGAAGGAGGGAATGGGGGTTCACAGGAGGGCAAGGTAGATGAAGTGAAGACCTGCAGAAGGGAAGACCTGCTCTCTGTCACCCAGAGAAGATGGGGAATGGGGCTCTCTCCCCCTGGAGGCTCCGGATTCCCCAGGTCAAGGGGCAATGTGGGTGGGGGAGGGGCGTCAGAGGAGGCTGCGGAGAGAAGGCACGGAGCAGCCTTGTGGCTTCATGTCCTCTGCAAGCTTCGTTCCTCACAGGGAAGAAGAAAGCCACAAAGAAAGGAGCCACCACCATTTTCATCCAGAAGAGGAGGGGGCTTTTTTTTCTTTTACTTCAGAAAGCATGCAAGAAGCCAGCCAGGGGAGTGGGGGACTACAAGGTCTAGGTCAGGGGTCTCCAACTTTGGCCACTTTAAGCTTGGAAAACTTCAATTCCCAGAATTCCCTAGCCAGCTTTGCTTGGAGGACTTCAATTCCCAGAATTCTGGGAGTTGAAGTCCTCCAGGCTTAAAGTGGCCAAGGTTGGAGAGCCCTGGTCTAGGTGGTTGTCAGGAAGAACTTCCAGACATCCAGGCTACCCTATAAGGTGGTGCCACATGGGGGAGGGGGGAAAAGGGAAGGTCATTAAACAGAGTGAGGAACATTTGAAACAGTGGTCTCCAACCTTTCTGGCTTGATGGACCAGTGGGGGCAGGGATGGCTGGGGAGGGAGAGGGGATGGTTTCACACAGATGTGTTGTTTCACAAACGTAGCTCCATGCATACATGCACATGGGCATTCGCCTTACCATTCCCACAGCTGGTTATGAATGGGTTGCAGTCCGGCATGGGCCATGGGGGGTTGAGGACCCCTGATTTAAAAGATCTTGTGAAATGGAGACACGTAATATCCAAAGGACTATTCATGGGGAAAAGGATCCAGATTCACTCTCTGATCACCCAGAAAGCAAGAACAAAATAGGTAGAGTAAAATTAAAAACAAATTTGTTCAGGCATCAGAAGACATTCCTGAACACATCTTCATCATCAAAAGCCTTCAAACAAAGGTTGGACGGTGGATCCTTCCTTGACTCTTCAGCCCCTTCTCACCCTGGAAGATCCTATAATTCTATGAGTAGCCCAATAAGCACAAATGGTGTATTAACTTGCACTGTTACTTTTGGCGTTGCCTTGACTGAAACCTAGTTGCATTTGTAGCCATTTTCCTCATTCTGAAGCTCTGAGGTCCACTCTAAAAAATGATGGACTCAACACTCATCCTTTGGTTCAGGACTGCCGATGTTATTATTCTGAGGTTCATTTTTTCCCAACCTGAGAGGCTATTTACTCTCTGACGTCTTATGTCCTGCTCATTTCATGTTCAGATGTTGTCTTGACATGGATTAGGACATTCCTTCCCTCCATGCAGATGTCCAGGCATTGGGGGCGCCTCTCCCGCCAATGTAATCCAGGAGTGGATAGAAATATTTCGGTGCTGCTTTTGGCACCTGAGCTAAGGTGTCTGGGACCAGAAAGATCCTGATGTGCAAGGATCTTATGATCACTGTCTCAGCTTTCTAACTGCTCGATCATGTTTCAGCTTTTGGAACATTCTGCTATTCCCTATTTGATAATGTCTTGATTTTATGTGTTTTTTTAATTTGCTTTTAAATCTACACATTTTAACAGTGATGAGAGGGGACTATAACATTTATTATCTGCTTTGAGGATTTGGCAAACAGCACACTACATAAATTGCAAATATATATATATATAAAAGCAAACGAATGAATACAAATTCCAGATTACTCCTTACATTAATTATCACTTGCATAGCACTTAGACTTATATACTGCTTTACAGCCCTCTCAAAGCAGTTTACAGAGTCAGCCTCTTGCCCTCAACAATTTGGCTCCTCATTTTACCCACCTCGGAAGGGTGGAAGGCTGAGTCAACCTCGAGCCTGGTGGGATTTGAACTGCCAAATTGCAGTGGGAGTTAGCTTGCAGTACTGTACTCTAACCACACGCCACCGAGGCTCCATAATAATAACAATAACAATAAGTAGTAGTAGTAGTAGTAGTAGTAGTAGTAGTAGTGACCTGGGCAATGTCTATAGAGATTCTCAGTCATCCTGGTCCTGGTTGTCCCAAAGGTGCTTTTTTTTCAAGAGGCAACTCTCCATTTTTTATTTGAAGATAATTTGCTTCTCATCCAAGAAGCTTCTTCAGAGCTTCCTGGATGAGAAGAGAAATGTCTTCAAAGAAAAACCAGAAAGTCCAGTTGCCTCTTAAAAAAAAACACCTTTAGGATGATCTAGACAATGCTTGATCTGGTATGGGTTTCTGTAAATTATGTGTCATCATATTGTTATAGGAGAGACACTCTTTGTTTAACTACTCTGGGACCTGTCCAGTATTGTAGAACTTTTAGAGTAGCTCTCATCTTCCTCAGAGCACACAAGCCACACAACCACATCAACATAGAGCAGGGGTCTTCAAACTTGATGGCTTTAAGATTTGTGGGCCAACTCCCAGAATCCCTCTTCCAGTCATGTTAGCTCAGGAATTCTGGCAGTTGAAGTCCACAAGTCTTAAACTTGCCAAGTTGACCTCACTATGATATTTCTCTATTATTGTATAGGGTTGACATGTGCTCACTAAGTTTTTGGGTAATTAAAAACTTTGATCCATGGTTTGAAGTCATGGTGGTTCCAATAGGGAGCTGAATTGACAGAAGCTGGAAGAACCGAGGGATACTCATATGAGAAAGATGGGGTTAATTTGGGACCCTTTTCAGAAGCTGAAAAAGAAATGTCAAATGATCAATGTAGCCCACTTCTGAATTCAGATGGGAAAGGGTTTATTTTCCTCCTGCTAAGAAAATGGCACTTGGAGCTGTGTCTGAGAGACAACTTGGCTTGTACAGTCAGGATATTTGTCTCATGAGAATCTAAGCCGAGGCATCATTCTTGTCTTTCTAACAGAATCTTTGAGATGTTCTTAAGTGTTTTCATACCAAGAGTCATACATTTTTAATACACAAAGGCAGTTGGGAGTGGGGTTTGCCAGTAAGAGTTCTGATGTTAAATTTGATAAAACTTTTGGACTTTCAATATCTCTGTCAAGTTCTCCAGGAGAAGAATTAAAATTCCTAATGGACACACACGCTGAAGTCAGGGGGGAAGAATTTTTTCTTGGTTTGTGGAGAATTCATCCTATCCTCTGCCTATAAATGTGTGAGGGTTTGGCATAAGGGGGCCACTGATTGCCCCATTAAACTGGATATGGTAGCTACCCCCATGAAGCAAACTGCAGACCCCAAGAAAATCCAGATTTGGGCAGGGGTCTCAGAGCTTCTACTGGGCAGCAGAGCTTCATCAAAACAGAAGGATTTTATGCACTTCTGAAAACCCACTTAAGATGGGGCTCGGTCTCTTGATGTTGGTCTCTTCAGGGTCTCTCTGCATCACGATGTGAATCGCCTTCTCCACACCGCAACTCGAGTCTCCCCATACCGGCACAGTTTCTCTACAGGATACATGCACCCCTAAGGGTCGCTCCAACAGCAAGAAAAGGTAACTTGAAGCCCAGAGCGAGCTGCAGCACCTCCGCTTGTCTGTACCTTGTTAAGTATTGATAGTTGAATATAAGAGTTGATTATAGTAGACTAAATAATTAATTGTGATTAATTGTGATTATTATAGATTAAATAACCAATTGTTGTATAGTAAGATTAATATACCTTTAATTAGATTTATAAATATTTGAAGTACTATTTTATAGTATTGAGAATTTCATAATATTTATAGAGATAGAGTTCAGTAATATTTAATATTTAAACAGAGAAATCTGAGATAATATTAGGTATTTGATTTAGAAATTAATCATGTTGGGGAATATTTATATAGATAGGTGTGTTTAATTTATTAATATACTAAACTAATTAGAGTAGCGGCTACTACCATTGGATACATTTCAATTGCGAATGTTAATTTAGGATAACATATTTAATATAATACAAAAACAGAAACAAATTTTACAAGAGATGACTTCTACAGCTAATACAAAGCTTAAATCTGGGAAGAAGATTACCTCAATACAAACTACAGTGGCGGCATCACCCTCAGTGATGGCACAAAAGACAATTGAGGAAACATTATCTGGAGAGAAACAACCTACCATCACGAATCCTAATATTTTTCTTATTCTACAAGAATCTATGTTGAAACTTCAGGAAATAATGACAAAAAACTATACTGAGTCAAGAGCTGATACAAATGAATTAAAAACAGAGATGGGGAATTTAAAAGCAGAAATGAAATTAGATATTTCAAAGCTGGATCAAAAAATTGGAATAATACAGCAAGCAATAGAGAGAAATGAATCAACAATAAAAGAGGTCGAGAAAAGGACTGAACAAACTGAAAAGAAGTTGGAAACGGTCAATGAACAATTAAGAAACAGGAGTAAAGAAATGGACGATTCCCTTGTCTACCTAGAAATGGATAAGGCCGCAGCATATTTAAGATTCCAGAACATAATGGAATCCAACGAAGAGGATTTGGAACAAGTAATGGCAGGAATACTAGCAGAATTGTTGGAAAAAGATACGGATGATATTCTGAAAGAATTGGACGAGGTCTACAGAGTGAATACAACCTATGCAAGACACCACAAATATCCAAAAGAGGTTCACGTAAAATTTGCTAGAAGAAAGGTTCGGGATATTATATATAAAATATCTAGAGAAGAGACAATTACATATAAAGGGAAAGAAGTCTTAGTGCTTAAACAAATCCCCAAAAGAGTAGAGTGAGCAAAGGAGAGACTATAAATTCTTGGCAAATCAATTGAATCGAAAAGGCATTATATTCAGATGGTTAATCCCAGAGGGGATGTTAATTTCATGGGAAGAAAGGAGAGTCAGAGTAGATTCCGTAGAAAAAGCCCAAGAATTCTATGATCGATTGGTAGGTTCAGAAGAAACAAGTAGTAAGGACGAATTAGAATCAAACTCACAAGATGATCAAGATTACCAAAAGATTAGAGATAGGAAACAAGAGAGAGAGGAACAGAAAATACAAACTCAACTACAAGGAGAGACAGGAGTAACTACAAGACAAAGAGCAAGAATTAATTAGGTAATGGATGAGGAAAAGAAAATATTATCAATTAACATAAATGGTCTGAACTCTAGGATAAAAAGGAAAAGAATATTAACTAAGCTAATTAAACAAAATGCAGATATAGTATGCTCACATAAGGAAAGAAGATGAAAAATATTTAGAATGCCCCAAACTAGGGAATTTAGAGTGCCCCAAACTAGGGAATTTGTATACATCGCCAGCAGACTCTGGGAAAAAGAACGGAATAACAGTATATGTGAAAGAAGATATGAAAGCAGAGTTAATTTGGACAGATCCTAATGGAAGAATTCTGGTGTTACAAATTTGGATTAAATCAATTCCAATTTTATTAGTAGTGATTTATGCTCCTAATGATAATCAAAAAGAATTTTTTAAACAATTACACGAAAAAATAGTGGAATTAGAAAAAAGGAATATTTGTATTTTGGGGGACTTTAATGCCATTGTGGACCACCAAAAAGATCACAGTAGTAGGGGGAAAAAGAGGAAAAAGAGAGAATTACCGAAAACATGTGGAGAAATGATGATTGAACTACATTTGATAGACATGTGGAGGAAATTAAATCCGGAGAAAAGGCAATTTACATTTTACTCTAATCCGCATCAGGCATGGATATGAATTGATATGGCATGGATGAATGGTGAACTAGCAGGTGAGCTAAAAGAGATCGAAATTTTACCTAACGAATGGGCAGATCATAATCCGATCCAAATAGTGTGGAAAGGTAGGAAAAAACCAAGGAAAAAGTGGACTCTAAATATACAGTTAACTAAAGAGAAAGAGTTTATGAATAGACTTAAGGAGGAATTAGATTTTTTCTTAAAAAAAAATAATAATGAAGTAACTACGAAGCAGAATATTTGGGATACAATGAAGGCAATAATAAGGGGCACAGCGATATCTTACACTGCTAGGAGAAATAAAGAAAAATATGCCCAACAAAATGAACTAAAACAAAAAATTAAAGAATTAGAAATTCAATTACAAAACTCCCCAAAAGACTCCAAACTGCAAAATCAGATGATAATAATCAAACATAAATTAAACTTAATTGAACAGGAAGGAATGGTCACAAAGTTGAATGTAGCTAGACAAATATTTTTTGAGCAGGCTAATAAACCAGGAAGATAGTTGTCCTATAGACTCAAAAAAGAAAAACAGAAAAGATTGATTTATCAATTAATAGACGAAAATGGGGATGTCCAGCAGGGAATAGAGCAGAAAAAAGAAATTGCATGTAAATTCTTTGAAGACCTCTATAAAAAGGAAGAGGTAAATGAAGATATGATAAGAAACTATTTAGATGCAACAAAAGATAAAATAATTGAGGATGAGATGAAAGAAATGTTAACTAAAGATATTACGTGGCCCGAGTTAATAATAACGATAGAAAATGAAAAAAACAATAAAACTCCAGGACCTGATGGGATCCCAGGGGAGCTTTATAAGAAAATACGAGAGAAAATAGGGCCTCTTATGGTAGAAGTATACAATGAAGTTCTATTGGCAGCCAGAATGCCAGATTCATGGAAGGAGACACTAATTTCGTTGATCCCGAAAGAAGATTCAGATTTAAGATTTACACAAAATTATAGACCAATTTCTCTGTTAAATACTGACTATAAAATATTTACTACAATTATAGCAAACAGACTAAAAAAAAATACTGAATGAATATATACATAAAGACCAAAACGGATTCCTCCCTAATAGACAAATTAGGAACAATTTAAGAATAGTGTTAAATGTTTTGGAATACTATGAAGCTCATCCGGAAAAACAAATAGCCCCTTGTATTCTTGGATGCACAGAAGGCCTTTGATAACCTAAATTGGCAATTTCTAATTCAACAAATCTACAATATGAATTTAGGCACTAAATTTGAAAATATAGTGACTACAATTTATGATTCACAAAGGGCAAATATTATAATTAATGGAGAATATATGCGTCCAATAAAAATAGAGAAAGGAGTTAGGCAAGGGTGTCCATTATCCCCTCTGCTCTTCATATTATCGTTGGAAACATTGCTTACAAAAATTAGACAAAACCCAAGAATAAAGGGGTTAAAAATTAAGAAAGAAGAATACAAATTGCAGGCATTTGCGGATGATATGGTATTTTTTATAGAGGAACCAATTGAAATAGGTCAAGAATTATTGAAAGAGTTAGAGCAATTTGGGAAAGTTGCAGGACTTAAAATTAATAGGGAAAAGACTAAATTAATAACTAAGAATTTAACAGAAAAACAGAAATTAAAATTGGAAAAGACAATGGGATTACAAGTGGTAAAAAAAATTAAATATTTAGGAATTTGGCTGACGGCCCACTGTAAAACTCTAATGGAAGATAACTATAATAAATTGTTACAAGTAAAAAAAGACTTAGAGATATGGGTCAAATTGCAAATCTCTCTATTAGGGAGGATTGCTACTATTAAAATGAACATTCTTCCTAAACTTATTTATTTATTTATTCCAAACAATACCAATAAAAATACATAAAAAATATTTTGTGGAACTTAATAGGATAACCACTAAATTTATTTGGCAAGGAAGGAAACCGAGGATAAAATTAAAGGTGATGCAAGATATGCAGAGTAGAGGGGGGTATGGCACTCCCAAATTGGGAAATATATCATAGTGCAGCCTCCTTACTTTGGCTAAAAGAGTGGGTAAATTTGTCGAATAAAAGAATCTTATTTCTAGAAGGCCATGATTTACAGAGGGGGTGGCATGCATTTTTATGGGACATCGGAAAAACTAAACAGAATTATTTCCACAGACACATAATAAGAGACTCTTTATTGGCTACTTGGAATAAAATAAAATAAAAACATTATTTAAAAATCCCAATTTGGATCTCAACGATGGAGACGATGATACACCCAAACAATTTGGATCTTAATAAGATGATAAAATACAAGGACATCCTAGATGCGCAAGGAACTTTAAAATCACAGCAAGACCTCCAAGAACAAGGGCTAAGAGTAGATTGGTGGGTTTATTTGCAAATTCAAAATAGATATAGACAAGATAAAAAAATCTTTGGAATCTATGGTAAGCTACAACAATTAGATAAAATCTTATTAAGCCCTGATAAAAAAAATATAACAAAATTTTATAATTATCTCTTAGAGACAGAATTAGAAAAAGAAGTAGTCAAAGGCAACATGATAGCTTGGAGTAGAAATACAGGACGTAGTATTACATTATTAGAATGGGAAAAGGTCTGGATTAGGAATAATAAAATTACAAAATCAGTAACATATAAAGAAAATGCCTATAAAATGTTTTATAGATGGCATCTCTCATCTTCGAGAATAGCAAAGATGTCTCCTAACATGAATCTGAACTGTTGGAAGTGTAAAAAGAAACACAGAACATTCTTTCACATGTGGTGGTCCTGCTCTGAAGCCCAAAGATATTGGCGTAGAATTAAAAAATGGTTAGAGGAAATAACAATGGAACAAATTGAATTAAAACCAGAATTCTTTCTATTAGGAATATTTAATAGACAGTTTTCTAAAAAAGCTAAATATATAATATTACATATTCTCACTGCAGCTAAATTAATTTTTGCACAATGTTGGAAACAAGCTGATATTCCAACAGAGGAAATGATCATTCAGAAGATAGCAGTTTGTGCAGAGATGGATAAATTAACGTTAGCACTTAAAGATAAAGAATCATCAGAGTATTATAAGAGTTGGGAATGCTGGTATAACTGGGTAGAACAAAAATAAAAAGTACAGTAGTAAATATTGTTAAATTGCAAAAGTGGTAATAGCTATATATTCGCACTAAGATGTATTTGGAAATATGACACCAATAATGATAACAAATAAGGAATCACAGACTGTTAATAATGGAATAGTTATATATATATATATGTATATATATATTTATATATATATTTTGTGTGTGTTGTGTATGTGTTTGTTTGTTATTTTAGTTGTATAATTAATAAAGTTTGTTATAAAAAAAAAAAAGATGGGGCTCGGGACTTCTCGTCCACCTCCCACCCACACATCTAGCAGAACTCAACTTGTCTGTCCCCACCTGCTTTCCTCTCTGAAACCTGGATGGGATGGTCTTTTCTCAGAATTGTGCCACACAATCTTGGCTTTGGCATCAGCCAAGAGTCAAAAGAAGAAGGGGAAGGAGATAGCTGTTACAATCCAGGATGTCTTGAAGCCTCCCAGAGGCTCTGCAGATGGCCAAGTGAGCAGTGCTGGGGTTCAAGGTGGCCTATAGGGCACAGTGGGGATTGCTGCTGGTGTGCTACCCCCTCTGCTGCCCAGCAATATCCTAGCCTGAGATGCTGGGTTTCATTAACAAACTAGCAGTGGGTTTTAATCTAATGCCTGGTGGTATCGAGTCCAGGGTGGATAGAGAGTTTGTGGCCCACAAGGCAACTGGATCTGACTCAAGTAGCAATTCATTGGATAAGGATTTCTCCTCCCTTGGAATAATTGTGACATGATATGGTAATGAAGGACATAAATATTGCCACAGACAGATCACTCTCCACTTCCTTCCAGCTCTTTCATGCCACCTTCACCCACAGGGAGAAAGGGTCTCAATCCATTCACCCTTGATGACTGACAGATCCTCTTGGATTCCAGACTGAACTGCGGTTTTCCTCTGAGCTGGGAGATTCAGCTGAGGCCTTGGTCGCTCCCCCTGCAACTTCTTCCTGGGTATTGCTCCTGGGTTTTCTTGGTGTGCTAAGGAACTCCAGGACCCAAAGTGCCAGAAGAGGTTCCTGGAACTCTGTTGAAGGAAGAGACAAACAGCTCTGACTAAGCATGAGTAAGAGGCCCGTAAGGGACCACCTTGTGGAAATTAGAGTGGTACTTTTCTCTCTCATCATCCAGCAGCCCTTTCTGAGTAACACGGTTCCTCTTGGGAAGGAATGGGCCACCAGATCACCTTCAGTAATTCCACTATCAGGAGTATTCTATCCGGCAGATGCTCAAACATGCTTTGAGGTATGCTAAGGGGCTAGGATGCAGTCTGACTTATTGACCCTTGTGGAAATGGACATAATTCTCTATATTGTTAACTCACCTGCCTGTTTGTTGACTCCAGGATGTTCTTGGCTTAAGATAATCATGAAGGATCATCATCAGCCTCTTTGAGAGAAGAGGTGGTTACTGTGGTATGCCCCCTTCTCAAGAGGCCATCCCTGGACCAAACTATTTTAGACAACCATTGTCCTGTCTGCAACTTTTTTATGAAAAATTGTTGAAAATGTGGTTTGTCTGCAGTTACAGAGGATTCTAAGGGAAGTGAATTATGTAGACCCATTTCAGTTGGGTTTCAGGCCAACATTTACTACAGACACAGTCCTGGCCATAGTGATGATTCATCCATCCTTGTGCTTCTTTATTTCTCAACAACTCCCAATAATGTTGACTACAGCATCCTTCTGATCCAGTTCCAGGCTTTGGGAATTGGGAGCACCACCTTACAGTGGTTCTCTTCCTTCCTTAATGGCCAGTTCTAGTTGCTATTGGTTGAGAGAGCTAATTCCAGACTTGCAAGATTGGGGTCAGCCTTGCAATGTAGTCCAAACAAGAGGCACAATCAGAAACACTATATCTAACTCTGTTGTAAGGTTACATTAGCAGAATCTTGCAAGTCTAATAATATATCTCTCCCCCGTCACCTTTATAGTCCAAGAAGCTAGACAGTCCCTTCTGAGATGTTTGCCACATCCCCGTTCCTTTTGCAGACTCAACTGATGATCATCTAATCTGTGGCTCTTTTTTCTGTTTTGCAAAGTGATTCTACCATTACAATCTGGTACACAGTTGTGTTTTTTCCTGGATCACATAGTCCTCCAAGATAATCACTCATGTCTTTGTTACTCATTCTATATGGGGCTGCCCTGGAAGACTACTCAGAAGCTTCAATTGGTCCAGAATGCAGTGGCACAAGTGATAGACTTGCCATGTAATGCCCACAGGACATCTCAACTTCTCACATTGCAATGGTTGCCACTCAAGGTGGAATTCAAGATGCTGGTTATTACCTATAAAATCATATATATTACAGGGAGAATATTTGAGGGCTCATCTGTCTCCTGTGCTTTGCACCTCTGGTATAATCCAGTGGAGTGGGGACACCCTTTGATTAAACTGGGTCATCTTTCAGGATCCAGGAAGTCCACATTCTCTGCAATGGCACCTGCTTCCTGGAGGGAGGTCCCTCCCTGAGATACAGGTGGCTACCCTCCCCCAATGGTGTTTCAGAAGTCATCGTAAAACCTGGCTATTCTCCCAGGCCTTGGGAAGGGACTGTTTGTGATGTGCTGTGTTTGTCTGCTTGGATGGATTCCTTGTAATTATTTCACAGTTCTTTTTGTAATGTTTTCCTGTCTATTTTATTGCAATTTGTTGTTTCTGCGTTGCTTTTCATTATTGCGAGCCATTCAGAGTTGAGCAGCATTAAAACTGAATAAATAAAATAAAATAAATGTTGACCCGGAAGGAATTAAAGCATTGTTTTTTCTCTTTTGTGAAAGCTGCTGAGCAGAGTGCACCATTCAGTGAGTTTATTCCATCTGACACTCGTTCATATATTTTTAGAGAAATGTGTTTCCCACGTGTCTTGCTTGGCATAATATTTGCAGTATCTCCTGGCCCTCCAACAGGCTGCATTTATTACATGTCTTTTTATTGGATCAACTCCCAGACTAAATGTCAAAGGAGAAATCGCAATCTATAAAAGATTGGAGGAGAGAAAGCCCCTCCCTGTGGCAGTCTGACCTGACAATCTTAAGCAACCCCCACTTAGCTGGCCCAGATTGGATGACAGACCTGCCATCCTGCTGCACCAGCCCTGCTTAGCTAGATGCCAGGCTATCATAAGAAATGAGGGGAGGGAATTGCAGGATGGTAGAGAGGGAGGGAGGATAGAGGAAAGGAAAGCTGTCCTATCAGTGCTGCAAGCTGTTCCAAGGCCACCCAGTAGAATGCAATATCTTCAAGACCGTTTACTGGGGACGGTTACCAAAATAGAATAGAATACAGATGGAAGGGACCTTGGAGGTCTTCTAGTCCAGTCCCCTGCTCAAGCAGGAGAACCTATGCCATGTTAGATAAGTGACTGTCTTAAAAACTTCCAGTGATGGAGCACCCATGATTTCTGGAGGCAAGCAGTTCCACTGATTAATTGTTCTCACTGTCAGGAAATTTCTCCTTAATTCCAGGTTGCTTCTCTCCTTGATTAGTTTCCATGCATTGTTTCTCGTCCTGCCCTTTGGTGTTTTGGAAAATAATTTGACCCCCTCTTCTTTGGGGCAGCCCCTCAAATAATTAGTTTAAATAATTAGTTTGAATGCTACTGGACACTTACAGATAACCATGGAGGGAGGGGATTGGGATCCAAAGACGAATATTAAGTATACGCTTTGGGCACAAAAAGCCAGATTCAGCTTTGCACTTGGTTTTAATGCTTTCCCTGGGAGTCTTTCTTTGCTAATTGACCAGATTGGGACAGCTGACAAAGGGGCCCTCGAGAGATGCCTGGACTCGGGAACTCCCCCCTTGCCCAGGAAGGCCTGGCTGCTGCCCCCTTTCTCCGGCAAGGCCTTGACCAACTTATGAGTGAAGAGGTGCAGCTAGCAGCAGCAGGAAAAGGTGGGGAAACAGAAGGGGTAATGTGAGAAGGGGCTCAGAACTGGGGAACAAAGGAATGAGGCAAGACAACACCAGGAAGGAGGATCTGGAATCAGGAATGCCTCCGGAACTTAACTCCTGCTGGAAGCTCACCAGGGAGAAATCAACGAGGGCAGGATGAATTCCTTTGCTGCCCTCTTCCCCTAGGACCAGCCCCAGTTTTCAGATGGAACAATAGTGCCCCCTAAAGCACCTGACCAATAGCCCTGCACTGGGAGGCTTAAACAAACGGCATTCAGGCTTTTATTTTTCCCTAATGCCCTTCTCCATGTAATCCCATTTATTCAATAGCATAATTAGCGGGGATCAGGCTATGCTTTTCATTCTGCCAAAACCGTTAGCTGCTTGCGACAGGCTGGCTGAACCATGGAGGTCTCGGGCAGAGCATTGGGCCTCAAGGACGTAGAGAATTTCTAATGTAGCCCTTCTCGGCATGCAAACCTGCAGCGCTTGTTGGAACTTGTGTTTCACAACTGGCACAAAGTTTGTTCCGTTCTGTAATTCTGGGCTTTGTGCAGGAAGAACTAAAGCACCTTCCTTTCTCTTCTTCCTGGAGCTGGGCAGGGAAGCCCTGGCAGAAGAACCACGAGGCCTCACCAGATGCACAGCCTTGTGACATGGGATCTTTTGACCTGGGATCTCTGGAAGAAGAAAGCCTATGCCAAGGAGGGTTATTCCTTCCTTCCTTCCCATTTATAAATACCTCAGAAATAAGATTCAAAGGTATATTGGGAACTTTTAAACTCATTCCGGAATACCTGGCAAATCAATGCAACATTCCATTCCTTTGGAAAATGTTAACATAGATCATTGGGCTGAAACTGACTTTGAAGGTTACAGAAGTTACATAATAATAAAGAGGGAAGTCTTCTACCTTGGATGTCTTCTAGTCAAATGGCAGGTCTCAAGGCAGGACCTTATACCATCCTGGTCAACGGAGGATTAAGGATGGAGAATATGTTGTTGCAAGGCTTAAGAAGCTTCCTGTAACCAAAGAGTTCTGTTCCCTCCCCCCTCCACTCCACTCTCCATTCCTCCCTCCTTCCCTCTCCCCTCCCTACCTCCCCTCCCGTCCCCTCCCTCCCTCCCTCCCGCCTTCCTTCCTTCCTTCCTTCCTTCCTTCCTTCCTTCCTTCCTTCCTTCCTTCCTTCCTTCCTTCCTTCCTTCCTTCCTTCCTTCCAACTGGAATCCACGCTAGCTTCTGAAGGGACAATTCAGCCCCTTTGTTAGCCTCTAATTCATTTTCCAGAGAGTGCATTTATTGAAGACATAATGAGTGCAATTTGCTCAATCAGTGAAGAGTTTAATAGTGCAGTTCAACAGAAGGAAGAGACAAGAAGGTGACTAAAGAGATGAATATCCTGAAATTTGCTGTGCTCAACTGATGCAGACTGAAATGACCATTTCAAAATACTTCTGACTACTATGTCAGCTATCTGCTGCTTGCCTAGTAAGCAAGTGTGATAGAAGGAATATGAGGCAGCCTTTTCTCAGGGTGTGAACTCTGACCAAACAAACAAGTGGTTGACCAGTGGAATTCCACAGAAGGAAATAGGAGTTGTGGAGAAGAATACAGAATAACAGAGCTGGAAGGGCTAGCTGGTCTAACTCCCTGATCAGCAGGAGACCCCATACACCTGTGGACAAATGGCTGTGCAGTCTCTTCTTAAAACCTCCACTTATGGAGCATCCACAACTTCTAAAGGCAAATGATTCCACCAGTTAAATGTTCTCGCTGACAGGATTTTTTTCCTTAATTCTATTTTTTTAAAAATAATTTTATTGAACTTTTCCAAATTTTAAAAACTCATATACAATCTTTGCAGCATTGTGACATCAACTTTTCCAATTAGATTAATATACATATTTACATATATACATTAGTTTTTATTCCTACTGTCTCACCCACTGTAACTACATAGCCAAAAAGGCGTTAAGAGTTGTTAACCTAATCTTACGTAGCCTTTTCTCTGGTAATATTACACTAATAATTAGAGCATACAAAATATTTGCTAGACCAATACTCAAAAACAGCTCATCAACCTGGAACCCACATTATGTATCTGATGTTAACACAGTTGAGAAAGTCCAGAAATATTTCACAAGAAGAGTTCTCCACTCCTCTACTCATTGCAGAATACCTTATGCCACCAGCATAAGAATACTCTACCTGACTCTGTGGTTTTTTCCCCCAAACTCCAAAAACTTTGACCTTAGACTGTCTCCTATTGACCTCACCCTTTCCTAAGAGGTCTGTAGGGGGCATTCATAAGCGCACCAACGTGCCTACCGTCCCTGTCCTAATGTTTCATATATATCAGGAGGCTGATAGACACACAGCCAATACCTCAGCCACACATGTTCTTAAGAAAAAGCCAGCCAATCTGCAAACATCAACTCCATCAACCAATCAAGAAATGACAACACAGCCAACCTCCCCACCAGTATATATAGGGAGACAGCAACTCAGATCACGCTTTGCTCGCACAAGCACAAAGCCGAAAACATCAGCCTGAAGATGGCGAGTGAGATCTCGTCGAAACATTGCCCAGATAGTCTCAATCTTACATGGGAAAAGACCCGAACACACCAAGACCTGCATACCTGTACCCGTGAAAATCTACAAATATATACAACTGCCTCACATGTAATACTTCCCAGGTTCGAATCCCAGTAAGGGTATGGCTAGCTGACAAGAGCTAAGTAGCTCGAAATAGATCCATACTAGTCTCCCTTGTTTAATTATTTATCAGCTCAAAAACCTAACACACATACACACATACACATATATACCTATTATCTTGTAAGCAATTGATAAATAAAATAAATAAAATAAAATGTCACTCCTTATCTTTCTGTTAGACTAGACAATACCAGTTCCTGCAATTATTCTTCATACGTTTTAGCCTCTAGTCCCCTAATTGCCTTTGTTGATCTTTTCTGAACCCTTTCAAGAGTCTCAATGTCCATTTTTATCATGATGACCATAACTGGACACAATATTCCAGTATACAGTAGGAGCAAATCCATGGGGACAAAAGAATAAAATTGCCAGCAAAAGGCTGTGAAAGGCTGTTTCTTGCTTTCAGAATAATTTCAGGAGCCACATCAGTTGGTGAGCTCCCTGCATGAACAAGAAGAGAGAACTAATAGGAGTCTGGCAATGGACAAACAATTTTCTAGTCTGGCAGTGGAGACTGAGTTAAATTAAAAAAAAAATTGTATGGTAATACCTTAAAATCAGAAGTGAAAATGAGTTGGGCAGTTCTTCTGTTGTCTTCATCTTTCTACAAGGAGTCAAAAAGACAATTCATGACAGATTCTACTACAGTGAGCCCAGAAATAAATAGGTACTTAATTGCTCTTATTGACTTGCCTGCCTGGAGAATGGATTCAGCAGGTGACAGAACAAATGCCAACTTTGATGAACTCCACTGTCCATTATCCTTTTTTTTAATGCAAGTGGGGAAAACTGAAAGCAGTATTCCAAGTGTGGTCTCACCACATGATCTTGAAACTACAGCATTGGCTTTTTTGGCAACTGCAGAACACTGCTGGATCATATTTAAGTGATTGTCCACTAGGGCCAGAGGTGCTATTCAGCAGATTCTGACCAGTTCTGGAGAACCAGTAGCGGAAATTTTGAGTCATTCAGAGAACCGGCAAATCCCACCTGTGACTGGCCCTGCCCCCATCTATTCTCCACCTCCCGAGTGCCAGCTAATCGGCTGAGTCTTCTTTGGTTGCCCTGCACAGGAGAACGGAGCTGGAAAGCAGGTTAATGAAGTGGGGAGGGAATGGGAGTTTGCAGTAACCTTCCCCTGCCGTGCCCACCAAGCCACACCCACCAAGCCATGCTATGCCCACAGAACCGGTAGTAAAAATTTTGAATCCCACCACTGACTAGGGCTCATAGTTCTCTAGATGAACAGTTACTGCTGTTGAGCTAGGTATTATACCTGTACATTTGTTTTTTCTTGCCTAAGTAAAGGACCTTATTTTTCTCATCACTGAATCACATTTTTGTTGAATGGGGCTCAGTATGTTTGAGAAATTGGAACGATTCATTCAAATGGTGTCTTGGTGTTCATTAAATAACCTTCTGGATGGAAAGTCAAAGCTTTTTTTGGCCAAGAACACAACCAGGGCCCTTCTCTCATCTGGTTTGAAGTGATGGGGAAAGGCAAGGGAATGCCTGGGTGTGTCATAATCTCAGCACGTGAGCCTTGGAGGGTGGCCCAAAGGTTCACAGCAAGGCTGAACTTGCTTGCCGCGTGCCAAGGATGCAATCTTGCCTTTGTTTCAGTGGAAGACGAGGAAGGAACTTGAACAAGAGCTGAAAGAACAAGAGTGACGTCAGCTCAGCATCTCATGCCGGTCACATTGTTCCTGGTCTGGCATGAGTCATGCCTGCCATTGTTCAGCAGAAAGATAGCATCGTTCCCAGATGCTGGGCTGATTATCTGATGGGTAGGAAATCAAAGGAAGCCTCATCTGACATTGAACTTGAACGGTAGCCAATGAAAAACCAGAGAGCCATTCCTTTTTATTCTAGCCCTCTTTATTTTCACGAGGAGGGAGGAAAGGAGCTGCTGGCTTGTGGAGTCTATTTCAGAGTGTGGAGAAAAAGGGAAGAGAAACAGTCAAAAATTATCGTAAGCACATTTGCATTTCCCCAAGCTGCATCACCTTTACTTTCATTAGAAACACCTAGAAACAACAAAGCTATTACTGGAACCAACATGAGCTTGTCAAAGACAGATTATGCCAGACAAACCTTATTGCTGTCAAACTGTCATTCTTTGACAAAGAGACTAAATTAATGGTCAAGCAGAATGCGGTGGACATACTATCTTGTCCATGAACTTCAGTATTGATCAATTTTCCAGCAATGCCAAATCTTTTTCCATATTACGAATACCCCCAGGAATGTCAACTCTATTACACACCTTTGTGTCATCAGCAAAAAGACAACCTTTACCTAGCAATCCTTCTGTTATATCCCTCATAAACACATTGAACAGACCAGGATTTGGGACTGAGCATCATGATACACCACTTGTAATGGGTCTCTGTTCAGACAGTGCCCCATTAACCATCACACACTGGGACCCATCCCTAAGCCAACGTCTTATCCACTGAACTATCCAGTGGTTAAATCCCAGCCTATGCAACTTTCTTATGAGTTCATTATGTGGAATCATATTAAGTGCTGTACTGAAATCCAGGTAGGCTATATCCACAGCACCATCTTCACCCAAAACACTTGTAACAAAATTATAATGTTTGAATTGCTCAATTATTTAATGGTTCTGGGGGAAGAGATAGCTTGCTGGATCAAGAACAAGACCCTTTCTTGGGTGATCTTAAGGACTTCTCATATTACTCTTGTCATCAGTCTTGCTGGATCACCCTCCATCAGATGGGTACGATGACATGACAAATTGGCCCATTAATGTACTGGTTGTTTTTGCAAATGTGCTAAATGTGCATTATTTCAGTGTGTTTCACTGCTCCATCATTGACATATAAAGAAAAAAGGGCAGGAATTAAATATTTCTTCAGAAAGACTGCTTGTGAACATTGAAAACCTCTGATTGAGAAGGACCATTGGTTTTATCCAGATGATTACGTATCTTAATACCCTGTTTCCATCACCTATTTTCAGAAAAAGAAAGGTCCTATTGTCCCCTTCTTCATTACATTTTCTACTGCAAGTACTCTGTGACCTTTCCTATTTATTCCTTTTCATCTGAGGGCTGATTTGCTGGTTTGAACCTCTGCTTGAAAGGGAAGCATCAAGAGGATGATAGAAACAGATAACAAAACAGAAAAACAGAGTTGGAAGAGACCATGTAGGTCTTCTATCCAACTCCCTACTTACGCAGGTGATCCTATACCATTTCAGACAGCTGGCTGTCCGATCTCTTCTTAAAAGCCTACAGGGATGGAGCACATAACTCATGAAGCAAGCCATTCCACTAGTTAATTATTCCCACTATTAGGAAATTTATCCTTAGTTCTAGGTTGCTTTTCTCCCTGAGTAGTTTCCACCCATTGCTTCTTGTCTTCAGAGGCTTTGGAGAATAGGTTGACCCCCTCTTCTTGTGGCAGCCCCTCAAATCTTGGAAGACTGCTATCATGTACCCATAGTCCTTCATTAGACATACCTTCATATGTTTTAGCCACCAGGTTCCTAATCATCTTTGTTGCTCTTCTTCAAACTCTTTCCAAAATCTCAACCAGGAGGAGAACCAGATTCTCCTACTGGTTCCTTTAAGGATGGATTGAAGAGCTGGTGAATACTTGTGCTAATACTTTAGAAAGCAAAAATATATTTGAAAAGTATTTACTTAAGGTGGAGGAAGAAGATGGAAGTGCCTGAAGCAGAAATCAAACGCAGACCAATAGGCGGAGAAGTACTCTTTAGTCATCACCGTACCTTAATACTATATCCAGTAATGGAAATCACACCTTGAGAAAGATTTGGGAAATAGCTGCAAGAGGAAGATTTGGGAATGAAAAAAAAGTTCTGTAAAGAAACTTTAAATGATTTGTTAACCTTGAGAAAAGACAACTCTGTCATACAAAGAAAGTTATTTTATATTGTCCAGGAATACAAAACACAGACTAATTTAAGTTACAAGGAAGGCAGATTTTGAATGAATGACAGAGAAGTATCACCACTGCTTCTCCTTTTTTTGAAACCAGGCAGGGAAGGTATTAGTCAGGGAGGGTTTAAGGCAGATTTCTCCACCACAAAACTAGACTTGTGGGCCTTGTTAGTTCTTTTTGGCTGGATCTTTCTCTTCAAACAGAGGAACTGATGAGGTCTAAAGGAGAACAGATTTTGATCTGACAATATCTATCAAAATGTTAAAAAAAATATCCACCAAACCACCAACCAGTATGACCTGACATCAACAGCTAGAAAGACAGACAGTCATATTGAAAGCAATTTGCTAATTACTAGAAGTCAGAATATATTTGTCAAGAACAAATCATGCCAGACTAACCTCATCTATTTTTTGATCCATTAATTAGATTATGGGAATGTAGGAGACAGAGCAAAACATTTGACAAAGTATCCCATGCAGGGCTGATTAACAAGCTGCCAAAATGGGATAAATTAATTGGATACAGAGATGGCTGAAAATTGTACTTGGAGAAGGCTTGTCCATAGTTCCTCATCGAAGCGGAGTGATCAGATGGCTCGTCTAGTCCAGGGGTCTCCAACCTCAGTGGCTTTAAGCCTGGTGGACTTCAACTCCCAGAATTCCCCAGCCAGCTTACCACTGCTCTAATCTGTCTCTCTTCTATGAAAGTTACTTCAGTGCAGTGTCCATGGGTGGTCCAGAAACCAGGAGCCAGTGAATTCTAGTCCTGCCTTAGGCATGAAAGCCAGCTGGGTGACTTTGAGCCAATCACCAGGAGACTGGGAATTCTAGTCCTGCCTCAGGCATGAAAGCTAGCTGAGTGATGTTGGGTCAATCCCTCTTTCTCAGCCCAAACCTGCTTACAGGGTGGTTGTTGTTCACAAAACAGGAGACAGCAGTATTATGTAAAAAAAACTCAAGGCAGCAGACATATTCATAAAAATGTAGCATAAAAATCTAATAATATAGTATGCTAATACATTACAACATTCTGAGTTCTCAGAAAAAACTCAACATGTATGAAGGCCAATGCCAACTAAAGAACTGGAATCAGTGATTTCACACCATTGTGTATGTCATCATCCTCATCCTCATCATCCTCACCACCATCATCATCGCCCACAAACACTGGTCAATGATGATAGGCAGGACAGGTTTATCAGAAGCTTATTGTGTGCTGCCACCTTGATTTTTCTTGGGTAATTTCAAGAGATAAATATTTCAAAAAGATTCACTATCACCACAACTGTTTGTTATTACACTGACTCCTCTGATTGCAATACTGAATAACTATAGTAAGGCCTTACTATAGTTCATTTACAAGGGTGTCAAACCCACGGCATCACATTGCTGTCATGTGATGTTTTCTCCCTTTGTGGAGCTGGGATGGGCATGACCTGTATCTGGCCCACCAACCGTCAGTTTGATACTCCTGCTTTATAAGGACAAACTGAAAAAACACCATCTGAAATAGAATCACAGCTCAATACTATCCATGTATAGTACAGCCAAGATTTTTGTAATGGAGTTTGGACTGGACCAATGTGTCACTGTCACCATCAAATGAGGAAAAAATAGTGAAAACTGAATCAAGAGGACTTATGGAAATAACATTAAGAATCTGGATGAAAATGATCACTACAAACCGCTGGACATTCTTCAAACTGACAACATCAAGCACACTGAAGTCAAGAAAAAAGTTAGAAGTGAATTCATCAAGACAGTGAAGAATCTCTTAACGCCAAACTCAGTGGAAGAAATAGCATCAAAGCAACTGTCCCAAAGGTGCTTTTTCAAGAGGCAACTGGACTTTATGGCTTTTCTTTGAAGATGTTTTTCTTCTCATCCAAGAAGCTTCCTCAGCTCTTCGATGAGAAGCAAAACGTCTTCAAAGAAAAACCAGAAAGTCAGGTTGCCTCTTGAAAAAGCACCTTTGGGACAACCATGATCTGGATGACTGAGAATAATCTCCATAGACATCAAGGGAATTAACCCCTTGGCAATTCCCATCATTAGATACACAGCTGGAATAATGGACTGGACTCAAGCAAAACTAAAGGTTCTGGATAAGACAATCAGGAAAAATAATGTCAATAAATCATGCTTTTCAACCCACAGACTCTACTTACCAAGGAAAATGGGTGGTGGTGGAATGTTGCAAAGACACCAGACAGTTGAAGAAGAAGAAAGAGGAATGGAAGAATATCTTAAAGACAATGAAGAAGGTGCACTGAAGCTGGTATACAAGAAAGGCTTACTGAATATCTGAGAGCCAAACTCAGTTACAAGAATAGGTGACACAAATGCCAAATTCAGTCTAAACATCTGGCTGACTGTGCAACCAACCATAATAATTTATGTTCAAGCCCCCAATGACAAGTAAAATCAATAAATGAATGAAAACCATGTGAAACAGTGATGAGAAACTGAACATGAGCCAAGAGTATGAGGCAGCTGCAAAAAAACTTTCTATCCTAGGTTCCTCAACAAAAATATAGTATAAAAATGATAAAAGTTATTTGGATTGGACTGACAACAGCTAGAATATTATGCCCAATCCTGGGCACTGCATTTTAGGAAAAATAATGACAAAATGTAGCAAATGCAGAGGACAAAGGGAATGGAAGAACTGTTGGAAGCCCTTCTGTGTGTAATCAGAGAAAGACAAGGCAGCCTTCTTCAGAGTCATTCAGAAGACAGAAGAAACCCTGGGCTTTAAATACAAGGAAACTGATTTTAGTTTAATGCAGAAAGATGTTCCTCGTGGTAATGGCTATTCAAAATGGAGTCAACTGGATGGCCATCAGTCAGGGACGCAGATTAGCAGATTCTGCAGTGGGATGGGGTTGAGCTAGATGACCTTCACAGGTCCTTCCAATCCTTGCCTTCTGTGATATTACAACTTGGTAATTCTATGAAGATGCCTCAGAGGTGTTTTGGGAGAAATCCCCTCTAAGAATAAAAATAAACTCTTGCTTTATTCTATCAGCTTTTTCAAACATTTCAAGCTCTTAATAAGAGATGCTTCCCTCCTGTCTGATTCTTCTGTCTCCTTTCTCTCTCCCCCAAAGAGAGCATTTATGGTAAAAGGTCTTTTGGGGAAGGAGTGTGATCAATAGTCCTGGCAGGACTTCAGGCAAAATGGGTCCCCCCCGCCCGGCCCCCATAAAGATTGCTGGATGATTTTTCCTCCTGGGAGAGACCAAGGTTCCCTGAAGGGAAGAAGAAGAAAGGCTGAGTAAAGTTTTAAAGAAACCTCCCTCAAGTCTGCTTAAACCTTCCTCCCAATGATACAGAGGCTGCCAATCACCCCAGGCTGCATTTTCGAGGGGTTTAGCACATGGCACACGGATTAGCTTCTTCTCTGGTAATATCACACTACTAACTAGAGCATACAAAACATTTGCTAGATCTATACTTGAATACAGCTCATCAGTCTGGAATCCATATCATGTATCTGATATTAACACAATTGAGAAAGTCCAGAAATATTTCACAAGAAGAGTTCTCCGCTCCTCTACTCATTGCAGAATACGTTATGCCACCAGACTCGAAATTCTAGACCTAGAAAACCTAGAACTACGCCGCCTTCAGTCTGATCTAAGTATAATATATAAAATCATACATTGCAATGTCCTACCTGCAAATGAATACTTCAGCTTCATTCATAACAATACAAGAGCACAAAATAGATACAAACTCAAGGTTAACCGCACCAAACTTGACTGCAGAAAATACGATTTCAGCAACAGAGTGTTTGGAATACTCTACTTGACTCTGTGGTTTTTTCCCCAAACCCCAAAAACTTTAATCTTAGACTGTTTACTATTGACCTCACCCCTTTCCTAAGAGGCCTGTAGGGGGCATGCATAAGCGCACCAACGTGCCTACCATCCCTGTCCTATTGTTTCTTTTTATTTTTCTTATAAGTATCTATCTCATTATTCAAAACTATATTTATTCTTATACCTACAAAACTATATTTATTCTTATATCTTGTAAGCGATTGACAAATCAAATAAATACTAAATACTAATATGTGAAAGCCCAGTTCTGATCAAGACCATTCCCAACCAACTTTTGATAAAGGATTTTCTTTGAATTAAGAAGACATTCATGTTGAATCGATGATGTTTTCAGCCTAGCTGTATTTCTGAAAACTCTTCATAATTTAGGGGGGGAAAACAGTAGGTAAATATTATAATGTGTGTGTACAAGTGGTGCAAATGAGACGGAAGGCTCTCAGACCCATAGGGCTTTCCAGAGCAGAACTCCCTTCCTCAAAACTTATTTGAAAGCAATTTGGGAAGTGGGATTCTTTTCTCTAAAGCCTCAGGAGGATGGGAGCACCAGGTCCCTCCTGAGATGTCTTCACAGAGCTGTGTATAGCTGAGGGTTGCATTGAAAGCATCATTTGGTGCTGCTTACCAGGTCCAACTCTAGTCTGGATGAGGCCATCCCAGTCCTCATTTTGCCAAAGGCCATACTCCATGTTTCTCCCAACGGTTTGTCATTAAAGGAAAACTATGGCAGGTGGAGATGGCAGGAGTGTCCTATAAGCAAGTCAGCCTGCACTGTTGGATCTGCAAAGTTAGCAAGACACAGCCTCCAACTTGGTGTGGAGCCAACCTCTTACTCTTCTACCCAAAGACCCTGATAGAGTTGGAGCAGAGGAAAAAGCAACCAGTGATTTATAGAGCCCAACAAATTGCTTCCTCCTCCATAATGAAAGACATATAAAGCCATGTTCCTGTCAGGTTTATATGAAAATGCTGCATTAACAAGCCAATGGGAAACATAACTCTCTCCTGTCAGCCACCAGATTGATTTAAAGCCTTGGTTTATCCCTACCCTTGCAGGGCTCACTAATTGAGAAATCAGGCACAAATCACTTGAAATGGAGGGTGTATCCTCCCCCAATGGGCAGCTGCCAGGCTGGATACTTCTTCCTCTCACCAGCCAAGAAGCAGGACATTTGACCTGGCTGCTTCTCCTGCTGGAAAGCATCTGGTCCTCTGGAGCTGGGGTGGAGGCTTTGTGGACCCAGATGTCATGCCGAGCCACTGTTTGCATTTCCTCCAAACCAGGAAAGCTAGAATAGGTACCCATCAGGGACACTGGAGGCACCTGTGGCTTTGCACAATGCTGGACTGAGTTTTGAGGAAAGAGCCCTACTGGATTTCTGATGTCCAACCTGCTGGAGCTTGGCTAACCCCAATCCCAACCCCAAAACCAATCAAAACCCTAGCGCCAACACCAACACCAATGTTAACCTTAACCCCAACCCCAATCCCAACCTTAATCCCAATCCCAATCCTAACCCCAAATGCCATTCACAGTTGCAGCTCTTTCTCAGGTCACCTTTTCATTGTAAAGGCCCCGAAAAGCAGCTACTGGGGTCAACATGGATTTTAAAAATCATTATCTTATAGAGGTGCTATATTGAGGACATGGAATCAGTATGAACCTCCTTCCCATGCAGAAGGAATTTGACAACTGGCAGATGACCTGAATGTGTTTCATTGTAGATTTGAGAGGAAAGCACTGTCACCTATCTCCACCACCTCCCTATCAGATAGACTAACAACAGCCAAGCCTCCTATAACTGACTCCATTCCTTTGGGCCCCACATCTCTGGTGATTACATAAAATGATGTGCATGGTCTATTTCACAAACAAAAACCTGGAAACGTACCAGGCCCAGACAAGATAACTCCTTGCTTGAAACCTTCTGCTGACCAATTGGCCCCCATCTTGGCCTACATCTTTAATAAATCACTAGAGATGTGCTATGTTCCTGTTTGCTTCCAATGCTCTTATCATCCCAGTGCCGAAGAAACCTTCCATCAAGGAACTGAATGACTACATGAATGACTATAGTTAGGCATATGTATCTAATGGTTTATGATGAATGTATTTTTACAATGACTGTGCTAATATTACAATTGTTGTATGTACATTGAGAACTTATGCACCAGAAACAAATTCGTGTGTCTAATCACACTTGGCCAATAAAGAATTCTATTCTATTCTATTCTATTCTATTCTATTCTATTCTATTCTATTCTATTCTATTCTATTCTATTCTATTCTATTCTATTCTATCCTATCCTATCCTATCCTATTCCATTCCATTCCGTTCCACTCAGGTTGTGCCTGAAATTTCCTCTGTGGCTCTCAGCACAAGAAGTGTTTGATAAATGAAAAATAAGAAGCAATCATGACGGGCTAATAAGATATGAGAATTTTTTCAAGATGAATACAAAATAAAATCAAGAGAAGAATTGATACCAGGGGATATAATTGTCAATGGTTCTTTTATTTAAAATTATTATAAACATTTAAAAAGTCAAAATAATGTATAGTTTTGAACGTTGATTTGAATTTGAAATAGAATTGTGTAGAAATGATGAATATGTAATTGCTCAAATGTATCACACAAACTTTTATTCAAATTTGAAAGCGAAGAAGAACAAGTGATAAAGTGGTCTTAAAAGTTTGGTTATAATATACACATCAAAAAATGGGAAAACATGTGGTTGGAAGGATTGACATTTACATTATGTTATCATCTTAAAGAGAATTTTTATAAAATAGTGTGCTCTGGTATATGTCACCAGAGATATTGTTTATTAAAGGCACTGTCAATTTATATTCAAAATGAGAATAAGAAGGAACTTTTTTTTCTTGTTTGACGGGCATGTAAAATAGCTAAAAAATTCTGGATTCAAATACATACATTGATTCAGAGGATTTTAAACATTAATATACGATTGAGATCAGAGCTGTTTTTTTTTTCTTGGGGATTGATGGAGACACAGTTGGGGAAAAAGTTATGAAAGTACATGATGTCTGCAGGGTAATTATTATTGGATGTGCAAAGATGGAAAGATTGGTTATTACCCACAATGGAGGAATGAATGATGAAGATGATGGAACTTGTTAAGATGGCTACATCAACTTCTTTGATCAGGGAAAAGACAATTTCTACTTTTATCACTGACAGGAAACTCCTTATAGACTTTTTTTTGCATGAAGCAAAACAAAACTGAACTTACAATTTATGGTTTTTATGATTAGACAGAAGAGATTACAACAACCAAAAATAACCACCAAACCACAGCCACAAATAATCACTATCCCATCAAATAATACCACAAATGATATCCCCTTACTCAACAGAGACATCATGGAACATGATCAGAAACATCCAAATGCCATCTTATTTGGTCTTGAAGACACCAAAGAATCTGATGATATCACCAAAGTTCGCAATATCATAAGCAACTCCAATACAACAAACTTCTCTCCTGAAGATATCATTGAAATAACCAGGGATGGCCCTGAGTTCAAATACAATGATGGCTCAGTGGCCCCAAGAGTTGTTTTCAAAACTGAGTCCAGCAAACGGATATTCATTCATACAATAAACACCATTGCTAAAACCAATACCACCCATAACAAACTTTGCTCACGACCAGACTTATCCATACTGCAAAGAATCCACTCCCGTGAACTCAAAAAACATATAAACAATGGAGAGAAGGACCTATACATTGACTATTGTGCTGATTGTATCAAACGTAAGTCACACAACCCACAATTCAGCATCCAACCCTACTTCAACCAATCCACCATCACCCAAAACTAGACATGCACACACCTAACTACCTCAATTCCAACTACAACTGGCCTTAAATGCAAGCTACTCAATGCAAGAAGCCTTGTAAATAAAATACCTGAATTTCTCCTCTTACTAAATACGGCTAAATTCGACATTATATTTGTCTGTGAAACATGGCTCAATGCATCTCTCCCTGACTCCATTACCACAGTAAGAGACTATCATATTTACCGATCAGATCGTGAAACCCGTAGAGGAGGTGGTGTTGCTATCTTCTATAAAAAGTCTCTACATCTAAAAAACATCCAAGTTACCCAGGAGCTTGCTATTCCTGAGACCATCGTCTGTGAACTGTTATTAAATATCACATTTCGGTTCTTACTATGTTACAGAGCCCCTGATTATGACATCGAACATGTAAACAAGTTAAATTAACTACTAACATGGGCAACTTCCTGTCCACATGCTTTTATCTTTCTTGGTGACTTCAATCTACCTTGTATTAACTAGACCCTAAATGAATGTACAACTGAACCCATACATGCAACTTTCTACAATGCTGTAACAAATCTGGGACTGGAACAACTAGTAACCAACAATACTAGACTTAACAACTGCCTCGCTCTCATCTTCTGCAACAGTTTGAATTCAATGTATGGACTACAAATTAATGAACCCTTTTCCAACAGTGACCATAGCATGATTGACTTTTGTCTCAACATACATCCTCACAAAAACCATCATAATGCAGGATTCCCAATTATAACTTCAAAAAAGGCAACTATGATTTTATAGACAACGATCTCTCATCTCTTGATTGGCAAATTCTATTCACTGGATGCAATACTGTTGAAGACCATTGCAACATATTTTTACTTGAAGTCAAAAGAGTCATCAAACTATATGTACCAATAACAACTCCCCAAACCAGGAAAAACAAACTACCCATAACAATAAGGAAGCTCCAATCCAAAAATAAATCTCTTTGGCGGAAAAACAAATTGGTCACGTTGCCAACTTTAAAAGCCAATACAAAAATTTATGCCACCAGATAAATACTGAATGCACTAATTATCACATTAAACAAGAGGAAAACCTTATACGCACCAATTCCACCCGTGCTTTCTACAATTTTGTAAACAACAAACTAAAAGACTCAAGGTCCATCCCACCCCTGAAAGGATCTAATGGTAAAGACTGCAGTGATGACACCATTAAAGCCAACATCTTTAATATATTCTTTGGCTCAGTATTTATAAACAGCAATGGATCATGCCCAATATTTCCTAGTCAAACCACAGACAACTACAATGATCTAATAGATATTGATTTTACAGAAGACAATGTTGAAAAAGCACTACGCAATCTAAAACCATCTTTATCTATTGGACCAGACAGAGTTTGTGCCTACTTCTTAAAAAAGCTATCCACTGCCATAGCCGAACCTCTAAGCATAATCTTTGAAAAATCTTTCAGGACCAGCTCCTTGCCAAACCTATGATCACTAGCCATGGTCACCCCCATCTTCAAAAAGAGAGACCCCAGCTTAGTTGAAAATTACAGACCAATCTCTTTATGCTGCGTCACCTGTAAAGTCATGGAATCAATTATTAACCAATCCATTATCCTCTATTTAGAGAGAAACAACTCTGGTATCTCTGGACACCTGCATAACTGGATAGAAGCATTCCTGTCAAACAGACAACAAATGGTCAAAATTGGGAGTGTCTAATCAAATCCTGTACCTGTCAATAGTAGTGTCCCCCAAGGTAGCATTCTAAGACCAACTCTCTTCATACTCTACATAAATGACCTCTGTGATCATATTAAAAGCAACTGTATTCTTTTCGCTGATGATGTAAAGCTATTCAACACCACAGACAATACTGCTACCCTTCAAAAAGACCTTGACTATATTTCAGAATGGTCAAACAAATGGCAACTTCAAATCTCAACAAATAAATGCTCTGTCTTACATATTGGCAAAAAAATAATAATCAGAAAATAAAATACAAACTGAATAGTCAAGACATTGTTGATGACCCAAACTTTGTCAAGGACCTTGGAGTACAAATCTCAAATGATCTAAATGCTAGAGCCCACTGTAACTACATAGCCAAAAAGGCATTAAGAGTTATAACCTAATCTTACGTAGCTTTTTCTTTAGTTATATCACTCTGCTAACTAGAGCATACAAAACATTTGCTAGACCAATATTTGAATACAGCTCATCAGTCTGGAATCCGCATTACATATCTGATATTAATACAATTGAGAAAGTCCAGAAATATTTTACGAGAAGAGTCCTCCATTCCTCTACTCATTATAGAATACCTTATGCCACCAGACTTGAAATTCTAGACCTAGAAAACCTTGAATTATGCCGTCTTCGGTCTGATCTAAGTATGGTATATAAAATCATACATTGCAATGACTTACCTGTCAATGAATACTTCAGCTTCAACCATAACAACACAAGAGCACACAACAGATACAAACTCAAAGTAAACCGCACCAAACTTGATTGCAGGAAATACGACTTCAGCAACAGAGTGGTTAATGTCTGGAATACTCTACCTGACTCTGTGGTTTCTTCCCCAAATCAAAAACTTTAACCTTAGACTGTCTAGTATAGACCCCATCCCTTTCCTAAGAGGTCTGTAGGGGGCGTGCATAAGTGCACTAACGTGCCTACCATCCCTGTCCTATTGTTCGTATCCATTTCGTTGAGACAACTATGACCTGGATGACTGAGAATCTCCACAGATGTGCAGGTGCCCTTGTATGCCCCAAACAGCCCCTCACTTCCTTTTGCTTTAGCCCCTGGCCACAATCCCCATTTGGATTGCTACATGAGCTGCAGCTTGCTAACACCCCCTCACCACCCCCTCACCACCCCCTCACCCATCCCTCTCTCACCTCAGGCTCCATCAAAGGCCATGGCTAAACAGGCTCTTGAGTTTGCAGCCTTGCAGGTAGCCAGGGATTGCCTTCTCTTGCCACCCTACAAATGGGCAGAATTCCTGGGGGGCTGAGTGCACAGTGATGGTGGCCCTCTCAGTTCTTCTAACACTTCATGCTTCATACAGTGCAAGCCCCATTCCTTTTCCCCATGGCTGCTGACCCGAGGAAGTTCTGCTGCAGTATCTGGACATGAGGTTGACAATTGTACTTTTTCAAACCCTGTCGGTCACACACTCTTTACGGCACACTTCCAATAATGTGCAATTTTGGCAGAGAACGTATGCCAAAGAGTGGGCCAAGAATAATTTAATCAATAAAGTCAACAGGGGCCTTGGGATTATCTAGGATTTCTTCCATATCCAATGACATTTTCCGAATATTCTTCATCTCCATCTGTTTGCTTTTTGAAATGTATAATTCGTGTTCTGCCTTATTTGGAAGCAGCCAATTAAGGAGGATGGATGATGGCAATGAAGTCTTGTGATAGGATAAATTCAGCTATGCTAAATTACTTGAATGAATGATCCTGGAAATAAGATTCCCTCCCCCCCCAAAAAATGATAGTGTAGATTTAATTTGCTTTCTGTTAGTTATATAAGTGAAGGTGTTTGGAAGGCCCTGGACGTTGCATATGTTATGGCTTTACAATGCAGGTGAGCTAGTAGGGAACCGCCCCACACAGCGAGCACCAGTGCTCGCCTCAAGTGCCGAGAGCAAGACCACAGCATGGATGGAACCAATGGGACTGAATAGAGTGAGACAAATCTTCTGACCAAAGAGCTCCAGACTAGAACAATAAAAGACATGCAGTCATTTCATCTGCCATTAATCCAGCTTAATCACCTTCCTGGTTTATGTTCAGCTGGTGATTCATCCAAACACCCAAATCCTTTCTGCATGTGCTCTGAAACTACAATTCCATCTTTGATATTTTTGTTCCCAAATGTAGGACTTTGCTGAAAGTCATCGTGCCACTTCTTGTTCCAGTTTATCAGTGATTTTCTTTGATAATGCATTTAATGTGTTGTTGCATTTATAGGTTTATAATCACCCTTGATCTGAACAGAATAACAGAGTCAGCAGGAAACCATTCTGGATAAATAGCTGTCTTGAAAACCTATAGTGATGAAGCACCCACAACTTCTGGAGATAGAAGTGCTAAGAATTGTTCTCGCTGTCAGGAAATTTCTCCTTAGTTGATTTTATCTCTCTAATGCACCCTAGGGCTGAGTTGTCTTTTTTGGTGGCTGTAGCACACACTGTTGCCTCACCTTTAACTGGTTGTCCACTAGGATTTCTAGATCTCTCTCACAGTAACTACTATTCAGCCAGGTAACCTATTAACTTATATTGACCTATTCTATACCTGTGCATTTGGTTTTTCTTACCTAAATCTGAAACTATTTTTCTCAGTGTTGATTTTAATTTTGTTAGAAAGGTTCAAGCGTTCAAGTCTGTCGAGATCCTTCTAGATCTTGAATTTATCTTCTGGAGTGATGGCTATTCCCAAGGGTGGGATTCAATTTTTTTAACAACTGGTTCTGTGGACGTGGCTTAGTTGGTGGGCATGGCTTGGTAGGCATGTGACTGGCTGGGCGTGGCCAACTCAACATCACTCACATTGAGGCACACATCTCCTCGCCTGGCCTCTCATGACTGTGGGAATGCTGCAACAGTTGTAAGTGTGAAAAATGGCCATAAGTCACTTTTTTCAGTGCCATTGTAACTTTAAATGGTCACTCCATATAAGCAAAGTACCAGCAAAGGAGGGGAAAAAACTCCAGAGAAGTTCCAGAGACAGGAAGTCCAGTCCTGCCAAGAATGTAATAAGGGTTAACGGAGAGGCAGTTTCTATAAGCAACACCAGAATGTTTCCTTCCTGCCTTCCTTACAGGGTTAGGTCAGTAATTTCTTTTAACAACCGGTTCTCTGAACTGCTTAGAATGTTAACAACCGGTTCTAGCAAATAGGTGCGAACCTGTAGAATCCCACCCCTGGCTATTCCCACCACCTTGGTGTTGTCTGAAAATTTGATGAGTTTCTATTCTTTCATCTAAATCATTTATGAAGATGTTGAAGAGTACTGGGCCAAAGACAGAGCCTTGGAATACCCCTCTGCTTATTTACCTCCATGTAGATGCATTTCCATTTAGTGCAGTTGGTCAGCCAGTTACTAATCCATATGGTGGTGGTAGCAATAGCACTTAGACTTATATACTTTTTTTTGAGTGGTTTACAGAGTTAGCTTCTTGACCCCAACAACCTGGGTCCTCATTTTAATGACCTCAGAATCTTGTGCCGGTGAGGATAGAACTCCTGGCAATGAGCTGAATTAACCTGCAATACTGCATTCTAACTACTGCACCACCATGGCACATTGCAGTGATGTGATATTATCTATTCCACATTTTTCTAATTTACCAAGAAGTAAATTGTGTTCTACTTTATCTAATGCCTTACTAAAGTCCAAGTATACTATGTGTATAGCATTTCCCTAGTTCGCTATTTTGTTACTTTGTCAAAGAATGCAATAATTTGGCACGATATACTTTATCAAACTCACGTTGGCTTCTGATTATAATTTGCTTGCCTCTAGGTGGTCACAGATTCATTACTTAATTATATTTTCCAGGGTTTTCCCAAGTATTGATGTCAGGCTGATTGGACTGTAGTTTCCTGGATCCACATTTCCCTTTTTGAAGTTAATCATATCTTCTGGAACAAGTAATTATTGTGAATTATTTTTGTTTGTTTGTTTAGATAAAAAAACCCAAAACTTTAAACTTTATCTTTAGACTTTAAGGATAAAGAGAAAAGAATTTATATCAATATATTTCTAAAATAAGAAGATGGTTTGAATTGTACAGTTAAAGCTTAGTATGACATTGAGAGACAATTGTAAAATACATTAAATTATTTTATATTATAAAAAGCTTTTAGGTTTGAGCATAATGCTTAGTACTAAAGTCTCCAATGTACTCTTGTTCCTGGACATGCCAAATAGCAGGAGGCTGAGAAATGCTTCTGGCCTGCTTTTAAAACAAAAACCTCCTTAATAAGCCAGCAATGGGAAAGGATACTGCAGTTTTCTTCAGACCACCCTTGAATTCCTCTTCAACTGACCTCCTCCCTTACAGCCTGGAAGATTCACGGCTGGGTGATGGAAGCCAAGAAGCCAGAAGCAGGAAAGCTAAACTTGGCTGAGCTTGGACTTCATTCTTCAGCTGGATCATTGGCACATTGCCCAAGCATCAGACTTCAAGCTTCAGTGTTTACGCTTGTTTAATAAAAGTGGAAATCAAAGCAAAAGCCTCTAGGAGGCAAATTGCTAATCATGTCTACTCTTAAAATGGCCTAAAATTATGTTGATTGGATGTGACCATTTTGCCATCTAATTCTGATGGCATTATGTGGTGACATTTGGAAGTTTTTAAGTGTGGACAAATGAGGATTTTGTTCTGCAGAAGCCTCCTGCTCCAAGTCTCACCTTAAAGCTTCCCAGCTAGTCTAGTGAAGAGTCCCAGCTAGTCTAGGGAAGAGAAGGACCAGGAGAGATAGGAGAGCCATCTTCCAATATTTGAGGACCTGCCTCAGAGAGGAGGAAGGAGTCAAGCTATTTTCCAAAGCACCTGAAGGCCAGACAAGAAAGAATGGATGGAAACTATTCAAGGAGAGAAGCAACCTGGAATTAAGGAGGAACTTCCTAACAGTGAGAACAATCAATCAATGGAGCAGACGTTGCCTTCGGAAGTTGTGGGAGCTCCATCACTGGTGGCTTTCAAGAAGAGATTGGATTTCAAGAAGAGATTGTCAGAAATGGTGTAGGGTCTCCTGCTTGAGCAGAGGGTTGGATGAGATAACCGACAAGGTCCCTTCCAACTCTGTTAATCTGTGTCTGTATCAAACATTAAAAATATAAGAGACCCTCTTCTTTTGACACCACTATAATTGCCAGTTCCCTCAAGGCTTTTTTCCCTTGTGGAGTTGGGGGTCTCTACCATCCTTGAATCAGCATAAAATGATTCTAATCATTAAATTAAGATCATTAAATTAAAATGATCAAACAGTGGTCTGTTCCTATTGCAAATCCTTATTGCAAGAGCTGCTTAGGTTTACAGAGATCATGGAGAGCCAATAGAGCTTCCTTCTAGAAGGAAGCCAATGTCTGAATGTGGCCCGGGGATCTGGCTTCAAGATATGGTCAATCTTGCCTGCTGTTTCAGCATAGATCTTCTACAAGGAAATGGATGAAAACTTGGGATGTTGCTATCTGCTGAGCTCCAAGTGACTTATTACAAGAATCATCTCCTCCTGTCTGGCCAAGGCCAAGTTTCCTATGGCTCTCAAAGGGATTGGACATCTAGTTGACAGGTCACTAGGATTGAACGTGGAAATGGGGGCCTTCTGTGTTTTTCAATAAACTTCTCTGTGGACTGAGCAGGATACAAATTGGAGAAAGTTCCTTTTGGGATCAGGACGCCCTCAATGGCAACTCACACCTCTGTCCCCTTGTGCTTAGACTACTGCAAAGTTTTCCATGTGGAGGCCCATGGAAATGACTTGGAAGCTGCAGTCACTTCTGGCCTGAGCAAAGCGGCGGTTCAGTTGCATCACTCTTGTCCTTCAGTCCATGAGCTATTGACCAGTTGGCTGATGAGTCCAAACAAGATTCTCTTTTCACAGCTAAGAATCATCTCTCTCAACCAGAATGACTCTGCTTTGTATGCGCCTCTTGAAAAAAAGGCTGCATAGCCTCACACCATTTGGGAGCCCAGAGGAAGCCTCCTCTGCCATGGCCTCCAAATTATGGAATACCTTTGCCCCAGGGGCCACAGGGCATTGCCACTCGCCTTTCACAAGTTTTGAAGACTGGATGGTATTTGTTGTGGACTTGGGTAGTTTTTATAATTGCACAGTAAGTTTTATGATGGTTTGTTGTTTTATTATGTTGTAGAACAGGGGGGTCAAACTCAATTTCATTGAGGACTGAATCAGGGTTGTGTTTGACCTCGGGGGCCAGGGTGGGTGTGGCCAACTGGACATCACTAGTGTCAGGGGTGCCTGTGGTGGCCAGAGTGCTTTGCCAGTTAAAAACGGGCTCCTGAGCTCCATTTTCTGCTGCCACAGCCTCCTGCAACTCTCTGCCAGTGAAAACGGAGCTTGGGAGCCCATATTCACTGGCAGGCACTGCAAGCTGGTCCTTCATTGTTTCCAGGGCAGCCACACAGGCCAGATCTAAGTACCTTGCAAATTGGATCTGGCCCCCAGGCCTTGAGATTGACACCCCTGTTGTAGAAGATCCTCTCAAGTCCATTGGAGCAGGATGTAAAAATATGGACATATAGAAAAATATTTGGTTCTGCGGGCTCCAGTTTTATGCATTCAACAACTGGCAAAGGGAATGACTGCTGATATACAGTAGTTGAAGAAAAATGAATGTAGTTGAAGTATTAAATGAATTCTCACTAGTGACTAATGTGGGAACACTGTCTGAATTTGGAAGAAAGGAGAGAGAACATGGGAATAAAAGTGACCTTGATGCATTTATTTGGCTCCTGCCCATCACACTCAGTGTCAAAAGAGCTCAAAGTACCATCTGGTGGCAGTTCAGCTCCTTGTCTTTGGCAAATCAAATCACATCTACATTTCTGGAACATTACATGTTCACAGTTGCAAAGCTAACAGTAATTAGAAAAAAACCTGTAAGAAAGGAAGGAGGCGAGAATGCATCAAGAATCGCTTCAAAGAGTCCCCATCCCTGAAGAAATCAAATCTTGCTTATTTCTGAAGGTGAAGCCAGCCCTTGCTGCAATTCTTCTCCAAGAGGCTGCATTGATCCATTTCCAAAAAGAAGGTCAGCCATTGAGAAACAAACCTACTGTTGGGTCCTGAAAGGAAGAAAAAAGACAGAACAGCCCAAGGCAAACCAGTTCAGGCAGAGGGAGCACAGAAGGATGGCAAGATGGAAAGATCTGGGCCACCCCAGTGATCGGATCCTGAAAAGAATTCCATGGTCGCCTTTCTCCACATTGGAAGCGTCTTTAGAAGGGCTGGAAGGGACTTCAGAGGTCTTCTTGTTTAACCTCCTGCTCAAGGCCTTTAAACCATCTCAGTAAAATGACGGACCATTTTTGAAAAACTCCAGTGATGGAGAACCTATAATTTCTGGAGGCAAGATTGTTCTCTCTGTGAGAAAATTTCTCCTTACTCCTAGGTTGGATCTCTCTGTGACAAGCTTCAACCCATTACTTCTTGTCCTGCTCTAGATAATACATCAACCCCTTCTTCTTTGTGACAGCTATCAAGCACTGGAAGGCAGCTGTTGTAGGTACAAGTAGTTTACACCAACCTTGTTTGCTCTACCCTCCTTTCTTTCCCCGTTGGCCTTGGCCACATCCAAGCCCCGTTTCCCACACTGCCTTTGCTCTTTTGACTTGCTTTGGGGTCTCATCAGGTCCATTCACTCCATGTCACTCTTGGCCCACCTGCTGCCCCTCACTCTTTCTCCATAGATTTGTTTCGCATTTCATCCTCCGTCATCCTCCTGCAAGACCAACCCTCTTCAAAAAGCTTCTTCTGTACTGATCTTTTACCCTCCAGTGTTCAACTCATGGGGTGCTCCTATTTCAACCTTTCCCCCCAAATCTACAGATGCCAAGAGAATTAATTTGTTACCTTCCCCCTGTATATTTTAAAGCAAGAGGTGACCCCACCAGGCAGTGGTGGAGAGAACTAGATCCCAACCTCGGATCCTCTTGTTCAGCTAGAAGACATTGGGGTTTATCCACAGCTTCTCGAGCTACCTGGACGGGATATCCAAGAAACAAGATTGGGTGGTTCTTATTTGCATTTATGTTTTTATCTTTTTGCAAATAGCAACAATGCAGCAAGGGCTGATTCTTTGGAACATTCTTTTCACATTTAAATAAGGGAAATATTTGGTGAAGACTGCCATTTGGCCCAATGCTTCTCTCACGTCTCTCAGCAGGGAGGCCACCTTGACATGAAGCTACCATAGCAATAGCACTTACTTATATACTACTTCACAGTGCTTTACAGACCTCTCTAAGCTGTTTACAGAGTCAGCATATTATCCCAGCAATCTGGTTCCTCAATTTATTGACCTCAGAAGGATGGAAGGCTGAGTCAATCTTGAGCTGATCAGGATCGAACTGCTGGCAGTCGGCAGAATTAATCTGCAATTCTACATTTTAAGCACTGTGTCACAATGGCTCTTTGGGTCCCTAGGGCCAAGATCCTCAGTTCCCTTTTATAGGAACCCTTGGTAATCTTGTCTGGTATATTCTAAGTAACTTCATGCCAATTTATCTGCTTTAATGACATTAGTTCCAAAGACACGCTGCTTATAAATTTGGATGGCAATCTTTACAGTGCCATTCTGCACCAAAGCTTTGTTTTGCTGAGCAGTATGACTGCGTGTCTTTATTTGAGCAGCTACATGGACCAGAAGGAGGAGGCACAAGGGCTGGCAAATGACAAAACAGGGCCAGTACCTTGTGGTACAATCTCCAAGCCATTTTTGTGTGTGTTCTGGCGTCACAGAGGCCTGTGTAAAAAGTAGAGTTTGACTAGTATTGCAGTGTTGTGATGAGAGTATGGATGTCTCTGCAGAGCCTGGCACTGTTATAACTCATCTGTCTTCGAATCAGGCGTGGGGGTAGAGAAAGGGTGTCAGTGAATACAGACACTAAATCATCCATCCTTAGTTTCTCAGAAATGTTTGGCCTGGCTCTTCTGCCTAATTTGAAAGTGGGGGATTTAAGTCCTCCATGTTGTGGATTTTCAGTACATGTGGTATGTAATTAAAATCGTACAGATTATATTGTGAAGCTTTTCTGTTCTTGAACTATTGAGTAGCAGACTGAGTGTTAGTATACTCAAATTTGTTTCAAGTTTTATTTTCTTTCCTGCTTCTTTTGAACAGTCACAGATGTTCCACTTGCAGGAACAAGCAGTCTCACTGGAGTGTCTTTGTTCAACCAATTAAGTAATTTCTTTCACATTCAAAGATGAGATTTCTGATGTGTTGGTCCTCAAGCCTGACCTTCTCAGGTGGGACATGTTACTTGTTGATGCCCTGGGAGACATTAGCAGTTCTTTCACCTTAAAGAACCCCAAGAGTTTCTCGGGGGTAAAAAGCCATTTACCAGGAGTGGTACGTGTAAATGGAGGAATAAATCTGCATTTTAATGGGGCCTTGGAAATAACCATGAGTGAAGAATGCAAGTTGAATTGGATAGTTTTCACCTTAGGTTTCCTGAAGTTACAAGCCACCGGAGGGGGATTTACGGTATGACTCTTACTCAAAGTGCAAAAGTGAAATATTTAGGAATCTATTTAACAGCAAGATGTGCAACAATTAAAAATGATAACCAGGGGTGGGATTCCACTGGTTTGGACTGGTTCAGATGAACCGGATGTTAAAGTTGCAGCTGGTTCACCGAACTGCTATTTCACCCAATCGACTGGCCCCACCCCTCCCACCCCGCCCCGCCCAGGAGTCTCCATAAGGCCCATTTTCGATGGAGGTAAGTGCAGAGTCTATGTGGGAGGCTCTAGAAGGAGGAAAAACGGCCCTTTGGAAATCCAGAAATTGGCCTATTTCCAGCTTCCAGAGGGCCTCCAGAGCCCAGGGCAGGCCGTTTTCACCTTCCCAAAGGCCCGGGGGAGGCCTCTGGACCCTTGGGAGGGCGAAAAAAGCCTCCCCCAGCCTCTGGAGGCCTACCAGAAGCTGGAAACAGGAAGTTCTGGCAGGCTCCACCCACCATGGCCACGCCCACTCAGCAACTGGGCAGCAAACTGGTTGCTGGGGTTTTTGAATCCCACCCCTGATGATAACTACACAAAATTAATGCAACAAATTAAGTTGGACTTGGAGAAATGGAAGAATTTACAACTCTCAATGAATATATTACTGAAGTTACTTTTCTTATTTCAAACAATACCAATAAAATTAGAGAAAAAAATATTTTGAAGAATTAAATAAAACAATTTTGAAATATATCTGGCAAGGAAAAAAAGCAAGAATAAAATTGAAAATTTTACAGGAATCTAAAGGCAATGAGGCTTTTGGGCTACCAGATTGGGAGATATATTATCAGGCACCTGTATTTACATGGGTAAAAGAATGGATAAATTTGAGGCATAGAAGATTATCATTGGAGGGACATGATCTTCAGCTGGGATAGCATGCCTTTTTATGGTATGGAAGGAGTACTGCACACAAACACTTTCAAAGACACTATGTGAGGAATGCTTTACTCTTCGTATGGGAAAAAATTGAATCACAAAATTATAGGAAAATACTAGTCTGGCTTTCTGCAATGGAAGTATTGATACACCCAAATCCTGTTAACTTGGAAAAAATCTATTTTATAAAGACATTTTGAATGAGAATGGGGAACTTAAAACTATACAGGAATTACAAAATCAAGGGGTGGGCTTAGCTTGGCGGCTACACTTGCAAATACAATCGAGATATGAGAAAGATGTGAAAACATGTTTTGTTTTGTTTTTAATATAAAGAAGCACCAACGCTTGATAAGATGTTATTAGGGACAGATGAAAAACTGATAAGAAAAATATGTAATTATTTATTAAGCTTTAAAATGGAAGATGAACAAGTAAAAGAAACAATGGTAGTATGGGCAAAAGATTTTGGCTATAACCATAGAATTAAATAAATGGCGAAAACTCTTGGGATAGGAATTTTAAACTGACAATGGCTACTGCATATAAGGAAAATCTTTATAAAATATTTTATAGGTGGCATTTGCCACCGGCAAGACTAGCAAAAATAACAATATGCCAAATGTTGGAAGTGTAATCAGACCCCAAATATCATATGTGGTGGACATGTATGAAAGCAAGAAAATATTGGACAAAAACACACACTTGGAAAAGATGGCTAAACAGCATATAGATTTCAAGCCAGAAATATTTTGTTAGGTATAATACCAGAAAGCTATGACAAAGGGACTACATATTTAATATTACATGTATTGACTGCAGTGAGAATTGTATTTGCACAATATTGGAAAAATAAGAAGACCCCGTCAGATGAAAATATAATTAGGAAAATATGGGATTGTGCAGAGATGGATTGACATTGAAAATAAAAGATAAAGGAAATACAGAATATTACTTAATGTGGAATAGTTAGAGATAAGAGGTAGAAATTAGATGAAGAAAGAGCACTGTTATATTCAAATTAAACATGAACTATGTGTTTATAACTGTAAGTATGCTAATATAATCAATAGGATTATAAATAATTCGAGACAACGATGAATCCGCATACAGACAGGAGGTTATACAACTTGCCTCATGGTGTAACCGGAACAATCTGGAACTGAACACACTCAAAACCATAGAAATTATGGTGGACTTTAGAAGGAACCCTCCCATACTACCACCTCTTACAATACTAGACAACACAGTATCAACAGTAGAGACCTTCAAATTTCTAGGTTCTATTATATCACATGACCTAAAATGGACACCTAACATCAAAAACGTCATCAAAAAAGCACAGCAAAGAATGTTCTTTCTGCGCCAACTTAGAAAGCTCAAACTTCCCCAGGAGCTGCTGATCCAGTTCTATAGAGGAATTAATGAGTCTATCATCTGCACCTCTATAACTGTCTGGTTTGGTTCTGCAACCCAACAGGACAGACTCCAGAGGATAATTAGGACTGCAGAAAAAACAATTACTACCAACCTGCCTTCCATCGAGAACCTGTATACTGCATGAGTCAAAAAAGAGAGCTGTGAAAATATGTACAGACCCCTCACATCCCGGACATAAACTGTTTCAACTCCTTCCCTCAAAACGATACTATAGAGCACTGCACACCAGAACAACTAGACACAAGGACAGTTTTTTCCTGAATGCCATCACTCTGCTAAACAAATAATTCCCTCAACACTGTCAAACTATTTACTAAGTCTGCATTACTATTACTATTAACCTTCTCATCATTTCTTATCACTCATCCCCTCCCATTTGTGATTGTAGGACTATAACTTTATTGCTTGTATCCTTACAATTTATATTGACTGTTTCCTAGTATGATTTGATGGCTTATTGTACCCTCCGACTATAATTAAGTGTTGTACCTTATGATTCTTGACTAATGTATATTTTCTTTTATGAACATTGAGAGCATTTGCACCAAGACAAATTCCTTGTGTGTTCAATCACACTTGCCCAATAAAGAATTCTATTCTATTCTATTCTATTCTATTCTGTTCTGTTCTGTTCTATTCTATTCTATTCTATTCTATTCTATTCTATTCTATTCTATTCTATTCTATTCTATTCTATTCTATTCTAAATAAGCTAATATAATTACTAATATGGTTAAAATCATTTTGTTGTACTATTACTATTGTTGTAAGTATATATGTTACTATTTCTTTTCTTCTTTTCTTTTGTAAAATAGTATGCCCGGACAATAAACGGTAATCAAAATACCTATACATAAATTTAAAAAAACTTGACTTAAAAGAAGAAGAAGAAAGAAATCCGATTGGCCCCAACTCTGCTGGCTCTTGAAAGTCCTTAAAGACTCAGTTGTGGGCTATAGCCTGAGGTCCTGGCTGTATGTCAAGGCCTATTTCTTTGTGGGGTTTTTTCAGCTGTTGTGTCTTTTAACTTTTTGTATTTGTATTTGCTGTTCCTTTTACTTTTTAATTTTGTTAGCTATCCAATATGATACATTTGAAATGGGCAGACATACAAATCAGTGAACAACAGATGCCTCCCCCAAAGTCTCCTGGCACAACCTGCTTTGTTCTCCCAGTGAGATATTTGTCAGTTACCTGGACGGGGCTTCCTTGTATGTCACCTGAAATGGCCTCAGTCAGGCCAGTAGGAGTAATGCAGCGTCTGCACACAACGTACACACAATGGAACCACCAGCAGTAGTAGCAGCAGCAGCAGAAATTGATCAGCCACCTCTGCCCTTCTTGGTTTTCCTCCCTGGCTGCCTCCAACCTTTTCCCTTCCCTCCTCTGAGCCCCTTCGTTCACATCCTGAGATCAATGGTGGGATTCAAATTCTTTTACTACCGGTTCTGTGGGTGTGGCTTGGTGGGTGTGGCAGGGGATGGATCAGAGGTGGCATTCAGCAGGTTCTGACCAGTTCTGGAGAACTGGTAGCAGAAATTTTGAGTAGTTCAGAGAACCGGCAAATACCACCTCTGACTGCAGATTATCCTTCCCCTGCCACACCCACCAAGTCACGCCCACAGAACTGGTAGTAAAAAAATTTGAATTCCACCACTGGAAGGATACTGCAAAATCCCCATTCCCTCCCCACCCCACTAACCTGTTTTCCAGCTCCGTTCTCCTGTGGAGGTCAGCAAAAGAAGACCCAACCAATCAGCTAGGACTCAATGGGAGCCAGAGAATAGATGGGAGCAGGGCCATTCAAAGGTGGGATTGGCAGTTCTCCATACTACTCAAAATTTCTGCTACCGGTTCTCCAGAACTGGTCAGAACTGGCTGAATCCCATCACTGGCTGAGATCCAAGTACGGCTGTCACTAGAAAGCACTGCAGGCAGCTGTCCACCTTTTTTCCTATCTGCCACTGAAAAGCCAAATGTATCAGGGCTGTGCAGGAAGGGCTTCTGTCCCCGTGGAACTTGAGGGAGGGCCCTTTGAAGGGATGCAATGCAATGAAATGATGCAACAGCTCCTTCTAACGGGGCGCCAATGTCTCCCTTGGCCATGCTCAGCCATGAGCATGGAAGCCTCTGCCGGAGAGATAGGTTGGAGGCGTTGGACACTAGTGTGATCATCACAAAGGGGCAGCCTCTGTGAAGGGAGGCTGTGTGCACAGAGGGACCACCCGCACTTGACATTCTCTGAAAGCAAAACTTGGGCAGGACCACCCTCCAAACTAGCAAGAGGGGAACTGAGCCAAGAATCTGGTTTCAGCTGAGCATGGAGAAAACTATCCCCATAGTAGAAACGCTCTCACATGTATTAGCTGATCAACAAGCAGAAGCCTGCACGTTTTCCCCAAAGTGGGATCAGTGGTGAGTTTCAAAGTGATTTACCAGCCTGTTCTGTGAGCATGACTTGGTGGATGCATTTTCTGTGTGTGCACATACTTTGCACGTGCACGTGCTTTGCACACACACAGAGGCTTTCCTACTTATCTCCTGCAATCCTGCACACTCCCTGTGTCCTCAACCGCTGATGTGCAGCAATCTGCTGGGTCGCACAAAGCAGCTGCGCTTCAAAAGCAGGAAATACAGGTTAGTATGGGAGCCCAGGTGGGTGCGCGGGGGGGCAACAGCAGATCGTGGGAGTGAATCAGTTTGGTCTCAGCTGATCTTCAGAGCTACCGGCTCAGCAGAACCAGGCTGAACCAGTAGCATCCCACCTCTGAGTGGGATGCTGCATTCCTTGAAGAAAGAAAGAAAATCTCCTGAGTTTGATCCTCTGGCCAGGGCCAATCCTCCTCTAGCCACCCAATATTTTTAAAATATTCATTTCAAAGTTGCACCTTCTGGGGAAATTGTCACAGCCCTGAAATAATGACTTTGCCGCTGGAATCAGTTAAAAGTCAAATAGGAAGCGATGTCCCTGCAACAGGTTGTGTCACTCTAACAAAGCTGCACTGGGTGCAAAAGTATCATCCCCCCTTCCAGAGTTTCAGCCCCTGGCTTATCTTCTGAAGCCCTGGAAGAATATAGGGATACATTGTGTTAGAGCAGAGGTCTCCAAATGTGACAACTTTAAGACTAGTGGACTTCAACTCCCAGAGTTCCTCAGCCAGCTATGCTGGCTGGAGAATTCTGGGAGTTGAAGGCCATAAGTTTTAAAGTTGCCAAGTTTGGGGACCTCTGTGGTAGTGAGATGTTCCCTGAGGATGTGATCCAGCACAAGTCCGAAAGTTCAGAATACTAAACCTCTGCTCCTGGTGGGACCGAACCAGGTTGGATCCTACACTATAGAAAAACCTCATCTTATCAAATTCTGTACCTGTCAACAGTGGTGTCCCCCAAGGCAGTGTTCTAGGACCAACTCTCTTCATACTCTATATTAATGACCTCTGTGATTATATTAAGAGCAACTGCGTTCTTTTTGCTGATGATGTAAAGCTATTCAATACCATTGACAATGCTGCTACCCTTCAAAAAGACCTCGACTGTGTATCAGAATGGTCAAACAAATGGCAACTTCAAATCTCAACAAGTAAATGCTCTGTCTTGCATATTGGCAAAAAAAAAAATCAAAAAATAAAATACAAGCTGAAAACCTTGTTGATGACACAAACCTTATCAAGGACCTTGGAGTATTCATCACAAATGATCTAAGCGCTAGAGCCCACTGTAAACTACATAGCCAAAAAGGCATTAAGAGTTGTTAACCTAATTCTGTGTAGCTTTTTCTCTGGTAATATCACTCTACTAACTAGAGCATATAAAACATTTGCTAGACCAATACTTGAATACAGCTCATCAGTCTGGAATCCGCATTACATATCTGATATTAATATAATTGAGAAAGTCCAGAAATATTTTACGAGAAGAGTCCTCCATTCCTCTACTCATAGCAGAATACCTTATGCTACCAGACTTGAAATTTTAGACCTAGACAACCTAGAACTACGCCGCCTTCGGTTTGATCTAAGTATAGTATATAAAATTATATATTGCAATGTCCTACCTATCAATGAATACTTCAGTTTTAACCAAAACGATACAAGAACACAAAATAGATATAAACTAAAGATAAACCGCACCAAACCTGATTGCAAGAAATACAACTTCAGCAACACAGTGGTCAATGTTTGGAATACTCTACCTGACTCTGTGGTTTCTTCCCCAAACCCCAAAATCTTCAACATTAGACTGTCTACTCTTGACCTCACCCCTTTCCTAAGAGGTCTGTATGGGGCGTGCATAAGCGCACCAAAACGTGCCTACCGTTCCTGTCCTATTGTTTCTTTTTTTCCTTATTCTTATCCATTTCATGTATTTATAACCATGTTTATGCTTATACCTGTTATCTACTAATTGTTTGACAAAATAAATAAATAAAAATAAATCCCACAGTCATGGCCACTACTGCCCTGCACATAGCCCATCCCTCCTCTGTCCCTGTCCTTCAAGGCCTTCTCTGAAGCAAAGGAACTCCACGAAGCAGCATCTGGGTGTCTAGTCATGGAGTCTAAGCTTTTGTCTTTTGAGCCAAGGCAGTTTTTCCTGTTATCCCTCTGATAACAGCCAGCCCGAGGATGCTTTTCTACTGATATATAAATAAGTTTGCTAATATTCTCTCCCGCCACCCCACCCCGGTGTATGTTTGTGTCTGGTGCCTTTGATGAGGGGTGGGACTGCCAAGGTGACATTTGGTTTTCCTCTTAAATAGAACCATTCCTGACCCAATTTACTTCTATGGATGTTGTTCCCTTCTGATCTTCACAGGGCTACAACCATCCTGAAGCAGCATTTCTCTGGAGGGAATGACCCCACACTGGCCCAGATAGAAAGCACGCACACCTCCTCCTCCCCTCTTCATTCTCCCCACCCAGCACATCTGATTCTTCAAAGTTAAGGGAGGGGGGAGTCATTTCCTTTTCCTTTCTCTCTTCTAGCCTCCACTGTATGCTCCTGTGGCAGAATATTTGCTAGGACCAACCACCCCCCTCCCAAAAACAGGGCTGGCCCAGGATTTCTGCTCCAATCTCAAGGAGAGACAGCAGACAACACAAGAAAGAGGCTGAAAGCTGGCCTGCTTATTCCCTGTGAGCTCAGATAGCCCAGCTGGTTACCAACACAGGCGGAAAACTGGTTTATGAGATGGCACAGCTGAACCAGAGAGAAATCAAATTGCCCCTGGCTTTGCATACCCATCCCCCTTCTTCCATGCAGAGACTGTCCACCCTCAGGAACGGGCTGCACAGCATTTGTGCAGAGCCAGGTTTGGGGCAGCCAAGATCTTTCTGCTCTTTTTGAAACCACAGAAAGGAGCCCCAACTGTTTACCTCTGTGTAGAAATCACCTGTTTCTCTTCCATATGCAGCAACTAAGGCATCTCCCTCCTGAGGGGAAGAGGATTGGGTGTATTCAGTGGACAGAAGACAAAGCACCTCACATCAGATACAACTGGAGCATTGTTGAAGGGCTGAACAGAAATCAACTCCCAGGAACCAGGAGTGTTGGACCAGGAAGCTCAACTGGTGACTCGTCCAGCCTGAAGGATTTGGCCTCCTAGGCCCTCAGCCCCAAACCATGAAGCTCTGCCACGTGAAGAACAACTCACTGTGTTCTGACAAGCCTTTTGTTGTCCCTAGTTTGTGTGAAGTATCTATTCTATACCGCATTACTGAGGTCACACTTGGAATACTGTGGCCAGTTTTGAGCACCACAATAAAGATTTGAAATCCTAGAAAGAGTGCAGAGAAGAGCACCAAAGATGGTCAGAGGTTTGGAGGCTAAATTGTGAGATAAATATTTAAGAGAGCTAAGTAGGTCAAACCTTCAAAGAGAAGGATTAAGGGTGAAAGCTTCCTTCCAATACTTGAGAGGCAGTCACAAGGAAGAAGGGATGGACGTATTCTCTAAAGCATCAGAGGGAAAGTCAAGAAGTAATGGATGGAAATTTTTCAAAGAGAGAGCCAGCCTAGAACTTAGGAGAAACTTCTTGATGGTAAGAATGATTTATCAGTGGCACAGTTTGCTTCCTGAAGTTGTGGGAGGTTTTGCTGGAGGTTTTCAAGAAAAAGATCGGACAACCATTTTTCCAGGTTCCTGCCTGGACAGGGGGTGGGACCAGAAGACCTCAAAGGTCCCTTCCAATTCTATTATTTTAACTCTCACCTCCTGCGTCTCAATTGGGGAAGAGGGCATTTCAAAGGTTTGCCTCTGTGCTGAACCTCTTGGTTATCTCTCATGCAACCTCCCACCAGAATCTGTGGAAACCTTCACTTTAACCCTGTATAGCACTTCCTCTGCCTCCTCCATGAAAAAGATGTTGAAAGAACAGAGTAGAGCAACCAGGATGATTAGGGCTCAAACATACAATGAATGATTGCAGGAACTGGGCAGGTCTTGTCTAGTGAAGAGAAGAACCAGGGGGGACAGGAGAACAGCCTTCCATATTTGAGGGGCTGCCACAGAGAGGAGGAGGGGATCAACCTGTTTTCCAAGGCACCTGAAGGACAGACAAGGAACAATAGATGGAAACTGAACAAGGAGAGATTCAACCTAGAAATAAGGAGAAATTTTCTGACCAGGAGAACAATCAACCAATGGAACAGAAATTGCATTCAGAAGTTGTGGGAGCTTCATCCCTGGAGGCTTTCAATAAGGGACTGGACAGTTACTTATCAGAAATGGTATAGGGTCTCCTGCTTGAGCAGGGGGTTGAACTAGATCAGGGGTCTCCAACCTTGGTGACTTTAAGCCTGGAGGACTTGGCAGCCTTGGCGACTTTAAGCCTGGCTGGGGAGTTCTGGGAGTTGAAGTCCTCCAGACTTAAAGTTCCCAAGGTTGGAGATCCCATCACCTCCAAGATCATCTACATATGCTATCCTAAAGGAGGAGGGCCGCAAGTGGTTGAGGCAGATGGGCAGGATCAATTGGGTGGAAGGTGATCCTCCACAGCACACCTTCACCTGTCCCAAGGAACAACAAAAGTGACCTGGGTGGCTGACCCTTTGGAGAAACTCCAGAGCAGTTTCCATCCCAAGAAGGACCTGTTAGGAATTGCTTTGTTTTTCTGTCCTAACTTCTTCTTCTTCCCTTTTCCTCTCAGGTCCTCCCTTTTAGTGGCTCTCTCTGTAAGCAAGCTAGAAGATGCAGCAACCTGGCAACTTCATCCTGTCCTCTGAAAGAGGGGGTGTTGCTTTTCTCTTTATAGGGTGCCTGCAGTCAGGCCAGATTCCTTTGGGGGTTGCAGAGGGGTGGGCGCCCTTGCTGGGCTCTGCTCCAAAAGTCCAGAGGAGGCTGAAGGAGCCACCGAGGCCATCCAGACGTCATCAATGAGTCGCTTGTCTGGCCAGCAGCCTCTCCTGCGCCATCAGAGGCTTTCTCTTTCCTGGACAGATTCGTCTCAGTGCTCTGCCACAAAACCATCGGCCTCTCCAGAGAGTCTCATCTTTCCGTAACTGGAGAACAGCGAGCGACGGGTGACGATGACGGGCTTCAATTACTTCCAGATGGGATTGAGCACTTCCTCCTCAGAGCAGCCTTCCCTCGTCTGTCGACTGTATCAAGTTTCTTGGCAGGCGCAGCAGTCCAGCCAGCCTTTTCTGCAATGGTAGACATGAGGAGGGGGAAGGGGAGCTTGTCCTGGGGGCACTTTGCCCATGCTCAGAAGCAGCTGCACTGAAATACTCAGCTGGGTATTTTCAGCTTCATTTGACGGTATCACAATAAAAGCCTCTCCCAAAAGTTATTTGGTGTTTAATCACTTATTATTACAAGGTGATGGAGAGGTACTTTTTAAAATTAATATACTAAAAGGAGGACTTTGAAGTGAGTTCAGCTCACGGCGGCACCTTCCTTCAAACACTTCTGGACAGAAGAGCAGGTAAGATAGAGCCCAATTGCTCCATTTGTGCAGAAAACGCTCAAGAGATGAGTGAAAGTTGAGCCCGTCCCTTGGGTCCCTCTTCTGATTGCCCACAGTGGGCTCTCAGTGGTTTGGAGCTGTTCTCTCTCTCCCCAAACAGGCAAATTAGCTCTACTCTTCCCCTTTTGTTTTCAGAGAGGATCTTTCCTTCCAGTTGCCTCTTGAAAAAGCACCTTTGGGATAACCAGGACCTGGATGACTGAGAATCTTCGTAGACATTTAGCGATGCACTTTGGGATGAATGCCCTTTGAATGGTGCAGGAGTATGAATGGGTTTTCAGAAAAATTGCGGATTACAGAAACCATTTGCATTTCAGTTTGAGATGCAGACAACACAGAAACTCATCCCCAACAAACTGAGACTGTGATCAACAGTGAAGGGACACAGGGAGAAAACGTCCTGCAGAAAGCACAGCTCCAACTTTTCAATGACTCAGGTGACTCTGAGGACACAGACAACCTCCAGGTGGCCTCAACGATACTCTAAAAGGATGCAAATGACCAGCTGTCTGCAAGGAATATAAATCCATCCATTCCCCACCATCCAGTTAGAACTGAAGAAGCTTCTTGGATGAGAAGTGAAACATCTTCAAAAGAAAAAACAAAGTCCAGGACCTGGATGACTGAGAATCTCCATAGATATTCACCAAATAGAATCAGGAACTTGCATTCACCCACCTCTCTTCCATCCCATTTGTATTTTAGTTGCAATGGTTAAAATATACTTTTCTCAATCAATAAAATAGTTCTTTGACTATATTATTTATTCAGGACAAAGATGGCTCATAATATTTCAGAAATGTGACAAATGCAATAAGTTTGGCTCCAACTTTCAGGACTTTGGCTGTATTGAATCTAGTTTTGTAATCACACATTTTCTTATCTGTGAAATGGCCTTATTTTGAGGGAGATGAAAGCCATGAACATGGCAGAGACTGAAAGCAGATTCATTTCTCTCACTGATGTCCTCAGAGGGTGTTGAAATGTATTGTCACAGTTATACACTCTAGTCCAGGGCTTCAGATGTGCATTTCCCAAATAAACTCTAATCGTTTATCCAAATTCATGTCAGAATCATGTATGTGACATCAGTGGCTATATAAAATAAATAACTTTCAAAATCCCTAATGTTTCAATTACCCTTCAAGGGCGTGATAGACCTTTTCTGAAAAAGGGGGTTGTTCATCTGCCAAAGTCACCAAGGTCAACAACTGGCCAATACTGGTTAATTCCCAAACCCTTATTTCAATGAAAGAGCTCTGGCCAGACAGGCCCTCCATGGGTCAGCCTGGGAGACCTTTCCACAGAGGACAGTTTTATGTCTTTGGACAACTCTACACAGCTGAAATGTGGCTGGAAAGTATGTGGCAAGTTTGGGGGAGCAGCCAGAGCTGTGACCGTAGCAGATACACAGAAAACGGTGTTCCAGCAGCTTCTGGAACAGGTCGAATATCAGTTGCTAGTATTGTGTGTGGTTGTAGAACACATTCCCGTTGCCTGCAGCTCTACTCCTTGGTTATTTCCACCACCTATTCCAGCCAGATTGCCTCACTGAGCTTTCCTGCACTAAAAGGGGCTGCCAGAGTCTTCCCCACGGCCACCACCCATTGCCAGCCTGTTCCTCTCCTGGCACCTCTTGGCACCTCTGGCTGAAGAATGCAGCTGCTGCTGCTGCCATTGTCTCCCACATGGAGAGAAATGGGAAGGAGGGAGATAAGTGGCCAAGCTGCCAGCATTATAGATAAGCAGAAGATAAACACCCTGCTGTTGGAAAAGTGGAAAGGTAAATGGCCTACTAATAGCATGCTAGCGGAGTGGATGGGTTATAAATATTTAGTACCGAGGAAGTCGGTAATCATTCATCTCCTCGGGCCCCTTAATGGTCATTGCACCCACTGACTGATCAATACATATGCTGCTACTTATGGCCTAAGACATGTTTGCACCTTTATTTCAACAGTCTGTCAGACGACTTGGCTATCGATCTTAGGACACCCCACCCCATGTCTGATATGTGAAGGATAACAAGTAGGACTTACTTCTCCATCCTGTTACACGATAACTGGGAATAAAACATGTCACTCACTTGGAACCGTTCCAGAAGGTCACATAAATTATAGGCCTGGTGCAGCAGGGCATAACTAGGTCTGCTTAAAACGTAATTACTGGTTGGTGTCATGGACCTGTTAAGCACCAGAGAGCATCGGGCAAGCTGAGAACTCAGCTCTCCTGGTCTCCGAGGCCATCTTGGGTCTCTCCCGGAATCCATAATCTCTCTCTCAGCAAAATATCAGGACTCATACACTCACCTTTTCTGTTCCCACCTTCTAGCTCAGATTTTCACCTTATGTGCAAAGCTGAAATGTGGAATCCTTGGTGATCTCCGAGTTTGGTTGTCTGAATCAGAATCAGAATAGAGCTGGAAGGGACCTTGGAGGTCTTCTAGTCCAACCCCCTGCCCAAGCAGGAGACCCCATACCTTTTCAGGCATTTGGCTGTCCAGTCTCTTCTTAAAAACCTTCAATGATGAGGCACCCATAACTTTTGAAGGAAAGCTGGTTACTTGTCCTCATTGTTAGGAAGTTTCTCCTTAATTCCAGGTTGCTTCTCTCCTTGATTAGTTTCCATCCATTGTTTCTTGTCCTGCCTTCAGGGGCTTTGGAGAATAATTTGACCCCTTCCTCTTCTTTGGGGCAGCCCCTCAAATACTGGAATACTACTCTCATGTCACCCCTAATTTTTCTCTTCTTTAGACTAGTTACACCCCAAACCTGCAGCCATTCTTCATATGTTTTTGTCTCCAGCTGTTTAATCATTTTAGTTGCTCTTCTCTGCACTTTTTCCAAAGTCTCAACATCTTTTTAATAATGTGGTGATCAATACTGGATGCAGTATTCCAGGTGGGCCTTACTAAGGCTTTATAAAGTGGTACTAACACTTCATGTGATTTTGATTCTGTCCCTCTGTTTATGCAGCTAAGGATTATATTAGCTTTTTTGGCTGCTGCCACACACTGCTGGCTCCTGTTTAAGTGATCATCCACTAGGACTCCAAAATCCCTATCACAGTTACTGTTTTTGAGTCAGGTTTTGCCTAATCTGTAACTTGTACCCTTGATTTTTTTCCTGCTTAAGCTAAAACCTTGCTTTTCTCCATATGCAGACGTTTAATTACCTTAATGCTTGGAGATATTTAATGCTTACTGCTTGCTGATGTTTCATTACCGGACTGGGTAACATAATCAGTGTAAGAATAAGAAGGATTTGCTACCTGTTTATAAACAGTAGATTTCCCAACTAATTTTGATGAGGGTGTGGTTTTAGTTTAGGGAATTGCTTTTTGCTTGCTCGCCTAGTGTTAATCCCTGCTTATCGGGATGCTGGTTACTGGAGAGGATACAGCAGGTTCTGGTCTTTCCGTCTTAGTTTTTAATGTTTCTTTTGAATATCTCTTTGTGATGGCTTATTTGCCTGAGTGCTGTGCTTTCAGGAATTCTCTAGCATTTTTGGACATGGCTTAATCTAGGAGGTTCCTGTTCCCCAGTTGAAACTATGGTTGTCCGTCCGCGTGTTGTGAAATTTAGGGTTGTTCATTATGTCCAGCTGATGTTCAGGGATGCACTTTGCTAGTCATCCATCCATTTGTCCTATACAATCACTTTGAAAATTCTCACACTTGTATGCTGTGGATGATTCCTCTTATTTCTTCTTGGGCTGCTCTAAGTTTTTTTGGTTTACTTAGGATGAGTTTTCCAAAAACTCAATTTCACTAACAAGAAGAAAACAACACCCCCACCAAGAATGGCAGAGCAAGTATCATATATAAGTAGAGAGCAAACTCCACAGTCCTTCACAGTGATGATTTGACTTAGACCACGAATGAAATGTCTGCCAGCAACTACCCAACTTAAAGTCTGGATTTTCTTTGTTTGTCCTTGAAGACATTTTGCTTCTCAACAAGACGTTTCTTCAGTTCTGACTGAATAGTGGAAGATGGAAGGATTTATATTCCTTGCAGTCATCTGGTCGTTAGTGCTCTTTCTGAAAGTCATTGAGGCTGCTTGGGAGTCTGTGCCCTTGAGGTCACCTGAAGAGTGCAAATTCTAGGAACTTCTGAAAAGATGGTATTGTAACAGGAGATAGGTGAAATCATATCCCTCTGCCTCTGTTGGCCTCTTTGACCCCTTTTTCAAACCAGCAGTCCCCTCTGTTCAAAATGTGGACTCTGCTGTCTTCAAAAGAATGACCTTTGTCTTTCAAATGCAGATGAACTGCTAAATCTTGTCCTGATGGGTTTGTTCTCCAAGATACCATCTATCTCCTTTCAGCAGTTCTAAGAGGATTGCACACCCATTTGCACTATTTAGGAGACTCTGTGGGCACAGGTAAACTTCTAAGAGACATCAACAACTCTCAGAAAGAGTGCTAATAACAATAGCCCCTAGGATTATATACCACTTTACAGTGCTTTACAGCCCTCTCTAAGCAGTTTACAGAGTCAGCCTATTGCCCCCAAACAATTTGGGCTGTCATTTTAGCCACCTCAGAAGGATGGAAGGCTAAGTCAACCTTAAGTCTGGTGAGATTCGAAGTGCCAAATTATAGGTAACTGGCTGCAGCAGAAGTAGCTTGCAGTACTGCATTCTAACCACTGCGCCACGGAGGCTCTATTAATGACCAGATGGCTGTAAGGAATATAAATCCTTCCATTCTGACCTCCAATCAGAACTGAAGAAGCTTCTTGGATGAAGTGAAACGTCTTCCAGGAAAAACAAAGACAATCCGGTTGTCTTTTTTTGGGAAAAAGCACCTTTGGGACAACCATGACCTGGATGACTGAGAATCTCCATAGACGCCCAGCTTAGAGAACACCAAGGGCACCATAATTGAAACCTGAGCTACATATACTTTCTTCCACTGCGGTTTATATAGTAGGAAGCCATGAGCCGAAGGAACCCACCAAGCAAAGCACTAAAAATGTTTAATCCCCAGACTCACTTCATATTAAAGAATGGTCTGGATGTCATACTAATTAAACGGATAAATAGCTGCTGCGGAACTGATAAGCAGAGATATTCACTTGGGGTGCAGCAAAGGTCAGCGCAGTGCTTACTATTCTTCCATGATTTCATTAATGAAGATATGGATCACGTTTTTCCAGATTTGCAGATAGTACAAATTGGGTGGGTCAGTTCATGCCCTAAAAGACAGAAGTAAAATTCTGTATAATCACGATTGGTTAGAAATGTAAGTGGAACATAATATAACGATGTTTAACAAGAAAAAAAATATGAAGTTCTTAACTCACAGATTAGATGCACATGTGTAGGAAATGGGATATCTGGTTTAAGAAAAGATCAAAAGGACTTTCTGGAAAAGATCTTGGATCAGGGCTGTATACAAGACAGAATACAAAACAGTGCAAAAATAGACAAACATAATTTCAGGGTGAGTCAATAAAAGTATAATTTCCCAATAATGGGACAGGATGGTCCCTACAAGTTTTTTAACTCAGAAAAGTGAAACAGGTTGAGAGGGGAGGATTGGTGGAGCAGGTTTAGTTTTGCCAACAGAGTTGAGGAGGAGCAAGGAAGACCATTTAAATGCCTCAAAGGAAGCAGCCAGTCAAGATCAGAAAGGCTGGAATGCTTCATTTTTCTTCCAGGTGGATTTGAGTTGTAGGAGACGATTCTAACTAAGCCTCAGAGCAGCTCAGACAGGAAGAATGTGAAATCAAACCAAAACAAGTAAAGGAATGAATAAGAGCTGTCCCAAGGTGCACTAGAGAGGCTGTGGCTTCCTTCACCAGATTGCCTTCACTTTCCTTCTCTGAAGTGATGAACATTAAAATTAACGCTGCAAAATTTCGTGCATGTTTCTCAAACTCTAACTTGCAACTCTAAGTTGCAATTCTAAATTGCTTTGAGGCCACTAGAGGAATCGTGAGTGGAGACTGACCGGTTCGGGAAGAAGCCACAGAAACATCCGCCATCAGTGGCAGCGCCACTTTTACAGCTCTTTTTTCTTACACGGCAGAGCAATTGTCTGAGAACCAGCATTCAAAAGTTCTTCCCCACATTCCCCTGCCCCACGGACATCCCTCCCCACCCCCAATGACTGGCATTTCAGTAGTGAGCATCACTTTGACCCAGTTTGGACTAAGATCAAGATCTACACCTGACGGGCTGAGAGATGCTTAGGCCACAGGGGTGGGGTTTTTTATTTTTATTTTTAAAAATACTTCATTTAGTACAAAAGATTAAAATATACAAATATACAAGTATGCAAGAGTAAAAAGTAGTAGTCATACAAAAAAAAACCAATAGACATCAGCACAAATCATATTTCTCTCTAATACATTTGATAGTGGTTTAAATAGCTCATAAAAATATTAAATGGTAAGTATTCCTTATCCCTTATAAACTAAATACTATTTAATAAATATTAACTAATAATCTATTATTATTGTTGGATTATAACTGTGTTATTTTATAAATAAATGCTTCATAAAGCTTATTCGGTGAGAAAGAGAGATAAAGCTAATGTTTTATAGATTCCTATCCTTCGATATATATGTACAGGGGTGTCTTTTTGGGTGGGGGTGGGATAACCGAAGCAACATCTCTTCCTTTCTCTGCAAAGGGCCTCCCCATCCTGCTGGACAAAGGGGGAGAGTCCAGGCCCAGTGATCCTGGCAGGGCTCTTTGGAAGAGAACTCTGCCAGATGAGAATGGGACACCTCGCCACAGCCAACTCGCCATGGGACAACTCACTGCAGGATAATGTAACAATTCTATTTAATTATTTAAAATAAAAAATATTTTAATTTTTGCCATTCACATTTTATTCTGTCCCTCCTTTTGCACCTGTTCTTTAATGATTGTACTCCACCATTTCTTTGATATTAGTGTAACTCTTGTGAATTGTCCTGTGGTGAGATGGCCGTGGCAAGTGGTCTTGCAGAAAGTTGGACGTGGCAAGTTGGCCGTGCCGAATTGTCATAGACCCTCCCCCCCAGAGGGAAGAGGTGGCATGCCAGCAGAGCAGCATTTGCACCCCAAAAAAGACTGGACAGCCAAAGAGTGACATGCCACATCATGCCCCCTCCCTTGGTGCCCGGGAAGCCCACTTTGCCTCTTCCAAATGCCACTGCTTGGTTGGCACCTTGGCTGGTGGAGCTCGGGGCAGCTATTGGAAAGGCCGGCTCCCTGGCTGAGGAGGGGCGGTGAGGAGGCAAGAGGAGCCCTGCAGTTCTGGCACTCCCACGTTCTCTGCCCTCAGTGGGGGCTCGCCAGTCACCCCTGCAGCCCAAGGGCAAAACAGGCCAAGCGGGGGACCAGGTGCGGGACTAAAGTGGCCTTTATTGGAGCAGAGGCTAGCTCATCTGAATGCGTTTCATTGCCTTTCCTTTCCCTTCCTCGGGGTTTTTGCAAAGCGCTTTCTTGGTCATCTGGTTGCTGCCCATCCCATCCTCCGAGGCCTGCTTCTGTGCCCCGCAGGGTCAGAGGATGGGAAGCACTGCCAGGAAGGGCTCGCTGCCCAGGCTTCGATGGAAGGCAGCAGGTGGTCCTGCACCCACAGCCCGTCTTGTGTCTTGCCTTTGAGGGAGCAGGAGCTGTCCGAAACTGCCCCTGAGCGACCGAGTCCCAGCAGAGAGGCATCGCTGGAACATTGTTTGGATGCTCCTTAATTTGACTCGGCTGTTCCCAGCCTGAGACTTGAGGGTGCCTGCAAAAACAGCAAGGAAACAGCCCTCTTCGGTTTCAGGCAGCCGCCACCCATGTCTGTCATTCCTCGTGCTCAGTGTAAGCACCCAGACTACCGGTGGTTGGAGTGACAAATTGGCAGAGATTAAAAAGAGCTTCAACAACCCAGTGGGGTTGTGTGTGGGTGCTTCCCCCCTCCTTGGTCCCAGAGGACCTGCTGTGCAACAGCCAAGGAGTGCAGGCACATGAGTGAGTTATGGTGGCACAGAGGTTAGAATGCATTACTGCAGGCTAACTCTTCCCACAACCAGGAGTTCAATCCTGACGGGTTCAAGGTTGACCCAACCTTCCAAGGTCAGTAAAATGAGGACCCAGGTTGTTGGGGGCAATATGCTGACATAGTAAACTGCTCAGAGAGTGCTACGAAGTGGTATAGAACTCTATTGCCATTATTTTCATGGCAGAAGACAGTCTGCCCATGCCCTACATCCAACATTGGCACAATGAGCAGACTGGAGACCAAAAGACAAGCCAATTCAGGCTAACTTTCAAGAGGCAAGAGCTGTGAAACAGGGAAAGATTTGCCTAGGACAATGGTGGATTATTTCCTCCCTCAGGGATTTTCCTACTTGGGCTAAGTGACCACCTCTTCATGATTGTCTAATGAGTTTTTACATTGAGAAAGGGTTGGAGTAGATGACCTCTAAGGAATCTTTCAGGTCTGTCATTCTTTGATTTTCTAGCCATAGGTTATCTGTCTTTTTATGCTGCTTTTCACAGCTCCGGGTGGAACACACAAGCAATTCTGCCTTTTCTTGGTAATATTTTTCCCTTTTCATTGAGCTTGAACTGATTCTTTCATTTCCTTTTCCTTTGAACATAAAATAGAAGCCCAGCTTGTTCTTAGAATCTTTTGGCAACTTCAACATTGTTCAACCTTCAGGTTTGCTGAACCCAAACAGATTTGGTCTGTCTGGTTGTACACTTCTTCTTCTGATGAGGATTTCTCCAGGGGAAGCACGACACCTGGAGACCACACCCAGATGCTGGCACAACAAAAACACCAGGCACAAAATCCTCACAAAACAGCAGCAACAGCAGCATTATTGGAGACAACAATCTTTTCAGTTGGGTCCAAGAGGAAAAAAATCAAAACAAACAACAAGGAATCAGGAACTCTATTACCCTTTCCAGGCACAGCTTGCTCACCTCAACATGTTGGCAGGTTTGGAAAGAAAGACCCTCACCCCTTTTATTCAGAGGAGACATGTTGGAGGAATCAAGGAAAAATGTGGAAGAAGGAGTTGGGACAAACCAGTCGGAAACCAGAATACGCCCCATTTGGGAGCTTCATTTGAAAGAGGCCATTGAGGCTTTTGGAGTGAACCTTCAATTTATGACTCAGACTCACAATTAAACTGTGGGTAGGAAGAACTCCCCGGTCAGTGGTGAATGATTCCTTACTTGCCCAGTAAACAGGCCTTTTAAATTAACCAGTAACTGGGTCCCTTAAACCACGCAAAGAAAAATCAGAAAGAATATTAGTTGATATGGCTTTGGGTGGCTCTGCAAAGGAACTATTAGAAAAGGAGGAAAAGGAATTCTGATCTCTAATCGGGCCCAGATAGCCAAAGGAAGAAGCTCGCCAAGGCTGCAGAAGATTTGGGGTGAGCACAAGGAGAGGAACAAATAACAGCAACTCAACTGCATCTCCCAAGCAAAAAGTAGATGTGGATAATGCCTTTTCCAAAGTAATGGCAGATATTTCAAAAGGCCTGGTTGTGGGAAACTTAAATTATCTTGACATCTGTCTGGGAGACAAATCTAACCAAGCATGGCCTTTCCAGGAAGTTCCTCTTCCCAGGGAGAGGAAGGCACAAAGGGATCTCTTAGCCTACCTTGATGTTGATCAATAGGGAAGCTTTGAGGAAGTGGAAGTAGCAAGAAGCTGTTTCAGAGGAAGCCAAGCACACTTCCCAGGCTTTTGGCTTAGAAAAACAGCTGCAAATAATCTTTAAAGTAACTGTAAGTAGGATCACATGTGAGGAAAAGCTAATGGGAAAAGAAGCTCAAGATGAGAAGGAATTCCTAAAGAGGGAAATGCTGAAAACACAACTGCAAACAATTTCCACGAGGAGGAACAAAAGAAGAGTAGTAGCCAAGCCAATTTAGTTGAATAAAAAGTGTACTGAAAGCAACTAACAGAAAAGGGAAAGATCACGAAGGATGAAATACAGGTAAGGTGTGACTACAGAGCTGGTGTCAGTCAACCCTCACAATGAGCTGAGACTGGTAAAGGATGCCAAGAATGACAATGTGACTTTCTTTAGATCGATCCGGAGGAAAACAATTAGAAAAGGCAGCACCGAAGAGGCAGAGCTAGGCAATGCTAATAGCAGTTCAGTCTTATACCAAAGGCTAAAATGGCAGGTTGAATTTTGAGATTGACAAAAACATGGTAAGGAAATGCCTCTTTAATGTGAATGATTTTACAGCACCACAACCAATAATCTGTATCCAAGCTGGGGTGAATCCTTTTCTTCATGCAACCCAGGAACCTGGCAAGTGCCAGGGGGAATTTTTAGGAAAACAAAGACTGTCTTCAGAAAAGGGGAAAAGCTGCAACTATAGACTTGTGTGATCCATGGAAGTCTCTAGATCATAAGCTCTGTTATGCACCAGTTACCAACAATCCCTACTCAGGGTCACTCATGCCCTAATCACTTCCCGTCTTGACTAATGCAATGCGCTCTACATGGGGCTGCCTGTGAAGAGCATCCAGAAGACCTCAGTGTGCACATGTGTCACCTCTCCTGCGGGAGCTGCATGGGTTGCCAATTTGCTTCTGAGTGCAATTCAAGGGGCTGGTTGTCCCCTTTAAAGCCTTCCTGGCTTGGGACCATTTCTTGCTGGTCACATCTACCCAACCCATCAGAGCAGAGAGGCAAGGAATGTTGTGGGTCCCATCCCTGAGGGATATACCATTCTCCATGGTAGCTCCCTCTCTCTGGAACATCATTCCCTCAATATTAGACTGGCCCCTGCTCTAATACTCTTCCAGAAGGCGCTGAAGACCTGCTTCTGCCAGTTGGCCTGGGGAATGCAAAGTGGGATGGAGCCCATTAAATGACTCATATGACATGTTGTCACCAAGGTGGGTTTTTTATTACATATGATTCTTTTTATTAGTTTTATTGTTTTTATATGATATTTTTATATTCTTGTAAGCCACCTTGAGTTGCCATGTGTGAACAGGCAGCGATATAAATCTCCTAAATAAATAATAAATAAATAAGCCAGGTATGAAAAAAAGAAGCCAAGCCAGAATCCATTTCATGCCAGTGCCCATTGCTGTGAATGCCTGCCCTGTCCTTTTCCCTGGTTACCCCCATCAGTCTTCCTATATCTGGCTGCGACTACATTCCTAGGTTAGGAAACCCTCAGTGAATCATCTGCCCACTGTCCACTTTCAGAGTGGAATGGATTTATGCTAAGAGTGAGTGAGAGAGAGAGAGAGAGACAGGGAAAAGGAGGGAGAATATCAGCAGCAAAAGCAGCCCTGTTCCTCCATTCCCCTCCAGGAGTGAGACTTGTTGAAATATTTCCTAGTAAGCAATTAGCACGTCTGTTCAACTCTGTTACAGATTGCTGAGCCTTTCTCCAAATAGGATGAGACAGTGATTTATGTTAATGAGATGCTGATTTGATTATTGGAAACACATTGATAGAGACTGGGGGCAATAGTGGATGTGATATGGATCTGGTGCAAACAGTAGCTGTGAAACCACAATCAATGTGGTTCTCATAACTCTTGGTGTCAGAAGCAGAAGCCCAGAGACTGATAAGCGCTGCCCCCATTTCAGGCATTCCCAAGAGCTCACCAGAACAGACTTTTTGACATTCCCAGCCATCCCATACATAGTTTTGAGCAAGTTAAGATTTTTGTGCCAGTAACCTAGTAGGGGCTTATTGCCACACCATCCTGCCCCTCTGGCACTTCCTGAGTTACGCTGTCAAAAGTTTGGCTGAAAATGATAAGCTTGTCTACAGCATTCCACAATTGTGCATGAATCCCTGCAAAAAAATAAGGTAAGTTTAGTTTGGTAAGATCTGAGAGCCAGTTTAGTTTAGTGGATGAAGGCATCAAGCTAGAAACCAGGAGAACTGTGAGTTCTAATTCTACCTTAGGCATGTGCAAATGGCGTGTGGCCCAGTTCCCAATGGGCCATGGGCCAATATACTGGGCCATGGCCCACAGGGTTGGAGACCGCTGGTGTATATGATGTGCTTAGATTAAAGCATTTTGGATAACTGCAGGAAGTCCTTGATTTATGACTGGTCACTTAGTGACCATTTGGAGTTCTGATGGACCTCTCCAGGGCTACTCACAACCCAGATTCAAAATTTCGAGGGCTGCCCCTCCTCCAGGCATGAGGCCACATTTTGGCCACTTGACAACCAGCCACATTTATAGTCATTGGCAGCATCCTGGAGTCACATAACTGCAATTCTGCAATAAAGCTGATCAGATGTTGGATATGGGATTTGATGAAATCTTAGTGAATTCTTTAAGAAAGATTCTGAAGATAATGCACAGACACTCTTGTTTTCTGCAACTTGTCCTCGGTGGCTTTACAATTTAGCAAAGACATCTATGAAACCCAAATATGAGCAAGTTCATCTTATTGGAAAGAAGACTAAAAAAAATGGCTATGACTGTAGAGCCATCAAATGTCATTAGTCCCGAAGAGCTGCAGGAATTGGAGATGTCATTCAAGCCTATAGTGGGAGTCATGAATGAACCAAGTTATGTTTTTTTTTTGCTGAAAACCAATGTTTACTTTCATTTTCTGGCTAAAAATGGCCATCAAGTACAATGGATTCCCATAATGACTGCCATATTCACTTAGCAGCAGCTGCACGTCATCTGTAGATGCCATACACTAAATAAATAAACTTAGCAGCCAGCAACATTCATTTAATGACCATGGCATTCACTTAACAAGTACTGCAAAATGGTGATAAAAATGTGTGCACCCACTTAATAACTAGGATGACTTACAACTGTAATTGCAGATTCAATTCCGGTTATAAGTTGAGGACTAACTGTAGTTGCTGATGTTGCTAAACTGGAAAAGAAGACCTGAAGTTGCAAAGACAGAAATGCAGGTGTAATGTGGAACATAGAAGATAGAATAATAGGATTGGAAGGGACCCTGAAGGTCTTCTAGTCCACCTCCCTGTCCATGGCAGGAAACCCTATGCCCATGATAGCAAACCTATGGCATGCGTGATGGAAGTGGCACGCAGAGCCATTTCCCCCGGCACACGAGAGCTTGCCCGGAAGAGCCTCACTGCGCATGCCCGACAGCTGATGGTCAGGTATCTGGCATGCATGTGTGGGGTGGGGGTGGAAGGGTGCATGGGAGACACATGCGCATGGACAGAGATGCGCAGTGTGCGCTGGGATCACACGTGCATGTGGAGGGGTGATAGCGCACACATGGGCAGACGCATGGCGTGTGGCAGGGGAATTGTGCTCACAGGCTCAGAGATGCATGGTGCGTGGTGGGGGAATCACACGTGCATGTGCCTCCTGGGTGCTGGCACACGAGCACACAAGCACTGGCACAATTATTGGCACAGGAGCCGAAAAAGGTTTTTCCACCCCTGCCCTAAACCATTCCAGACAAATGGCTGTCCACTTCTCTTCTTAAAAGCTTCCAGTGATGGAGCACCCACAACTTCTGAAGGCTATACGTTCCACAGTTTTTTATTCTTTCTTTCTTTCTTTCTTTCTTTCTTTCTTTCTTTCTTTCTTTCTTTCTTTCTTTCTTTCTTTCTTTCTTTCTTTCTTTCTTTCTTTCTTTCTTTCTTTCTTTCTTTCTTTCTTTCTTTCTTTCGTCAAACAGTTATTAGATAACAGGTATAAGTATAAGCATGGTTCTGAATACATGAAATGGATACGAATAAGAAAAAAAGAAACAATATGACAGGGACGGTAGGCACATTGGTGTGCTTATGCAGGCCCCCTACAGACCTCTTAGGAAAGGGGTAAGGTCAATAGTAGGCAGTCTAAGGTTGAAATTTTTGGGATTTGGGGAAGAAACCACAGAGTCAGGTAGAGTATTCCACTATACTTAGATAGGACTGAAGGCGGCTTAGTTCTAGGGTGTCTAGGTTTAAAATTTCAAGTCTGGTGGCATAAGGTATTCTGCTATGAGTAGAGGAGTTGAGGATTCTTCTCGTAAAATATTTTTGGATTTTCTCAATTGTATTAATATCAGATATGTAATGCGGATTCCCGACTGATGAGCTGTATTCAAGTATTGGTCTAGCAAATGTTTTATATGCTCTAGTTAGTAGAGTAATATTACCGGAGAAAACGCTACGCAAGATTAGGTTAACAACTCTTAATATCTTTTTGGCTATTTTAGTTACAGTGGGCTCTAGCACTTAAATCAATCAATGCTTAAGTTTTCTTACTGTCAGGAAATTCGTCCTTAGTTCTAGGTTGGATCGAGACATAAGAAGCATGAAATAGGGAAGTTCACAGTGAAAGATAAAGGAGAAAAACCACAAATTGACATTTTAGGCATCAGCAAATTGAAATTGGCCAGCATTGAACATTTTCAGTCAGAAAATCACACCAGGAAAAATATCACAAGAACAGTATTTGTGTACAACGTATTTAATGGCTAAGTAGATTTCAGGGACAATTATTTAATAAGATGATCATTTACATTGATGCTCAACCACTGTTGCAGAAGAAGATGAGATTGATTATTTCTATGATCAAATTCAACTTGAAATCAACAACATGCAAGCAAGATGTCTGGAAATTGAGTCGTGGCAATTGGCATTATTTTTCTTGTTGGTTTCACTGCTTATTCAAGTGGCTTCATCTTGCGTTTGAGCAAGTTATCTAGGGGGAACCCCATATGTGTTCTCATTTTGCACCTATTCTGAATAGATACATTAAGTGAGTAGGCAGAGAGTCCTAGGAATATATAGCTCCTAAAATACAGATAATCAGAATTGGAAGGGACCTTGTAGGTCATCTAGTCCAAACCCCACCCCCACCTAAACAGGAGACCCTACACCATTTCTGATCAATGGCAGTCCAGTCTCAAGCCATTCCATTGGTTAATTATTCTCAGTGTCAGAAAGTTTCTCCTTATTTCCAGATTGATTCTCTTCTTGTTCAGTTTCCATCCATTATTCCTTGTCTGGCCTACAGGCTGTTTAGAAAATAGCTTGACCCCTTCCTCCTCTCTGTGGCAGCCCCTCAAATATTGGAATCAGAGGTGTTATTCAGCAGGTTCTGACCAGTTCTGGAGAACCGTTAGCAGAAATTTTGAGTAGTTCGGAAAACTAGCGAATATCCCTTCTGACTGGAGATATTACAGTATCCTTCCCCTGCCAGGCCCACCAAGTCACACCCACAGAACCAGTAGTAAAAAAAATTGAATCCCACCACTGATTGGAACGTTTAGGAGTCATTATGTGCGGCCTCCCTGATGAATCTTTGAAGTGACTCAACTTCCAGACAGCTCTCCCTGGATAACTGAGAACCTTCATTGGCTTATGCAAGCCAAGTGTGCTGGGATGGAGATGGGAAGACCAAAGTTGCAAAGTCAAAAGAGGGAAATGTAGTTGGACTGAATGGCTTAGAAAAACAAAACAGACCAACTTACCAATTTTTGCTACTCCAACGTTTTCTTCATTGCTATTACTGCCTTCAAACAACCAAGAAATGCCTCTACATAGGACATCACTTGAAATCAAACTGACCATATTATTGCTAAAAGGAGATGAAGGAGCTCAATTATAGCATCAAAGCCACTAGTACTGATTGTGCAAACGGCTTTTGTGAAAGTTACAAGTTAAGTTAAAGAAAAAGAAAAGAAAGCCAGTCAGTTTCTATGATATGATCTTGAGCACATACGTGCCATTTCCAAGAAGAACATTAGGAATCACTTTGAAGTCTTGAACCTCATTGATAAAGTACCAGAGGAAGTGTAGAATGAAATTAAAGATGTTGTTAAGGATGAACATGAAAAGGGACTGCCAAAGAAGAAAGCAAACCGGATGTCAGAAGAAATTGTGTTAATTTCCAAGAAGGGAAAAGAAATCAAAGCCAAGCAAGACAAAGATCTCAGGAAGAAGCTTAACAGATAGTTTCAGAAAGGGAAACAGACATAGAAAAACAAGGAAAGCCCTTCAAAAGATCCCTTACAATCTTGAATTTGTATTCTAAAAGATATCAACAAACAAATTGTGAATTATTTCAAAAAGATCACATTAAGATGGAAGGAGTATATGGAAACACTGTACAGTAGAGATGTCAACATCCAAGGTATCTTAGAAGATATTCACTACTTACAAGAACCTCTAGTTCTACAAGATGAAATTAGATCACTGAGACCTGGCTGGGCTGTGAAGGGGGTGTTCCCCTGGTAGAGATGTGCCCAGCTGGGTTTCAGGTTTTCCATCAGCCGAGGCCCGGGGAGGGGTGGAGGGGTTGCAGTAATTATTAAGGAAGATCTATGTCCTAGGGAATCCACTGTTCCTCAGACGACCGGATGTGAATCCCTTTTTGTGAAATGTGGTTCCGGGGTTCAGATGGGCCTATTGATCACATACCTGGCTCCCTGCTATGTGACATCGGCTGTGCCTGACCTCCTCGAGGTCATAGCCGGCTTGGCGGTTGAGACCTCCAGGCTTATGGTCATGGGGGATTTCAACTTGCCTTCAGCTGGCATGACCTCGGGGATAGCCCAGGAGTTCTTGGCTTCCATGACAGCCTTGGGCCTGACCCAGTTAATTAGGGACCCCACTCACATTGGGGGGTCACATCTTGGACTTAGTTTTTGTCTCTGGACAGTGGCAGAATGATCTAGGTGTAGGGGACGTAGTTGTTGAGCCCCTGTCATGGTCTGATCGTTTACTCCTTAGGCTCGACTTCCATACTGCACCCCCTCGTCGCAGGGAGGCGGAGCCAATACGATGGTTCTGCCTCAGGTGCCTGATGGACCCGGATATGTTCCTGACGGAGCTTGGGCCATTTCCCGGCGCTCGGACACGCGACCCGGTTGAGGACCTGGTCGCCACCTGGGATAGGGTGGCGGCTGGTGCCCTTGATCGGGTCATGCCCTTGCGGCCTCTGACCCGATGCCGATCCCAATTGGCTCCCTGGTTTTCTGAGGAGCTGAGGGAGAAGAAGCGTTGGAAAAGATGCCTAGAGAGTGGTTGGAGGACCACCCGCTCCGGATCTGACCGAACACTATTGCGGTCCTATATTAGGACCTATTTAGTGGCGATGGAGGCGGTGAAGCGCTCTCACTTCTCCGCCCTTATTGCATCCGTGGGGAATCACCCAGCTGCCCTTTTTAGGGTGACCCGCTCCCTCCTAGAGGTGGGAGCGCGGGATGAACTTCTACAAGGGCGGGCTGAGGATTTTTCAAATTTTCTCCAGGACAAAATCACTCAGATCCAGGATAAGTTGGACTCTGACTGGGCAACTCTGGACGGGGGGACGAGGGTGGAGTTCGGTGAGGTTATCTGGGGGGAGTTTGATCCTGTGACCCTCGAGGATGTGGACAGGATGCTGGATGGGCTTAATGCCACCACATGTTTATTGGACCCGTGTCCCTCCTGGCTGGTTTTGGCTGCCCAGGAAGTGTCACATGGTTGGTTCCAGAGTATTATAAACGCTTCCTTGAGTGAGGGGTTCTTACCTCCTGCCTTGAAAGAGGAGGTGGTGAGACCACTCCTCAAGAAACCATCCCTGGATCCGACCTTATTGTCTAATTATCATCCATTCTCCAACCTTCGCTTTATGGCGAAGGCTGTTGAGAGTGTGGTGGCACGACAGCTCCACCGGCACCTGGAGGAATCATCCTATTTGGATCCACACCAATCAGGCTTCAGGCCCGGGCACAGCACGGAAACAGCATTGGTTGCATTAGTTGATGATCTCTGGAGGGCCCGTGACAGGGGGTTTTCCTCTGTCCTGGTCCTATTAGATCTCTCAGCGGCTTTTGATACTGTCGACCACAGTATTTTATTGTGGCGGCTGGAGGGGTTGGGAGTGGGAGGTACCGTGTTATGGTGGTTCTCCTCCTTCCTCTCCGACCGCTCGCAATTTGTGTTGGCAGGAGGGCAGAGATCAACCTCGAGACCCCTGATTTGTGGGGTACCTCAGGGGTCGGGGCTCTCGCTCCTCCTGTTCAACATTTATGTGAAGCCGCTGGGTGAGATCATCCGTGGCTTTGGGGTAGAATTCCATCAGTACGCTGATGATACTCAGTTGTACTTTTCTACCCCGGGCCACCCTAACGAAGCCGTGGAAGTGATGATCCGGTGCCTGGAGGCTGTGCGGGGTTGGATGGGGCGAAACAGGCTTCAGCTCAACCCGGCCAAGACCGAGTGGCTGTGCTTTCCGGAGCCCCAATACAGCCAGCTTACTCCTTCGCTGGCCATTGGGGGGGGGGAATTCTGGCCCCCACGGAAAGGGCATGCAATTTGGGTGTCCTCCTGGATGTACGGCTATGTCGTTAGAAGATCATATAGCAGCCGTTGCCAGGGGGGCTTTTTGTCAGGTCCGTAGGATCTACCAGTTGTGGCCCTTTCAGGATTGGGACGCACTTCGCACGGTCACATCCGCCCTCGTCATCTCCCAGCTGGATTATGCCAATGCTCTCTACATGGGGCTCCCCTTGAAGAGCACCCAGAGGCTTCAGCTGGTGCAAAATGTGGCCGTGCAGGTGATCTTGGGGGCTTCTTGGAGTTCCCATGTTACACCACTTTTGCGTGAGCTGCATTGGCTCCCAGTGGTCTTCTGGGTGCGATTCAAGGTGTTGGTGACCACCTTTAATGCGCTTCATGGCTTGGGACCTGGGTATTTACGGGACCGCCTGCTGCCACCGTCAGTCTCTCGCCGACCAATGCACTCTCATAGAGCGGGCCTCCTTGGGGTGCCGCCGGCTGGATGGCTGGCGACCCTGAGAGTTTGGGCTTTCTCTTTGGGGGCCCCCTCCCTCTGGAACGAATTGACCCTGGAGATGAGGACCGTCCCTGACCTGTTGACCTTCCGGCGCGCACTAAAAACCCACCTATTCCATCTAGCTGGTCTGGCCTAGAGTTATGTGAAATGGTTTTAAATTCGGTTTTAAAATGGTTTTTAACTTTTTTAATTCCCCACTTTTAACTCTTAAATCCAATCTATTTAATTCTTTTAATTTATTTTAAATTATTGTATTTGTATTTATATGTTTTTATCTGGCTGTGTACCACCCCGAGTCCTTAGGGAGAGGGGGCGGTATACAAATTTGAATAAATAAAATAAAAATAAATAAATAAATCAACTCTCTGGCCACAACCAAGTCAGAAGGCTGCAGTAACTGACTCTTGAAATATGGTGACAGAAGAAGAATCAGTTGACCAAGCTATAATCCATCCCAGAATCAGGTTGACCAAGCTATAATCCAAGCAGATCTGGAGAGCAACACGGTGGCTAACCAATCGGAAGAGGTCAATTTCATTTCCAATATCTCAAAAAAGAGACTTAACCAGACTGTGATCCAATGGATATTAGAACCCTACATGGAAAAAGAGATGCCAGATATTTGGGGTGCCTTCGATGTAATCTTAGGAACATGAGACATTTTTGCTGATGCAGCCTGGGTAATTGAGAAAGCCAAAGAATACCACAAAGAAGTCAGAATGTGTTTCTGTTGATTAAAAGAAAAACGTTCGATTGTGTTGTGGTTAGCTGTCAGGAAGTGCGAACGGCTGAGGAGAGCAAGGACTCAGATGAGGGGCCAGGACCATTAGGGAGTGGACTGCTGCCTTCAGCGATTGTGGGGGCTGGCAGCAGCAATGAGGAGGTTCCCGAGGAGCCTGTGCCCAGTGCGGATTGCTTGCAGGAAAGAGCAGCTGCAACAGCACAGGTGACTCGGGAGTAAGGCTGCAAGGTAATGGCCCGTTCTTCAAGAAGATAAAAGCCAGCTGTGAAGCGAACATTCTTTGCAGGAAGCAAAGACATTTTGAAATTCAGCCTTGTGGACATTACAGTTGGTATTTGAAGACTCTTGTGTTGTGAAATATGATTCTTGTCAGTCTTGCACAGTTTTGGCAAGATTTGTGCTTATTAAAGTTAACTAGTTTGCAGCAGTTTTTTAACTGGGGATTCATAAGACTCATTAAAAAGGTTTCTGTTCCCTTTGGTTATTGTTTGTGTTATTGGAAAAGGGTTTGGGTCAGAACAGATTGTGTCAATCATGTCAAACTGTGGAATAAGTTCAGAAAAATAGGAAACTCACAACATCTCATTGTCATCATACAAAACTTATATACTGGCCACAAAGCTCCAGTACAGAGAGAACATGGTGAGAGAGACTGGCTCAAGGTTGGCAAAGGTGGGCTACACACACACACACACACACACACACACACACACACATACACACACACACACACACACACACACACACACACAAACACACACACTGCTATTTATTCAACCTACATGCATATTTTATGGGAAACTGGAATAACAGAATAACAGAGTTGGAAAGGACCTTGGAGGTCTTCTAGTCCAGCAGAAGACCCTACACCATTTCAGACAAATGGCCTCCAGTGATGGAGCACCCACAACTTTTGAAGGCAAGCTGTTCCATTGATTTATTGTTTTTACTGTTAGGAAATTTCTCCTTAGTTCTAGGTTGCTTCTTTCCTTAGTTAGTTTCCATCCATTATTTCTTCTCTTGCCTTCAATGGAATGGATTGGAAGAAGGAGGGTGTGGTTTTAAAACTGAAGGAAGAAGGATCAATCCCCTGCAGTATGTTGATGGCATTTCCTTGAGGGCCCTCAAATGGAAAGGATCTGCAAGCCCTAGTACAAAACATTAGTGAAAAAAATGAGATTAAAAGTAAATATAAACAAGGCCCAGTTAAAGACAACAGGAATAAAAAACAGCAGCGGGTGAGAAAGGGGAGCTAAGATGGCAGTGGAGCATATGTTTCCCTGCTGAGACTCTTCTGATATTTTCTCTTTTATAGAACCACCAAAAGCCTTAGCATTGACAATCTATCAAAGTGGTAGTTTTGGACCACACATTACTTTTGATTGATTGATCAACCATGAAAAGTAAATGAACAAGCAGCCAAGAAATAATATGCAGATTAGTGGTGGGATTCAACATTTTTTTACTACTGGTTCTGTGAGCGTGGCTTGGTCAGCATGGCATGGCTTAGTGGGAATGGCAGGGGAAGGATACTGTAAAATCTCCATTCTCACCCACTCCAGGGGGAAGGTTACTGCAAAATCCCATTCCCTCCCCACCACACTAACCTGCTTTCCAGTTCCGTTCTCCTGTGCAGGGCAACCAAAGAAGACCCAGCCAATCAGCTAGATTCAGTGGGAGGCAGAGAATAGATGCGGGTGGGGCCAGTCAGAGGTGGCATTGGCCGGTTCTCCAAACTACTCAAAATTCCCGCTACTGGTTCTCCAGAACTGGTCAGAACCTGCTGAATGCCACCTCTGATGAAGACTAACATTTCCTAGAGGAGTCATGGTGGTGCAGTGGTTAGAATGTAGTATTGCAGGCTATTCAGCTCACTGTTAGAAGTTTGATCCTCAACGACTCAAGGTTGACTCAGCCTTCCATCCTTCCAAGGTCAGTAAAATGAGGAGCCAGATTGTTGTGGGGCAAGATGCTGACTCTCCACCACTTAGAGGAGGCTGTAAAGCACTGGGAAGTGCTATAGCTAAGTCCTTGGGGGGAAAAAAATCAAATACCACAATTTGGCTATACCTACAAAACAGAATTGTGCTTGCCATGGTATTTATTACCCATGAGACTCTTTGGAAGCCAGAGTTGGACCGTGGAGAAGCAAGATTAGAAGACTATTGATGCTTTTGAATGTTGATGGTGTTGCACAAGAATACCAAAAATACCAGCCAAGAAAACAAATCAATGGATCATTGAACAAATCAACCCAGGGTTTTTAATTGAAGTGCAAATAACTAGGTTCAAATTATTCTACTTTGGACACTTCATTCATTAGGGACATTAGGTCACAGTAGGGACAGGTCATCATGGAGAAAAGGTATCTATGTCTTCTCTAACAGTCAATGCCAACTTGATAGCACATAATGAGAAAAAAACAGATAATAGGGAGAAGAGGCATCTGTCAGCTGCCTATCTTCATTTTCTTTGAAGCTCTCTAGCAACTGCCATAACCAGGTGGGGGGAGGAGAAGAGTGCCGGAGGTGTGAAAGAATGGTGTGGGAAATTGGGGAGTGTGGACACTGACAGGAACCAGAGGTGCCAACAAGCCATCTTTCTGCCTTCAAAGACAACGGCCCTGGGAAAGGAATTTACAATCCAGGTTCCCAACAGGACCTGATTGGACTGTTCTCCCAGGGGGGAGGGTTTGGGCATTGGGGATTGCTTTCAATATATGACTCTTGCACGGTTTTCCTTCAGAGCTTGCCTTGCTCAAGCTGCATTCAGCATCTCTAGGAAAAGTACCTTTTCTCTAACATCTATGGAGTCCAGGGTCATTCCTTCCTAGGAATAAACTGTGGCCAGTCTGGCAGTAGGCAAGCTCTGCTACAATAGTCAACCAGGTCTACTGAGGGGACTGAGCAAAAAATGAGAAACCACAAAAATGGCTTGGAAGAAACCGAAGCTTGCAGAGGCTCCCCTTCCAAACCGCATCGCCCTAAAGAGGAGTCGAATGGCTGGGAAATGTGAGCATCGGTGAAGAAGCCATGAAACCCCAATGGTCACTCATCCTGAGGATGAAAGATGAAGATGTGGATGTTGAACCCTGTCAGCTGCCACCCCCCTCCAGTAGCCAAATCAGAGGAGCAGGAGGCAGCGTGGGAGTCAGGGTCAGCATCAAGGCAACCCAGGAGCTCTGAGGGGGAAGAGGGAATGGATCTGGCAGAGGGAAAGAGACAAAGGCGGAGCCTGGGCTGTCCATCAGCCCTCAAGAGGCTCCAGATCTGGAGGTGGCTGATGAGGAGGAGGAGGAGGAACAGCTGGGCCCATGCCTGACATATGAATGCACAGAAGGCAGAGGAGAGGAGAGCGGTAGAAATCTGTGGGCCGGTCCTTGGGACAGAAGAGCCACCTCTGCTAGCAAAGCCCCACTCTAGCTCTGGGGATAAAAGGTAGGGGACAGAGAATAGATGTGGCAGACAATTATTCAACTTCCAGCCAGATGGACTTGGTAGCCTGTGAGATAAACTTTTTGCCGGGGCTGCAGGCATTCCTAATGAAGGAATCTTTTGAGTTCACATCAGAGGGTTTGTTGTGTTTGGGGAACTGGGTCAGAACAGTGGATGAGAAAACCCTCAGCATAACATAAACCTGTGGGAGGCACAGAGCCAGAAAACATGAGCAACATGGTGGCCAGGGCGAAGAAGAGCTCCAGGGGGAGCCAGATAAGCAGGAAGACCTGGTGGAACAAGCCAGAAGGGTACTGAGGGATGCTTTGGGAACTGGTGAACCAAAGACCTCCTTGCCCAAGCAGCTCCAGCACCATCTACTCAAGTAGTGCAGCCCCTCCCACAAGAGAGGGCCCACCCTGCTGAGACAGGGGGTGCTAAGGCCCCCCACCCTGGAGTTAAGTATAGGGGAGACCCAAAATAACCTGTTTTTCTTCTCACCCAGGTATGGAATTATATGCAAGAGTATGGAGCAGACCTGGCTACCAAAGCAGCCTGGGTGAGGTGCTGACTATGGCCCTGGAAGGCACTGCAGCAGAGTGGATGGTCTCCCTACACAATACAATGCGCCAGAGCTCCGAAGCTTTGATCAGCTCATTATGGCCCTATGCAAGCAATTCGAAGACCCACTTGCCCAATGCATGGTGTGGATTCGCATCAAAACCATCAACCGGGGTTGCAGAAGGGTTGTAGCCTACAACCAAGAGATCTGTGAGCTGGTCTGCCAACTCGCCAATTGGCTGGAAGACATCCTGATGGAATGCTTCAGAGATGGTCTCAGCAATGGTGTATACAAAACTTATATCTCATGGGAAGCCTCCCCCCCACAATATCCTCTGCCAGTGCTATGTGTTAGCCAAGGAGGTGGAAATTGACCTGGATAGGTCCCACAGTCACAACACCTTTGAATGGTGCTGTTCACCCCCTCCCCCAGTGAAGAAGGACACCCCGAGAGCACCCAGACGTAATGCCAGCCCCAAGCAAGCGTTGACTCACATGATGCTTCAAGGGTCATTCTTTCCTAGGGAGCAAGCTGTGGCCAGTCTGACAGCATCACTTCATTGCCAAACCACAATTAAATAGTGACCTACAATATAGCTTTGGAAGGGTCAATGAAACTTTCAAAACCAGCTTCCTGCTCAGTGCTGGAATTCAGATTAAATCATCGCTAACAGATAACTGGGCAGCCTCTGTTTCAACACATCCACTGCAAGGAAATCCATCTGCCTCTTATAATTGGATGCTCTGTTGAACTGCTCTTATTGTTAGGCTATTTTTCCAAATGTTCAGTCAGAATCTGGCTTCCAGTAAATGAAATGCATTATTTCATGTCCCGTATTGTGGGATGATAGAGAAGGGTGCTGACTTTCTTCTTTGTGGCCCTTTGTTATCATAATATTTTCTTCTCTTCAGTTCTAACATTTCCAGTTCTTCACTCTTTTCTTGTAAGGTACTATTTAGTCAACCTTGTTAACTTTTTCTGATGCTCTTCCTCTGGTTTGAATCCTGTAGCACAAAGTTCAGTATTCAAGGTGCAGTTTGACTGAAGTAGAATGTAGTAGAACTATGACTTCTTGTAAATTGGCTAATACAATTCTCTTTTCCCCCCATCTAAACTAAGTTTTAGCAGATACATGACATGCAACACGTCTCAAGAGCCAGTTTGTCTAAGTCTAAGTCTAAGTGGTGTGAAATACAGTGCTTAGATGAACAAACTAGCTCAACAAAAAGGGATAAGAATTTCCTACAGAAAATCAGGCTTTGGAGCATGGGAGCCCTGTGGAGATTATCTGGGCAAGAATAAAAGGAAAAAGAAATAAAAACAGTGGTGGGAGTTTATTATAAGTATCTGGGAAAACATGAGGATGAAATATTTCTGCACCAGATGACCCAGCTCTCAAAGAAGCATCAGATAACGATTAAGGGGGGGCGTGTCCAGATATTTGTTGGAAATTTAGTCCAAGAAATTATTGTGCTCTCTCACAGAGAACTGTCAAAGTGCCAGTAGGTCTTATGCAGCGAGTGGATGGCAAAATGGTTAAAGAGGCAGAATGTTTCAGTTCCTGTTTTCCATCTGTTTTCTCTCAGGAGGTGAATGAACCCTCAGTTGGCCCTCACTTTTCCACTGGACAATGAGGGTGGGAGGTGATCTGATACTCAAGATAAGCAAGGAGTAAGTAAGGGAATTCCTATTTAATCTAAATGAATTAAAGCCTCCAAGGCCAGATAAATTACACCCTGGGGTGTTGGAGGATTTTTTTTTTCTCTTCAAGTTAATCTTGACTCCTGATGACTGCCTGGATAAGTCCTTCACAGTCTCCAAGGCTTCTAATTTGATGCCTTACCTGCTGCACCTCATAGGCTTCCTGTTGAAGGAACTAGGAGGTTCCACTCTCTTGTAATCAGTCCAATGCTGCATTAACAGAGGGATACAATCAAGATCACATGAAGTATTAATACTAATTTATGAAGCCTTGGTGAGACCACACTTGGAATACTGCATTCAGTTTGGTTGCCACAATATAAAAAGACATTGAAACTCAGGAAAGAGTGAAGAGAAGAGCCACACAGATTATTAGAGGGCTGGAGGCTGAAACATATGAAGAACGGTTGCAGAAACCGTTCGTATATAAAATCTGTTAGTATATAAAATCTAGTGAAAAGAAAGACTAGGGATGACATGATAGTAGTGTTCCAATATTTGAGCGTTGTTACAAGGAAGGGGGGATGTCAACCTATTCTTCAAAGCACCTGAGGACAGGACAAGAAAGTAATGGATGGAAACTAATCAAGGAGAGAAGCAATTTAGAACTATCACTTTGCTATGCCTGCCCTGCCCTGCTTCACTTGCTGACAGTCTGCCATAGGAAATGGCGAAGGGAAATTGGGATGAGATAGAAAGGATGGAATGAGGACCATTGAAACTGCTGCTTTGTGCTGTCCCATGAGAACTGTCGGTTGTTCCAAGGCCGCTCTATGGAATGCAGAACCATCCAGCCTGCCAAGCCAGGGACTATTACAAAAACAATTTATTTAAATATAATTGGACAGTTACTGATAACCAAGGGAAAGTGAGGAAAAGGGGAATAGTTAACTTCATACTTCGGGCGCAAAAAGCTCAGATCCAGCTTTGCTTCTTCTGTAGCCACTTGGCTTAGTAAAATGTACTTTTGGAGAACCATGAGCCCTAAGAGTCTTTCTTTTCTAATGGACCAAGCTGGGATGGTTGACACCACAGCCAGTTGGGAACTGGGCCCCACAAATTGCAGGCAAATGTGCAAAGCTCCATTTGAGCAAACTGCATGTGTGCGCATGAAACCATCCCCTTCCCTCCCTGTCACCACCAGTTCGTGGAGTCGAAAAGGTTGGGGATTCCTGCTATATACCCAAATTATTTACAGGAAATTAGACTCTGTTGCAACAATGAATATGATTTTAGAATTCACATATCAAATATCAAGGTGGTTGTATTTGACAGGGAAAATGGAGTCATAATTATACTTTATTTTTTTTAAATTAAAATTAGAAAAATTATAGAACAAGGAGATAAATCTGTGTATTGGTAAAAATGTTTACCACTTTAGATGGGAGATAATGGAGAAAATTGTAGATTCTGCCAATCCTGATAGAAAGATCATGTTTGACTGAGAAGAAAGTCTATTTCTTGGGGTGCAGCATCTTTTTTATTTATTTGTCAATTGCTTACAAGATAATAGGTATAAGTAAAAACATAGTTATGAATACATGGATACATAGAAAAAAATAAAAAAGAATAAAAGAAACAATAGGACAGGGATGGTAGGCATGTTGGTGCGCTTATGCACGCCCCCTACAAAATGGGAGCCAGGTGGGATGATTTACGAACAGTCTTGGGGGGCAGAGACACACAGTTTGGCGGATGGCAGCCTCTGACTCAACTTCTTTTGGATCAGAAGGAAAGGAGGGCCTGGTGAAAAGACAGCAGGGAAATGCCATGGCTGTAGCCAGAGCGGGAAGTGAAAACAAAGACACAAATTCCAGAACAAAGTCAAGAAAGTTCCATGAAGCCATCAAGAGTCAAGCTTGAAGTGAAAGAGGCTTTGTCTTTCATGTCCTCCTGTGTTTTGTCTGCAATATCAATAGCTATTCCCAATAACGGAAAGATAGGCAGTTACTCCATGCTCAAGTGACTTCTGAGGAGAGGCCAACGTGGTCCTCTGCATGGATCGTGCCCTCAGGGCCACCGCCATCTGTCCTGCTTTGTCAGTTTGAAGGCAGCCTTCTCCCTGAGCTTTTATTCCACTATCGAAAGTCCCTTGGCTGTTGAAGCCCTTCGGTGATAAACAGAATGTTGGAAGTAATAAGATCTGAAAATGCCCCTGCTTGGACTAATCTGTCTTCTCTGATCTCAGTGAAGCTCTTAACGCGCTCTTCATCCCGTACCAGCCCCTCAGTAAATCCTGGTAATTTGAGAGAGTCAATCATCTGTCTTGGAAGTGGATTTGGCTGACTAGCATTTTCCTTTCTCGGTGTGTAAGTGGGAAAGTAGCAGCTAAACTCAGTTGCTGCTTTGAATCGGATATTAACAGCATCGGCCTTTTGATGCTCATTCCTCTGCCTGGGAAATTAACTCTTGAGTTTCTCCAGGTGACCATTTTTCAGGGAGATGCTGGTTCTTTTGTGGCTCAGACTAGAAATCCTGCCTGTCACTCCACAGTAATTCCCTATGGTAGTCCAGCATTTCAGAGCTTGCTAGCCCGGAGATGCCTGGAGGTCCCCAACTGGGGTGAGATTTGAACTGGATCCTTTTCAACTCAGACTTCCTTGCTTTGCTGCTGCTTTCTTCTTCTGGAGGGTCCCTATTTTGCAAGGGTTGGTGATCTTTCCTACTTAGCAATGCTTTAACTTAGCCTCTTTCTCCAGCTGACTTGTAGGGTGATGCCAAACTTCCCAAAAACGCTTCAAAAGATCTTTTCCACAGAAAATCTCAGGGCGGGGGTGTTAATGGACCTCATCAGGATGGTAATTGGCCGGAAGAGGCTGGGTGTGGTGGCCACTGTGTTCTCAGCAAGAGAGGACTTTCTGTTCCTCTGGCATTTTCCTGAGTCAGGCCGGGAGCTCAGAAGACTATCTAGCACAGGGCAGCCCCTGATTCCTGCTTTGGGTGCACCTCTGACCTTCACCAGGATCCATCAGCTTCCACCCTTCTCCAGCATTGGGCCATAGTGTTGGAATGCTTGTATCTTGCTGGTGGCTGTGGCTCCTTCAGATACGTTTCTCTCCATACAACTCCCTTCCCCATTCAATGCAAAGTGAACTAGCTCCACTCTTCTTGATAAGCAATGCCAAAAAAAACGGACATTAGCAGACAAGACAAAGAAAGGAAACAGGGCCTGTTGCTCCCTCCAAGCGAAAGAGCAGCTGGTTCCCACAATCCAGGACTAGAGAAGGCGTGTTTTACTTATTTGTTTGACTTGATCCGGTCTCACCTTTCCACAGTCTGATGCTTGCTAGGACACTGAATGTGTTGAAGTCTTGAAGGCCCCCACCTGACAGTTTGACAAACCCCTTGAGCTGGGAATTGCTGGAAAGCAGAAGGAAGCAGATATGGGTCTCTGCAGAAGACCCATAGCTTAGGAGAGCAGAGGGTTTATTCAGAGGGGTGAATTACAGGCTGAGCCATTTCTTCCGGGACTTTCCTCCTTTAAGATCTCTGTCCACCGCTGCTTTTCTCCTAAGTGGACATTTAGAGCAGAAAAGAACCACACTGGGAGAAAAAGTGAGTTGTGACTAACTTAGCTTCTTAGGGAGTGGGGAAGGAATGGTCAGTTGGGCAGAATTACTTGAATGTAAAGGCTGGAGTCTCCCTTCCTTTCCATTACCCTCCTCTGAAAGCAGAGACTGAGCTGGGTTCCCAAGCTCATCGGCCTCTGAACTCATTGACTATGTTGGGATTACTTCTTGGAACTGAAAGGCTCCATTCAATACTATTTTTAAGTTCATGATTTGGGAAACAGTCCCTATTGAAAATGCCCGGCACACCACAATCCTTGCCTTGTGATCTGGCAGCTTTTGGGCCTGCCTTGCCACATCCTCATTCAGGTGGCTTTTCAATCGGTCTCAGATCCAGGGTTCTTGTGGCTGAGTTCAACTCTCACCGTTTTGCTCAGCTGCCCACGCCTGAAAGAGCTTCTAAGTCTAGATGGGCTTCCCAAGTGACGGCATCTGAATCCATCCCTCTATTTGCAATGAAGCTTCTAAGCCAGGAGCCATGCGATTCCTCGGTTCAACCAGCCCTTGTTACAGGAAGTGATGGCCTGGGTAGGACTGGGAATGGATCTGGGATGTGCATTTTCCTCAAGCCTTGCCAACTGCCTGTCTCCGTGGCCATGGTACGATGCTGCCCTCTGTCCTCAGATGCAAGGAAGCCAGGATCTGGAGCCATTAGCAAAGGGTTTCACTGACCAAACAGATCCAGGCAGCCCACAGAGCTCTTGGACACAAAGACAGAGGAGCCTGACTGGATAAATACAAGGTAGAAAATGTGAGGTGGAAGCCACACAAACTCTCACCATTTTCCAAACCACAAACTGTAACCATCAGCACCAGATCCTGGAAAGTCTGTTGCACGGAAACTAGATAGCCTCAAGACCAGAGGTCTCCAACCTTGGCAACTTTAAGATTGTAGACTTCAACTCCCAGAATTCCTCAGCCCAGCGAACTTTGCTAGCTGAGGAATTCTGGGAGTTGAAGTCCACAAGTCTTAAAGTTAAATCAGCTGTTGGACTCCTCTTAAAAAAAAAATCAGCTGTGGGACCTAATAGATACCTAATCCAGCATCCTCACCTGCAGCACTGATCCTGTAGAGTGGCAAAGGCTGCAGGAAGAAGTATCTCAGGAGTGGGATTCTACCAGTTCACACCTATTCTCTAGAACCTGTTGTTAACATTCTAAACAGTTGGAGAACCGATTGTTAGAAGAAATTACTGGCCTAATCCTGTAAGGAAGGCAGGAAGGAAACATTCTGGTGTTGCTTACAGAAACTGCCTCTCCGTTAACCCTTATTACATTCTTGGCAGGACTAGACTTCCTGTCTCTGGAACTTCTCTGGAGTTTTTTTTCCTTCCTTTGCTGGTACTTTGCTTGTGTGGAGGGACCATTCAAAGTTACAATGGCACTGAAAAAAGTGACTTATGACCATTTTTCACACATACAACTGTTGCAGCATCCCCACAGTTATGAAAGGCCAAGCGAGGAGATGGTGCCTCGATGTGAGTGATATTGAGTTGGCCATGCCCAGCCAATAACGTGACCACCAAGCCACGTCCACCCAGTCACATGACCACCAAGCCACACCCACCACCTAAGCCATGCCCACAGAACCGGTTGTTAAAAATTTGAATCCCACCCCTGAAGTACCCCAAATTCTTACCTCCTCTAGCACTGATGATGTTACCCAGCTGGGTAATGAAACATCTGCAAGAAAACAGCCAGGCTCAGAGAGCACTGAACACCCCTCATTTCAACCCTGAGTACAAATATTCTCCTTTATTGTTTCTTCCTCCCCATCAGGTAAAATGTAAGAAGGGAGGAATTGAAAAAGGAAAGGCGACATCAGCAGAGTCTATGTTGCAGCCGTATCTGTGCAGATTACATTGATTGATCGATTGATCGGTCACATTTACCTGGCCATTCATGATTCCACCTTACCGTATAGTCCCGACATGCATAAACTGAGCCTGCATTTCATTGGCAAAACTGACAGTCTCAACTCAGTTGATGTTTGAGCTGCTTATAGCACTGTCAAGAGACCCGTCAGACACTGAAATATTTACTGATATTTTTCAGGGGACATTCAGCGCTATGTAGATTTATGTTAAAATATTCATAGATCTTCCTTCTAAATTTATTTTTATTGATTTGCCAATGGAAACCTTTGTCCCGTGTTCAGTTTATCAACCTGACAGCCCCATGTCAGTAACCCCTGATGGAGTGCTTTAATCTCTGCCTTTTCCAGCTCTCCCCCATCCCCTCACTCGCTGGTTCGCTCTCACGGGTAGAGGCTCCTTTGCTTCACATGGCAGGCATCCCTTTTTCTTTCAGCCCGGCCTTTGGATTGACCAGCCTGGAGGAGTGGCCGCTTCGCTCCGAAAGGGACATTTTTTTTCCTGATTTTGCTAAGTCCAAGTTCTTTGCTTGCAGATTTGCAGGGAGCGGCTCTTTTTACTGCCTCTCCTTCTCCAAGTCCACTTCAGTCTGTCTCAGGATCTGATCTATGGAGCTGGGGAGGAAGAAGGGGAGAGGGCAAAAAGGCAGAGAGGAGGGGGGGGCAGAGGAAATGAAGGACCCCACTAGACAGGCATCACCCACAAGCACTTTGGAGCTCTTGCTACACACGGATGCTATTCAAGAGAAGAGAGGCCTTGTTTCTTCTCTGTCATCCTGCATGCGTGGTTCTTCTCTGCAGATCCTTGTGTCTGAGAGACACAAGGGCAGAACAGGAGAACAGGAAGCCCAAAAGCTCAGCAGCGCATTCTGAAAAATACCTGCACAGCCTGTGGAACCTATGAGCAGAGCTCATTTCTGCAGATGGAAGAAGCTCTTGAAGGACAGAAGTGCTACTAGCTGTTTAAGAACAATGCATTTAAAGCACTTAAGTACTGGGCGAGGAGGGCTTGATAGCATGGGAATATTGTGTCCTCTGTTAGACACTTTCCATTGAAAGTGAAGAGACCTTTACATTCAGAACATCTGAATGTTCTGGAGCCACCAAAAGTATGCTTGACAATGTCAGGGAAAAGTGGGTCCTAGTAGAGTTTGGAAGGAGAGGAAATCTGGGGCTGGAGCCCAAAAGCTGGGGGTATCCTGCATCTCCCAGGGATGCTCCACTGAGGTTGGAGCCCTATGGGAAGTTGGACCCATGGCAAATGGGCAGAGAGGGCTGGATGTGCAACCTGTGACATGACCTCCACTGTCATGGCATGGGAGACCTTTGCGCCCCCTCCCCCCCCCGAAGGGATCTGGCTGCCCAAGCTGGGTCTGTAAGCCAGCCGGGCATCAGCCGGGGGGGGGGAGCTGGCCCCCAGGCCCCACAGCATCCCAAAGAGAGGCAAGCAACAGGGAGGATAGGAGGAGACCTATCTAATTCAGCTCCTGACTCTTGGGAGAAAAGCTGACCTGGACACTGACCAAGCAAACTTGGCCAGTGCTTTCCTTCTCACCACATCAAGGCTGTGGCTTCCTTGACTCATTTGTGGGGGAGTTTATTGAGGCTGCCAAGGTGTTTGAGCACAAACTTTAAAAAATGTTTATTTTAGGCCTTGACCAAAAGCCTTCTCCGGATGGGTGGCACTTTCATTCCTGTGCTGATGGGAGCATCCTTTGGCTCCATTCTGCTCCCCCAATGGGAAAATCAGCATCAACAACCCAGCAGAACAAACATGTCATTGTCTCTTGTGTGACCCTCATTCAGCTTCCCTTCCATCCCTGCTACTTATTCCCCTCTTGGCGCTGCCAGGGCTGGGTGGTTGGTTGGTTCTCCTCCTTCCTGAGCTGCCTTGCCCATCTGTCCAACCACCCTGGGGGTGGTTTCTATTTTAGCAGCCTGTTGCCAGGGCCTCCCTTTTCTGTACACTCTGGAGCTCTCCCTCTCTTTGCAAATGCCAAATATTTTGCGGCACCCAAACCGTCCCTTGTTTCAGGGCGAGCTCATTGACCTTGGATGCCTGGGCTTTATTTCCCCAGAGAGCTGCTTGCTGGCTGAGGTCCACGGAAAGACCCTGATCAGAGACTCCAGACACAAAGAAAGCAGAGGTGGCTGTTGAAAAGCCAACTAGGGTTCATTCATTGTGCTTGAGGAAAATGCTTTTCACTTGGGGGGCGGGTTTGATTCCAGCTGATGGAACATAGGCAGGGCAGTATTTCCCTCCACTTATCAGGGGGCTGTTTCCTCTCCTATCCCCCCACGCTAGGTCAGTGGGAAGCCTTTCTTCTCTGCCATGCTGAAAAGCGCCTGCCTATCTGGTATTGGAAGAGGCTGACAATTCCTCTTGGTTCAGTTGCATTGGTTCCCAGACTACCTTAGATCCAATAACAGATCAACCTTTCCTAGATTGCACAAAAATGCCACCCCTATTCCTGGCATGTCTCTCCTCTCCCTTTGAACCTCTCTTGGAAAATGGCTATGTGAAGAGACTCCGCAGACCCACCAGCCAACAAAGTATCCCTAAGAACCAGGATGGGGAGCCCATTGTGGGCCTGCCTTGAGATGTTTCTCCTGCCAGAAGTTCTTCTGCATTGATCTGCCTGGCAGCCCTTACCCTGAGCACCCCCCTAGGACACCGGCTGTGTTCTCAGGGAGAGACACAGCTGCTTCAAGCGGCTAAAGTCTCTTTAAAGACACAATGCTCTTCAGCAATGAGCACACACAGCACCTGGGTGCAAACAAAACACACACAGGCACAAGGCATCTCTCCTGCTGCTCTGAGGTCCAGATTCCTGTCTATCAATTGTTAGTTGAAATGGTTTCTTACAAAAGCTACAAGAAACTGAGTTATGGAGAATTGCCACTGGTTTAAGTAGAGACTAAGTGAGATTAACTGAGTCTATAACTCTGAATACATTTAGATTGGAATCAGGCCATTGGACTAAATACAGCACCCAGCAAGGGAGATATTAATGCCAACAATTTCAGTTGAGGGACCCAATAGGCCACTTGACTATGATGGAAATATTAGAGTACTTATTACACGCTCAAAACCGTAGAAATGGTGGTAGACTTTAGAAGAAGCCCTCCCACACTACCACCTCTTACAATACTAGACAACACAGTATCAACAGTAGAGACCTTCAAATTTCTAGGTTCTACTATATCACATGACCTAAAATGGACACCTAACATCAAAAAAGCACAACAAAAAATGTTCTTTCTGCGCCAACTCAGAAAAGCTCAAAGTGCCCAGGGAGCTGCTGATCCAGTTCTACAGAGGAATTATTGAGTCTATCATCTGTACCTCTATAACTCTCTGGTTTGGTTCTGCAACCCAACAGGACAGACAAAGACTCCAGAGGATAATTAGGACTGCAGAAAAAATTATCACCCACCTGCCTTCAATCGAGGACCTGTATACTTCATGAGACAAAAAGAGGGCTGTGAAAATATTTACAGACCCCTCACATCCTGGACATAAACTGTTTCAACTCCTTCCCTCAAAACAACACTATAGAGCACTGCACACCAGAACAACTAGACACAAGAACAGTTTTTTCCCGAAAGCCATCACTCTGCTAAACAAATAATTCCCTCAACACTGTTCAACTATTTACAAAGTGTACACTACTATTACTGTTAATCTTCTCATCACTCCTTATCACCTATCTCCTCACACTTGTGATTGTAGGACTGTAACTTTGTCCCTTGTATCCTTACGATTTATATTGACTGTTTCCTAAGTATGATTTGATTGTTGATTCTACCCTATGACTATCATTAAGTGTTGTACGTTATGATTCTTGATTTTTAACGAATGTATCTTTTCCTTATGTATACTGAGAGTATTTACACCAAGACAAATTCCTTGTGTGTCCGATCACACTTGGCCAATAAAGTATTCTATTCTATGTTTAGCTTGATACATAAAATAAGAAATTCAGCTACACCAATACATAATATATAGAGTAGATCTGTAATGTGCATAACATTATATCTATGAGCCGTAGTGGCACAGTGGCTAGAATGCAATAAGTGCAAGCTACTTCTGCTAGCTGCTAGTAGTTTGGCAGTTCAATCCTGACTGGTTCGAGGTTGACTCAGCCTTCCATTCTTCTGAGGTTGGTAAAATGAGGACTCAGATTGTTGGAGGCAATAAGCTGACTCTGTAAAACTGCTTAGAGAGGGCTATAAAGCACGGTGAAGTGGTATATAAGTTTAAGTGCTACTGCTATAATCTATAAATAAGCAAACCTACATTGGAGGGCATCCTTTGGTCACTGGTACAGCAAGGGTACCCAGCAAAACTTAAAGAGCTTGGAGACATCTGCTCTTTCGAATTTTAATAGTTTCTCTGGATTCAGAGCATCTCTTTTAGCCTGTGATGTCATTACGTTTCCTTTTGCAAGTTCCCAAGCTAGCTTTAAGTTAGAATCTGAGAAAAATGTTCACTTCCACTGCTTGCCTTTTTCTTAAAAAAAAAAAACAATCAAAATTGCAGTTTGGAGCAGGAATTAAACTCTTGTGGATTCTAAACTCAGAGTCTGAGCAGAACCCCAATTCTGCTGACAGATGCTTGGCAAGAGTAGGAGTCTTCAGTCATTCACAACGAATAAATGAGAAGGAGATCCTCGGTGCGTAATGCCTGCCTTGGTGTGCAGCTGTTCTTCACTGAATATTCTTTATGGGCAATGACATCCATTTCATCAGGGGGCTGCAGCTTTCAAGATGCTCTCCTGGCCAGAATGTCCGATCCACTCAATACCATCCTCACTGCACCTTCCCAGGAGGAAATGGGTTCTTTCTCACTCATTGCATTTGACTTCCAAGCTGGGGTTTGAAGATCTGTTGAAGAATTTGGGGGGAAGCCAAACTATTTTCAGAAAGCTGGAGACAATTTCTTAGAGGAACTTTGTGCATCCCTGACAGACCAAGAGAACCGCACTATCTGCAAGGCGCTCCTTTCAAAACCTGCAGTCATGCAGGGAGTTGGTTCTGAACAAGGCTAGGATGTCTCAGGCAAGGCCAATTTCCAGGAGAAAATGGCAAACGTGAGAGGCTGATGGGATTGGCAAACTGGGCGAGAAATGCAAGCACATTGTGTCAGTTCAGTAGATCACATTTGCTACCAGTATAGAGAATGGAAAGAATTTTCCATGTAACAAACTGGTCAGTTATGAGAAATGCAAATGTTTTAATAATTTCCCATACTGAGAATTCCCCAGTTTTCAGTATTCACCTGATAGTGTGGAAGTAGCATGTTGAGGAACCCAACAGGGTCCTTCCTTTCAGTGGCTCTTGCCCGTGGGGCAGCAAGGGAGCTATGGGGAGACTTGCTGTCTTTGGACGAACCTCAGTTTTCTTATAGAGTCATTTCCTTTGTGAAATAACTTCATCTTCGTATTTCTCCGCCCTTATTGCGTCGGCAGGAAATCGGCCTGCCGCCCTGTTTAGAGTGACCCGCTCTCTACTTGAACCGAGAGCGCGGGATGACCTCCTGCAGGGTAGGGCGGAGGAGTTTTCTCGATTTCTGCATGACAAAATCGCTCAGATTCGGCAGGGGCTCGACTCCAATTGGATGGTCCCGGGGGAGGTGTCCGGGGCAGGTCTTGTGAATGTTATCTGGGGGGAGTTCGACCCTGTGACCGCCGAGGGTGTGGACAGGTTGCTGGGGGGTCTGAATGCCACTACCTGTTTATTGGACCAGTGCCCTTCCTGGCTGGTTTCGGCCGCCAGGGAGACGACACGAGGCTGGCTCCAGGGGATTATCAACGCTTCTTTGAGAGAGGGGTCGCTTCCTCGGCGGTGGTGCGGCCCCTCCTCAAGAGCCAGCTGTTTTAAACAACTATTGTCCAGTCTCCAACCTTCCCTTTCTGGCGAAGGTTGTTGAGAGTGTGGTGGCACGTCAGCTCCCTCACTACCTGGAGGAAACGATTTACCTCGATCCGTTCCAATCGGGCTTCAGGCCTGGGCATAGCACTGAGATGGCATTGGTCGCGTTGGTTGATGATCTCTGGAGGGCTCGTGACAGAGGGTTCTCCTCTGTCCTGGTCCTATTAGACCTCTCGGCGGCTTTCGATACTATCGACCATAGTATCCTGTTGCGACGGTTGGAGGGGTTGGGGATTGGGGGAACCGTCCTTTGATGGTTCTCCTCCTTCCTCTCTGACCGTTCGCAATTTGTGTTGGCGGAAGGGGAGAGGTTCACTTCTAGGCCCCTGGTCTGTGGGGTGCCTCAGGGGTCGGTCCTCTCCCCTCTCTTGTTCAACATTTATATGAAGCCGCTGGGTGAGATCATCCGTGGTCTTGGGATGAGGTGTCATCTCTATGCAGATGACACCCAGCTGTACACCTCCACCCCGGACCACCCCAACGATGCTGTGGGGGCTATGTCTAGGTGCCTGGAGGCCGTGCGGGATTGGATGGGCGGGAACAGACTTCGGCTCAACCCATCCAAGACCGAGTGGCTGTGGTTCCCGGCGCCCCGATATAGCCAGCTGACACCTTTGCTGGCTATTGGGGGGAAATTTTGCCCCCCACAGAGAGGGCTCGCAACCTGGGAGTCCTCCTGGATGTATGGCTGTCGCTTGAACATCATGTTGCGGCCGTCTCCAGGGGGGCGTTTCATCAGATCCGTCGGATCTACCGGTTGCGGCCCTTTCTGGATCGGGACGCCCTGTGCACGGTCACTCAGGCCCTTGTCACCTCTCGCCTGGACTATTGTAATGCCCTCTACATGGGGCTCCCTGCGGGGAGCACCCGGAGACTCCAGCTGGTGCAAAATGCAGCCGCGCGGGTGATCATGGGGGCGTCACGTACCGCCCATGTGACACCTCTCCTGCACGAGCTGCATTGGTTGCCGGTGGCTCTCCAGGTTCGCTTTAAGGTTCTAGTTTTGACCTTTAGGGCGATCCATGGCATTGGGCCAGGTTACCTGCAGGACCGCATTCTACCAGTGATCTCCAGCAGGCCGGTGCGTTCACACAGGGAGGGTCTTCTCCGGGTGCCGTCGGCCGCTATGTGTCATCTGGCGGCCCCGAGGAGCAGGGCCTTCTCTGTGTGGGCCCCTGCCCTCTGGAATACTCTGCCGCTGGAACTTCGTACCGGCACGGACCTGAGGGCCTTCAGGCGCGCGTTGAAGACCTGGCTCTTTGAGCAGGCCGGCCTGGGCTGAGATGGTTTTAATTGGTCTCCGTATTATCTTCGATTTTAACCGGGGTTTTAAGGGGGGGGGTTTCTTATTAATTAGCCAGTATCTAATTTAATTCTTTTTTAACTTTTGTACTGTTTTTGGGGTCTAGATTGGCTGTACACCGCCCTGAGTCCCTAGGGAGAAGGGCGGTATAGAAATTTCATTAATAATAATAATAATAATAATCTTGCCACAGATGACATTTTCTTGGGTGTCATGGGGGTCTGAGAGATATCTCAGAATCTCTCAGTAGAGAAAATATTGAGGAAACTATTAGTCAAGCTGTCAAGCTTACCAATGCTTCCCAAAATCTCTTCACTTCAATTCCAAGTATATCTAGTTATGCCAAGTCTTTGATAGCCAGCCATAAGCGGTTTCCTGGAAGAAAGACATCAATGAAAGCTTCTAGAACATTTTATACAAGCCTAAAACTTATACTATAACCAAGATGTAGATACTACTTTCTGACATCAGCTAGTAAGGATCAGCCACAGCTGGTGCACTGAAGGTTATGCAACAAATGTCCACCTCTCCACCACCATGCCTAAAAATCCAGAGTCAACAACATCAACAATAAAAAAATCACAAAGCCTTCAGAGCAGTGGTGGAATTCAAAAATTTTACTACCAGTTCTGTGGGCGTGGTTTAGTGGGTGTGGCGTGGCATGGCATGGCGTGGTGGGTGTGGCTTGGTGGGCATAGCAGGGGAAGGTTACTGCAAAATTCCCATTCCCTCTCCACCCCACTAACCTGCTTTCCAGCTCCATTCTCCTGTGCATGGCAACCAAAGGAGACCCAGCTGATCAGCTGGGACTCAGGAGGAAGAGAATAGATGGTGGCAGGGCCAGTCAGAGGTGGCATTGGCCGGTTCTCTGAACTACTCAAAATTTCCTCTATCGGTTTTCCAGAACTGGTCAGAACCTGCTGAATGCCACCTCTGCTTCAGAGGTACATATTTGTCTTGGCAGGAAGATACAACTCCTCCTTTAATAGACCAACTCTGGATTTTAAGCATGTTGGTTCACCTCAGGCAGCCCATTTTTGAACATTGTAGCATTCTAATGTGATTGTGGGGTGGTGATGGATGTTATGAATGCTGCTTTGAGAAAGCAGGGTATCAGAGACAGAGTGAGGTAGAGAGATGGGAATGAGAGGGGGAGGGAAGGAGGGAGCGGGGAGAGAGAGACATACACACAGACAAAGAGGATAGATAACATTGTGGGACATGTGAGGCCTTTAACTTCTAACAGTGAGACCACCTGGACACAACCCAACAGGAAGGATTCAACCCCCTGATATATAGTGTCTCTAAGGCAGTTCCAAAGCTTATCCTATCTAAGGGCATCAAAATCCACCAAAAATAATAGAGTTAGCATTAGAATCCTCTATTCCTTTTATTTAATTATTTTAATGTGCATGATTTCATAATACTTCAGTTGGTTCCTGGGTTTAAATGTTCATGGCCTCATGATGACAGAATATAAAATCACGTGGAATTATTTATATTTTTACACCAGATATTAGGGAAAAAAGATTGTGGATGTATTGGTTGGATTCATTCATTGAGGTAGAACTGATCTTCTTGTCTTCAAGGTGATGACTTCTCTCTCTAGAAATCTGGGATAACTTATACCCCACTTTTCTGGATGGCATGTTTGAGTTTATTTTGGCTGGAAATTTTATTTATTATCACCCATTGTTAACAATAAGGCCTCTTCCTTCTTCAGAGGTTCTTCCCCTCAATCTCAAAAAATATTTTCTGCCTGCTTTTGTTAAATATCTGTCCAACTAGAAAACAGTCTGCCCTTAAGTGAATGCTAGAGCTTTCATCCTAAGCTAACAGAAGTTATAATATGTGATATGATTAGAGCCCGAACTCTAATTTGCTGAAGCTATGAGACCAAAAAGGAAACATATTGGCTTGCTCTGAGACAAATCTCTGTAGAGAACGGTCTCTGAATTTGGAGGTAAGTCCAAGTAGAGTAAGTATCTTAACTCACAGCTGGTGGGAGTAAGGCATGAGAAGAAAAAGAGGCCATATTTTTATTTGATTTGTACTTCTGTCTAAGCACAGTAAAAGTAAGACCATAAAACCTACAATCCACTAGAAACTAATATAGATGATATTACAGAATAAGCATCAGTTGGAGACTATCTAGTCCCACCAGTGTCATAGTTTAAGTCAGCTATCATTGATGTTGCTGAAAAGAACATTTCTTTCTATTTCTTAAAGATCCTGAAAAGAGAAAGGTTCTCAGGCCAAAATTAGAGTCATGATGGACTTGGCAGGAGAATCAGGAAGACTGATCATGGGGGAAAGAACAGTGCTGTGACTCTGTTGCCCCTGAGCAGCACCTGGCCTAAAAAGGTTTCCTGGGATAACTTCTCAGATGCTGTGGTAGTGGTTGTTCTAATAATGAAATGTGTTTTAAGCCTCAAACATCAGCTCCAGAATAGAATAGAATAGAATAGAATAGAATAGAATAGAATAGAATAGAATAGAACAGAACAGAACAGAACAGAACAGAACAGAATAGAATTCTTTATTGGCCAAACATGATTGGACACACAAGGAATTTGTCTTTCATGCAAATGCTCTCAGTGTACATAAAAGAAAAGATACATTTCTCAAGAATCATAAGGTGCAACTCTTAATCATAGTCATAGGGTACAATAAGCAATCAAATCATAAACAGCACAAGGGTAATCTTGACTTTAATAATGGGGGCTAAGGAACCTGGGTAGCAATGATTTCCTAATTTTAACTTGGAGTTCACACATGCCCTCACTCTGAGTGAACTCTTTGATTATAAAAGAGACAAAATCCAGAGAAGACAACTTCTAGGTAAGAAAAGACTGTTGACTTGCTATATTGGTTTACCATCTAAAAGCTATCTATGTTGTGATGTCATTTCCTAAAAATCATGAGCTTTTTTTTACTTTTAATAATAATCAAATTATTATGACAATAGGAATCAAGCCTTCTTAACAATCTACACAACCCAACTTACTAATATGATAGTAAAATCCTACCATCGGTATATAGCAGTCTTGCAATGTGCATTTATTTGTTTGTTTGTTTAATGTATGGCATATCATACATGGACTAGCAATATATATTAACATTTCACTTAGATTAGTAAAACATAATACAATGTAAATATTAAAAAGATCTGTGTTCAAATACCAATGTCTAGGCTATCTAGCCACTGAAGCATAACATTACTTATATTAAAAAAAAATCAGATACTGTACCAGATACGCCCTCAGCTTTTAGATGGTCATTTGATGTGGGACCTTGCAGTCACACTGAGGGGAGATGCTACACCCCATTTATACAGAGTCCTGGCAGATGCCATATAAGGTGCAAATCCTATTCAGGATTATCCATTGCTAACATGGCAGTTTAAAGCCTGGCATCTTTTTTGTGGAGTCATTTTATGTCTTCATAAAATGTTGCAGCCAGTTGCAATGTGTGTTGAGTACCTTAGCCAAGGAATACTAAAATAAGTCAGTATATACTCCACTGATTATAGAAAATCTTTGATTGTGTTGATCATGTCAAGATTTGGAAAGTTCTTAGAAAAATGGGAATCCCAGAACATCTCATTGTCCATCATGAAAAACTTATACACAAGCCAGGAAATCACAGTACCAAGACACCATGGTGAAAAAGACTAGCTCCAGGTTGGCAAAGGAGGGCAACAAGGTTGCGTGCCTCCCCCATTATTTATTTATACACACAGAATACATATTTTATGTGAAACTGGAATGGAAAGAAGATGAGCGTGGTTTCAAAACTGAAGGAAGAAGGATCAATCACTTGCACTATGCTGATGACACCATCCTGATAGCCAAAAATGAAAGCATTTGCAAGGTCTAACAATCAAGTCACATAGTGATAAAAGGAACTAAAATATAAAGAAGACCAAAGTAATGACAAAATGCAGAACTGCCAGCCTGAGAATCAACAGTAAAAATATCAAAGTAGAGAGTAACTTCTGCCGTTTAGGATCAGCCATCAACAGTCAAGGAACAAGCAGTCAAGAAATAGGTTGCAGACCAGCAGATAATAGAGCAGCCTCGGAAAAATATCCAAACACCATAATGTGCCTATACCTAAAAAGATCAGAATTGTGCATGATATTTCTTGTAACATTCTATGGAAGTAAACGCTGGAATTTTAAGAAGTGGGATAGGAAGATTATTGAGGACTTTGGTGTTGGAGAGGACTCCTGAGAATACAATGAACAAGCCAAAGAAACAAAATGTTGGGTCATTGGGGAAAAAATAATCAATCCAGAGTTCTCACTTGAGGCATAAATGACCAGGCTTCCAATTACTCTCCTTCAGATACATGATGTGAAGATCCAGCTCTCTGAAGAAGGTTCTAATACTGAAAAAAGTGGAAGGAAAGAGAAGAAGAGGACCACCAGCAGCAAGGTGGATATACTCCATTGCAATGGGGATGGAGGCACTGCTGGAAAACCTGGAAGGCCAGGCTTGGGAATGATTGTCCCAGAGAAACTCTATTTGTGGTCACAAAGAGCTAACACTGACTTGATGACACATAATCATCCATCAGTCGAACAACTACCCTTGCCCCTTGTAGAGTATAATTCAGAAGTCTCAGCTGGAGTAGATGCTAGGAGGGGCTGCTGAGACCATCAGGGGCTGCTCCCATCCAGTGCAGAATCACATTGGAATGCCTCAGAGTGGGCTGTCCAGATCTCCTTGAATGAATCCAGTTCAGGGGATAATTGTCTCCCTGTCAACTGCTCTTTAGAAGTTATTTTCTAGCATTCGGTCAGAATCCGCTTTCCTGTAATTTAAGACAATAACTTCATTTCCTGAATTCTTGAGAGGCAGGCAGCATTCCATGCCCCCTCCATTGTCTTTGCTCAGGGCCTCCACTATTCTCCCTCTCTACTTTTAAGCTGCCCTTGCTAGTAAGTTCATTCCTTCTAGCACTGCCAGCAGCCTCCGCTCCACTATATTCCTGTGTATGCATGTGTGTGTGTGTTGTGTGTGGGACAACGCTTCCTTAAAACGCTTCATGCACAAAAATCTTCAATATGCCTGTGATACTTGGAATGGATTGCCCTCACACAGGATAATTTCTGTCCTCAAACAACAAAGCTAGTAGCCTCTTTTAGAAAATGTGGATTTGAAGGGAATGCAGCTGAAAAAATCCCTGAATTTGTATGTATCTAATTTGTCTGCATTTTTCTCACTGCGTTGCAATAAACATTTTCTGGTGCTGATATAAGATTGAAGAATAAAGTGCCATTTTCCCCGCTCCAGACTGAGCACTGAATTTGAATACTTGAGATGAGATGTTACTGGATTGGGTCATTTCTGCAACTCTGGGCTGAAATCAGGAGATCTCAAGGAAGAGGTCCAATCGCACAAATCTCTCTGGAGCCTTTGCAAACCTTGGTTGGGGGGGATGTAATTATCTGGTCCTTGCTTCTAGTTACCAATGACAACCTTGAGGACTTGAAGAGCTGAGCAGTGTGGCCTGGAGTAACCTGCCTGGAGGGGGAAGGGAAGAGGGGGGAAAAAAGGGAGGCCATCTCCAATTTCAAACTTCCTGGTATCACTTGGGTAGTTCCCCAAACCAGCAAGTTTGATGAACCTCAGTTGCAACATTGGTCAGTAAAGTTCTGTTTTCTTTGTCCACCAGCACTCGCACTCCGAACAAAAAAACTTTGTGATTGCAGTAGTTGCTTTTAAGTTCTCAGATTCCTCTGCCAGAGGCCTGTTTGGTGAAATGGGATCTTTCCCTAGCTCTCTGCTCTGCAAGAGGAAACTGTGGCAAAGTTACTCAAAACAAGACCCTGCAAGCTATTTTCACAAAAGAAGCTGCTCCATATTTGGGGAGGGGGGGAAGGAGGTGTCCATTCAGAAGTGCAAAGCTGAATTAGCTCTTTAGTCTTCCAGGAGTCTTAAGTGCACACACACATGTGTGGGGGAGAGAGAGAGACAGGGAGGGAGAGAGGGAGGGAGGGAGAGAGAAAGAGAGAGAGAGCATGCACAATTAAATCCTGTTTCGGTAAAAGACCAGAAATTTAACCTTAAGTCCCAATCTTCAGATTCACACCACAAGAGAGAGGAAAAACCAAGAGATTTCCCTTAACTTAGCCATTTAGCATTTCATTATAACATTTGCTTATTTTACTTGTGCAATTTATATAGCTGCCTATCTCTCTGGGTACTAACAGCTGTTCAAAGTAAAAACCATCACCACAGAACATGCATAACCAGCAGCTGAAGGGGCAACTGTTGAAACCAGCCAGGGCCGCAGTGGCATTGGCAGGCCTTGTGAAAAGCTGGCAGGGCTGGGCACTCTTAACCCGGGACAACAATGTCCTGAAGGGCAGGTGCCACATTTCAACGCAAGTACTGCCTTGACCCAGAAGGGATGCTTGACTGAAGTTTTGGATCTGAATTCCAGCAAGACACTTAAGAGAAGAGGTGACGAAAGAGGACAAATAAAACTGAGCTAAAATCAAAACTACAATGAAATAAAACTGTATTTCTTCAACAAGTGCTGAGCCACAGGGATGGCCTCAAGGGAAGGGCCACCCCACTTGGTGGCCAACATCTCCAGGCTGTTTGTCGCTTGCCTTCAGGTCCGGCGCCAACGATTCTCCAAATGATCTGAAGTCAGGAACTAAGGCCGGGGCAGGGTGGCTCCATCATTATTTCATTATTATAGTAATTTAATCAACCATCTTGTAATTAGGGTTACTAAAAGGAAGCCATCTGTCCACTTTGAGTTGGTATTTGGGACGCAGCCATTTTGCATGAGGTGACTGGCAACCATTCCTAGTTAGCCGTTTTGCAGGGAAAGGGGGGACCTCCTGATCCTGCAAGTTGCAGCCCAGTTTTCTGGGCTGCAACTGGGGAAGGCTTCCATTCGCTCATATCGGGCCTTTGACAAAGATGCATTTTATGGCTTTTGCTAATATAATTCCACACCGTTTCCAGCTTGCTTTATTGATTGCCTAAACCCATTTGGGGAAGCAAATGGAGTCAGAAGGTAGCTATCATCATCAGAAAAATATGCAAACAATGCCTATGTGGGACAAAAAAGAAAAAAAAAAGGAAGGCAAGAAACCAGTGCATGATGGGAGTCCTTTACTTAATGATGAACATAAAATATTACAACCGTGTTCCTCCCTGGAGCACTTGACTTTTTATCCCGCAAGGAGGTTTTAGTGCAAATTTGAAAATGTTGGCAAGTTTGCCAGAGCTTTCATCAGCACTGGAGAACCCAACTGACACCAAGCAGGTTCTTCATAGAACAGAATGGCAGAGCTGGAAGGAAACCTCAGTGATCTTCTAGTCCAACCCTCTGCTCAAGAGAAAAGCCTTATATGACATAAGGGCCTTTGTCTTTGGCAGGGGGTTGGAGTAGAAGACCTAAGTCTCTTCCATCCCTATGATTCTATGAGTTGTACTATGAACAATTCACTCTACCGGTGCATGCTGACTTTTCTCATTTATCAGACTGGAGGCTAAAACATACAACGAACAGTTGCAGGAACTGGGCTTGGCTAGTCTAGGGAAGAGAAGGACCAGGGGAGACATGATAGCAGCCTTCCAATATTTGAGGGGTTGCCACAAGGAGGAAGGGGTCAAGCTATTTTCTAAAATGCCTGTAGGCCAGACAAGGAATAATAGATGGAAACTGAACAAGGAGAGATTTAACCCAGAAATAAGGAAAAACTTTCTGACAGTGAGCACAATCAACCAATGGAACAGCTTGCCCTTGGAAGTTGTGGGAGCGCCATTTCTTGAGACGTTCAAGAAGAGATTGGACTTTCATTTGTCAGAAATGGTGTAGGGTCTCCCGCTTGGGTGGGGGTTTGGACTAGATCAGGGGTCGCCAACCTTTTGGACCTCAGGGACCACCAAAATCATAATTTTAAATCCCAGGGACCACTAACCGGTTCTGTGGGCATGACCTAATTTATGGGTGTGCCTTGGTGGTCATGTGACTGGCTGGGCATGGCTTGTATGTAAATATTATAAATATTTATATAAATATTGATTTTTTTTTATAAAAAAAGAACTTTTATCCAAAATCAGGCAAAGCAGGCAGGCAGATTGAGTTGCTCACAGAATCATTCAGTGATCTATCTATCTGCCATCAGCTATCTCAATCTCTCCAATTTGCTTGCCGTGAATCTGCACTGAATAATAGAACCTTCAGTCCTAAGGGAGGCTTGGCTGTGCTTAAAAGCAGAACCGAAGATCTAAAGACTAGCTAGAAAGCAAGAAATCTAACCATTTCCTGTTTCCTAGCTAATCTAAATCTCCCGGCACAACAGAACACCTGATGGTCAGAAAAATAGCAATTTAGCAGACAAGTTTGCCAGGTAAGGAGTGAGTGGGCGGGGGAGGGTTCCTGCAGGCCATGTGGGCAGCACAGTCTTGTGTTTCTTTACAACCTGGATTAATTACTTTGGGGTGTGGGGGTGCTCTGGGGGTGAGATTTCTTTGTGGCCCACCAAAATTTTCTCATGGCCCACCAATGGCCCACCAGTTGGCGACCACTGGACTAGATGACCTACAAGGTCCCTTCCAACTCTGATTATCTATTAATCTATTAATCAGCTGGAAGACTCAAATACAGGAATACCCTACTGGCACTTGCCCAACATCTGCCCAACAAGTTTAACACCAATTCCTTATGGAAAGCCAAATGAGTACTAAATACCCAGACATAAGTAGATATATAAATGACCCCACAAAAAACATGCCAGGCTTTGAACTACCTCATCAGCAATGGACAATCATGAATAGGATTCACATCTCATATGGCATCTGCCAGGGCTCTGTATAAATGGGCCATAGCATCTTCCCCTTAGTGTGACTGTGGGGTCCCATGTCAAACTGTAAATCACATCATGACTGGCTGTAAGGTGAGGCCATATCCAGTATCTGATTTTTTTTTTCATATAAACAATGCTATGCTTCAGATGGTCTAGACCAGTGGTAGTCAACCTGGTCCCTACCGCCCACTAGTGGGAGTTCCAGCTTTCATGGTGGGCTGTAGGGGTTTTGTCCCCTACTTTATAAATCACCATTACTGTGGAACCGGTGGGCGGTTAGAGAAAATTTCACTACTAACAGAGATACAAAAGTGGGCGGTAGGTATAAAAAGATGGACTACATAGATTTTTTTAACATTTATATTTTTTGTGTTTTACTAATCTATATGAAATATCAATATATATTGCTATGTATGATATGCCATACACTAAGTCAGGGATGAGAAACTATGCTCTTTTAGCTGGCTTAGGAATTCTGGGAGTTGAAGTCCACAAGTCACAAAGGGGCCATAGTTCTCCACCTCTGAGTTAAACAAATATGAGTTGAATTGGCTAATAATTTGCATCTACATTCAATTCAGATACAGATTAACAGAGTTGGAAGGGACCTTGTAGGTCGTCTAGTCCAACTCCCTGCCCAAGCAGGAGACCCTACACCATTTATGACAGATGGCAGTCCAGTTTCTTCTTGAAAGCTTCCAGTGATGAATCTTCCACAACTTCCGAAGGTAACTTCTATTCCATTGATTGATTGATCTCACTGTCAGAAAATTCTCCTTATTTCCAGGTTGAATCTCCCCTTGAACATTTTCCATCCATTATTCCTTGTCTGGTCTTCTGGTGTTTTGGAAATTAAGTTGACCCTTTCCTCTTTTGGCAGCCTCTTAAATATTAGAAGATTGCTCTCATGTCTCCCCTGGTCCTTCTCTTCACTAGACTAGCCATGCCCAGTTCCTGCAATTCTTTGTATGTTTTAGCCTCCAGTCCCATAATCATCCTGGTTGCTTTTCTTTGCACTTTTTCTAGAGTCTCAACATCCTTTTTTATAGTGTGGTTTCTTGTTACTTTCAGTTCTTTCAGTTCTATCTGTTTGTTTGGACACATTTGGCATGCTCTGGATCCCTTAACTTGAACAATGACATCTAATGGGATTTCGGAAATAGCCCTCCCTCTTGCTGCAAATCCACTCTGGGACAGCAACCCTTCAGGGATTTCTATGGCTCCTACCTGCCTGCATTTAAGAAGTTGTTAAAATACGTTTTGCAGACAGATTAGGGCGAATGGTAAACATTTCATAGGATTTTCTCTGTTAAATTTGGATGATTGGTTTTCTGGGTGTCTTTTGCTATCCCCTCCTGTTTTGTGCAAGTTTTCTTCTTTATTTTTATTCTTATATGCTGCCCAGAGCCATCACGGACGTTTTGATCTCATAAATCTGCTAGACGATCAGCTCCATTAAGCAACTTATTTCCTGAGCTGTTGCATTCGAATGGGCCACCATCATAAGTCTGATGCCTAGGTAGCTAAGAGCTGGTACATGCATTTGCTTTCTCCCCTCCTCTCCCGTGTCTTCTTATGTCTTTGTCAAACTTATGGATGCTGCTTTGGCTTAATTTTTTTCAAGAGCAGAGTAAAAATGCATAGCAACATTTGAATATAACGATGGTCAACACCCTACCCTGGTTACTGCTAGCTGAATGAACTTGATGGGAATAAGCAGATGGAAGATTCCCACATGACCAGGAAATGCAGTTTAGGACAAGATTATTCCTGATTGGTCATTTGTCAGGATTTCAGAAGTTACTCCAATTAAATCATGAGCCTTGAGCCACACTCCCAAAACTTCAAAGGATTTATTAGACGTTAACATGCTGGCATTAGCCTGGGCGTAGCCAACTCTGAGATACATAATTCACTGTCATCTTTGATCCTGCTTTCTCCCCCACACACACGCACACACCTCTGGGTGTATCATCCAACAATACACGTCCATAGCCAAGAGTCATCAATCATGCTCTCCAATTAGATTTTTGCATAGCAGAAGCTTCAGTCATCTAATCAGTCTCTGAAGAAAATATGAATGGAATGTACTTTCGATTCCACACTGCTGCCTGCTCTTTGAAACTTCCCCCATCTTTTTATTGAAAATTATAAAACATGTATACAAAATGTTTTATGAGTTGACATTTACTTATATTGGTCTGATTCAATTTTAATACTGATCTTAAGTGGGCTTAAAATGTAGCTGTCAGGTTCAGAAGGCTCTGATTCTCTCCCAGGATAAATATTAGTGTTCCCTGTGATTCCAAACCCTGTATAGATGTAGACTTAGTGACTGGTTTTGATTTTCTCAAATGGATCAGTTATTTATAAGAAACTTCAGGTGCTTTGAAGGAGTAGGAAAAAGTCAAGGGCTCAGCTGATCTTTCCTCCATCCTTTCCATCAATATAAAGAGGACCATCAAAAGAAAGACTGGTAGCTCAGTAAAGAGTTCAGTGAGGGAGATGTGATTCTGAGACCACAATGATGCTTGGCATGAAATGGGCAAATCTATGCAGGGGAAGAGAAAATCCAGAAAAGGGACAAGGATTATGTGGGACACTATGGCTGAAATGGGCCTATTAAGCCATCAAATGATTTACAGCTCATGGCTTCCTTTGTCATACTTGAATGCCGAGAGTAGAGGTGAACTTGAGCTCTTTACCCCCAAAAACAAATATGAGTACATTGGCATAAATGATTGGCAGTTCTAATGTTTTGAATATAGAACTGAAGGATGTAATTTAATTGAGAAGGACAAGGAAATTTAACAGAGTTGGAAGGGCCCTTGGAGATCTCCTAGTCCAACCCCCTGCTCAAGTAGGAGACCCTATACTATTCCAGACAAATGGCGTCCAAATTCTTCTTAAAAAAACCCATTGATGGAGCACCCACAACTCCAGGAGTAAGCTATTCCATGGATTAGTTGCTCTCACTGTCAGGAAATTTCTCCTTAGTTCTAGGTTGGAGGATTCAGCTTCCATCTGTTACTCCTTGTCCCATCTTCAGGTTTTTTGGAGAATAGATTGATCCCCTCCTCTCTGTGACAGCCTCTTAGATATTGGAAGATTCTTTCTCTTCATTAGACTAGATATTCCATTTCTGTAACTGTTCATCATAAGTTTTCTCCTCCAGTCCTCTAATCATATTAGTTGTTCTTCTTTGCAGTCTTTCTAGAGTTTCAACATCTTTTTTTTGGATCACAATGACCAAAATTGGTTGCAGTAGTCTGTGTAGTCTTACCAGTGCAGTATAAAGTGGTATTAACACTTCACATGATCTTGATGTTATCCTTCTGTTGATGCAGCCTATGATTGCATTAGCTTTTTTGGCAGCTGCAGCACACTGCTGGCTCATATTTCGGTGGTTGTCCACTAGGACTCCTTAGATCAAGGGTCTTCAAACATGGCAAGTTTAAGACTTGTGGACTTCAACTCCCAGAACTCCTGAGCTAACATGACTGGAGGAGGAATTCTGGGAGTTGAAGTCCATAAGTCTTAAAGCTGTCAGGTTTGAAGACTCCTGCCTTAGATGTTTGACTTACATCCCATCATTCCTCTAAGTAGCCTGTTCCAACTTTTCCGCACAACAATCCTATGGGGAGAGGGAAAGATGTCTGCCAGACCATGGGAGTCCTACCTACATAAGCCTCTCCATAGTGCTTAGTTCCTAGTCTCCTAATTTTTGCTCTTTTGTGAATCAATTCCATTTTCTCAAATTCTTTCTTGAAGCAAGTTCCTCAGGCTTGGATGCAGTCCTGGAGTTGGGATTTGTTGAAATCAAAATTATCTGGTGGAACACATAATCGATTGTTTGAAAACACTAAGTTAAAATATGAGTGGAGGAGTCAAAATGCTTTTTAAAAATTTTTGCTGACTTTGCAGAGCATAAAGTACAATGATTCTTTTCATTTTTATTTTGAACTATGCAGATGAGGCTTTTTCTGGTTGTTGGTCTTCGTATCCTTCATTGACCTCAACTCCTTCTGAGCTTTAGCTTGTCGGATGCCTGCTCAACAGTTCCGAGCTATTTCCTGTTTGCAATCTTTCTGCCTCTTTGTTGTGTCTTTTTGAGTTAAGCTACATTTAGCGTTCATTTCACTTAACATCAAGAGCTCAAACTTTTTACAACCACTTTTGCCTCCTGCATCTTGATCCAACTTCTCCATTGGTTAATATCAAGTCAAGGAGAGCTAATCCCCTGGTTGTTGTTTCCAACTTCTGAAAGGTTTTAACAAAGAAAGTAAGACACACCCCGGAAGCCCCATACGTCACAATGCTTGTCTTCCAACAGATATCTGATCATTGAAGTCCACCTCAGTGTTTATTTAGGTCTCTGAAGAATCTACAGTTTGCTTTTGAAAAGCCTAATCCAATGTTTCTCCATAGTGAGATACACAATAGTGAGATACACAATATTCCTCACAAACAACAATAGTGCTTTTATTCATCCTCCATTTATTTCAACCCAGATGGTCTCTATGATGGTCTCCTCATTTTTATTCATTTGGTTCTGGAGTAAATATGGTTATTTGTAACAAGCATTCTAGCCTTGAGGTGAGAAGACTGAATAAGATACCAGAGCACTCCTCTGATACCTGAAAAACTGTTACAGGGAAGAAAGATAAGAACTCTTCTCTATTATTTCAGAGTGCAGGATGTGGAATAATGGATTTATGTTACAGAAAGACAGATTGTAGTTGACTATTATTTTTTAAAAAGTCCTTGAGCAGTTCATCAGTGGAAGATATAAGTCAGAAAAGCTTTCACTCTCTCACTGGACATGTTTGAGAAGACCAGACAGCCCTTTGTTGGAGACCATATAACTGTCTTGTTTTCAAGCTGCTCACTGATTGATTTCTTCATGTTTGTTCTAGAAATCCCCCAATAATTGATTTAAGACTGATGGATCTGTAGTTTCCTGGATCCTCTTTTCAACAAGAGGGACAACATTTTTTCTTCCAGATATTTAGTACTTCATCCATTTTCCAGAACTTCTCATGCATAAAGCTTCTGTCAGTCTATCAAGTAGTTCCTTCAGCCGGAGAATAATATTTACTCAAAGTAAACAAAAATCCCCTCTTTCCATCAATCTCAAGCTTCAGTTCTCCCCCTGGAAGCAGGGAATTGCAAAGTTGAAACAGGCCATTCAAGTTTTCAAAAAGGCCTGTGGAAAATGATCTGGGCTGTGCAGGTCACACAATTTGCTTTGCTGAAGCAAAGAGGCCACCCAAGTCACATCAGGGAATTAATTCTGGTGGCTTCAAGTGCTATGGAAGACAGTTCCTCTCATCGTACTTCCCAACACCGGCTGAAATGTTCCAGATTGGGCAGCTTCAGGATTACCAAGCATGCATAAAGCCATCCACACAGAGAACCTGTTGCTCAGGGCCACTATCCACAACCAGACCATACCTGAGAGCTGGGAATTGGCCTCCAGAGATAGCCATTCCATGGGTTACCTGCTCTTACTGAGAAATAATATTTCCTTAAATACAACTAAAGTACACCTTTTTTTAATATAAGGCCATCCTTTCTTGTTTTCTGGAAAAATCAAAAAATTCTGTGCCACGTTTTACATGATGGCCCTTTAGATACCTGACAAGAGTTATTAGGTCTCCCCAAAGTCTTCCTGGAGCTAAACTGAAAACGTTGCTGAGGTCAAATTACACCACCTCCACCCCTTCCAACGGTCAAGCAAGCTGGTCAAACAAGAGATCATATTTATTTGGCATGATTTGCTCATGATAAACTACTGCTGATTCCTGCCAAGCAATGAATTTTTGGGAAACTGGCTGATAATTTCTTTTAGTCCTGGTTTTCCCCAGTATTGAAGTAAAGAAGCCCGCAATTGTGTGTCTCCCTCACTTTCTGAAGACAAAACCAACTTTTGCCTCTTCCCAGTCCTCTGGCACAGGGCCTGCCTGCTCTGGTTTCTTGGAGAGGGGTCCAAGGAGATATCAACAAGTTCCTTCAAGATGTGTGGCTTGTGTTTTATAGCTTTGGCAATTAGAAAGGGTAGAATACGGAGAGAAGGAAGCACTGTAAGAGGATAAAATATAGTTAGTTTTAGCATTGCCATAAAGAAAATCATAAACCATTTATTTATCTATCTTTTTTCCTGCTTCCTTCCTTCTCTGTTTTTTCTTTTATTTTCTACTTATTCACTTATCACTTTTTTACTTTCCTTTTTTTCTTCAGATCTATTGTTTTTACTCTGCAAAAAATCTTTTCAGTAAAAGCAGTTTTTTTAAAAAAAGGCTCTGGAACGTGTCACAGAGACTTTAACTTTTTCATGGCACACAAACATTCTTGTCCATTTGCTTTTCTTTTCTCAGCTTGTTTGCTCTGGTTGATTGGAAAGGTTTCCTCCTTGGAGAGAAGATCAAAAGAGAGATGGGACTCCCCATCACCTGTAACCCCCGACCATTCCTCCGAAGCCCAAGGTTGCAAAAGTGGGCTTCCCCAAGCGCTCCCTCACAACCTCCTTCTTTCATCCTCCTGTTGGAAGAGGGGAGGGGTAAAAGGGGGGGGGGGAGATGGGGAAAGCTTGTTGAGGGCAAGATGCTGACTCTGTAACCACTTAGAGAGGGCTGTAAAGCACTGTAAAGCGCTATATAAGTCTAAGTGCTATTGCAGTTGCAATTAGGTTCCCCAATACTGTAATGGTGGCTCCGACCCTCATGGCTTCTATCCCCAAATTTGAATAAAAAATGACATTTCTCACTTCGCTTTGAAGTGACTGGGAGGACACAGGAAAAGGCTCATTTGATGGGATGACAGGCAATTGTGGGCCACTCATGGGTATTTGTGTCATGTGAGCACAGCCATTGTGTCTAACAGGAATCTGACTTCTGTCCTGGCTGGCCCTCTTTTAAGTTTTCCTGACTTTCAAATATGACTTATCTGTTTTTCTTGGCATCTAAATAAGGAAACCAGAAATCACCATTGACAGCTCATTTGGAATGTGCTTTCCTTTTTGAGCTGTGCTCCTGGGCTGCCCAGAGCGCTTTGTTCCTCCGGCCAAGGCAGAGATATTTATGGCCTTAAAACAATACCTCCAACTGGCCTACGGACGGCAAGGTCAGGCTCTATTACTCTGGCTGACAAGCCCATCTTCCCTCCCCCACCCCCATCATTCGGGAATACGACCTTGGAGAAGGAAAGGCCCCTTGATTTTTGGAACAATAATAGCAGTTCTGGGTTGTAGGACATATTATATATATATATATATATATATATATATATATATATATATATATATATATATATATATATATATATATATATATATATATATATATATATACTTTGTATTACAACACCCTGTTAAGCCCCAATTAATGGGAAAGCATACTGCTTTCTTTTCTGTCTTTCGGCTCATCACCAGAGACCATACTGACAGAAAGCTATTTGTTTCGTGCCTTTGTTTACATGTGTGTAAGGTTTTTTAAGCTGATAATTTTAAATAATAAATACTAGTCTCCCTTATTTATTATTTAAAATTATCAGCTTAAAAAACCTTACACATATATATATATATATATATATAAATAATACCTTCAAAGCAGCAGAGCTAAAAGAAATAGAATCCCTTTAAAATTGGTTCATCTGATTTTGAAATTAAAACTTTCATTACCTGAGCACCCAACACATATATATACCTGCCCTTTGTGTCCCAATCAGGGTATACTTGAGGTCCTCATGGCTGTGTGACAGAACACAATTACTTCTTTCTGGCAAGTTCTGTTTTAATTTGTACATATTTTAACATTATAGTTTAAATTTTATGTCTTATAGTATGCCTTATTTTAATTGTGATGCTTCTGGTGTAAGTAAACAAACAAACCTAAGTACTAGGTACATGTGGATTTATGCATAATGTATGTATGTATGCATGCATGTATGTATTATTTTTATTATTATTATTTATTGAATTTCTATACCGCCCCCTCTCCCAAAAAAGGGACTCGGGGCGGTGCACAGCCAACTAAAAACAGCCAATATATACAATTAAAAACAGATTAAACAATTACATCAAGGCCGAAATACAATTTAAAATATAAAACTAATACAAATTTAAAATTTAGAAATTTTTTAAAATTTAAAAACCTAGTTATTAAAACCCCAAAAAACCATTACTGGGCCAGGCCGGCCTGTTGAAAAAACAGGGTCTTTACTGCACGCCGGAAGGTCTGAATGTCGGTAATCGCCTGTATCTCTGGGGGCAAATCGTTCCACAGATAGGGGGCCCCCACAGAGAAGGCCCGCACCCTTGGGGTCACCAACCGGCAACGACCAGGCGGCGGAACCCCGAGGAGGCCAACCCTGTGGGAGCGCACTGGGCAGCAGGAGGCTGTTGATGGCAGCAGGCGGTCCCGTAAGTACCCAGGTCCCAAGCCATGGAGTGCTTTAAAAACGATCAATACCACCTTTAATCGGATCCGGAAGACCACAGGAAGCCAATGCAGCCTGCGGAGAAGCGGTGTTACATAGGAGCTCCGAGGGGCTCCCAAGATCACCTGCGTGGCCGCATTCTGGACCAACTGCAGCCTCCAGACACTCTTCAAGGGGAGCCCCATGTAGAGAGCGTTGCAATAGTCCAAGCGGGAGATGACGAGGGCAGAGGTGACTGTGCGAAGTGCATCCAGATCCAGAAAGGGCTGCAAATGGTAAATCAGACAAATCTGACAAAAGGCCCCCCTGGCGACGGCTGTAATGTGATCTTCTAAAGACAGCTGTACATCCAGGAGGACACCTAGATTGCGAGACCTTTCCATGGGGGTCAAAATTTCTCCCCCCACGGCCAGCGAAGGAACAAACTGGCTGTATCTGGGCGCAGGAAACCGCAGCCACTCGGTTTTGGTCAGGTTGAGACGAAGCCTGTTACGACCCATCCAACTCCGCACGGCCTCCAGGCACCGGGTCATCATTTCAACAGCTTCGTTGGGGTGGCCCGGGGTAGAGATGTACAGCTGAGTATCATCAGCGTACTGATGGAACTCTACCCCAAAGCCACGGATGTTCTTACCCAGTGGCTTCACATAAATGTTGAACAGCAGGGGCGAGAGCACCGACCCCTGAGGCACCTCACATAGTAGGCGCCTCGGGGTTGACCTCTGCCCCCCTGTCAACACAAATTGCGAACAGTCAGAGAGGAAGGAGGAAAACCACCGTAAAACGGTGCCTCCCACCCCCAACCCTCCCAACCGCCGCAATAAGATACTGTGGTCGACAGTATCAAAAGCCGCTGAGAGATCTAACAGGACCAAGAAAGAGGAACAACCCTGTCCCGGGCCCTCCAGAGATCATCTATCAATGCGACCAACGCCGTCTCCGTGCTGTGCCCGGGCCTGAAACCCGATTGGAGGGGGTCTAGATATACCGCTTCATCCAGGTACTGAGGGAGCTGATGTGCTACCACACTCTCAACAACCTTCGCGACAAAGCGAAGGTTGGAGACCGGACGATAATTCGACAATAATGCTGGATCCAGGGACGGTTTCTTGAGGAGGGGCCGCACCACCGCCTCTTTCAAGGCGGCGGGTAAAAGCCCCTCTCTCAAGGAAGCATTTATAATTCCCTGGAACCAGCCTCGTGTCACCTCCTGAGTGGCCAAGACCAGCCAGGAAGGGCACGGGTCCAATAAACAAGTGGTGGCATTGAGCCCCCCCAGTATCCTGTCCACGTCCTCCAGAGTAACAGGATCGAACTCATCCCAAATGACCTCCCCGAAATCCACCTCCACCCCCCCCGCCCGGAGATGCCCAGAGTCCAGCTCATCCCGGATCTGAGTGATTTTGTCCTGCAGGAACCTAGAAAAATCCTCAGCCGATCCCTGTAAGGGATCCTCCTGTGCCCCCACCTCCAAAAGGGAGCGGGTCACCCTAAACAGGGCGGCTGGGTGGTTTTCCGTGGACGCAAAAAGGGTGGAGAGGTAGGACTGCCTCGCCGTCCTTATCGCCACTAAATACGCCTTAATATAGGATCGTAATAGTGTTCGGTCAGATCCAAGAGCGGCTGGCCCTCCAACTACTCTCTAGGCGTCTTTTCCGGCTGCTTCATTCCCTTAGCTCCTCGAAAACCAAGGAGCCACTTGGGATCGGCACCGGGTCAGAGGCCACAAGGGCATGACCCGGTCAAGGGCCCCAGCCGCCACCCTATCCCAGGTGGCCACCAAGCCCTCGACCGAGTCATGTGTGTGAGTCTCGGGAAACGGCCCAAGCTCCATCAGGAACCTATCTGGGTCCATCAGGCGCCTGGGGCGGTACCATTTTATCGGCCCCGCCTCCCTGCGGCAGGGGGGTGCAGTATGGAAGTCGAGTCTAAGGAGCGAATGATCAGTCCGTGACAGGGGTTCCACAACTACATCCCCTATACCAAGATCATTCTGCTACTGATCAGAGACAAAAACCAAATCCAGGGTGTGACCCCCCAAGTGAGTAGGGTCCCGAATTAATTGGGTCAGGCCCATGGCTGTCATGGAAGCCATGAACTCCTGAGCAATCCCTGAGGCCCCACCGGCAGACGGCAGGTTGAAATCCCCCATGACCATAAGCCTGGGGGTCTCAACTGCCAAGCCGGCTATGACCTCAAGGAGCTCAGGCAGGGCCGATGTCACATAGCAGGGAGCCAGGTATGCGACCAACAAGCCCACCTGTACCCTGGGACCGAACTTCACGAGAAGAGACTCACATCCGGTCGTCTGAGAAACAGTGGATTCCCTAGGACACAGATCTTCATTAATAACCACTGCAACCCCCCCACCCCTCCCCTGAGCCCTCGGTCGATGAAAGACCCGAAACCCGGTTGGGCACATCTCCATCTGGTTTCGGTAATACCCGCCAGGTCTGCTCCCCCCTCACAGATTAAATCGTAAATGAGGGGGGCCTTGTTAATGACGGACGTAAGTATGTATTCCATCATGTTTATGTAGTATATATTGGAGGTGGTGACCCTTTGAGAGCTATATGCAACAAAATTTCATTTTAATGTTTGCCGATTAATGTTTATTCAAAGTGACAATAAAGTTATTCTATTCTATTATTTCCTTATTCTATTCTATTCTATTCTATTCTATTCTATTCTATTCTATTCTATTCTATTCTATTCTATTCTATTCTATTCTATTCTATTCTATTCTATTCTGGAAAAGTCAAATTGGGTTCCTTATAGATATTTTGAACTATCAACATTATTTGCAAAGCAAACATTCTTCCTCTGTCCAGAGTTTACTTCATAATAATAGAACTTCTGGCTTCAAAAAGGGCACTCGCTGTGAGTGTTAATGAAGAGACCAAACTTTTGATTGAGTTTATTATCCTTCCTTCCATTTCCCTTCCAGGCACTTCAAGTTTCTGCCCACCATAGCACATTGAGAAGGCATAGCTGAGACTTATGGCTGCCATCTCTGCCTCATTCATGTGGAAGTATCTCAGTCTACTTTTTTTCCTTTTCTTTAATTCCTCCCAAATCCTTGAACTTCATAAAAAAGCCACATTTCTCTCTCCCTCCACCCTCCTCTCTTTTGCATTTCTGTTGGTTGTTTGACACCATCCAAAAGTTTCCAGAGAAAAGGAAGATTTGTGAAGATGCAGAGACAGATCATGGTATGCTCTTTTCAATGATCCAAGGTAGGATTTGCCCCTAGGTAGTCTATTATTTGAGCTATTTGAAAGTGAAACTGTACAAGAAAGAAAGAAAGAAAGAAAGAAAGAAAGAAAGAAAGAAAGGAAGGAAGGAAGAAGAAGGAAGGAAGAAGAAAGAAAGAAAGGAAGGAAGGAAGGAAGGAAGGAAGGAAGGAAGGAAGGAAGGAAGAAGAAGAAAGAAAGAAAGAAAGAAAGAAAGAAAGAAAGAAAGAAAGAAAGAAAGAAAGAAAGAAAGAAAGAAAGAGAAAGAAAAGAAAATGCTGAGAAGTAAAAGAAAGTTCGAACACAATTTGAGGCTTGGCTGACATGATTTTATGGTACAATGAAGTTAAAGTTAATGCAGATTACAAAAATGTGACAAGTGCCATATAAAGGATATAGAACACATATAGACCTAGTTTTCAAGATGGAGTCAAGAGAACCACTGACTGTGGAGGGATTTAGTTTGCAATGATTTTCATATCCAGAATTAAGAGAAAGACTTAATATAGAGAAAAAGATAATGGGATTGAACTACATAGGATGGAATTTGAAAATGAATTGTGTCCAAATGATGAAAGTGTGATTGCAAAAATATATAAATTTTAGTTGAGATTTGAAAGAGTAGAAGAACAAGCTAAAGATTGCATGATGAGATTAGCTAAGAATTTGGGTTACAATATATAAATAGATTATTAGGTAAAAATGTGAATAAAGGGAATGAAATTTACATTGTTATAATTTGAGAGGTTTTTTTTTTTAAAGGATGCACTCTTGGGTTATGACCCTAGAGAAAACATATTCCTGATCAGTGATAGAAATGCAGGTAGTCCTCGACTTATTTATTTTATTTATTTTTATTTATTTATTGTACTTATATACCGCCCTATTTCCCTGACAGGACTCAGGGTGGTGCACAGCCAAATTAAAATACAAAGGATAATACAAAATTAAGAACAGTTAAAAAACTAAATATAAAAGGCTGAAATTTATAAGAAGTTTAAAAGCCAAACTAGATAAAAACCAGATTAAAATCCTAAAAACCCGTAAAAACCCCTAGGCCAGACCGGCTTGATGAAATAAATAAGTTTTCAATGTGCGCCGGAAGGTCAGGAGATCAGGGATGATCCTCATCTCCAGAGGTAATTCGTTCCAGAGGGAGGGTGCCCCCAACGAGAAGGCCCGTACCCTCGGGGTCGCCAGCCGTCCAGCCGGCGGCACCCCGAGGAGGCCGACTCTATGGGAGCATACTGGCCGACAGGAGGCTGATAATGGCAGGAGGCGGTCCCGCAAATATCCTGATCCCAAGCCATGGAGCGCTTTAAAGATGGTAACCAAGACCTTGAAGCGCACCCGGTGGACCCCCGGGAGCCAATGCAGCTCATGCAAGAGCGGTGTAACATGGGAGCCCCGAGGAGCCCCCAACACTACCCGCGCGGCCACATTCTACACCACCTGGAGCCTCCGGGTGCACTTCAAGGTAAGCCCCATGTAGAGAGCGTTGGCATAGTCTAGGCGGGAGATCACGAGGGCGGAAATGACCGTATGAAGCACATCCCGATCCAGAAAGGGCCGCAACTGGTAGATCCTACAGACCTGACCAAAAGCCCCCCTGGCGACGGCCGCCACATGCCAGGGTGAAAAAATGGGCATAAATCATGCTTTTTCAGTTCTGTTGTAACTTTGAACGTTCACTAAAAGTAAGTCAAGGGATACCTGTATGCCAAACATACTTTGCACCCTGTGCCTTGAGAGGGAAAGGATGAATTAGCAGAAGAAGGTAATTTGTGTTACCTCCTGCAGTGATTTCCACCACAGGGAGCTGGGCGAGAAGGACCCTGTGGCTTGTTGCTTCCTTTCTGTCAGGATTCTGGCAGTTACCCCCATTTAAATCATGAGTCTTGAGCCAAACTTCCAAAACTTCAAAAGGATTTATTGGGAGTTAAAACGTCCAGCACTGCCTGGGTGTAGCCGACTCTGAGTCCCATCATTCATTGTCACCCTTGACCCTGGTTTTCCTCCCACCCCCTGGTGTATCGTAATTCATATTCTCCAATGGGACACATCCATAGTCCAGAGTCATCAATCATGCTCTCCAGTTAGATATTTGCAGGGAAGAAATTTCAGTCATCTAGTTACTATCTTTGAAAACTATTTACGGAATGCACTTTTGGTTTGTGCTGCACTGTTCCCCCCTCCCTTTCTGTTGGCAGCTCTAAAAAGACCCTAGAAATATTTTATGAGTTGACACTTTCAGTTCTGCTGGATTTTACCTGAGTTACCTCCTAACTGATCAGAGGCTCTCTTCTAATGGGACTGAATCCTGGTTTTTGCCATATTTTACCTCTATTCTGCCACATTCTTCTAGTCTGGCCCATGACTGAAATAAAGTACGTTGGCTCTACTGAGATTTCATGGCATCATCAGGGCCCTTCAGACAAAGGGAATCGCTGAAGGACACAGGGGAGACCCAGAGGAGAGCTGTAATCTCTTTCCCTTGATGTGGCATTTGAAGAAGCTGCCTTTCTGGAGTTTCAGCTGAGAGATGCTTCAGAACTGAACAAAAACAGCTCCAGAACTCACATACAATTACTTGTAGCATTTAAGAGATCCAGCTTTGAGATCAATTATTCTGACACTGAATTGTGCAACTCCATATGTATACAACTGGTATTGGACATAAGCACAAAGTCCAAGGAGGAAGCTTCTGCCATGTGGGAGGTCTAAGATTTTTCCATCATTTTTTTGATTGTTGTGTAACCACAAAATCTGCATTATCTTTCTTCCTCAGCCAGCTTCTGCAGTCACTGTACCCACACACAGTCTTAGTAGGTCCAAATGTGGCTGGAATCTGTCTTGCACAGAGATGTCCTATTGAGATAAATGTAGTATTTCTCTTGCCTTCAAGCCTGGAAAACTTGCCAGAGGCCATCAACTGACATGTTCCAGAAGCCATAGAAACGAGCCTCTCCTCTTCTCCCCTCCCCTGCTCTCCTCCTCTTCTCTCTCCTCACCTCTCCTCTTCTCTCTTTCCTTTCTCATCCCAAAGGTGCTTTTTCAACTGGATTTTCTTTGTTTTTCCTTGAAGACATTTCACTTCTCATCCAAGAAGTCCAGAAGCTTCTTGGATGAGAAGTGAAATGTCTCCAAGGAAAAACAAAGAAAGAAAGTCTTGTTGCCTTTTGAAAAAGCACCTTTGGGACAACCAAGACCTGGATAACTGAGAACCTCCATAGATGTTTCTCCTTTCCTATTTCAGCTTAGGAATCTGGTCTTGAACAGCTGCAGGATTTGGACCAGTTATCTGGTCTGCAGTCATCTCCCCAACACAACATTTATAGACCTGTGTTTATTTCTTTGGGCATAAGCATCTTCCTTTTGATGGCTGGTGTGACGTGCTAAATGAGAAGACCTGGAGAGACCTTCTCTCCATGAGTCCCAGCCATGCGGCACTGAGACGCTTTGTTCCTTTTGGCAAATTTGAAAATGTTTGCTGCAAATATTCTGGACAGCGCAGCCCTTGTTCTGGACAGCAGGGTGGCTGCTTTGTGGAGGAAATAGCAGGATGTGGTGAGGCCAGAAAATGTTCTTTCTTGACAATATGCAAACCAATGATGCACAGAACGAAGTCACTGAGGGCAGAGCAAGCCCACAGTTGAGGGAAAGAGTTTCTTCTTGCTGCAGAGAAGAATAACAATACAGTTGTTAGTCTAAACATCACGAACATAGCAAAATATGAATAAGCAGTGAGTTATGGGCCTGTAGGGAAAAATGGGGGGAAGCTTTGTTATGCCAAGGACCCTACAGAGGCAGCCCAGAGAAGCAGCCTTCCTGCTCTGCTCTCTTCTGCTCCATCCCTACTGCTGGTGGCCTCCCAGTGAAGGCAGTTTGCATGCTCAATTAAGCCTCCTGTTTTGGGACTATATTGTCCACTGCACTGTCCCCCAGTTTTGGAGTAGGGTTGGGTTAGAACTTTTACAAGTTCTTTTTCTGCTATTGAGCAGAGCCCAGGAGGTGATTTTGGAGGAAGAATGCAGAGGCTGTTAGGGAAGCAGCAGGTGTCAAGCCCAAAGAGACTTACAAACAGGGATGGGATTCTACCAGTTTGCACCTATTTGCTAGAACCGGTTGTTAACATTCTAAGCAGTTCGGAGAACCGGTTGTTAGAAGAAATTACTGGCCTAATCCTGTAAGGAAGACAGGAAGGAAACATTCTGGTGTTGCTTACAGAAACTGCCTCTCCGTTAACCCTTATTACATTCTTGGCAGGACTAGACTTCCTGTCTCAGGAACGTCTCTGGAGTTTTTTCCCCCTCCTTTGCTGGTCCTTTGCTTGTGTGGAGTGTCCATTCAAAGTTACTATGGCACTGAAAAAAGTGACTTATGACCATTTTTCACACTTACGACTATTGCAGCATCCCCACAGTCTTGAGAGGTCAGGCAAGGAGATGCATGCCTCAATGTGAGTGATATTGAGTTGGCCACGCCCAGCCAATAACATGATCACCAAGCCATGTCTACCCAGTCACATGACCATCAAGCCACGCCTACCACCTAAGCCACGCCCGCAGAACCGGTTGATAAAAAATTTGAATCCCACCCCTGCTTACAAAGTATTACACAGACCAACCCCCATCAGCCCTTCCTGGGGATAAGAAGAAGGGAAGGGAAGACTTGCAAGATTCTGTTTTTATAACTTACTCCATATACCACAGTTCTAGTCTTCCTGGAGTCTTTTTCTTTATCTATTAGATCTTGCAGGCACATTTCTGTAGACATTCCAATATTTTCCGTTGTGCTGATCTGTCTTCATCTTCGAAGGCCAGCTGGGGGGAAGCAGGTCCAAGGCTCACAGGGACTTGGAGGGGTGGGAAGTGAAGCACAGGGGGCCTCTGGGTGGGGAAGCCTTGGGAGGGCCCAGGCAGGTCATACATTTGCCGGGGAGGCACTGCAGTGCAGCTCTGGCCCTGCCTTAGTCCCCCTCCATGCCTCCCTTACTCCTGAGGAATTCCATGCTCCACATAACCAGCTGCATGGTATGGGAAGCCCCTTCCCTTATAAGAATGAAATATTTTGGGGAATATTAAAAGAGGCAGAACATTATATTTTCCCAAAGGAGAAATGGAGAAACATGCTCTTAAAGGCAGAAAGCAGCCCCCAGTCTTTCTTAATGTGCCTATTCACAGACAAAACAAATCTTTACCTGCAGGTGATGGGATAAAGGACAGGACATTGAGAAAAGTGGAAGCCTGCTCATTAAGAAAGGCAGACTAGAGCAGGGCTCTCCAACCTTGGCAACTTTAAGCTGGCAGACTTCAACTCCTAGAATTCCCCAGCCAGCTAGAGGCTAGAGGCAATAGATAACAGGATGAAATCACTTACATCTGCCTGAAAGTATTAGGACTAAGGAAGTGATAATTAAGACCCATCATGAGCCTTTGCAAAACAAGTAAAACCAATCAAATAATAAAACACACAAAGCAAGCCTCCAGATTACAAAAAGCTGTTTAAAAACTGTCTAAAATCAAACCAATTGGTCAGCTGCCCCAGAACCACAGTTTGGTTCTGCTCTTCAATAAACTTTCTTTCCAATCAGCCTCCAATTTATTTCCAGAGCCTTTCTCCCAGCTTGGAACTGAACCAGATGAATTTTCCTTCCCATAAAATCACTTAACAACCCCACTGGGGACAGCAGGGATAGAGGTCATTAAGTGAGGCAGTCACTTGCTGAACAGCACAGCACCTTGCTGAACAATTGTCATGACATGCGACCGTAATGGATGGGCTCCATTACAGTTGTAAGTCAAGGACTATCTTTATATTATAGGCAACTTTAAATATTCCTTCTAGGTAAGCTAGTTTTCTCAAAGAGTAGGGCCTTTCTCTCTATGCAAAGCCAGACAAGGAGGAGGAGGAAGAGATCCGAGACTTCAAAGCCTTGGAAAACAACAGCAGACAATATAATGGTGGCATAGTTAAAAATCAGAAAGAGGATAAATGATAGAAGATTATAACTCAATATAAGCTGGAGAATTATTATTAGAATTATATAATTCTGTTAAATGCCACAAATATGATTAATAATATTTTATTTGCAGTTAAAAGAGAGATATTTGGAATATGGAGATTGACACAAAAATAAGATATTGAAATTGTGAATAATCAAAGAATGAAAGATTACACTTTAACAAAATATGTGTATTAATATTATCAACTGTATTAAATATGAAGAATATTGTCATGTTTGTTTTAAAGTGTAAGACACTCTGGTGCCATACTGTCCACACAATGATATGTTTGTAAAAAAAATAAAAAAATAATAAAAGCGAAAAACAGCAGCAGATAAAAAAGGATCCAGTCGGAAGTCAGTGCATTTTCCTTTCCTTTTCTTCCTTAACATTATGTCTCTTTTCTTTTCCCTCCCCCTTTTCTTAATTTTCCACTTTTTTTCTTTGTATTTTATACTTTGATAAACTAATGAAAATCTATTCTGTGCACACACACACACACACACACACAAAGTGGAGGGGAAACACCCAGAATAAATCCTCTTTATCTCTGCCCTGTTAGGTCGCTAGGGCAGGGGTCTCCAACCTTGGCAATCAGCCAACCAGCCAGGCTGAGGAATTCTGGGAGTTGAAGTCCACAAGTCTTAAAGTGGCCAAGGTTGGAGATCCCTGCACTAGGGCATTGCAGGGTGAGAGCATTGAAGCCATCCCTCAACAGAGATCCCTCCGGGCTGGATCCCTGCAGCTGGCCTTGATCTGCGCAAAGCAAAGCTACCCTGCTTAACCCAGTGCAGCCCTCTTGGTCTTCGGAGAATCAGAGCGGTTGTCACTGAAACAAAAATTGTTATTGGAAAACACCACAGTTCACAGTGACCTGATCAAGAGTTGTGACAGACTGCTTTGGGGAGAACGTCTTCTCCTCTTTCATCCCCTTGTATCTTCTTGGGGCAGGTTTGAGCCCTCAGGAGAAGCACCCCCCATTTGTGGGGCTGCTCTGGCTTTCATCTGAGACCAGGCACTGGGAGAGGGAGTTAACCCTACGTCAGTCGCTCTTTCATATTTTCACAACATGGCTGACTAAAGGATAGTATTCTGACCCAAGCCTCGTTCAAATCAAATAAACACAAAGTACATATAAAAGCAAACCTTTTTAATGCGTCTCTGTGAATTCTTTTCATTCACAGCAAATAGTCATTAAAACTAATTGTCCCAGATAAGAGCAAGCCCTTTTAAGGTTACGAAAGGCTGCCAAGAATACAAGATTAACTGCAGGGAAATATTCCAAACCAAAAATCTTCAAACATGAACCAGAACAGACAGGACTTCACGAGAACTTGGAGTTGAAAGAACTTCTTTGCTTCCTGCCAAGAAGGCAACCCCAAAGGCTGGCTTTTATCCCTTATGGGAGGAGCCATCACCTTGCAGCCTTACTCCTGAGTCAACTGTGCTGCTGCAGCTGCCCTTTCCTTCAAGCAGCCCTGTGCGCATATGCACTGAGCACAGGCACCCCGTGGTCCTCTTTGTCACTGCTGCCAGACTCCACAAGCTCCAAAGCACTCTATGCCCCTCATCCGCAACCTCACTTTCAGAGTCTGTCCAGTCTCTTTTTAAAATTCAACCTTGGGCCTGTTTGGGCTTAAACGTGACTTCCTGTCCATAACCGTCTGGGTTTTCATACTTACATGATACACTAACCTGTCCTTGGCCTAGTGACATGTGCCCCCCCCCACCTCCGTTTCCCATCCCACCCCAGCATATCTGTGGATTATTTTCCTTGACAGTCTCCTCTGCGAACCTCTTAGTTTTTCTGAGGCCGTTCTGATGAGCTGGCAAGAACATATGTAGAGCACACACACAGTGTCTTCCTTTCTTCTTTTCTTTCTTTTGATTGTCAGTGAACATCTGGCAAACAAAGGGAAATGTTGCATAACAAATTTGGCCGGGAAGACTTTGTTCTCTCTCCCGGGTGATCAGCACTTTTGTTTAGCCATATTCTTACAGCTTGTTCGAAAAGGCATCTGCCCAGTGCAAGCGGCTGCCTGGGGAGCCCTGACTGTGGGCTGCTAGAGGAATAGAAAGATTAGCGTAGGAATGGGAGCAACACAGGCCCCGTTTATTGTAATATGGGGAGCTTTGTTGCTGCAGAGTTGCTAGGCAGCAGAAGGAATTCATGGCATGAGCCGTGCCACTCTTGCAGTACATTCCTCGGGCTTTCTTTGACACACCCCTCTCCAGGTGTGTGGCAGTCCAGAATGACAGGTGGAGGTTGGTTGGCACCCTGGAGCACGTCTAGTTTCAGACTGACTTTGTGTACATGTTTCACCAAGAAATAGTGTTCTGACCCAAACCTTGTTCCAAGGAAACAAACACGAAACAGCAAAATCTTTTAATGATTCTTTATGAATTCCGTTCCTTCACAGTTAAAAGGCTGTTTCAAACTCATTGTTCCAGATAAGAACAAGCCATGCCAAGGTGGTGCAAGGCTGCCAAGAACACTAGATAAAGTTGCCAAGAAATATTTCAAACACAAAGAGTCTCCAAACACCAACCAAGATACTCCCAATGTCCACAAGGCTTGAGTGCAAAAGCTTCTTTGCTTCCTGCAAAGAACTCCAGTTTCTCAGCTGGCTTTTATCTCTAAAGGGAGGGGCTATTTACCTTGCAGCCTTACTCATGAGTCACCCTTGCTGCTGCAGCTGCTCTTTCCTTCAAGCAGCCCTGCATGTACTGGGCACAGGCTCCTTGGGGTCCTCTTCATCACTGCTGCCAGCCTCCACAGTCTGCAAAGGCAGCACTCCACTCCCTGATGGTCCTGGCCCCATCCCTGCATCACACACAGGCTCCTCATCTGAGTCCTCGCTCTCAGAGACCTCAGCCATCCGCACCTGCTGCTGGCAAATCACAAAAAATAGCAATTTGGGAAGAGTGTCTAGAAACTGTTTCCAGTGAAGGGAGAAAAGAAACTGAGAATGGCTGCTTGGTGGCGTTACCAGCTACAAAATGTTGGTGCAGCGGTTGGCGGGTATCAGTAGTGGCAAAAACATGGTTTTTATGTATATATTTTACAGAAGACAATGTTGGAAAAGCACTACGCAATCTAAAACCATCTCTATCTATTGGACTGGATGGAATATGTGCCTACTTCTTAAAAAAGCTATCCACTGCCATAGCAGAACTTCTAAGCATAATCTTTGAAAAATCTTTCAGGACCAGCTCCTTGCCAAAACTATGGTCACAAGCCACGTTCATCCCCATCTTTAAAAGGGAGACCCCAGCCTAGTTGAAAATTACAGACCAATCTCCTTATGCTGTGTCACCTGTAAAGTCATGGAATTAATTATTAACCAATCCATTATCCTCCACTTAGAGACAAACAACCTACTCTCTAATAAACAATTTGGTTTTAGGAAAAAACTATCCTGTAATCTGCAACTCTTACGCTGCAAAAACATATGGACTACACAACTCGATTAGGGCAAAGCAATAGACGCAATCTACATAGACTTCTGTAAAGCCTTTGATTCAGTGGTACACGACAAACTACTCCTAAAACTAAAATCTTATGGTATATCTGAACAACTGTATAACTGGATAGAAGCATTCCTGTCAAACAGACAACAAATGGTCAAAACTGGGATTGTCCTATCAAATTCTGTACCTGTCAATAGTGGTGTCCCCAAAGGCAGTGTTCTAGGACCAACTCCCTTCATACTCTACATAAATACATACATACTTCTGTGATCATATTAAGAGCAACTATGTCCTCTTCGCTGATGATGTAAAGCTATTCAACACCACAGACAATACTGCTACCCTTCAAAAAGACCTTGACTATGTATCAGAATGGTCAAACAAATGGCAACTTCAAATCTCAACAAATAAATGCTCTGTCTTACATATTGGCAAAAAAAATCAGAAAATAAAATACAAGCTGAATAGTCAAGATCTTTTTGACGATCCAAGCTCTGTAAAGGACCTTGGAATACTAATCTCTAATGACCTAAGTGCTAGAGCCCATTGTAAATACATAGCCAAAAAGGCATTAAGAGTTGTTAACCTAATCTTACGTAGCTTTTTCTCTGGTAATACAAAACATTTGCTAGACCAATACTCGAATACAGCTCATCAGTTTGGAACCCACATTACGTATCTGATATTAGCACAGTTGAGAAAGTCCAGAAATATTTCATAAGAAGAGTTCTTCACTCTTTTACTCATTGCAGAATACCTTATGTCACCAGACTCAAAATTCTAGACCTAGAAAACCTAGAACTACGCTGCCTTCGGTCCGATCTAAGTATAGTATATAAAATCATACATTGCAATGTCCTACTTGTCAATGAATACTTCAGCTTCAACCATAACAACACAAGAGCAAACAACAGATACAAACTCAAGGTTAACCGCACCTAACTTGATTGTAGGAAATACGACTTCAGCAACAGAATGGTCAATGTCTGGAATACTCTACCTGACTCTGTGGTTTCTTCCTCAAACCCCAAAAACTTTAACCTTAGACTGTCTACTATTGACCTCACCCCTTTCCTAAGAGGTCTGGAGGGGGCGTGCATAAGCACACCAATGTGCCTACCGTCCCTGTCCTATTGTTTCTTTTATTTTTCTTATATGTACCCATTTCATTATTCATAACTATGTATATATTTATACCTATTATCTTGTAAGTGATTGACAAATCAAATTAAATAAAAAAAAATGGTTGCTCTGTTACCCTTTGTTCACAAATGGGAGAAGTTTTCAGACCTGTTTTCAACTTTATTATTACCACTGCCATGAAGGGCAATCAGTGCCTTGATCTCAATCATACTAGAGGTTCTTGTAAGTAGGGAATATCTTCTAAAGTATCTTGGATATTAAATTCTCTACAGCAGTGGCCCCCAACCTTTGGGGCACCAGGGACCTCTTCCATGAAGGGAGGTTTTCCCATAGATTGATCACTGGAGAGAGCATAATTTCATGTGCTGCCTGCATCTGAAACTACATCCTGAAGTGCCTGGGCTTCACTTGTTTGCACAGCCATGTATCCAGGGGTGGGATTCAAAATTTTTAACAACCGGTTCTGTGGGCATGGCTTAGGTGGTGGGCATGGCTTGGTGGTCATGTGACTGGGTGGACATGGCTTAGTGGTCATGTTATTAGCTGGGTGCGGCCAACTCAATATCACTCACATCGAGGCATGCATCTCCGCGCCTGGCCTCTCAAGACTGTGGGGATACTGCAACAGTCATAAGTGTAAAAAACGGTCATAAATCACTTTTTTCAGTGCCATTGTAACTTTGAATGGTCACTCCACACAAGCAAAGTACCAGCAAAGGAGAGAAAACCTTCAGAGAAGTTCCTGAGATAGGAAGTCTAGTCCTGCCAAGAATGTAATAAGGCTTAATGGAGAGGCAGTTTTTGTAAGCAACTCCAGAATGTTTCCTTCCTGCCTTCCTTACAGGATTAGGCCAGTAATTTCTTCTAACAACTGGTTCTCCGAACTGCTTAGAATGTTAACAACCAGTTCTAGAGAATAGGTGCGAACTGGTAGAATCCCACACCAGCCGGTATCTGGCGTACTGCCAACTTGGACTGGGAGTTGGAGACCACTGCTCCGCAGTAAGGTATTTCTGTATACTCCTTACATCTTCTTTGAAAGATCATCTTCCTAGTGTTATTACCAGTACATCAACATCCTTCAGCATATCAATTCAAGACTGGAGCCTCCTTCTGAATTCAAAGAATTTTTGTAAGATTTTCCTTGTTTATTTCCATGTTTGTTTCCCTCTTCAATGTCTTTATAGATGTTATCATAATACTTCTGTTATCTCTGAAATTATTTGTTAAGTTCCTTTCTGAGACCTTTTTTTTCTCTTCTCTTCTCTTCTCTTCTCTTCTCTTCTCTTCTCTTCTCTTCTCTTCTCTTCTCTTCTCTTCTCTTCTCTTCTCTTCTCTTCTCTTCTCTTTTCTCTTCTCTTCTCTTCTCTTTCCATACATTTTCCCCGACACTTAGTTTGTTTCCTTCTGTTTCTTGATCTTTGGCCATCTCTTTTCACTCCACAGTTCTTCTGGTTCCCAATCAATGAGGTTCACAGTAAAAACACTTCCTGATGTTTTTCCTTCAAAATGCTAGGAATGTGCTTAAAATCACAAAGTAGGAACTGGTTGGCTTTTTCCCTCCACTTTAGCTTAATGTGAAAGTTGCACACAAGCAATTTGTCTGTTTCTTAGGCAGCCCCTAACTCTTCCTTTTATATTGCAACTGAGCTTTTTCATCTCATTGTACCAATAACATATCCAATTTGATTTCTATGTCATCTGGTGATGTCTGTGTAGACAGGCATTGTTTTGGTTGTTTCAATACTTAGCAATGAAAGGATGATGATAATGATGATGATGATGATGATGATGGAACACAACATGCCAGATATTACAGTTGTCGAAAACCAAAATGTACAATTTATTGATATCACTGAACCAGGAGATGCCAGAGTCAGAAAAAAAACTGAAAAAAAATCACAAAATTTTAGATAAAACATGTAACAGTGATACCCATTGCCATCAGGGCATTTGGTACCATGTGATACATTTTTAAATGTTCAGTTGACTGAGTTTCATGTTTAAGGAATAAAATAAAATAAAATAAAATAAAATAAAATAAAATAAAATAAAATAAAATAAAATAAAATAAAATAAAATAAAATAAAATAAAATAAAATAAAATAAAATAAAATAAAATAAAATAAAATAAAATAAAATAAAATAAAATAAAATAAAATAAAATAAAATAAAATTATCATCATCATCATCACCATCATCATCTAAATCATCCTGCATTTTTTGGTTTCCTAAACCTTATAGTCCAATTACATTGTCCTTTTATATTTCCAACTTTCAGCCTTCCATTCTTCAATTAAAAGCAATACTGTCAAGCACCAGGAAAATCAGGTGATACACATAGTTCAAATGGGTATAAAGATTTATTGTAACCCTGAGCTCTCTACAAGAATCTGAACTACTAACAATCAATGGAAATTAGCAAGAGATAAGAATAGAAAAGAACTCAAAGTGGGTTGGACTTAGATCTCTTGTAGGTGGGACTCATGACTCATGACAGATGACTCGTTTGACTCCCCCCCCTTTCAGGCTCAGCCTGGTCATCTCCAGCAAATATATCAAATATATATCTGCATGTTCTGCCAATTTCAATTTGAACTTGACCATAAAAACTCACCAGCTTCATCTTCTTCTGAATCAGTGTTGGAGCATAACCTTAGATAATCATCATATTAAAGAGTTATCCACAGTCTTCCATCATATCATTCCTATTCAAATAACTTTTGCAAACATTGCCTATTTCATTACATTATGTTTTAACCATTTTATTACCTATTAGCATTACATATTTTAGAAAGATCCCTCATTTTCTTTTCCTTAAAAGATCCTGATGGAAAAATATGTTTGGTAAATAAAGGATACAGGAAGGTGAAAGGAAAGGAAAAAATACCCATCAAGGACTGACTTGTATCTGTAACAAAACTGGCAAAAGGTATAATATTGAATTATTAACTAGAACATACAAAACCTTTGCCAGACCAATTCTCGAATACAACTCGTCTGCCTGGAACCTGCACTGTATATCAGACATTAACACAATTGATCCATTTCTCGAGAAGAGTACTCCACTCCTCTGCTCACAATAGAATTCCCTTTGCCTCCAGGCTCAAAATTTTGGGCCTGGACAATCAGGAACTGCACTGCCTGTGGTCCGATCTAAGCATAGTTCACAAAATTGTCTGGTATAACATTGCCTGTCATTGACTTCTTCAGCCTCAATCACAATAATACACGGGCAAACAACTGATACAAACTCAAGGTAAACTGCTCCAAATTCGATGGCAGAAAATAGGACTTCAGCAACAGAGTGGCCAACATCTGGAATGCTCTCCTTGACTCCATTGTTGCAGCCTTAACTCGTCACAGCTTCAACCTCAAACTGTCTAATGTGGACCTCACCCCATTCCTAAGAGATTTCTATTACACTAATAACTAATAACTAGAGCATACAAAACATTTGCTAGACCAATACTTGAATACAGCTCGTCAGACTGGAACCCACATTACGTATCTGATATTAGCACAGTTGAGAAAGTCCAGAAATATTTCCCAAGAAGAGTTCTCCACTCCTCTACTCGTTGCAAAATACCTTATGCCACCAGACTCAAAATTCTAGACCTAGAAAACCTAGAACTACGCCGCTTTCGATCCGATCTAAGTATAGTATATAAAATCATGCATTGCAATGTCCTATCTGTGAATGAATACTTCAGCTTCAACCATAACAACACTACAGCAAACAATAGATACAAACTCAAAGTTAATCGCACCAAACTTGATTGAGGAAATACGACTTCAGCAACAGAGTGGTTAATGTCTGGAATACTCTACCTGACTCTGTGGTTTCTTCCCCAAACCCCCCAAAAATTAACCTTAGACTGTCTACTATTGACCTCAACCCCTTCCTAAGAGGCCTGTAGGGGGTGTGCATAAGCGCATCAATGTGCCTACCGTCCCTGTCCTATTGTTTCTTTTATATTTTATATTTTATTTTTCTTATATGTATCCATGTATTCATAACTATATTTTTACTTATAGCTATTATCTTGTAAGCAATTGACAAATAAAATAAATAAATAAAAATAAAATAAATAAATAAAAAAGAGGTCCTTAAAGGAGGCGTGCATAAGCGCACCAGCGTGCCTACCGTCCCTGTCTTACCGTCCCTATTTATCTGTATTTACTCCCTTTGTTCTTGTTTATGTTCGTACCTACACTTGTTAACTTGTACATATTTGACAAACAAATAAAATAAATAAACTCAGAAGCCAAATTTTCCTTGCCCCTTAGCTGGAAAGATGGAAAACAACATGTGCATAAAGTGACCACACCGCCAAGTGCTTTATACATTTATGTGAAATGTCTATGGAGATTCTTAGTCCTCCAGATCATGGTTGTCCCAAAGGTGTTTTTTCAAGAGGCAACTGGACTTTCTGAGTTTTGTTTTGAAGACATTTAGAGCTGAAGAAGGATGCGAAGCGAAATGTCTTCAAAAGAAAAACCAGAAAGTCCAGTTGCCTCTTGAAAAAAGCACCTTTGGGACTCATATGAGATGGACAGATGCTGTGTTGTGTTTTTGGTTTCTTCTAGCAGGAAGATGCATTTCTTGTTTTAATCCCCAACTGAAGAGGCTTCTCAAGTGAAGCTCTATTTAGGAACATGGAAAGAGATCAAAAATCTGCAGGGCCAGCTGAGTGGGAAGTGCACATCTGCAGATGCTAATTTTGAAATTTTAAGGAAAAAAACTTGAATGCAACTTTTCATTGACATTTTTCCTTATTATTATTTTTAAATAAAATTCTTATAATTTGTAGGTGCTTTTCTCAAAATAGTTTTGAGAAGGTATTAAAATAAATGTGTGCAAAGTTTGCTTTTTTCTTTCTCTGAAATTTAGCTAGTTGGGTTTCATTTCTTCTTGAAATTAAAATATCCTCAGAAAACAAGCAAGGGGCCCTTAAGGCTTGTATGCTTCATGTGTTAACAAGTCCAGGTCTCCCAACCTTTTTAGAATGGTAAGCATGTATTGGAAATACATTGTAGGTTCTCTCACAAAATGGCTGCAATTCTTGGGCTTCCTTATTTTCTATTTCTCTTTTCCCCAGAAAAGAATCTGGCAATCTTCCGAGAAGTCCATTCACAGAGGCCAAACAGCCCCCCTGCACACCTAGAGCGGGAAAAAGCAAAACATTCAAGACACTAAGACAACAAACAGCCCCATCTCCACACCACTTTGGGGAAATGACTTTTAGATGAAGCAGCTGAAATCCATGTTTATCTATTCTGTTTCCCACTGAAAAAGCCCTTTGTTACCCTTTCTTAGAGCTCAGCTGGTTCAAGGCAGCCTTAGTCCAGAAGTTCTCAAGGACTTTGCTGCTTGGTTGCTGCCTTGCTTGGACTTTCAGGTCCAGAGACACAATTTTGCAGAGTGGTGGCCTTGGAAGGGGGCTGATCATTCTGCTGCAAAATTGTTGATGCATTTATTTGGCTGGTTAGAAGGGAAAGGGGGGGTGGGGTGTAAAGCCCTTAATTGTACAATTTAAAAAGGAGTAGTTATTTGAAAGTATCACACCTTTTGTTCCTCCTCTCCAAAAGATTAGATATTCTGAGGTGGAACAATTACTCTTGAAAGAGTGCAGAGAAGAGCAACAAAGATGATTAGGAGATTGGAGGCTAAAACATATGACGAACGGTTGCAGGAATTGGGTTTGTTTTGTCTAGTGAAAAGAAGGATTAGGGGTGTCATGATAGCAGTGTTCTAATATTTGAGGGGCTGTCACAAAGAAGAGGGGATCAACCAGAGGTGATATTCAGCAGATTCTGACCAGTTCTGGAGAACTGGTAATGGAAATTTTGAGTAGTTCAGAGAAACAGCAAATACCACCTCCAACTGGCCCTGCCTCCAACTATTCTCTGCCTCCCAAGTCCCAGATGATTGGCTGGGTTTCTTTTGTTGCCCTGTACAGGAGTACGGAGCTGGAAAGCAGGCTAGTGGGGAGGGAAGTGGGATTTTGCAATAGCCTTCCCCTGCCACGCCCACCAGGCCATGCCACGTCCATGAAACCATTCCCACAGAACTGGTAGTAAAAAAATTTTGAATCCAATCACTGGATCAACCTTTTTCCAAAGCACCAATGAAGAAACAATGGATGGAAACTAATCAAGGAGTGAAGCAACCTGGAATTAAAGAGAAACTTCCTGACAGTGAGAACAATTGATCTCTGGACAGGCTTGCCTCTGGAAGTTGTGAGTGCACCACCAGTGGGAGGTTTTCAAGAAAAGAGTGGACAGCCCCTTGTTTGGAATGATATAGGGCCTCTGCTTGAACAGGGGGTTGGACTAGAAGACCTCCAAGGTTCCTTTCATCTCTGCCATGTTATATTCTGTAATTAACATATCAGAAGAGGAAGAAGAGATTCATGAAGATCCAGATAGAACATCCCTGAACAGTGGGCAGGAATGAACAGAAAAAGAAGGATTGTTGGGTTCTGCATCTGGGCTGGAAAAGGGAAAGACACAGATATAAAAAGGAGAAATTTGGCTAGGCAGTGGGATGGTCTGGGAGTTTTGGTCATTCATGAACTGAACATGAGCCAGGAGAGGGATGTAACTGCTAAAAAGACAAATGCTATTTTGGGATGTATTAAAACGCAGGAAATGCTGGGGGCATTGGGGGCAGGCGGAGGAGAAGCAGTGTCACATTACAGAACAATGAAGAATGAGATGATAGTTTTGCATTGGGTTTCGGTCTGTAAGCCATTGTAAGCTATTTTGCCTGGTGCCAGAGGAGGAAGAGGCAGCCATGATGGGAGCTTTACAGAGAAAGACTCAAATGCAAAATTAGGAACAAGCAAGCAGTGGGACGGCCTGGCCTTGAATTGGGGGGGGAAGGTGCTCCCTCCTGGAGCTTTTCAAACCAAGGTTCCTCTGGGATGATCTGAGGTTCCCTGCCCTGGGCAGAAACTGGGTCTCTTTCAGCCCTAGAATTCTATGAAATGTGCAGCTCTAAAGATACTTACAAGATCATTCTTTTAGCTGTACAAGCTACAAACCACTGAACATAATTCTGCTTTATCATAGTTTTGAGGTTGCACGTAGTTTTCTCTTCTTAACAGGGGAGAATGAGGGACCTGCCCCCTTCCCATCTTGTAGGTCTTGGCTGATTGGTTGTTTGAGAAGGTGGATCTTCAGCCAACTGCCCGACAGCCTGGAGGAAAGATAAGCAAACTGATGACCTCTTGTCAGTTGCATTTTCTGGGAATCAAAAGGGAGGAAACAGCGGATCAGGGCAAAAGTCGATGTTCTTTGGTCAACACAAATCTCCCCTCCTCAAATCTGTGGATGCATCTCCCTGGTCCTTTCTTGGGGAATCTGTCCCCAGTTCCCATCAGAACCAGGAAGAGCTGCAGCCAGAGGCGGAAAGCTTGCGAAGCTGGCCATTTCTGGGGGCAGCGTGGAACGTCTCCCTCGTTCACATCGGTATTTACTTTCCAAGCGGTTGGTTTTTTCATAAGGTTAAACACATATTTTCAAACCAAACCACAATTGCAGCTAGTCATTCCATTTGGAAGAAATGAGGCCATTTTTTTGGAAGTGATAACAATGTGGCCTTTGTTTTGCTCTTTCGTTTTTCCCACCCGCTGTCACCTCCTTCGTTCCATCCATCCTTCCCAGCCCTGGAGCTGCTCCAGGACATTCTTGATCCCACAAATAGCTCAATGTGGGGCTGAGCCTTCAAGCTGTGGGCTTCCCAAGAAATGAAATGAAAGAGTATTTCCAGGGAGGGTAGGAGACCCCAAGAGAGGCAGCTTCTGAGCTAGGTTGCTTCCTTTCATTGTCCTGTGTCTGCCAGGAGGGGGGCAAGAATTCCATGGGGTGGGGGAGAAGAAATTGTGCTCCTCTTGTAATCAGATTTCCTGGTTTTGCCTGAATACGCAAGAGGCTCCGTCTTGAAAAGTCAACACATTATACATCATACACTACAAGCAATTATCAGAAATCCCCAGGTAAGGACTGTAGCCCTTCTGCTTATGTGATCAGAGATCTCGGAAGGCCACGGTGAAACTGGTGATCAGTCAACAACTACAGTCAATTCCTGGGTGTCCAAGACAGGAGAGGAGAGAGACCCCTCAGTGTCTCTCCACCTGCTTTTGCTCTTGCAGGTGCTCCTTTTTTGTTTTTGGGTTATCAGCAAAGGGAATAGAATAGAATAGAATAGAATAGAATAGAATAGGATAGGATAGGATAGGATAGGATAGGATAGGATAGGATAGGATAGGATAGGATAGGATAGGATAGGATAGGATAGAATTCTTTATTGGCCAAGTGTGATTGGATACACAAGGAATTTGTCTTGGTGCAAAGACTAAAAAATACATAAAAAAATAAAAAAATAAAAAAAGACTAAAAATACATTTAAAAAGTACATAAAAGAAAATATACATTTGTCAAGAATCATAACGTGCAACTCTTAATGATAGTCATAAGGTACAATTAAGCAATCAAATCATACTAGGAAATAGGCAATATAAATCATAAAGATACAAGCAACAAAGTTACAGTCATATAGTCACAAGTGGAAGGGGATGGATGATAAGGAGTGATGAGAAGGTTAATAGTAATAGTAGTGCAGACTTTGTAATAGTTGGACAGTGTTGAGGGAATTATTTGTTTAGCAGAGTGATGGCGTTCGGGAAAAACTGTCCTTGTGTCTAGTTGTTCTGGTGTGCAGTGCTCTATAGTGTCATTTTAAAGGAAGGAGTTGAAACAGTTTATGTTCGGGATGTGAGGGGTCTGTCAATGTATTAACAGCCCTCTTTTTGATATGCGGTATACAGATCTTCCATGGAAGGCAGGTTGGTAGTTACTGTTTTTTCTGCTGTCCTAATTACCCTCTGGAGTCTGTGTCTGTCCTGTTGGGTTGCAGAACCAAACCAGACAGTTATAGAGGTGCAGATGGCAAACTCAATGATTCCTCTGTAGAACTGGATCAGCAGCTCCTTGGGCAGTTTGAGCTTCCTGAGTTGGTGCAGAAAGAACATTCTTTGTTGTGTTTTTTTGATGACGTTTTTTGATGTTAGGTGTCCATTTTAGGTCATGTGATATGATAGAACTTCGAAATTTGAAGATCTCTACTGCTAATACTGTGTTGTTAATATTGTAAGAGGTGGTAGTATGGGAGGGTTTCTCCTACCATTTCTACAGTTTTGAGTGTGTTCAGTTTCAGAAGAGCTTGCCAGTTCCTAATACATGAATTAGAAGACTAATGAGGACTAAATGTCTGTGGAGATTTTCAGTCATCCGGGTTATGATTGCCCCAAAGGTGCTTTTTCAACGGGCAACTGGACTTTCTTGTTTTTCTTTGAAGACATTTTGCTTCTCATCCAAGAAGCTTCTTCAGCTCTGAAGAACCAAAAAAGCTTATTGGAAAAACAAAGAAAGTCCAGTTGCCTCTAGAAAAAAACACTTTTGGGTCTTAATTGGCTGGAAAGTACAAAAATCAGCAGAGGAAGTAGAAAGTTCAAAGTTTAAAGTGGAAAGTTATTCAGCCAGAGATGACAGCCCAAACAGCTTCTGGGGTCCAAGTTCATCTTGCTTCCAAGGGAAAGAATGATTTTGCCTTTGGCCTTCCTGTATCTGGGTTCCTGCTCTTGGAATTGCTTAGAGAGGCATAGTTCAGCAGAATGAAAGAAATATCTCCACCTTTTGATCACTTGAAATAAAAGTAGGAGAGCAGAAATAAGCACGACTTAAATCAAATTATGGGGTGTTACTAAATAGTTGAAATGAACACTCAAAAGTCTTTGATTCCAGTGAGGCTGGAACTGCTGATGCCCTCACCAGAAATAACAGAGGAGACCTGAAGGCAGGAGCCTCTTCTCCTCTTGTGGGTCCAAGCATCACACACAGGCAATACCAAAGCAGGAGGCCATCATGGTGCAACAGCCGCTTCTTCCAGGGTTAGGCTGTACTATGGATCCATGGGCCAGAGATCCTTGGATGGGAGACGGGGGAGTCAGGAGAGCCCCTTTCAAAGCAGACCTTCTTCGCTTGACTTCAGCCATGGGCTGCCCACAAAATGGAGGCCCACAAGGTGGAGGCATTTTCTTGGCAAACAGCCTACATCTTCACACTGTGGCAACTACAATGTGCAAGCATGCCCGTTTTCTGTGAATATTAGGATCAATTATATTTATTTATCAATTCCACCAATTATAATTTATTCATTTATTTATATTTATTGACTTCTCAAGTCAGTGTACTTTGGGCAATTTGAGTCTTTGGAAAAAGATAACATTCTCATAAAAATACATTTTGAAAAAAGTCATCTTGGGGGAAGCTGTCAAACTTAAATCCCTAAAATTGAAGGCATTTTTTTTTGTAAGAAGAAAATGAATAAAAAAATGTGTGTTTCCTCCTTAGAATATATTAATTCAAAGCTGAGCTAGAAATGGTGGGACTGCAGGTTTCAGGAATTCCGATGACTAGAATCACAGGAGAGAGAGAGAGAGAGAGCAAGCAGGCAAGCAAAAGTTGCACAGATGTGCACAGAAGCCTCGGAAGCCAGATGCTAAAATGAATTTTTAGGCGCTGCAGATGCAATCAAAAGTTTGCCTGAGAGAATTGTTCTCTCTCCAGAGTACCTGCAGGCTTTGGTCAACCAGTGGGAAAGGCACTGTCAGGTTAGCCAAGGAATGGCAGCAGATTTTCCAGATTAACAAGAGTCAGAAGGAATCTTGTAGGCAGGGGTGGGATTCAATTTCCTTAACAACTGGTTCTGTGGGGTTGGCCTAATTTGTGGATGTGACTTGGTGGTCATGTGACTGGCTGGGCATGGCTTGCTGACTGGGTGTGGCTTGGTGGTCATGTGACTGGCTGGGCGTGGCTTGTATGCAAATATTGTAAATATTTATGTAAATATTTAATGTTTTATTCAAAAAGAGCAACTTTTACCCCAAAGCAGGCAAAGCAGGCAGGCAAATTGAGTTTCTCACAGAATCACAGATTCACTTAGAGATCTATCTATCTGCTATCTGCTACCTGAGTCTGTCACATAAAATTTGCTTGAAAGCAAACTCATAAAATTAACTCACAACACATCATGTATGTAAATATTTATTTTGTTATTAAAAAAGAGCAACTTTTACCCAAAATCAGACAAAGCAGGCAGGCAAATGGAAAAGAAATGGAAAAATATCAACTTAACTGGCAAGTTTGATGGTATGCATATCAGGTAAGGAGTGACTGAGTGGGGCAAGTTGCAGCCAGCCAGTGGTGCAATTTGCCAGTTCTCCGAACTGGGCAGAATCATAACAACATATTCTATAGAACTGGACCAACCAGGTAGAATCCCACCCCTGCTTGTAGGTCATCTAGTCCAACTCCCTGCCCAAGCAAGAGACCCTACACCATTTCTGACAAATGACACCCCAGTCTCTTCTTGAAAGTGATGAAGCTCCCACAACTTCTGAAGGCAACTTCTGTTCTACTGATTAATTGTTCTCACTGTCGTGAAATTTCTGCTTAATTCCAGGTTGCTTCTCTCCTTGATGAGTTTCCATCCACTGTGTTTTGTTGTGCCTTCAGGTTCCTTGGAAAATAGCTTGACCCCCTCCTCTCTGGGGCAGCCCCTCAAATATTGAAAGACTCCTATCCTGTCTCCCTTGGTCCTTCTTTCACTAGACTACCCAGGCCCTGTTCCTGCAACTGTTCACTGTTATGTTTTAGTCTCCAGTCCCCTAATAATCCTGGTTGCTCTTCTCTGGAATTTTTCTAGAGTCTCACCATCTTTTTTTATAGTGTGGTGACCAAAACTGGATGCAGTATTCCAGGTGTGGTCTTACTAAGGCTTTATAAAGTGGTAGTAGTACCTCACTTGATCTTGATTGTATTCCCCATTAATGCAACTTAGATTTGCATTGGCTTTTTTGGTTGCAGGAAAGGAGAGTTGATAAAGAAAGGGGGGTGAGGAAGCTGAGCTGGGAATTCCCCCCCTCCCCCTTCCACTGCTACTCCTTATCAGGGCCATCACTCTTCTTAGCCACCCTGAACTTTGGAAAGTGCTCTCAGTCTCAGGTTTCCATTTGTTCAGTCTCCAAAAAGAGGGTCACTCCTTATCTTGTAAAAGATTTGTAAAAGTTATCTCAAATTCTTCCTACTTTAGGGGGCGTGCATAAGCGCACTAACGTGCCTCCATCCCTGTCCCGTTGTTTCTTTTATTCTTCTTATATGTACCCATTTCATGTATTCATAACTATGTATATATTTATACCTATTATCTTGTAAGCTATTGACAAATCAAATAAATTCTAAATTCTACTTGATTTGGGAAGAAAATTTTGAATTAGGGGAAGACCCCTCCCTCTCCCACAAACAACAGCCCCTCCCACAAATCAATGTCCTTCGATGTCAGCCACATGAAAAGTCTTCCCATTAGGGATAGATCCTGTTAGTCCTGCCTGCCAGACTGCTGTTAAAGTCGAGGGGGCCCTGGCAAAAAGAATGTTTATGCAACGTCAACCTCTAAAGGTTGGGGAACTAAGTGGAGCATGTTTTTAACAAATGAAATGAATGAAAAATCAATATGTTATGTGTCTTGCAAATTAGAAGACAAAAGATGTAACGATTGTATTCATCTTAGGGAGGTGCAGACTAAATGCAGGAATAATGTGTATAGGCAAAAAAGATAGTTGTAAAGAATGAAATCAGGGAGAGCAAGAAAGAGTGATACATCAAGGGACAGAATTGAAACAAATGCTACAATAACAAGAGTCCAAGCAAAAATTGATAGCAAAGACATCAAATGTCACAATAATGATGATAAATTGTGCCGATGCAGATGTAGATCATATAACTGGAGAATTTTAAAAATGTAACAGAATAACAGAGTTGGAAGGGACCTTGGAGGTCTTCTAGTCTAACCCTTGCTCAGGCAGGAAGCCCTATACCATTTCAGATAACTGGTTGTCCAATCTCTTCTTAAAAACTTCCAGTGTTGGAGCATTCACAACTTCTGGAGGCAAGTCATTCCACTGGTTAATTGTTCCAGCTCTTTAGTTGTAGGTTGCATCTCTCTTTGATTAGTTTCCATTTGTTGTTTCTTATCATGCACTCAGGTGTTTTGGATAATAGTTTGACTCCCTCTTCTTTGTGGCAGTCCCTGAGATATTGGAAGTCACTCCTAGTCCTTCTTTCCATTAATCTAGAGATAGCTAATTCCAGCAACTGTTCTTTGTATGTTTTAGCCTGCAGTCCCGTAATCATCTTTGTTGCTCTTTTCTGCATTCTTTTCAGAGTCTCAACATCATTTTTGCATTGTGGCAATCAAAACTGCATGCAGCATTCCAACTGTGGTTTTACCAAGATATTATAAAGTACTATTAATAATTGATCTTGATTCTATTCCTCTGTTAATGCAGCCTAGGACTGTGGATGTTTTTTTTTTTTTTGGGGGGGGGGGGGCAACTGCAGCACACTGTTGGGTCATATTTAAGTGATTGTCCACTAGGACTCCAAGATTCCTCTCATAAATGGTGCTATTGAGCCAAGTACCATTTATACTATAAGCATGCATTTGGTTTTTCTTGCCTAAATGTAGAGCCTTGCCTTTTTCACTACTGAATTTCATTTTGTTAAATAGGGTCCAATGTTCAAATCTGTCAAGATCTTCTGTATCTTAAGCCTATCTTCTGGCAGCTTAGGGTCATCTGAAAATTTCATGAGTTCCCCATCTATCCTCTGATCTAAATCATTGATGAAGATTTTGAAGAGTACTGGGCTTAAGACAGAGCTTTGGGTTACCCCACTGCATACTTTTCTCCATGTAGATGTAGTTCTTTTGAGGACCACACGTTGAATGCGGTTGGTCAGCCAATTACGAACCCATCTGGTGGTGATGCTGTCTATCTTATCAAGTAGTAGGTTGTGGTCTACTTTATTAAATGCCTTACTGGAGTCCAAGTTAATTATATCCACAGCATTTCTCTGGTTCACTAATATTGTCAATTTGTCAAACGAATGCCATAAGATTTGTCTGCCATGATCTGTTTTTGACAAACCCATTTTGGCTTTTGGTTATGACTTTGCCTCTAAGTATTTGCAGATTCATTGCTTGATTATCTTTTCCAGAATCTTCCCAAGTACTGATGTAAAGTTGATAGGTTTGTAGTTTCCTGGATCCACTTTTCCCCCTTTTCTGAAGATGGGAACTACATCAGCTCTTTTCCAGTCCTCTGATAGTTCCTGGATACTCCAGGATCTTTGAAAGATATGTTTCAGTGGTTCTGAAACCACATCTGCCAGTTCCTTCAGAACCTTGGGGTGTAATCAATTTGGTCTTGGTAATTTGAACTCATCTAGGGTGCACAGGTGCTCTCTTACCATTTTCTTATATCATCTTGTATCAGGGGTGGGATTCAATTTTCTTAACAACCGGTTCTGTGGGCGTGGCCTAATTTGTGAATATGGCTTGGTGGTCATGTGACTGGCTCAGCATGGCTTGTATGTAAATATTGTAAATATTTATGTAAATATTTAATTTTTTTATTTAAAAAGAGAAACTTTTACCCCAAATCAGGCAAAGCAGACAGGCAAATTGAGTTGCTCACAGAATCACAGATTCACTCAGAGGTTTATCTATCTGCCATCTGCTACCTGAGTCTGCACTGAAACATAGAAGCTTTACTCCTAAGGAAGCTTCAGCTCTGCTTTTAGATTAGCTAGAAAGCAAGAAATCCAACCATTTCCTACTTTCTAGCTAATCTAAATCTCCTGCACAGCAGAACAGCTAATGAACAAGAAAAAAAAGGAAAAATATCAACTTAACAGGCATGTTTGATGGTGCGCATGCCAAGTAAGGAGTGAGTGGGTGGGGCAGGGTGCGGCCAGCAGTGGTGCAATTTGCCAGTTCTCCGAATTGAGTAGAATCATAACAACCGGTTCTATAGAACTGGACCGACCAGATAGAATCCCACCCCTGACTTGTATTCCTAATCTGGTTTTTATAGTACTATTTTTGATAGGTTGGACTGTTTTGTCCTTTTGTGTAAAAACAGATGCATGTGGATACAGTTGGCTTATTGGGTGGCTCTGTGACCTTTTATTTTGTATTTATTTATTGTTAAATGTATATGCCACCCATCTGCTTCCCAAAGCTCATTTAATACACGGGTAAAGACTGCATCTGTTCCTGGCAATTGGAAAAATGTTATTCTTTTGCTCTGCAAAGGGGAAAGTAGCAGGATGATTAGATTAAAAGGTGTGTGTGACTTGATTGGTCTAGAGAAGAGGGAAGGAAGATGTCACCACCCCAGAATGGGGAGATTCGAGAAGTAAAAAGGAAGAGCCAGCTCTTGCCAAGTCACCAGTCATGTGCATCAGCTGATCATGGGGTCAGAGGCCTAAAATTAAAAGATTGAAACATTAGCACGAAACCTGTATTCAAAAGGAGCCGGCTGGCAGCTGACTGACATGGGAGGGTCGGCAGCTGCACATAGCAGGGGGATCTGTTACACCCCCAGCGAGCCCCCAAGAACTGGTCCTCTTTTGAATCTCTTCCCAGAAACATTTGCACCATGTTGGGAGCAAGTTTTGACAGATGTTTAAATGTGCTGCTTAAGCCATTTATCAAGGAATTGAGGGGGTATTTTTCCTGCCAGCTGGTATTTGCCGGGAAAGGCGGAAAACGAAGCTGGGGAAAGGGGTTATCGACATTGTTTTATACACAAAGTCTTTTTAAGATATCATAGATCATCCAGCAAAAGTTTTCCTCCCAGCCGCTTCCCCTCTGGCAGATATATCAATGTTTCATTTAAAATGAGACATAAATAAAGAGGTTCAGGCAAGAACAAGAAAAAAATATAATAAGAAAGATGCATTTGCAAATGCCAGCTGTGAATATTAAAGCCTTCCTTGAGGATTTAGTGACTGTCCTGCTTTTATACATTTTCTATAGGGGGAGGGGGTGATATTTCAAAAATAATTCATTGTTTCTAGAAGTGCTTTCTCTGTTTCCATTTAATAATTCCTACACAAACTGTAGCAAACTGCAAACATGTTAACAGACTACCCTGACTTTATTCTTGACCAAAAATTGACTCAGCAAGCAAAGGGGGAAACTCACAGGGTCTCCACTCCCGCCCCATATCAGTTCTCCCCCTCTCTGGCTCCCAAAGGGATGGACGCATTGATCTGCTCCCAGTCTGGAACACAGTTGCTGCAGTTGCTACAACCCAAGCTCTACACCCCTTCCTCATCAAAAAATCAGGCTGCTTTTGCAGTCAGGCCCTCCACACTACAATCGGAACCCCAAACCCAGACCCACTTTTGACTCAGCAGCTGTTGGCTTGGAAGTCCAGAGTTGTTTCTGTGAAGATGGCAGAAAAGGAAAAGGACACACCGTCTTGGAGGAGGAAGAAGCTCTGGGCTGCCACAGCCACTGTGCCCTTCATAACGGTGCATGATGTAGGACATGACCAGGCTGAGCCTGAGGCAGGGGTCAAATGCATCATAAGTCGCATCCCTGTGTGCTCAAAGTGATCTAAATCCATCCACCTTGAATGCCTTTCTTATCTCCCACTTATTTCCCTTGACCGTTAGTTGGTCAGATTCTTGTAGAGAATTTAAGCTTGCAATAAATCTTTATACTCATTTGAACTGCCAGAATCTCCTGATTTCCTTGGCTCTCGAAACAGTCTGGGCATTGGGAAGCAGTTGTAAAGATTCTGACTTGCATACAAAACAATCCATAATTCCAGCATGGGTGTCTGGGTAACTTAAATATTAAGGAAGTTAGCAGTGCAGAAAACCAGCTAGGATTTGGTGAAGCCAAGAAAACTTTCGAATCATGTCCTGTGTCTACTGAATGAAATTTTGTCTGGGAGTTGTATGTTCCCCAATCTTGCTAGAAGTTTGAAGTTTCTTTTTAGAAGAAACTTTTTTTTTTTACATTCAGGTATCACAAAAAATGCTGGCCTGATAACAAACATTATGGAATCCAATCCCTTCCCCAACCAGAAGGGATTGGGTTTGAAGCCCAGAGCTGCTCTTTTGACTGAGTAGGTGAACTTAGTCCCCTTGACTTGAGGGAGGCTTCTCCCAATAAATACAAGAGCAGATTTTCCTGTGGGGAAAGAGGAAGCAGCCCACCTGGCTCTGGAAAGTGGGCTGCTCCCCCACAATGGCCACTGACCTCTACACTTTTGGCCAGGAGAGCAGCCCAGCCCACCTGTAGCTTCTGCAGATTTCCAAGAGGAACATGGAAGTCAGCCTTCCAGTGTTCTTCAATTTCTGTGAGGCTGAATGGTTGAGAACATGTTGCTCTTCATGAATTCTTCCAGCTAGAGGTGACTAATTTAGGCTCAGGGCCCCAATCCCCTCCCATCCAACTTCTTTCTCCATTTGAACAGGAAGGCAAGCCTCCAGCCTTTTGCCCTTGGCCCTGGCCCTTGCACAGGGAGAGTCCTTGAACAGCAAGGCAGCATAGCATGGGTGCCCAGGGAAGAGACCATCTCGGATAAGTGTATGCAAATGCAAGTTCATGTGCACAGCATGAGCACCTGCCATGCCCCGTCCTTCCTCTGTTGTAAGCCAGGTCCCAAAGCAAAAGCAGTAAAACGAAAGCGTTTCCGGAAATGTTTTTAGCAGAAAAGTTCCTGTTCAGTTTACATGGTAACTAGGCTTTAGGTTGAGAAATGAAAATCTGAGCAGACCGCCAGCTGTTCCTGAAGCACTGATGTGACCCAAACTACCTTTGGGTATTTTAGGCTAGATGAGATGAGAAATTTGCTGTGTTACAAGCATCAAGCAAATACTGATTGAGAAGGGAAAAAATGGAAAAGGAAGAAGATGAATCTGTTCCTTTAACTTCACCCTAACTTTAAATATTACTAGTAATCCAACTGGGAGCATGATTTGGAGAAGAGCAGACAAAACAGAGGAATTGTATTGCTACAAAGAAGGGTCATGCTCTTTTTCAAGCATAAAACCCCAGGGCCCCTGGATGAAAGGGAACTGATGTGCTTCCTTGCGCCCAGGAAGAGATGAATTGAGATCATCTCTGCTGCTGTTGTACCTCTAGTTGTGCTCATGGGCAAAGCTTTGGACCCAGTTTCCCAAGATGAACATGTATGCTTGCATGAGGGCAATGATCAGTGAGGTGTTTCCAATCATCAGAATGAGGGCATGATCTGACTTTAGGCCTCAGATGGCTGGGATGAGTCTGATTCCAGGGTGGTTGAGGGCCAGATGGAGCCCTCTTCCTGAAGACAAAGACAGCAGAGTAAGGAGGCACTCAGGGCCAGAATAAGGCCAGCAGTTGGGATCCTACCTTTGTCCCCAAGAATGCTTTGAGTTCTTTTAAGATCCCCATCATCAACAGAATGGGAGGCATTTACCCTCAAAGCCTTCCTGTCTCCTGGGACCTGTTTTCTCCCCATTCAGATTCAGTGCCTGGAACTTGTTAGTTGGGCAACCAGAGTGGGGAGTAAACATGCCATTGCAAAGTCCATTGCCAACACTTGCCCAATTCTGGTCTACCTGGAATGACCAGAGGCTGTTGTCCTCTGGGCAAGTGATGCTTAGTGATAGGAGAATTAGAAGAATTTATCATCAACTTTTCTTAGCTTTTCCTGCATTAAAACTGTGATGTGCCTTAAAATCAGTGGGTTGTTCTTTTCTGTAGACAGCCAAACAAACCTACCATATTTTGCACTAGCTTTATGTCTAAGGAGAGTTGTGGAAGTTTTGTTAAATTAATGAAATATCAGAGCAGAAACCACAATATTATGAAACATGGATGGATTTTATGATTTCATGGTTTATCCCAATAGCAATAGATTATATAATCTGATATACCGATAGAAAATGCAGGGCTCATTCATTCAGCATTCTGTGTGATCCCTCTTGATGAACCAATGAGGAACTAGGAATGAACTACGAGTTTTGATGCAGGTAATTTACTGCTAATTGGCATGCCATCGTAAATAGCTTGCTAACCAACATGCCATGCCATGGGGGCATCTGACAAAAACTGTGCTGAAACCAACGTGCAATGTGTCTTTTGTTTTCCCACAATCTATTAAGAAAGTTTCCTGATCAAAGAAAGAAGTAAGATTAGTCCAACAAGTCTTGTTCCACACCGATCTCTAGTAAGCACTTCCTTGTTCTTGGATGCTCAAAGAGCCAACTCTGTTGTGGAATCTTCCCAACTGAACCATCATCAATCTGACATTTCCTCTCCTTCGGTCATCTGCCACATCAGTAGATCTTCAGGATTTATCAGAAATAACCCTAAATCTATGGGCTACACTACCACCCACTTGCTTCAGTATTCTACGATGTCAGGATTTCCTGATTTTGTTTCTATCAAGCCCAAGATGTGATCCTGAGCTTCTTTCTAAAAGAAAAGAAAAGAAAGGAAAGGAAAGGAAAGGAAAGGAAAGGAAAGGAAAGGAAAGGAAAGGAAAGGAAAGGAAAGGAAAGGAAAGGAAAGGAAAGGAAAACAAAATAAATTAAAATAAAATAAAATAAAATAAAATGGTATTGAGGCCTTCATCAATGACGGTTGGCAAACAAGAATCACAGTTGCAGGAACTGTCTGCAGTCTTAATTTTAGGATTACATACAAAGAGAGCGGGACTGTGTTCCCTCTGCCCCAGCTTTGTCTCCCTCAGTTTGATTTCCTCAAATCCCACAAATTGAAAGAGGAGGAGCATCTCCACCCTTTGAGCCCCATGGTTGCAGGAGGACCTGGATTTTCTCAGTCCACATTAGGGATCTTCTCCAGCCACAAGTATTTAGCGTCTCACATACAATCTGTCAGAACTGCCATCCTTCGCTTCAGTCTTGCTGTGCTAGATGCACTGCCATAAACTAGGGGGTGGGGAGTAGTGGGGAGGGGGGAAGTGGAAACTACTCTTTGTATTATCCCATGATAGAGATTCCCTCCTCCAAGCCCAGGGGCTTTATAATGGCTCATTATTGGCACCAGTTCTAAAGGTTATAGTTCTTAGACTGGCAAACTGGTCAGCTCAGTGGGTAGAATGTACTAGTGGTCTCTTTGGCTTCATGAGATAGCAAAGAAAAGAAGACTTTTTTGCCTACAAAATTAAGTGTGGGAGGTCTTTGGGTTTTTTCTTTTTAAGCCCCTCTATTCCCGTAGGCTATGATGATTGAAATCTGATGAGAAATTCAGGGTGGCAGCTGGCTGAGAGCAGGCCTTCTGCAGCCATGTGCAAAAAGGAAGCCATCTCAAGGAACAGAACAGCCACGTTTTCTGCTCCAGCGGCTGGTGTCCACCCTCCCTGCCAACTAAGCAGAAGTTGTGGATGAAAAGAAATTGCAGATCTTTCTAAAAGGCAAGAAGTAGTAGTAATGGGTGGGTTTTATTACTCTGACATCTGTTGGGAGGCAAACTCTGCCAAACAAGTCCTTCCACAAAGTTAATTATTTTCTTGCTGTTCTCTTCCTCCTTCAAAGACACAGAAAGGTGTAAGATGATCAGCTGTGCCTAGTCTGATGCCAATCCATATGGAGGACAGTCAAATAAGCAGGAATGCTGGGAAATTGACCCCGTAAAGGCTGGATTCTGTGCACCAAGGGACTTTGGAAGGGGTACTTCCAGTATGCAATAAGGATTGTGTAGAACCATGTCACCTTTCTTCATATTTGCATGTATACTTGCTGTTTATAAGCAGATGTTTTATAAAAAAAGCAGTGACAATGACAGGCACAAACCTTGGTTCAGAGGTGTGCTTCAGCCGGTTCAGACTGGTTGTTAAAATTCTCTGCAGTTTGGAGAACCAGAAAATCCCACCACTGGCTGGCCTGCCCTCATCTTGCCCACTCACTCCTCATGTCTCCTGTGGCTTGTCATAGCTGCTGCTGCTCTCTGTCTGGCTCCCTCACTTGCCTTGACTACATGGATTCTGCGGGCCAGCCAGTTTGCCTGCCTTTGCAGTTGTGGCTGCATCCCACACAATGCTCTCTTTGCAGCCCAGCTGAGCAGCCCTGATCTCCCTGGGTGAGCCTGCGAACAAGGCCTGAATCCCATTCTATAGAAATAGAAATTATTTTCTATTCTCATTTTTAGAATTTATCTCTTAGGAATATTATTAAGTCTATATATTGAAGCCTCACTTAGATTTTCAATAATATTCAGGTCTGGACACTGTGAAGATCCTTCAGATCCTTTCTTGCTTTCCTGTAAGTATCTCATGGGTGAACCAGGGACATTCATATTCTTGGCTTCCTGAAATATTCAACCCTTTTTCAGTTTTTTAATTGATTCTGAGACTTTATCTATTTATTGAATTGACTAATGCTTATCGTATAATAAAAAGTAAAAATGTAAGACAATTACAATTAGGAGAGTTAAATTCAAAAGCTAAAACAAAGACAATGGACAAGTGAAGGGAGTGAAGAACTTCTCCATCGTATCATAGAAGGCTCTTCTCCTGGACCCTGCTAGCTGGAATGTCAACCCTGAAGCTGATCTGACTGTGGCTATCTGGGGGCTTCAGTGCTGCCACAACTGGAGCTGTGAGAAAGGGATGGGGAAGTAGAGATAGCTGGGGTGCTGTAGCCAAAATAAAATATTTTTTCTTGGGAACCAAGGACATTCCCACCAGGTGTCTAGAAAGAGGGGACTGGGATCATCTAGCAAATGGTTTGTATCCTTATTTTTGGGAGAAAGTGAAAGAACTTCTACTTGATTATGGGACTGACTGTTGGGAGAAAGTGAAAGAACTTCTACTTTTAATTAGGTGAAAACCATGGGAAACATTTAGAATTGGTTTTCACCACCTTGTGCCAATATGACATATCCAATAAGCCTATTCCTTGAGGAATCCAACTGCCTCGGAATTTGGATTGTTACGGGTGTGTTATTGGAACCCTGACACAGAATTCTTTCACCGATGGGATCCACAGCATGTTCTTCTGCTGGAACTGGTGAGGCAGGCCAATCCCTTTGGGTGAGACCATTCTTCAGATAGTCCCAAAGGTGCTTTCCCCCCCACCTTCAAGAGGCAACTGAACTTTCTGATTTTTCTTTGAAGACATGTCATTTCTCATCTAAGAAACTTCTTCAACTCTTATTCCTCAGATAGTTTGTTTCAGGGTTCCAACTGATGCCCTAATTAAATCATGAGCCTCAAACCAAGCTTCAAAAGAAATCCAGTTATTTATTAGGAGCTTCATGTCAGCACGGACCAAATGAAGCCAACTCTGACCTCACTTAATTCGCGCCTTGGCTCTGACCCTATTTCCCCCTCCCCCCAAGGTGTGTCATCAGTCACATTCCCCAATGAAGCAATTTCATGGGTTGTAAAAGTCACTCCCTCTGGCCACTGTGGGTCTCCATGGAGATGACCTTGATGTTGCTGGCTGGAATATGCTTTGTTTTGACTGAAATGCAAGTTCCTTGATGCAGCTGTGAAGCTCGATTCCCCATCCCGCTTGCCTATAGCAATTCAAGAGCAGGTGAGGAATGCTTCGCGAGTTGACAGTCTGGACCTGGGCCATGCAGGACTTTGATAACCAACACTTTGAATAAGACCCAGAAGCAAACTGACAACCACTGCAGCTTACATAACAGGGATGTAACATGGACCCCTTCTAGTACCCCCCCCCAAATGCCTACAGGGTTGCATTCTGTGCCAGTTGTAACTTCCGAATATTCTTCAAGGATTAGCCCTATTGGAGTAATCTAGCACATTGCCATAATCCAATCAAGAGAGGGGCTGGGCATCACAGTCTGAAGGGCATACAATACATTAGCTTGAAAATCATCAGAAAGATCTGTTAGAACCAGTGTTTGCCCATTGTTTCATGGTTGTCCAGAACAGTGGTTGTCAACCAGTGGGCCAGGGACCACTGATGGTCCACGAGAAAATTTTGGTGGTCCGCAGAGAAATGTCTCCCCCCCCAAAGCACAAAGTAATTAATCCAAGCTTCACAGGAACACAAGGCTGCGCCACCCACATGGCCTGGCCCCACTCTTCAGTTGAGCACAAACCTTACCTTGAGTGGGGGAGGGAAATTCACCACGGGGTGGCTTGCTGACATTGGTGGGAAAGTTGGTCCCTATTCCAGAGCTGCAGTAGTCACAGGACTGGCCCTTTGGTCATCCGGGAGTAGCAGCTCCTCCAATCCATGGCATGTACCCGGGTGGAGGAGCAGCTGCTCCAGGATGACTAAAGGGCCAGTCCTGTGACTACTGCAGCTCTGGAATATGGGACCAACTTTCCCACCAATGTCAGCAAGTTTGATTTGTCAATCAAAATTCATATTAGTGGTCTGCGGGATTTAAAATTATGAGTTTGGTAGTCCCTGAGGTCCAAAAGGTTGGTGACCCCTGGTCCAGGACACTTGCAAATAGTGTGCAGGGTACAGCATCTACATCTGATTTCATAATCTGAGCTCTAAGGCTCTGGACTTTCCTTCCACTTCCAAAATGGCAGCACCTTCATTCCAACTGTGGCAGATTTTGAAGGCATTGTCTGAAGAAGCTCCTGGGTAAGCTTTAAATCCATCACCCCTCCTCATCCCTTGGGTTTGAGAACCCAGTTGGACAGAACTGGGCCAGGGCTCTGGGCTCTGCAGGCAGACTTTGGCCTGAGGAACCCAGAGGTGTTCTGGTGGTAGAAATCACAGCAAAGCTCTTATCCGAAACCAGCATCGCTTCCTGACCATTCCTGAATGGCTGTTTGCTGCCTTTGTTCAGAGTGGCAGCAATTGTGAATGAACAGGCAGCTCACCACCAGGCAACCAGCCTGACAATATGGCAACATCTGAACATTGGATTACATAGCAATTTCCATGCAATATTAAGGTTATTACATAGTAAGTGCTATGTCATTTCGGGCTAAATGCATTATTATCACTTCTGCTTGACAAACTGTCTGCTGAATTCAACCTGATCCCTCCTCCTTCTCTTCACCACTAAAAAAAAAAAAGGAGGTTGCAAAAGTGCTCTGTTTCCTGGTTACGGCCATGCGCGGCAGACATTTCTGGCAAGCCCCAATGCTGGCAGGGCCTGAGCCGAGTTGCTTAGCAGCAATTCCCCCCAAACCCCAGGGGGGCTTTTTAAATACAGCCCTGCACTCACTGGCTCCGGAAGCAGAAAAAGGGCCAGGGGGTGGGGGGCCATTTCTGCCTCCTGGGGAGCAGCCATCTCTGTGTCAACTGAAGAGGCAGCTGCCTTCGGGGCAAACAATTGAAAACTGAAACTGAGGAGAAAACAGGCGCACATGGCGATCAATGCGACGCTAGGGAAGGATTCAAGAAAGGGCATTAACCTGAATTAGGGAAATTGGCACTTTGATGAGGCAGAAATTGGGTGACACGTAATAAAACCCAGAAAGGTTAGAAATGCATGAGAGTGCGAAGCCATGCACAAAAATTGCCTCTTCCGTGCATTGCAACCCTACAGAAAGAGGGAGGAGAGGACACTGCCCCCACCTCTTTTTCTGTAGGTTGGTGGATATGCTGGGGGAGCACGAAGAGGGGGGTAAATGGACTGGCTCCTCAGCATGTTGCCTGGGGTGCCATGGCTCAGCCTGGGCTGCATTTCCACTGCAAATCCTTTTTCCCTTGCAGGCAAGGATGTGCATGCTAAGGAACCATGTCCTGGTGCCCTCCTTAGAATCATAGAATCATAGAGCTGGAAGGGACCTTAGAGGTCTTCTAGTCCAGGGGTCTCCAACCTTGGCAACTTGAAGACTTGTGGACTTCAACTCCCAGAGTTCCTCAGCCAGCTTTGCTATCTGAGGAACTCTGGGAGTTGAAGTCCACAAGTCTTCAAGTTGCCAAGATTGGAGACCTCTGTTCTAGTCCAACCACTGCTCAAGACAGGAGTCCTTAAATCATCCCCGACAAATGGTTGTCCAATCTTTTCTTAAAGTGAGGAAGCAGCCACAACTCCAGGAGGCAAGCTGTTCCATCAATTAACCATTCTCCTGATGCTTGTGAACACGAATCGTGCACGTATTTGATATAACAAAAATCTTGGAGTTGCAAAAACATCCCCTCTTGAGGTTGGTGTCAAGAAAGAGCCCTTGGCGTCATTTTTCATACTGCAGAACTGCAAATCACTTTGCAGACAATCTGCTGAGCAAATCTTCCTTTTTATCTTTTTGTCCCTCGTCTAAATGCTGCAGCAGTCTCAGGGTCTTTTAATTATATTCTATGTGTATAATTACCCAGTGTGGGTTTGCTGGAAAGGAGGGGGTTAAAAGCAAATAGCTTCTGCAGGAACGACGCTTGGAATCCCAAGATCATTGTCAGCCTCTTGACATGAAGATAATTATCCCCCTGCAGCTTGAGAGATAATTGTAATCTAGAAGGATGTGTAATTTTCAGGCACTCCTTTATGGAATCTGAAATGTAGTGGCTGGCTGGCCTCAGAGCGGGAACACATGGATATACCAAAAACCTCGCTGGGTCTGGAAGGGAGAGATTAAGACTGGGGGGGTGGGGGAGGATCCTGGCGAGTCCTCTTGGACCAGCAACAAAAAGGAAGTTGCTTTCTCTGGCCAACACCATCCTCTTTCTCATCCTGAACCATTCGCTGGTTTTGTAATCTGAAACAATACAGCAAAACAAAGACAATATGGCTTTTTTGTTCTTCTCTGCATTCTATCTATTGTCTCGACGCCTTTTTTTTACAGCATGGCAACTATGGACGCAATATTTCAAGTATGGTCTTACCAAGGCCTCGTAAAGCAATATTGAGACTCCACAGCTTGGCCAGACTACATTTGGAATACTGTGTCCGGTTTTGTAACAATGACATAAAAAAAGAAGTCGAGGCTGTAGAATGAAATGGAACGTACCTGTTTTTGTTCTGGGTTGAAACGAAGATCAGATCTCATTCAAATGTCTGAATAACATTGGTGATCAGAATTGATAGCCCCAAATACTGGGAATTTTAATTTCCTTCGTGTAAAGGAGTTTACTGTTGTTGTTTTAAAAAGACTCATCCTTTTGTTCAAGTCAGATTTTGACTCCTGGTAATTGCCTGGAGCAGCCCTGCAGTTCTCTCTGCATCGTTTTTGGGAAGTGGTTTGCCATTGTCTGCTTCTAAGGGCAGGGAGGAAGGGGGGAGAGAGAGGGAGGGAGGGGGAGAGAGGGAGGGAGAGGGAGGGAGGGAGAGAGAAGAGGGGGAGAGAGAGAGAGAGATTGGACGGAGGTCACCCAGTTGGCTTCCTGCCTAAATCAGGACTAGAACTCACCGTCTCCTTGTTTCTAGCCCGGCAACTTAACCACTATACTGACCTGCCTGTCCTCCTCCCTTCCTTAAATGCAACCCGAAAGCCTCGTGGGAGGAGAGCTATGGTAGACTTTGGTAGCAAAACCCCAGAAGGAGTTTCTTTTCCAGAGGAATTTATTAAGAAGCAGAAATTTTTCTGCATCTGATGAAGCTTTTGCCTTTTAATAAAATTGGTTAATCAGAAAAGGCACTTGTAGCCTCCTGATTTGATGCAACCTGAAGGCAGTTATAAAGTGATTACTATATTTCCCTGGAAGCAGATTACATCTCCAAAGTGTATATACAAAGATAACTCTGTTTGGGGAAGGTGTGTCTGAAAGGGAGTATATTATGGGAAATATCCACAAATAAACATGCATTTTTCAGAGAACACACTTATAAAATAGGTGCATTCTGAGGTAGCACAGAAAACTATATATCAGAGTAAATGGGAATAAAAATATGTGTAACAGGAAAAATATGCACAAGCATTTAGGCACATTCTTTCTCCTAACTGCAAACAGATATGAAAAAAATGAGTGAAACTAGATTGGACCAACTCTTTGCAATTCACTAGTTTCACCCACTGACCAAATTGGAGTGGTGATGGTTTCCAGTCAGCCAGTCCAGGCCCCAAAGCCCCCCCCCAATTCTTGCAGAGGGGCTGGGACAACTGGAGAGGACCCTTCAGTGGATGTGAAACATTTGTAGACCCATCAGAACCTGCAGGTTCTTCTTTGGAAGGAGAGAGAGACTCAGGCGGGGAAGCGAAGCCCAAACCAGCTGAAAGGACAGTGGATGGCAGGGCATTCATTTTGCCCCCTCCATGCGGAGCCTCTGGGAAGGGGAGGAAGGTGCTGGGGAGGGTCTGTCAGGGCTGTGGCTACCTCTGGCGTCTTTTCACCCAACGTGCTATGACAGCCACAATACGGAGGAGAACTTCTGGCACTGGCGATGCTCAAAGCGACTTCTCTCTGCTGAAGTTCAATGATTATGGCTGGATGGAGCTTTGGGAAAGAAAGCTCACACACACACACACACACACACACACACACACACACACACACACCATCCCTGACCTATCAAGGCTGGTAAGGAGCTGCATGAAAAGGCCAGTGTGTCATTCAAGTGCCAACAAATGTCTCATCACGAGTGTTTGCTTCATTCATGTTGGGTCCTTTGAGCCAGTTTTTCACTCCTTCCTGGACAAATCCCTGCAGTTTTCTTGGCAAGATTTTTCGGAAGCAGTTTGCCATTCCCTGCTTCCTGGGGCTGAGTGATGTGTCTTGGTTTGGTCTCAGACCATAAGGCAATAGCATAAACATAAAACAATATTTTTTTTTTAAAAAAGTAAAAAATAGGATGTTGATAAATCCTCTTTGAAAGACAAGTCTACAAAAAGCCTCTTGTTACTGATAAAGGAGAACATTTGTAACTCAGGGTTGACATGAGGGGTCCTTGGGGCTCTCTGAGCTGGGTTGTTTTCTTGCAGACGTTTCATTACCCAAACTAAGTAACACCATCAGTGCGAGTAAGGATTGGTGTTTGCTCCTAATTTATATTCTTTAGACCATGCCACGTGCAAAAGTGCTAGAGAATTCCTGGGAGCCTGGCACTCTGACAAATCAGCCATCAACAGACACATAGATATAAGCAAATCTACACACAGTGCAAAAGAGATGATAAGCCAAAAAGGGAACAAAAAATCCTCACCAGCAATCAACATTCAGATGAGCATAAGTTCACACTAAAATAACATCAGATCATCAATCAAGAAATAAATAAAAATCACAATCAAGGAAGTGGCAAACAATCAATAAACATCTCAACCAAAGAATCTCTAAGACCACCCAACCAACACTGACAGGGGAAGCCCCTAGAACAGGGCTGTCAAACTCCCCTCGGAGTTTGCATCACATGCTGGCCATGCCCACGCCCGGTTTAACCAAGAAGGGAAAAGTCCCAATACATCATGTGACGCCGCCGTGATGACGTGAGTTTGACACCTCTGCACTAGAATTTAATTGAGAGCAAGCCCCACTCTCTTATTAACAATGATGATGTTACCTAGTTTGGCTAATGAAACATCTGTGAAAAAACAACCAAGCTCACAGAGCACCAAGAATCCCTGAAAGCTTTGTGTGGATGCATTAAAAACTTCCCTTGTCAAAGGCCGTTGCACAAGAGAGTGCAATGATTGTATCGGAACCTCCTATTGTTTATAGATGTGCCTGAAGACAAGATGGCAGAAACAGATAACCGAATAACAGAATTGGAAGGGACCTTGGAGGTCTTCTAGTCCAACCATGTACTCAAGCAGAGGTCCTATACAAGTTTGGACAAATAGCTATCCAAACTCTACTTAACAACTTTCAGTGATGGATCTCCCACAACTTCTGAAGGCAAACTGTTCCATGATTGTGTTCACAGTCAGGAAATTTTTCCTTAATTCTAGGTTGGATCTTTCCTTGATAAGTTCCCACATATTACTTCTTGGCCTGCCCTCCGGTTGCTTTGAGGAATATGTTGACTCCCCTCTTCTCTGTGACAGCCCCTCAAATATTGAAAGACTGCTATAGTGTCACCTGTAGTCCAGTGGCAGGATTCAAAAATTGTTGCCAGCAGTTCGGTGGGTGTGGCTTGGTGGGCGTGCTTTGTGTGTGTGCACACACTTTGCATGCATGCGCATGCCAAACGCACACTTTGCACAGGCAGAGAGGCATTCTAACGATGCTGGTCACTTCAGCAGCTGCCACGCGGTGCTATTCTGTGGCGCGCAAAGCAGCTGCGCTTCAAATTCTGCTGATAAAAGTGAGTATGAGACCCCAGGTGGGTGGGTGGGCCCAACAGCAGAGCAGCGGAGAGAACCGGTTCGGTCTCCACTGCTCATTGCTCCTACCGGCTCTCCAGAACTGGGCAGAACCAGTCAAATACCACCACTGCTGTAGTCCTTTTCTTTGTGAGGCTAGGCATACCCAGTTTCTGCAATCATACTTTATATGTTTTAGTCTCTAGTCCTTTAATCATCTCTGTTGTTTTTCCCTGCACTCTTTCTAGAACATCGGCCTTTCTAGAATACCAAAATTTATTGGCAGTGAGAACAATCAACCCCTGGAGCAGCCTTCAAAGTTGTGGGTGCTCCATTATTGGAGGCTTTTAAGAAGAGATTGGACTGCCACATGTCTGGAATGGTAGAGGAACTCCTGCTTGAGCAAGGGGTTGGACTAGAAGACCTCTGAGGCCCTTCCAATTCTGATATTGTATGTATTGAGGTGACAAATGCACACTTGAAGAACAACAATGACCTAAGTGGGAAATGTTGGGCCAGGGGCAAGTTTAAGGCCCAGCTCCTGAACAGCCTGGAGGGGCAGCAGTTGGGGCCCTTGCAAGTTTAACTCAGCACATATAGACCACCTCAGTGATGGGCAGCAGTCCATCCTCAGTGATCTTCCCATCTGAAAAAAATCCCCCCAAAATGCTAAGCTCATCCTGGAGGGCTTTAGAAGAGTTGCTTTCATGTTGCAGGAAAGTCACATCAGAAGTTATCAGAACAACTTCTCCAATTCAGAGGCAGGAAATGTCTTCAGCTCAGGAGCAACATTGGTGAAGCAGCCATCCTTTGGCTCTGCTTGCAGTTCAGGTACAGCTGCCAGGCCCCTGGGGGAAGCTGGGTGCTGGTAAAATAATAGAAAACCATGTGCTGGTCCCTCTGAACGACTGGTCTGATTCAGCTCCAGAAGTCTCTCTGCTCCAACACATGGATGTGGATTTTTCCTTTGGGTGCAGCCATTCTTGGGTTTCAGTCTGAAAAAGCAAGATGAAAAGCAGGAGGGAAAGAAGGCAAGGTTTTAAAAAGGATGTGGTGTATCAAGTAAAAAGAAGAAGAGGAAAAAAGAAAAGAAAAACATAACCAGCTTGAATGACATTGAAAGTTGTTTTTGCTTTCTGAAATTGCATTTGTATTTATTATTGTACACAAATAAAGCCATTTAAAAGCTGAATTATTTGTAGGCTGCCCAAGGAAGACCTTGTCAGGGTTGAAAGAGAGGATCATGAGAGAATGTCCTAAAATCCTGCCAAACTATCCAGATAAAAACTGCTCGGGCCACCCGAGCAGTTCTGAAATGTAGACGGTGCTCACCAAAGCTCTCCCTCTCTGAAGCACATCGACTTCTCAGCCATCACTTTTATGCACTTGGAGCCCCTGTGGAGCTCCTTTGAGTAATGGGCGGAATACTGGAGGGGTTCAAAGGCTACAACTAGCACTTTTCTCAAGAGCTGCACAATGAGTTATTTGGGGGGTGGGAGAGTGGGGAAGAGAGGGGAACTGCTGTGAAGGAAGCCTGCCAGGAGCTCCTTTGTCTGGACAAGATGCTCTGCACTTGTTTTCCTGCCAAGAACTCTGAGGCTTGCCAGGAGCTTTGCCCATCAGTACCCGGGTCGGCAGAGAAGCAGGACAAGGGTTCCCTCCAGAGGAGAAGCTTGGCTTAAAATCTGAGTGGCAGAGATTTTCTGTGAAGGAAAGGACAAAGACGAATATTGACTTACTAAGGGTCCAGGTTCAGTAGGGTTTGTGTAGAACGGGATCGCAATGCAATGTTTTTATAAGATAAGGCTCTTTTGAAGCGATTTGGAGAGTCCATCACAAGTATGCAGAATATGTCTTTTGCAAGAAATAGTGCCAGGCAGAGCTTAGAAACAAACTTGGAGGATTGTCAACTCCACCAGCTCTCAAGAAATGTAAACTAACCTCTTCCATTAAACCTTTCTGGTCTGATACTTTATGAGCATTTTTGGAGAGTCACCTTTCCCTCAATCAGGCCTCCAAGGTAGACCAGAGAGGAAACAGGTCCTGATAAGCTAATGCTACTTTATTGTAAAGCTACATTAAGAGAATCTCGCAAGTCTGAAATTTTCCCACTGTCAGTTTGACAGCCCAATTACTTAGGGAGGGTCCGTCCTGAGCCTCTTGCCCACCCATTATGCAGCTGCAGACTCTGCTGTGCCTTATCTGACTGTTTCTACTGGCATCTCTTTGCTCCATCTCCCAAGGTCATTCTCACACACCACTGCAACTACCTTATTCTTTACGGACCACACACCTTTGAGAGACACAAAGAATCTCCGGTTGGGGGCCCAGCTTCCTAAGCCTCACCCCCAGATGAACCAGTCAGGAAACAGGATTGGAGGAATCTCTGAGGCCAGGCAGCCACTGGTGGGAGTTGCTAAATTAAATTCCACCAGGGAATCACTTGGTTGGAATTGGATAAGGAATCCAGTGGGCTTCTGACTTTTAAGGAAAGAGAAGTGGGCTTGAAGGTTTGGAGAGAATCAAGAAAGAGCAGTTGCATCATACGAAGGTGAAGAGGATGCTAAGAGAGACTGAGGTCTCTTGTCCATTTAAACAAGACAAAGACTGCAAGACAATGGCTCAGAACCAGGCATGGTATGAGTAAATGGTGGGTTATTGATTGGAGGTTCCCCCACAAATGCTTAGGAAAGAAAGAGGGTGAAAATTTGCTCTTTGCAAGACTGTCTGATGCATTTGACACAATTAGTTGTCATGGTGAGACCAGGAGTTTGCCTCTGCGGCATTCAGAGCAGCTCAATTCCTCCAGTGCTCAGCTCTTGGTGGGGGCTCCGAGGAGGCCCTGGATTGTCTCCAGCCTCTCTATGTTGTTGGATGCAGAGGGGGAGGGGCAGGGAAAGATGTAACCTGAGGACTACCTGAACTGCTATGTCCAGGAGAAATTTAAAAAGGAGATATGCGACAAATTGGGTACATCAGTAGAAGCCTGTTTGAGTTTCTGCCTGAAAATAACTTGGAAAATATTTGCAATGAGTGAATGTTTCAAAGGATGGAAGCCTGCAAATGTACTTTAGCTGAAGTTTGATCAGCAGAAAGAAATGAAGCCCTAAAACATAAACTGAGGTGGAAGCAACTCTTAGAAGGAAGAGAATGAAATCAAGGAAAAAGCCCAATAATCAGGAGGGAAAACCAGAAGCAGGAGACTTAGAAACAGGCATTTCTGGAATTCAGAACCACTGCCAGAGTAACAGGGGGAAGATCCTGAAAGGGCAGGAGGGACACAGCTGTGCTTGCAGAAGGCGTCACAGGAGTGTAGTTGGTTCCTCCCTACTACAGGGAGCTGAAACAAATATTGGCTGAGCAATTTCCAAGCCTTATCAGGTTCCCCTGAGACTTAGGCCTTCTTGCTAATTCATGCAGAGACAAACAAAATTGTCAGCAGCAGCAACAACCATATCAAGTGCAGCTACAACTCTGCTGAAGATCAAGGAGGAAGGGCAGTTCTCCAGGAAGTGATCTGACTGAGAGAGGGGATAAGGAGAGCAAGTGGGGGAATCTGGGGTAGGATTTGGCAGTGGAACTGTTGGAAGGAGAGAATCAATCCTGAGATATGTGTTTTCTTCTAGGTACTCATATCGATGATATGATGAATAAACTACCAAGACTTTTCAAACTTACTATAACTATCCCTTTCTACTGTTATATATGGGAGAAATGAAACTGCAAGAAGAAACTTGCCACCTTCTGGACAAAAAAGTGAAGGAACTGGTAGCCCTAGTAGCATTTTTGTCACTTTGTTCAGTCACAGAGCATGGTGTAAAGACAGCATAGGATTGTGGAAACAAGAAAGAGCAAGAACGATTAAGACTGCAGGATCCTTGGTACTCTCTGAGGTTGGTTGCTTTCTTGCAGACCTTTCATTGCCCAACTAGGTAAGATCATCAGTGCAAAGCTATCAAGCTTAGAAAGCACCAGACCTCCCAGTTCAACCTTGAGCTATTCTCTTCTGTTGATATTGCCAAGAAAAGGATCTGAGTTCCTCAAACATGGACTTTGTAGAGGGAATAAAAAATGGCCTTGAAGCAGAGGTGGTATTCAGCCGGTTCAGACTGGAGAAATGTTGAGTCATTTGGAGAACCGGCCAATCCCACCTCTGACTGGCCCCACAAACCCCATCTATTCTCTGCCTCCCATTGAGTCCCAGCTGATCGGCTGGGTCTTCTTTGGTTGCCCTGCACAGAAGAACGAAGCTGGAAAGCAGGCTAGTGGGGTGGGGAGGGAAGGGGGATTTTGCAGTAGCCTTCCCCTGCCACTCCCACCAAGCCACGCCTACCAAGCCACGCCCACAGAACCAGTAGTAAAAAAAATTGCATCCCACCACTGCCTTGAATGGCAGGTGGAAGTCACTACCAGCACGAAGAAATATGTGGATCTTGAGCCCAAAGGAAGAAACTAATTTGGGAAAACTTCTCAGAGCAGCCCTTTCCTTGATCCCCCAAAGATAAAAGAGGGAGGGGAAAGCCCATTCAGACTTGCCAGGTTCTGTTACTACAACTGTTACAATAAAAGTAGTCTGGAGGTATATGGCATTGGTAACGTAGCCTGTTCTAAATTGCAGGATTCTTGCCAAACAAACAAATAATTATAGCTCACAAAGACTGGAAAGAACATGTTGACCGGGTGCCTCACTAATTTCATCAGGAGAATATTAAACAATTGCAAAAGAGGGAGGGGAAAAAACTCAGAACTGAATATGCCAGTAAGAAATGAGCCCAAAATACAACAAATAACAAGAGAAACATGAAATTAGTGGAGGATTTATAGATTGCTGGCAAACAACGTCATGGAATCAAGTGGGCTTACAACTCACAACCTCAAATCCTTCTACATCATTGCACAAAGTGTGGGGAATGAGAGATGAAAGCTTAACAAAATTGATAGGAGGGGCATTACTGAAACTTGATGAAATTATGAACGTATATGGAAAGTAGCCATGGAAATCTACAACTTATTTAAAAAAAAAAACAGTCAGTCTTTGTTCAGTTGAGCTATTGAGAAGTATGCTATGGAGCAGGTCACTTGATATTTGAAGATGCCAATCATAGCTGCTGGCAAGATATTAGAGCACCACAAAACTAGATGCAGACATTCATCCCAGAAACTCACCATCATTTGATTAACTTAGATTTGCTTCAACTTGCAATTGAGTTTAATGGATATGGCCTAATTTGCTTCACCAATGCAAAGAGGCCATCTGATTCATGTAGACAAAATGATTCAGTTGGCCTTCAACCTCTTCAGGCTAGTATTAGAGGAAAAGTCTTCTCTCAGGTAAAAGGAGGTTAGAAGGTTCTGGAAGTTCTCTCTGTGCCTACTCATGATGACCAGCCTGGAAAATCCTTGTTGGGGACACATCTTTGAAAAGTCCCTGCTTCATAAAATCCCATAGCACTCCTCAAAGCTACCTAACAGGTTGCCTCCATATTTGCTGAATGCATCAACCATCCCAGATTGGTCGGTTAGAAAAGAATAGCTCTCAAATGCATTGTTAACGAGAGTACACTCTACTAAAGTCAGTTGGTTATAGAAGAAGCAAAGCCCGATCTGGGATTTTTGTGCCCAAAGCATATAGTTAATTTTCTCCTTGTTCCCACCTTCTCCCCTGGTTATCTTTGAATGTCCAATTAAATTATAACAAATTGTTTGGGTAACAATCCCTGGCTTCATGGGCTGGATCAGAGGTGGTATTCAGCAGGTTCTGACCAGTTCTGGAGAACTGGTAGTGGAAATTTGGAGTAGTTTGGAGAACCAGTAAATACCACCTCTGACTGGAGATTTTACAGTACCGGTATCCTTCCCCTGCCACGTCCCCCAAGCCATGCCCACAGAATCGGTAGTAAAAATATTGAATTCCACCACTGGGCTGGATGCTTCTGCTTTCCATAGTGTGACCTTGCAATGGCCAGCAGCTCCCATGGGACGGCATGATGCATAGTTTGATTCCTCTCATGCTAACTCCCCCTTATCCTACCCACTCACCCACCCTTATTCCTCCCTCCCTCCCATTGTGTATGGCAGACTGGCGGCAAATTAAGCATAGTGTAGCAGGATTGCAGACCTGACAGAATGCCTCTAAGAAAGCTTCCTCTGGTGAGAAAATCCCTATGAATGGTGAACGTAACATACCTGAGGATACTTTGGCACCTGTCACAGCAAGTCCAGCCTGCATACATGGATATTTTGGATAAAATCAACAATGGCTTGCATGGAAAGCATCTGGCACACAGATCCAGAGGAGATGAGTGAGATCCCATTGATCAAGATGGGAATGAAATTTCAGTGGGCGAGGCAACGTCTCTGCAACTCCTAGTAATGGCTAGAATTAGTGCAGAAAGCTAAGTTGGACAAAGGCAGTTCTGGAAAAACAAACTTATGTATGCATATATATATGCATAATTTATATCACATCTCAATGTAACCTTGAAAATACTGGCATAACTCAAATTTATTCCTGTAAATAGCATCGCTCTCTTAAAGATCTATAGCTTCTGATTTGGAACCTTAATTTTAAGTTCCATGGACTTCCTAAAATGCAAGATTTTTTTTCTATGACTTGAAAGATTTGGTGTTTCTTCCAACTCCTGGAAGGGCCTGAACCAACATGGAACGAGATAAGAGGGAACAAGTGTCTCCAATCTCTTCTGTCCCTTTGCAAAATCCCTCTTCCAATTATGGCAGTGGTGTCAAGCTTGATTTCATTGAGGGCTGCATCAGGGTTGTGTTTGACCTCGGGGGGATGGGGAGGGCATGGCCAGATTGACATCACTCATGTTAGGGGCACCTGTGGGGGCCCAAGTACTCTGCCAGTGAAAATGGGCTCCCGAACTCCATTTTTGGCTACGATTGACTCCTGCAACACTCTGCAAGAAAAAATGGAGCTCAGGAGGACCACAGGATAGTTGCTTGAAACGGCAGCTGGGAGAATATCCAAGTGGGGTTTTGAGAGCAGAATCCACGATCTTTCTGCAAGCCATTTACATAATTGTATGAATTTTCAACAGGTGGGTCTTTCTATGAACTTTCATGCACACAACACTTTGTGTCTTGGTTTTCCTTCTATATAAATTGTTTCATAGGCAAATCTTTTCTGTAATATTTGGATTAATGTACTTGATTTCTTTTAGTATGATTCTTATGGTAAAATTCTGATAAATATTTTGGAATGCCAGTGCCTTTCAACAAGCCTTTGATTAGCATATTATTCACCCCATTGCAACTTTTTATGGAAAAAATGCAATGCTAGGGTCAGAATACAGATCATCTAGTCCAACCCCTGCCCAATGAAGTGCTCAACAGAAGACCATCCATCTCCAATGAAATAATAGCAGTAACTATGAGAGGGATCTTGGAGTCTTAGTAGACAACCTATTAAATATGAGCTAACAGTGTGAGGCAGCAGCCAAAAAAGCCAATGCAATCCTAAATCGCATTAACAGAGGGATACAATCAAGATCAAGGGAAGTACTAATACCATTCTATAAAGCCTTAGTAAGACCACACTTAGAGTACTGCATCCAGTTTTGGTCATCACACTATAAAAAAGATGTTGAGACTCTAGAAAAAGTGCAGAGAAGAGCAACCATATGATTAGGGGACCGGAGACTAAAACATATGAAGAATGGTTGCAGGAACTGTGCATGGTTAGTCTACTGAAGAGAAGGAACAGGGTAGACATGAAAGCAGAGTTCCAATATTTGAGGGGCTGCCACAGAGAGGAGGAGGGGGGTCAAGCTATTCTCCAAAGCATCTGAAGGCCAGTCAAGGAATAATAGATGGAAACTGAAGAAGGAGAGATTCAACCTGGAAATAAAGAGACATTCCTGACACTGAGAACAATCAACCCATGGAACAGAAGTTGCCTTCGGAAGTTGTGGGAGCTTCACCACTGGAAGCTTTCAAGAAGAGACTGAACTGCTATCTATCAGAAATTGTGTAGAGTCTCCTGCTTGGGCAGGGGGTTGGACTAGATGACCTAATCTAATCTAAAGAAAGAAAATCCACCTTTTCCAAGCCAGTCTGGTCCATTGTTGGACAGGCCTTCAAGATATCCAACCAGAATGTACTTGCTTGTAATTTGTTTCTTTTCTTGTTTATCCAGACTTCTACAGGGTAGCCCATCAGATACTTGAAAGCAATTCACAGAATAACAGAGTTGGAAGGCACCTTACAGGTCTTGTAGTCCAAATCCCTGCTCAAGCAGGAAACCTGATACCATTCCGGTCAAATTGTTTTACACAGCCTCTTCTCCAGGGTCAATTTATCCAACATCTTCAACAATTCCAGCTATGTTTTTCTTTCCAAGCCCCTTATAATCTTGGGTGTCCTTGGCTGGACGCACTGCAGTTTGTCAATGTTCTTCCTAAAAATATATTCCTTAGAACTGCATGTGGTGTTCTAGCTACAGTCTGGCAATACCGAATAGAATGTCATTGATGTGTCCTGATCTTGACACAATACTTTTGTTACTGCACCAAGGATTTTTATTTATTTATTTATTGCAGTTGCATCACACTGTTGGTTCACGTTAGCTTGTTCCTTCAAGATACAAGGTACACTGTAAGCTGCCTGGAATCACTGTGGTAAGTAGGATATAAGACACAGAGAGAGAGAGAGAGAGACAGAGAGAGGTATGATAGATAGATAGCGAGATATGATTGAGAGATAGATAGATAATGCATATATTACCTTATTGGCACAGGAACAGGGCAGGGGGATTCTACCAGTTTACACCTATTCACTAGAACCGGTTGTTAACATTCTAAGCAGTTTGGAGAACCGGTTGTTAGAAGAAATTACTGGCTTAATCCTGAAGGAAGGCAGGAAGGAAACATTCTGGTGTTGCTTACAGAAACTGCCTCTCCGTTGACCCTTATTACATTCTTGGCAGGACTAGACTTCCTGTCTCAGGAACCTCTCTTGAGTTTTTTTCCTCTCCTTTGCTAGTACTTTGCTTGTGTGGAGTCACCATTCAAAGTTACAATGGCACTGGAAGAAGTGACTTATGACCATATTTCACACTTACAACTGTTGCAGCATCCCCACTGTCATGAGAGGCCAGGGGAGGAGATGCGTGCCTCAATGTGAGTGATATTGAGTTGGCCACGCCTAGCCAATAACATGACCACCAAGCCATGCCCATCACCTAAGCCATGCCCATAGAACTGGTTGTTAAAAATTTTGAATCCCATCCCTGGATATGATAGATAGATAGATAGATAGATAGATAGATAGATAGATAGATAGATAGATAGATAGATAGATAGATAGATAGATAAGACAGACAGACAGACTTAGATAGACATAGACAGACAGACAGACAGATGGATAGATAGATAGATAAGATAGATACATAAGACAGAGAGAGAGAGAAAAAAAGACAGACTGAAGGCAGATAGACATAGAGAGGGAAAATAGATGATAGATAAACAGACAGACAGATGGACAGAAAGAAAGAAAGATCCTGATCCTGTTATCCAGTTTATCCTGATTCTGTTATCCATCTTACTGTCTTTGATTTTTCTTATCCAAACAGAGGATTTTATATTGGTCTCTGTAAACATTCATCTCGCTGATCCCTGCCATTGTTTTATTTGGTCAAAATCATCCTGAATCTCGATTCAGTTCTGTAAGGTGTCTTGTATTCCCCCATCTTTGTGTCATCTGCAAATCTAATAATTTTTCACCATTCTCCTGTGATGCATCATTTGATGACTTCCTTTGAGCTTGTGATGGCCATTGCCATTGGTGAGCCCCCTTTGGATATGATTGCTTCCATCTGTATCATTTTCCAACAGCATAATCCATTTCCCAGAATCTCAAGGGAGAGTTTGCTTAAAGTGTTTTGTTAAGGTCAATTCCACTCTGTCCACTGCATGGTCAATGGACCTGGTCAGAAAGAAAGATCAGCTTTATCCAAAAATGATGAGATTCTGGGCTATACAGAACATGTCTGTTTGGTATAACTTGTTCTAGATAAACTCCTTCCAATACTTGCCAAGCAATGGGTTATTTTCTAGATGATCAGAGACTTAACACTACAGAGTTTCATCCAGCATTACTGGCAAGCTGACTGGACTGTAATAACTGGGCACCCTTTTCCCCATTAGTAGATGATGGATGGATGATAGTAGATGATACATGCCTCTGATACTAAGCCCATTTCCACAATTTCTAAAAGACATAGAAGAGCACAATTTATCTTAACAATGAGCAGTCCTGCAAAGGTCTGCAAATGAATTATTTGGTAAAGCTACGTAAATCAAAGCATCATTTTTTAAAAAATCACTTTTTGAATAGAACTAGCCACCTGGACTCCATCCCTTCACTCCAAGGACAGACAAGAGCTGTGGAGTTTTCCTCTGCAAGGGTTGGCAGCTGTGTGACATCTCCAAACCTTGGCCCAGCAGAGGTGGGCTTTTGGGTGCTGGGGCACCTGGTCTCAATCCTGTCAAGTAATCCAAGAAAACCACACATTTAAACATTATAGCAATGGCTAGGTTGATAGATGCAAAAAAAAAAAAATTCTACTGGGGCTGTAAAAAAATAAACTGCTTAGAATGTTAACAACCAGTTCTAGCGAATAGGTGCGAACCAGTAGAATCCCACCCCTGCATACCTCCCGCTAGCCAACTGATTGTTGAGTATCTGCTTTGCATGCACAGGGGGCAAGGCACGTGAGGAGACACATGTGCATGTGCCGAGGTATGAGACACACAGAGGGGGTTGCGTGCACATGCACAGGGGGTGTTGCATTATGGGCACATGCATGCACTTTTGGCACGCAATGACACTTTTGACATGCGCACACTTTTGGCACTGCCTTGCAGAAAAGGGGAAATAAAATAAAATGAGGGAATCTGTGCGTGCTCATCCCTGAGCAGTTATAGAAGAGGCGGGATTTGACAAAATGCTTAGCCCAAGAATAACTTCCCTGCAATAAAACCAAAAAGATGCCCTTTTGGAACATTCTGCTTTCAGCACCACAGAGAAGCCCTAATTGCTCAAGCGGCCCAGCAGAAAAGTGGGGATTTTTCCCCAGGGAGACCCACAGCAGGTGGCCGAGTTGCAAGGTGTGCCAGGTGCTGCTCCTCAGAAAGTCAACCCCCCAGATATCGCACCCGCCTCACTTCACCCAAGGCGGGCAGAGCAGATGGCTCAGTTCAGATTCTTCCACCTCTAATCCTCAGCTCTTCTCCTAGCCCCACTGATTTCTGGGGGAGGGCTTGGCTTTCTCCTTTCTGTCTCCGCTCTTTTTCTTGCTTTTCTTCTTCCTTTTCAGCTGTGACCTGGAACGTCTCAGGAGTCAGATGATATAAACATTTTAAGTGTCTCTTCTTTCCTTCAATGGGGCCTTGTTGTTTATTCTTCACTCCACAAAGCCTAGGCAGCAGAGGTGTTATTTTAGGACTACCCCAGTTCTTCCAAGGGCACTTTTTTCAAGAGGCAACTGGACTTTTCTTTCAAGACATTTCACTTCTTATCCAAAAAGCTTCTTCCCCTCTGACCGGATGGTGGGGAATGGAAGGATTTATACTCCTTGCAGACAGCTGGTCATCTGCATTTTTTTGGTGAGTTGTTAATGCCACCTGGAAGTTTACCTGTGTCATCAGGTTCACCTGAGTGGTGCAAATCGGTGTGGAGCCTTCTTGGAACTGCTGAAAGGCCAGTGTTGTAAACTGGAGATAGATGATGTCGTATTCTTCCCCCTCTGTTGAGGGAGGGCTGTTCAATTTTGACAGAGATAGCCACTTTGACCCTTCTTTCAAACCAGCAGACCTCTCTGTCCAAAATGTGGACTTCCAAAGAGCGGCCTTTGTCTTTGAAATGGATTGCTGAATCTTGTTCTGATGGGTTTGTTCTCTTGTGTTGTGCCATGCATTTATGAAGTGGTTGTTTTGTTTTTCCGATGTATGGATCTGCACATGACTGACTGCATTGTACTCTCCAGTTGCCTCTTGAAAAAGCATCTTTGGGACAACCATGACCTGGATGACTGAGAATCTCCACAGACATTTATTCCAGTTCTCCTTTATTTATCTTTTTCTAAAATCCCTTGCTCTCTGCACAATATTCAAACTGAATTTCTGTTCTTTAAAAGTTGGATCCAGTTGAGCCATCCCACATACCACCCAGAGCCACAAAGATAGCCTGTGCCATGATGGTCTATTTGCTTCATGCTAAGCTGGTAAATCCTTGTTGAGTTAGGCCATTTCTGGTCCTGCAGGGAGCAGCTGGGGCCCGTTGCGCAATTCTGACAGGCCATGGGCAGTGCTGGCCAGAGGAGGGTCAGGCAAGGCTGGCCAAAGGAAGAAGGTCAGGGTCAGGCCTGCCTCAGTTGGAAACAACCATGAGAATTACCCTCTGCCACCCAGCATTACCCTCCCCGTGTCAGATGGCAAAGCCTTTCAGTTTCCGGCTTCTGTCTTAAGTGGCAAAAACTAGCCCTAGTGCAGCTGAGGGCAAATTAAGGCTGGTCTCACTCACCAGCTGGGGCAAAGGAAAGGCCAAATCATGGGAACTCAAGAGAAAAGGAGCCTGGCCAGAGATGGTTTGTACTGTGGAGGGTCCTTGAACTCTCCATGACCCCTGTGCTGACTCCGAGGAAAAACTGTTTCTCAATTGCTCAAGCGGTGGGGATATTTTTCATTCTCCTGGGCTTTGGGTCACCCTCAGATCTGTGGTAAACATTTTACTTCTTGGGAAAAAGATTGCATCCACTTCCTTAGGTCATCCAGGATTTTGTGTATGGTGTCTTTCTGTGGTTTCCAAAAATGCAATCTATTTCTCTTTAGTGAACCCACAGCTGACTTGGAGTTTGAGAACATCGTCGGCTGTTGAGGTTTGGACACTAGCTGACCTTTTGGTGACATGGCTTGGAATAACTGGGCATCCTAGGAAGATGGGATAGCCTGAATATTCCTTGGGCGGGGGGGGGGGAGGGGGTGCAAATGATCTAACCCAGCCCCTCCTAGCCTGCTTCCTGCAGACACCTGGGCCTATTCTGAGACCAGGAGGCTGGTCAGAGGTTCCACTGACATCCTGGCTGCTGCTGGATGAGGCTTGAAACCGCTTCAGTACCATCCTGCTCGATATCCTGAAATGCTGGCGGGAATCATAATAAAAGGATGGGGGCTGTCAGCTAGCCAGCCCAGCGAGGAAAACCAGAGGTGAAACCACAAGTGTCCCTGTGTTGGGTCACTGTGTCAGCCTGTCATTTGGAGGGGGAAGATGCCCCTTCTAAGCCCTGCCCCCTCCTTCAAAACACAGTGGCAGCTCCCTCCCGGTGCAGTTCCCCCCCACACTCCCTCCCAGCAAAGCTCTTTTGTTCACATTCAGCATTGCCAGCACTGCAAAAGGAGTAAAGGGGTGGGGGTGGGAATTGGAGTGCATCCAAGAAATGAACAGGGAGGAGGGGGAGGAGGGTGGGGGAGGAGGAGGAGGAGGGAATTTCACACTATTCTATGGGTATTGCCCATGGAATAGTGTAGAGCCATTGTCTGCCTACACAAAAGAACAATATTTTATTTACTTATTTCTATCCTACCTTTATTATGTTTACAAATAAGGCCATGAACATGTCCCAAATACTTTCCTCCTATGTGCTGAGTTGTGCTGAGAGAGAGTGACTGGCCCAAAGGCATCCAGATGGCTTTCATGGTTAAGGCAGTATTTGAACTCACAGTCTCTTGCTTTCTAAGCTGGTGTCTTAACCAATATTCCAGGAGTTCACTCAACACAATACATTTCTGCTCCCAGAGTTTTATGGAATTTTGCATGGAAGTTGTGCTATCTCAAGATGAGTCATACCAGACAACGGCAGCTCTAGATGTCATAAGGGAAAACAAACATTTTCTAAAGCAAAAGGCAAGATAAATTTGGGGAGGTGGAGTTTCTGGTGCAAAACAATAGTCCAGGCATTGCACTGGTGTCTCTCCTTGGAGTGATATCCAATTGGAAGTGTTTTATTCCATCACAACTTTTGTGATAGAAGAGGCTGAGAAGGCTGAGAAGCTGAATGAATAGTTGTCTATTTGTATTGTTTTGCCTGAATTTGTGTGCACTGTAGGCTTTGAAACAGAATAGTACTGTGCTGTTTTTGCAGCTTTGTATACACTTTTTCTTGCACATATAAGTGTTCCAAGTGATTTTCCCTAAATCAATACTTTATATTTGTTCTTCCTTGTGCTTTCTGCATGCTTTCCTGTGTGCTATGTCTCAACCTACCCATTTTCTGAAATCAGAAGTATGCTAACAAAGTCCTCAAAGATGTGAATATTGGTGTACAGGTACATTCAGGTTTGTGGCCAAATAAGAATGGCTGCCAAATGAATTCTTCCCAAACAGCAATTTGCCTGTTTCAGCTGGCCAAAAGAGGAGAAGCACACTCAGTGGCCAAAGCATTCTTACAGAAAATACATGGAGCTAGTCCATGTGTTCAAATTACCCAGATTTTGATGTCTATCTGTGTGAAGGAACTGAATCCTGACTGTGCCAACTCTAAATGCCTTTGTTCAGAATGCCCTAAGGGGACTCAAGGCCATGCACCTTCAGTATTCCCTGCAAGTAAACTTACAACTTTTTCCGAAGCCACCCTTCTAGTCACCCCTGGGAAGATGTCCCTCAGCCCTCCTTTTAATCTAGGCCCAAGTAATTCCAATTGAGTGACTTTGGGACTGCCCACCATGTTTGCAAAGCTATCCAACCCTTTCCACATGCCGAGGGGATTCCATTAGGATGAGTTGCTTTGATGTGTGGAGGGAGGGAAGGCAGGATGGAAGGTGGGTGAGATTGGTGAGACGGGGAGGCCTCATTAGCCCCCTACCTGCTTCACCACCACAGGCCCTGTCTCTTGGCCAGAGGAGAACTGTTGAGGGTGGCCATTCTCTCCTGCCATGCACTGGCTGACCACATTCTTGAGCCCTGGTGGCACAATGGCTAGAATGCAGTATTGCAGGCTAATTCTGCTGACCGCCAGCAATTCAATTCTCACCAGCTTAAGGTTGATTCAGACTTCCATCACTCTCAGGTCAAAAAAATAAGGATCCAGATTGTTGGGGTCAATATGCTGACTCTATAAACCAGTGGTTGCCAACCAGTGGGCCGGGGGCCACTGATGGTCCATGAGAAAATTTTGGTGGTCCGCAGAGAAATGTCACCCCCAAAGCAACCACCAAAGCAATTCATCCAGGCTGCGTGGGAACACAAGGCTGCACTGCCCACATAGTCCATGGGAACACAAGGCTTGCATCACCGGCATTGTGAACAACACAAAGTAGTGAAGGGAGCGGGGAAGAGGGGAACTTGCCCCACACGCCTGGCCTGGCCATCGGGCTGCTTCTTCCCACTGCTTTCTTCTTCTGCTTTTGGCTGCATACAAGGAAAGCAGCAAAAGTCTTTCTTTTTCTCCCCCAAACTCTACCAGAAATGAGTCTTTGGGACCCTGCAAGACCTCCTGCTCCAAGAGGCTGAGTTGGTGCAACATGTCTCACAAGACTCCTTTCTGCTGTTTCTGCTGCTTTCCTTGCATAAAGCCAAAAGTCTGTCTGTCTCTCTCTCTTCCCAAGAATGTAGCTGGAGATGGTATCCTGCGATCTCAAATAAAGAATGATAGATCGGTAGGAAAACGGGGTGGGGAATTTTCCTGCAGACTTTTTTTGGGATTTTCCCAGGGTCTCTGGTCCGTGGGATTTAAAATGATGAGTTTGGTGATCCCTGAGGTCCAAAAGCTTGGTGACCTCTGCTATAAACCACTTAGAAAAGGCTGTAGAAGCACTACGAAGCTGTATATAAGTCTAAGTGCTGTTGCTATTCTTGGCTACTGACTCACAGGTAGGCACACCAGCAGCACTGCCCTGGTTTCCCTTGGCACCTGCTAGTTCGGAGCCCTTGAGCTGGTTCGGGCAACCTGTATGTTGTAACAGAGTTCAGTCAGGCATTTGTTAGATGGTCTTACATCATCTGCCTACAAGAATGGGATATTTATTTATTTTGCAGATGTTTTTACTGTTTTACTACTTTTTAATTTTATCATTGTAAGCCACCCAAATCACTTGGTTGAGTTGGGCAGCTATAGAAAATAAACAAATAAGTAAAATAAATACATATTAGGATCTATAAAACACCATGTGCTGCTATTTCCTGAGCTCCAGGTTAACCTTATCAAAATAAGAGCGGAGGGGGAGGGGTGAGTCTAAGGGATTTCCCCAAAAGCTAGAAAGAAGGGATCATTCAGTCCCACGAGGGAGGGGCTGGTGCTCCCCCCCCAAATGCTTCCTTTCAGGAATGGGCGGGGAGGGGGGTGATTAGCCTGCTGCTTTGTTACACATCCAGGCATTAATGATGCTGCTGAACAGCATACATTATGGATCTAGCAAAATCTTAAAGCTCTGAATTAATAATGCATTATTCATGCAGGACTTTTTGTCTTAAGAGAACCCTGGCCTTTTAATGTCACTCAGAGATTGTAGAGCAGAAATGTTGGCTTACTTTTTTAAGTAGCCGTGAAGGATTGCCCCAAAAAGTCACACAGGAAAAAAACGAGGCAGCATAAGCAACGGAGGCTCCTTCCTTTATCTTCTGTCTCCCACCCACCCCCTCCTCAAATCTCCAAGTGGGCTGATCCCCAGCATGGGCTCATTTGATGGCAGCGTCAGACTCCTGGCCACATCATTTCAAAATTGCTCCCAGGGTTTCAGAAGGCGCCGTGACGCATCACTTGGGAAAGGTTCGGCAAGTCGCCCTGTGTGGCGCCCAGAATGAGGGGCTACAAAGAACGACAGTTGCAAACTCTGTCAGAAGTTCCAGAAACTTGGCAATTAACCATTGGTTGGCAGCAGGAACTGCACCAATGTTGTGATGGCTTTGCTTTTTTAAAACAACAACAACTCACAAGAGTTTTCCTGAGTTTCACCATCCCAACAATCCTGAATGTAACAGGGGTAAAGATGATCTTGTCTGGCTTTGCATAACATTTGCTGTCCTCTGAAGCTCACAGCCAAGGAGGGAAAACATTTTGAAAGGCAGAAGAAAATGCAAATATGGTCTTTAAGCCTCCTTCCCCAAGGGATCTTTCTGTTGCCTTTCCAGGTTGAGTAGTTCCTTGCTTGCTCAGGATGGCATCCCAGTGCAATGCTGCAACCTGGGCATATGGCTACTTAGCCCCAGTGATGGGGTGGGGTCCTCTGGACCAGGGATCTCCAACCTTGGCCACTTTAAGACTTGAGGGCTTCAACTCCCAGAGCTTCGCTGACTGAGGAACTCTGGGAGTTGAAGTCCACAAGTCTTAAAGTGGCCAAGGTTGGAGTCCTCTGCTCTGGACCATTCCTGCACAGCCTTGCTTGTTCATAGCCTGGAACTGCCAATGAGGGCAATGCATGTTTTTGAACAACATCCCTCATCTGATTGCTTTGCTTTTTGTGCTCCATTACAATCTGGGTGTGAGGATGGAGAGTTATGCTTTATGCTGTTTTGACTGCATTTCCATTTGAGACAGGAAGGCAAGGCAAGAGTCCCTGACTGGGGATCATGGACTGTAATTCAGGCACCCACAGATTCTCCTCCAGGGGTGGGATTCAAATTTTTTAACAACCGGTTTTGTGGCCGTGGCTTAGGTGGTGAGCATGGCTTGGTGGTCATGTGACTGGGTGGACATATTATTGGCTGGGTGTGGCCAATTCAATATCACTCACATCGAGGCACGCATCTCCTCGCCTGGCCTTTCATGACTGTGGGGATGCTGCAACAGTCGTAAATGTGAAAATGGTCATAAGCACTTTTTTCAGTACCATTATAACTTTGAATGGTCACTCCACACAAGCTAAGTACTAGCAAAGGAGGGGAAAAAAACTCCAGAGAAGTTCCTGAGACAGGAAGTCTAGTGCTGCCAAGAATGTAAAAAGGGTTAACGGAGAGGCAGTTTCTGTAAGCAACACCAGAATGTTTCCTTCCTGCCTTCCTTACAGGATTAGGCCAGGAATTTCTTCTAACAACTGGTTCTCAGAACTGCTTAGAATGTTAACAACAGGTTCTAGCGAATAGGTGCGAACTGGTAGAATCCCACCCCTGTTCTCCTCCCCCAGGAGCCAAATGACCCAAATGCTCTGGGATCCAAGTGCACCATAACGTGCAATGCTAGGAACACAGCCCTGCAGACCAAGGGCCCATCCAGTCATCTCTGCTCCCTAGTCCAAGTGCTGAGCTTGCTGCAGGATGCATCCCAGCGGCCGCTCCTCAGGGCAGAAAAGGGAGACTCTTGTGCAGCTGATCTTCGGGGACATCGTCAGATGGAACATTTGTTTCCAAAGTTTAGAGTGAGAATGGGCAATGTCTAAAATCCTTTTTCTTTACATTTTGGGTTTTTTTTGAAATACATATTCACGTGTAGCAAAAGTAGCAGAAGGTTAAAAGGGATGTGATAAAGCCTAAAAGATTTTGAATATTTTTGGCTGCTACTTACATTACAAGGGAAAATCGTCATCATCATTATCATCATCATTCTAGCCATTGCCCATCCACTGCAGGATGAAGACAGTACCAAAGATGGATCCTCACCAGAGGTGGCATTCAGCAGGTTCTGATCAGTTCTGGAGAACTGGTAGCGGAAATGCTGAGTAGTTTGGAGAACCGGCAAATCCCACCTCTGACTGGCCCCGCCAACCCCATCTATTTTCTGCCTCCTGAGTCCCAGCTGATTGGCTGGGTCTTCTTTGGTTGCCCTGCACAGGAGAATGGAGCTGGAAAGCAGGTTAGTGGGGTGGGGTGGGGAGGGCATGGGGATCTTGCAGTAACCTTCTCCTGCCAGGCCCACCCCACCACACCCACCATGCCATACCCACAGAACCAGTTGTAAAATTTTTGAATCCCACCACTGATCCTCATGTATCAGTAGCCAGTGGGCACAAATCCAATAAACATCTCTGTGTGTCTGTATGTGTGGTTGGGTGTGTCTGTGTGTGTGTGCACGCGCACGCACACATGCTCATATATTTTGAGAGAGAGAGAGAATGGAAAAGCATTGGTCAGTTGTTATGCAAGCAGAAGCAGGTCTCCCATCTCCCCTGCAGCCTGGCTAAAATCTAGGAAAGGCAGCAGCAATTAAAAAGGATCAAAGAGGCCTATGGTGGTCTAAAAGGAGGCCCACCACCAGCATCGCACCCTAGACTGCGTCCATGGCAACCGTTGTGTCAGAAGAGGGAAAGCTCTACTTTAAAGTCAGGTCGGTTAAGTATGACTTTAGGCAGTTTCTGCTGGGCGGTGGGGACAGAATGAAAGCAATGCCATGAGATCATGACTTGTAAAAATTAGTTGTCAGGACATGTCCAAACCACAGCTAAGGAAAATGACCCGTGTCAAAGTTTTAAAAGGGTTAGAAATTCATCTTTTGGTGAAAGTGGAGAAAATTCAAAGTTATGACAGAATGTAAAATGTTTTTGTTATTAGAAAAAAGTAGGTGAAGCTGGAATGGGCACATATAGAAGTCCAGCAGTTATTATTGGATACGAAGAATATATTTTCCTGGGATGGATGGTGATAGATGATAGATATATAATAGATAGATCATAGATAGATAGATAGATAGATAGATAGATAGATAGATAGATAGATAGATAGATAGATAGATAGATAGATAGATAGATAGATAGATAGATGATACATTGATAAATATACATGGTTAGATATCATCGATCAATCGATCAATAGATATTGAGATAAATCAAGATGATAGAAAGATATTTTATTAGTCATAGACTGGGACAGGAATGCAACCAAGTCAGTAAGGACAACCCTACCTGTAAAACATGACCAGACAAAACATTATAAAACCAGCAAACAGTAAAAACAACAGCAGAATTAAATGTGAAAACTATGTAAATTTAATTAACAATGGATTCAAAGGAAATTAAACAATTATGGACAGAGGACTTAAAATGTATAGAGCAGGGAAGGCAACATTCAAAATACTGTCAATGTCAGCTGGTGCTCCATTCAAAATCCAAGAAAGAAATACTTAGACTCCATTTGTTAGAGAAAAGATACCTTTTACTGGAAATCAAAGTGGTAGCAACAAAAGAATTCTGAATCTGAGAAAATGAGCGCATAAATCACATATACAAAGTGATGGCAATGTTCCCACCCCCAATAGTTCAATTGGCTCATCCAATTATAAGTTGTGTATAGCATCATGTGGGCATCTTCAGGTGGTGATGAGGCCTCTGTCCGTTGACCTTGACATATTTTGATAAAGAGTTGCACTTGCGCATAGCATAGAATAGAAACCTAAGCAAGACTCTCCCCCCTCTCAACTTATACAGTTTCGTTTTGTAACAGCTCCAGCTTGCTTCCCATAACCATGGCCCTCCCCCTCCCCCAGTTACTTATGACAGCCGGAAGATGCAAAGCAAAGGAAGAGAAGCAAAGGAAGAAAATCTTGAAAGCTGACATTCAGCCCTCCTGCAAAAGAGGCGTTAGTCCTAAAAAAGATAAGAACAGAAGATTATAGAACATATACGTGTAACAGCAACATTATGGTTCAGGGCTTATCAGGATGCTTAGTGCGAAATGCCTTAACGAGCTTGGCAGATCTAACATCTTTCTCATTCACCCATTCAGACAGGGAAGAAGGAAAATGCTTCCAAGCAACCAAATATTGGATTTCAACCTCTCTTTTTACTAGAATCCAAAATTTCTTTAACTTCAAAATGTTGTTTATATGGTAGACCATATTAAAAAACCAAGAACTGGAAAATCTAGAGCAACTTTTAGGTGTTCTACAGTTCACCAGCTGTAGAATAAATGTAGCATAAAAATCTTGAAAGTCTGTGGAGTCCTTGATGCTCTCTGAGCTTGATTGTTTGCAAATGTCATTACTCAGCCAGTCCTATTGCACTTCCCTTTAACTTCTTTGTGAGAATGAGGAAGGAGTCCATCTGAGGCATTTTCTCAAGTTAGTTTCTTGGAGAGTTTCTTCCATGCACTTTGCCTGATTGTTGTCACCTTGATAACAGCTCTGCCCTTCAAGGCCATTCTCTGTAATCTCGACAGACATCTTGGAAGATATTCATTATTTTACAAAAGTGTCTGGAAAATGAACTTAGATCAGCTCTTTGATCATAGAGAGTTTTGAGGACTTGAAAGATTATATTGCTATGTTATTGTTGTTTTTAGCCATTTAGTCACATCTAACTCTTGGTGCAAATGCTCTCCATGTTACTTTGTCAACCACAGTTTCTTTCGGTTATTGTATGTTTAAGTTTGCATCAGATTTGATGCTATCGAGCCAACATGTTCTTTGCTTGTCCCTTCTTCTTTGTCCACTAACCATTCCTAGCATCATTGAGTTCTACATTGAATTTACAACACATAACATGGCCAAAGTAAATCAGACGTAGTCGTATGATTTTTGCTTCTAATGATTTGTCTGGCTTTATATGATGTTGTGTTTTATGTTGTTATAGCCAATCTAAATAAAAGTAGTCTTTAGCTTGGAATTTATTCCTTGGTCTGGTCTGTCTTGCATTTGATTGGAAGACTAAGTAATTGATGGAATACCTACAGAGATATGACAAACTATTGCCAGTAAATCAGGAGAATGATATAGCAGTTAACAGGTTGGAAGACAATGATCTACATGCCAACAGCAAAGAAAGAAGACTTCACATAATGTGCAAGCCATTGTACAATATCCTTAATTTCACACACTAGCAGAAATAACGCTTCAGATCATTTTAATACAGGTTAAAACCCTAGAAACAAGAGATACCAGAGATTCAAAAAGGTTTTTTTTAAAAAAAAATGTGAGGAATTTGAGATGTTATTGCTCCATTGTTGGTTCATGTTTCATAATGGAAAATATCAAAGAATTAAAAAAAATCATTTATAGGAAGGCTTTAGACTGTGTCAGCCATGTCAAGATGTGGAACATCCTTAGGAAAACAGGAAATCCAGAAGATCTCATTGCCTTCATGAGCAACATGCACAAAGGACAGAAGAAAATGAAAATGCAATCTCATAAGCTTGATTGTACTGTGCCTCCTCCTTCCCTTCCTATATCCATGTGGACCAGGGAAATGTTTGCCTGAATCACTTTTGCATACTTTCTGTCTGTTGTGGGTTTAAGAAATATTTTTTCCTCATTGCCAGAGAGCCTCACCATCAGGTCAACAGACACTTGAGCAGTCCCATGGGGCTTCTGTCTTTGATTCATGATAAGAAAACAATGGCTTCTAGCAGCATGATAGCCCTTACCCTTCAGCACCGCATCTGAATTAGACTTGATCTTTCTACATTTATATAACATAAGGCTGTTTTAGTGGATTACATAGACACCAAATTAGTGGAAGGCAGGCAGTGATAGGTTGGCTTGCAGGGAAGTCTTTGGGTTGCAATTCCTAGCTTACATGACTTGCATGAAGACTATTATGTTCCCTTAATGACCATTGATCATGGTGAACATTTCATCGTGTTTATCTGGATGTATCCTGAGTATAAGTGATTCCATAACTACAAGGTGATGAAAACAAGCTTTATAAAGCCTTAGAAGGGCGACACCTGAAATCCAGTATCCAGTTTTGGTCATCACATTACAAAAAAGATGTTAAGACTTTGGAAAATGTGCAAAGAAGAGCAACTAAGATGATTGAAGGCCTGGAGACTAGAACATATGAAGAATGGTTACAGGATTTGGGTTTGGCTAGTCTAGAGAAAAGGTTTGGTGGGACATGATAGCAGCATTCCAGTATTTGAAGGGCTGCCACAAAGAGAGGGAATCAATTTACTTTGCAAAGCACCTGAGGGCAGGACAAGAAACAATGGATGGAAACTAATTAAGGAGAGAAGCAACCTGGAATTAAGGAGAACCTTCTAACAGTAAGGACAATTAACCAGTGGAACAGCTTGCCTCCAGAAATCATGGGTGCTCCATCACTGGATGCTTTTAAGAAGAGTCTAGATAGTCTCTTATCTGAAATAGTTATAGGTTCTCCTGCTTGAGCAGGGGGATGGACTAGAAGACCTCCAAGATCCTTTGCTTGCTTGAAATTCAGTTCTCTTCCAGGCCATTCTCCAGAGCAGACCTCACAACTATATAAACCATAAACTTTTAAAAGGGCTTATTTATTTAACACTAAATAGAAGTAAGCAATATAACCAAATTATTTGCTTGTCACTAGGGCAACAAAAATGCAAATTTTCAACACTTTTTAATGCATTTTAAATCAGATTATTAAATAAGTAGTTAGTGTAAGCTAGTTTGCCTCCTGCGGTGCACCAAGGATGGGCCCACAAGTGCTGAACAGAATGAACACAATTTTGGCTGTCAGGACTGCATTATGTCTAGCATATGTAGATAATAATAATAATAATAATAATAATAATAATAATAATAATAATAATAATAATAATAATAATAATAATAATACAGACTGACAAAGTTTTGGAACACAATACCCCAGATATCACGATTGTGGAGAAGAAAAAAGTGTGGATTGTTGACATTGCCATACCTGGTGACAGCAGAATCAACGAGAAACAACTTGAAAAAGTCACCAGATATCAGGACTTGAGAATCAATCTGCAGAGACTCTGGCATAAACCAGTGCAGGTGGTTCCAGTGGTACTGGGCACACTGGGTGCTGCTGTGCCTAAAGACCTAGGCAAGCACTTAAAAACACTTAGCCCTGACAAGATCACCCTTGGTCAGCTGCACAAGGCCACCTTACCGGGATCTGCTCGCATAATCCGCCGATACATCACACAATCCTAAACACTTGGGAAGTGTTCGACTAGTGATTTGTGATACAAAACCCAGCACGGTTATCTCGTCTGCTGTGTATACTGTCATTTTTGTGTATAATAATAATAACAATAATAATTTTTAAAAATGGAAGGATGAAAATGCATTGAAAACTATCTTTAATCACCCTTTCAAAGATTATATGGCAAAATAAGATCTGATATTATCTCTTCTGAAATTCTAAGATCTCTAGAGCAAAAGCTTCAAACCAAATTCTTAAACATTAGACTCTCACCATATCAAAGCAAAGGTTTTTTTAAAAAAAATGCAGATTAAAATCAAACCCAGCCAATAAAGCACATTTCAAACAAATTAAACTAAAATTGAATGAGGCAGTGAAGGAGGCACGGTAGCTGGTGCAGGGACTTCTGTGATGTCCCCCCATGCCCACAAGGTGCCCTCAGGATAAGTTTATTTGGCAGGGTGGGTGATCTAGGACTGGCTTCTGGCACTCTGCCAGGTCCTTCAGAAAGGTGTGAATGGGAGAAAGAAGTGGAAGTAAAATTATTGTGCTTGTGCAAGTATATGTTGATTAGGCATGGATTATAGAATGTGTTGCATAAATATGAAGCTGGAGGTGGCTTACTGGATGCAATACTGCAAGAAATGATGGAAGCAAGACATGCCTGAGAATCAGTGAAATGCTTAACAAAGGATTGAGCAGAGAACCGAGCAAGGATATTCAATGCCTTTAGGGTGTATTTAAGGATAATTGTATAAGGAAAGCAACGGGGTGATGATTAGATCTGTGGCGATGTTGCCCTTCCTGTATGCAGATAATACTGTATTAGAGACTGAAATTGAATACATTTGCAATGAATGTTGGACAGGCTGCATGAATGATGCAACTAGAAGTATGGCTTCAAAAATTAAGGAAACATAGGCCGATTCAGTTGACAAAGATGATGGAGTCAACAGTTGCAAATGATACATAAATGGCTCAAATATAGAGTAAACAGATGAAGCTGCTTACCTTGGAGAAAAGTGTATGGCAGAGGAAGAAATGGGTTCACTTTGTAAGAAATAAGAAATGTAGGTGAAGAAAATAGTATATTATAGTATTAAGAAGACAGTTGCTCTGCAGACATTTGCTATCTTGATGTAATCTTGCTGTAAATATATTTTCTAATGCATTTACTCATTGTTAAACATGTAGCTGCAATCAATTACATTGTCCTGTATCAAGTAATGCCACCCCTATTTCCTCCAGGAATTGGTACATATACCAAAGTGATCAATTAAGAGGACAATAGGAGAAGAGATAATAAAAGATAAGCATTACCTTAACTTCCTTGATCAATTGAGGTTAGTTTTTGTTTTTCAAAGCATCTGCTTAAGTTTAATCTTGGCACATTGTGATTTTAAGCTATTAAGTTTTATTAATTGTGTCATTTTATCTTGGCTATACACCGCCCCGAGTCCCATTGGGAGAGGGGGCAGTATAAAAATTTAATAAAATAAATAAATAATAAATAAATAACCAGACCTTTACTTTGCATAGGTGAATATGTTAGACATGCATATAATCATGATGTTGTTCTAAGATGGCTGGAGAGAAGATGTGCTGAATGTAACACTAATATGTAACAGTGTGATGTTAGAAAAAAGATATTTCTTTGTTCTCAGATGGTTAGAAAGAGGCCCTGCTGAAGGGACATTCCTTAATGCCAAGTAAGATAAGAAAAAGCTATGTTGGCAAGATATGTGATGGGTGGCCATTGGGAGGCATTGAGGGAGATGATGTGGTCTTCATAAGGCATTTCGGATTAGCTGTGCTCGTTACTGGACCCAATGTAGGAGGGGCATGGGGGCGTCAGGACAGAAATGTAATGTTCTGAAATCTCAAGGAGTGGTTCTTGGCTCAAATGTCATGTTGAGATCAGCTAAGATCCTACTGCTCTTTGCAAACAGCTTTTTCCTTCCTTTTGTATGCTTTGATTTAAGCTTACAAATAAAATCTCTGTGTTTTCACCGATCTAAATTCTTGTAATCTGGAGTCGTTTCCAACAACTTCCACCCCATTTCTTGAGCCCAGAGTCCTGAAAGTATATTGTGGAAGGTTTTGTACCAGGTGAGAAGTTAAAACTGGGTATCCAAATTAGGATATCCCTGGGAACTGAACTAAACCTTAAAGATATATGTATTACTTGGATAACTGAGGCAGCATACCCACTGATGAATGTAAAAATGAAAGAAAAAAAAATCTAAATATGGTTTAACTGAATTCTTCATAAAAAGAGAAAGATACTTCCCTTGGCAGCAGAAAGTGAGAAGGAGGGTATTTTTACTTCTGATTATTTTTATTTTTTTTTGCTTTCCAACCCTGCTATCGGTTTATTCTTACTTTGAATACAACTCTTAATTGCAAATATTCCAAGGAAAGTTAACTGTTCTTGCCTCCTTGTAATTTTCATTAGACTCACATAGGGTGGGAGTGGGAGATCAAACCTCCTTCCCATTGCAGGAATCTGCCCCTACAAACTGCTTCTAAATAGTCATCCAGCCTCTACTGAACCATCTCCAGGGGAGGAGAAGGCAGAACTTCCCAAGACAGCTGACTTGGGCTTGAGCAGCTCTTCTTCTTGATGTCCAACTGAACTCTACTTACATCATCATTTACATTCCTCATTTCTTCTGTCTTCTGAAGCAACACAGCAGAACTGTGCCCTGTTTTCTACATGATAGAGCTCCAGATACTTGAAGACATCTTCTTGTCTTTCATTCTCCTCTCCTCTATGCTGAATATACCCAGTAAATGGATATACACGTGAAACTCGAAAAATTAGAATATCGTGCAAAAGTTCATTTATTTCAGTAATGCAACTTAAAAGGTGAACCTAATATATGAGATAGACTCATTACATGCAAAGCAAGATAGTTCAAGCTGTGATGAGTCATAATTGAGATGATTATGGCTTACAGCTCATGAAAACCCCAAACCCACAATCTCAGAAAATTAGAATATTGTGAAAAGGTTCAATATTCTAGGCTCAAAGTGTCCCACTCTAATCAGCTAATTAAGCCATAACACCCTGCAAAGGGTTCCTGAGCCTTTAAATGGTCTCTCAGTCTGGTTCAGTAGGAATCACAATCATGGGAAAGACTGCTGACCTGACAGTTGTGCAGAAAACCATCATTGACACCCTCCATAAGGAGGGAAAGCCTCAAAAGGTAATTGCAAAAGAAAGTTCTCCAAAGTGCTGTATTAAAACACATTAATAGAAAGTTATGTGGAAGGGAAAAGCGTGGAAAAAAAAGGTGCACAAGCATCAGCCTGGAGAGGATTGTCAGGAAAAGGCCATTCAAAAGTGTTGGGGACTTTCACAAAGAGTGGACTGAGGCTGGAGTCAATGCATCAAGAGCCACCACACACAGACGGATCCTGGACATGGGCTTCAAATGTTGTATTCTTCTTGTCAAGCTGCTCCTGAACAACAACGTCAGAAGCATCTTACTTGGGCTAAAGAAAAACAGAACTGTTTGCTCAGTGGTCCAAAGTCCTCTTTTCTGATGAGAGCAACTTTTGCATCTCATTTGGAACCCAAGGACCCAGAGTCTGGAGGAAGAATGGAGAGGCACACACTGCAAGATGCTTGAAGTCCAGTATGAAGTTTCCAGAATCTGTGTTGATTTGGGGAGCCATGTCATCTGCTGGTGTTGGTCCACTGTACTTCATGAAGTCCAGGGTCAACGCAGCTGTCTACCAGGAGATTTTGGAGCACTTCATGCTTCCTTCTGCAGACGAGTTTTATGGAGATGCTGACTTCATTTTCCAGCAGGACTTGACACCTGCCCACACTGCCAAAAGCACCAAAACCTGATTCAATGACCATGGGATTACTGTGCTTGATTGGCCAGCACACTCGCCTGATCTGAACCCCATAGAGAATCTATGGGGCATTGCCAAGAGAAAGATGAGAGACATGAGACCGAGCAATGCAGAAGAGCTGAAGGCCGCTATTGAAGCATCCTGGTCTTCCATAATACCTCAGCAGTGCCACAGGCTGATAGCTTCCATGCCACGCCGCATTGAGGCAGTAATTGCTGCAAAAGAGGCCCAAACCAAGTACTGAGTAGATATGCATGCTTATACTTTTCAGAGGTCCGATATTGTCCTATGTACAATCCTTGTTTTATTGATTGCATGTAATATTCTAATTTTCTGAGATTGTGGATTTGGGGTTTTCATGAGCTGTAAGCCATAATCATCACAATTATGACAAATCACAGCTTGAACCATCTTGCTTTGCATTTCATGAGTCTATCTCATATATTAGTTTCACCTTTTAAGTTGCATTACTGAAATAAATGAACTTTTGCACGATATTCTAATTTTTCGAGTTTCACTTGTATTTTTCCTTCAAGGCTTCTTATCTTCTTGACTCTCCTCTGGAAACCCTCCTATTTGCCAATGTCCTTCTAAGGTGCTGTGCCCAGAACTTGTGAAATATTCTAACTATGGTCTGACTGATGCAGAACAAAAAGGAACAATTTTTCTCAGTTTCTGTTTCTGTCAGTTTTGAAAAAATTAGCTTAAGCTATTGAAACAAGCCTGCCGAGGAAAATCTAAGTACAGTAGTTAAATTTTGAAAGTTCCAATATATTCTTTATTCAAACATGGTTCATCCCCAAGAGACAGCTGTTTACCTCTTCAGGCAGCTTGCCTGACAAAAAATTTTCTGCTAATTTGTTTCCATCCATATTTGGTGTATTTGCTTTTGGATCTGTAAGTTCTTTTGCAGCCATCCTTCAACTGCTGTTTATCTAACATTCTACATTCATTTACAATATTTGTGACACTCAAAATATTAGCATATCATAATGTTGCTGAAAGATTTCTTGCACTGAAATCCACATTCCCTTTCCTGTGACAGCTCTTTAGTATGGCAAGACTTGCTTCCACAATTTTGCAGAAAAAATATGAACAAATTATATTTGGCATTACCTGTTCCTTTATCACAAAAATGAGTTTTGACAATGCACAGCCTCTGTTCACCAGAATTAACTTCAGCGTTGAACTTGGCTGATAATTTCTGGACTTCCTTCTTTGCCTCTAGAAAGCCAGGTATTTCTCTATAATAGCTGTGACCATTTTCATAATCAGAACCATAACAGTGAATTGCACATACACTCTTGCTATGTGTGTTTACCGAGTCCGGTAGCTCCTTTCAGTAAGTTATATCTTATTATAGCAGAAGAACATGTTTATTGCAGTCAATGACCAGCAATAGTAAAACTTAGTAATGTCAAACAAGTTATATATAAGCTTGTTTTTGTGTGTTGTCATCGCCACTGTAATTGACTCCATCCACTTTGCCACTGACTGTCCTCTTGGTCTCTCTCCTTCCATTTTCCCAGCATCAGAGCCTCTTCCAGAGAGCTGGGACATTGCATAATTTGTGTAAAGTAGGAAAAACTCAGGCTGGTCTTTTGTGTTCAAGTGAGAGCACCAAGTTGACTTGTTCAGTGGTCCACTCCAACACCACCATGTAAAAATGTTGATATTTTTCCTATCCTACTTCTTCTTGGTTAGGGTTCACTTGTATGGGATGGCATGGCTTGCTTGATTCTGATTGTTATGGGGCATATCATGGCATTTGAACATTTCTTTCCAAGGCCCTCCTGGCTGCTCAGCCAAATTCTGCATTGCTCTTCTTGGCTGCTGATTTCTTGACTGTTGATGCTTGAGTCTAGAAAGCAGAAGTTCTCTACTGCTTCCATATTTTCCTTCATCATCGGTTCTATTGTTGTTCTTGATCCTGTTATTTTACACAGGTGCTGGAGGGTATTGAGTTGAATTAAGGAAACCACAAGGAGATCCGTATTTTCCTGTTGCTTTATACCAGGATGAGACATCTATAAGAATTCAAAATATCAGGGCTATAACAGCAAAATATATTTTGATCTATAGGTAGTCCTCAACTTATAACTATAATTAAACTGAATATTTCTGTTGCTAAGTGAGGCATTTTTAAACAAGTTTTGTCCCATTTTACAACCTTTCTTGCCAAGTTCAGTGAATCATTGCAATTGTGAAATTAGAAACATGGTCATTATGTGAATCTGGCTTCCCCATTGACTTTGCTGATCAGACGGTCACATGACCCCGGGGACGCAGCAATCATCATAAATATGAGTCAATTGCCAAGAGTTTGGATTTTGATCATGTGACCCTAGGGATGCCCCAATAGTTAAAAGTGTGAAAAACGCTCATAAGTCAATTGTTTCAGTGCCATTGTAACTTTGAACAGTCACCAAATGAACTGTTGTAAGTTGAGGACTACTTGTATTTGAAAATATGTAGGCAAGTGTTGGTCTCCACTTTATGGATTCTGGCCTCTCAATGGATATCGTATTGTTCTATTTGTACACCACACAGAGTCACTGTAGGAGGGAATGTTGTGATTAGCCGGCAGCATATGCGGACGGCTGAGGAGTTCCCAAGAAGCCTGTGCCAAGTGTGGGGCTACTCACAGGAAAGAGCAGCATGGGCGACTCGGGAGTAAGGCTGCAAGGTAATGGCCTCTCCTTCAAGAAGATAAAAGCCAGCTGTGAATTGGACATTCTTTGCAGGAAGCAAAGACATTTTGAAACTCAGCCTCATGGACATTGCAGTATCTTAGTTGGTATTTGAAGACTCTTGTGTTGTAAAATATTTCTAGGTAACCTTATCTGTTATTCTTGGCAGCCTTGCACAGTTTTGGTGAAGCTTGTGCTTATCAAAGTCAGTTTGCAGCAGCCTTTTAAATGAGGATTCGTAAGAATCATGAAAAGGCTTCTGTTCTCTTTGGTTACTGTTTGTTTTATTGGAAAAGGGTTTGGGTCGGAACAGGGAGATGGGCAGTTTCTAAATATGATTGATAAATGATTAAAGTATGCAAAATAAAACCACATTATTTTAACTCATTGATAAAACTAATAGATCCACTGGAAAAAAGCCACAGAACGCTGAGGGTAGAGGGCAGTGGTGGGATTCAATTCTTTTTACTACCGGTACTGTGGGCGTGGCTTGGTGGGCGTGGCAGGGGAAGGATACTGTAAAATCTCCAGTCAGAGATGGGATTTGCCGGTTCTCCAAATTACTCTAAAGTTCTGCTACCAGTTCTCCAGAACTGGTCAGAACCCTCTGAAGACCACCTCTGGTGGAAGGAATATCATAGGACTTCCTTTTCCATGTAGAATCCTTATGGCATCTCAGACAATCAACTGTGTAGCTGTTTCTTGAAAACATCCACCGATGGAGCACTCACAACCCCAACAGAGAGGCTGTTAGCAGCCCTTGTTGAATCTCTTTCTTCTAAAACTCTCGATGGTTGGTTCTCATGCTACTTTTGGGCATTATGCAGAATAAATCTGTACCTTCCTCCTTGCGAGAGACCACCTTCCATTCTTCTCTTCTTGAAGCTACACATTCCTCCTAAGACTGAGCTTTCAACCTTCTTACCAGTTTTGTTGCTCTTCTCTGCACTCTTTCTGGTTCCTTAATGTCCTTTTTGTATTGTGGTGACCAGAACTGGAGACAATATTTCTGGCATGGTTTGACTAGTGCATTGTAATCTGGAATTATCTGTACCTCCTTGACACTATGCTCTGTTGATGCAGCCCAGATTGCATTGGCTATTTGAGCAGTTATAGCACCCTGCTGGATTATAAATAGTCTTCTAGGATGCCCAGATCCTTTTTGCAAGAACTATGGCTAATCCATAGGCTGCCTCTTTTCTCTCTATGCATCTGGATTTTCTTACCTAGATGGAGATCTTCACATATCTTACCATTGTACAGCATTTGGTTAGATAGGCCCCGATGTTAGAGTTTACCAAGAACCTTTGAAAGCCTAAGCTTGCCTTCTGGTGTCTTAGAACTCCTCCCCAAAGCTTTAAATTTTCTTGTCTCATCTAAAACAGTCCAGGGTGTGCATTCTTTGACACCTGAATTCCTGTAGTGTTAACACATCCAGGTTTAGCTTCCCACTGCTCTCACAAAGAAGTTTTAAAGAGAGTGGGACATATTTTATGATAGCCTGCCAATATTTTACTGAAAAACAGCAACAAAAATACACCTAGACTCCAATATAGCCACTGATAGCTTGGAATGTCATTGATCACTAAGTTAAAACTGTGTGTACTGCAAAGACCATGTTGTGCATTTCAGAATTCTTAAACCATTGGAACTTATTTCCTTTCAGATTTATGCCATTTTCCTATTATGGTCCCTGACAATTTGGCAATTGCCTGTGTGAGTCATGATTGGAAATTCAAGTTCTCTAGAATTATCTTTGCGTCTTTTGGTTCTTCTCTTTCCTTGAAGCAAGAAAGGATCATGAAGAAGATACAGGAAGGCAACATTGCTCTTTCCACCTTTGATAGAGACTCTAGCATCATAAACCTATTTTAACTCCAGCTCCTGCTTTTAGCTCTTAGAACCTTTACTGAAAGTATCAGGTCAAAAAGGCAGCTGGCAAGAAGAAGCTAATCTCTGAATCTCTACATCTTTGCAAAGTGAATGACTGTGTTTTGGTCAGTTACAACTTGATTTGTTCAGTGTTTTTCAAAAATAAGTATAATAATCTCAAAAAAAAATATTACATGCCACATGTATATTTGCCTAATGAACATACAATTTTGTATGAAAATGTAATTATTTATTCTATTTGTATGCCGCCAAATCACTATAGATTCTTGGTATCTTATAAAACAATCAGCAAAAACATCTGTAAGAATTTTTTTAAAAATCAAGACTACATATAAATAAATTAAAGAACCAATAACTAATCAACGTTGCTACAACATAAGGACACATTATAATAAGAGTGATAATGAGCAATGAATAAAACTAATCACAATGAACCAAATGATATATTCAAAATTAAATCAGTATCAGTAATTCAACTGAAATAACATGGCAAGGATAAACAATTCAGCGAAACATTCTTCAAAAAAGTTCCACCTCCAGTAACTTCCAGAACACAAGAAGGGATGGAGCAGTGCTTAATCCCAGGGGAATATCTTCCGGAAGGCAGTGGCACTTATTTATTTATCATCTCTTCTTTATCTCCCTCACATTTCTTGCCTCTCCTTTCTTTTCACCAGTGGAACTCTGAAGGAAGGCCTCTCCTGCTTGGGCCAATTCAGAAAGGTCAACAGAGTCTGCTGATTTGTAGGTGCCACACAATAGGAAGTCCGGAGCTAAGAAGTGCTCCCTCTATAATCTGAAACAGCATCCAGGCAGTAAGAGAACTCTGCTTTAGGAATGTTTATTTATCTGAGATCTAATTCACAGCTTGATTCAATGTTTGGAAATCAAGCTCATGCCAACCTCAACTAAATCAGACTTCCTGTTTCAAATCAGGACCCAATCCAAGGCAGCATTTGTACTTCCCAACAACTGACATTGGGAAAAGCACAAAAATATGTTGTTGTTGTTGTTGTTGTTGTTGTTGTTGTTGTTGTTGTTGTTGTTGTTATTGTTCTTCTTCTTCTTCTTCTTCTTCTTCTTCTTCTTCTTCTTCTTCTTCTTCTTCTTCTTCTTCTTCTTCTTCTTCTTCTTCCTTCTTTCTTCTTTTTCTTAGCAATCTGAAGTTAACTGCTGATTTTGTCAATTTCTCAGGCACAGATCAGAAAAAGAAGCCAATAGATACATGCTTACATACATACTTACTCTTGCTAAACAAAGGTTCATGGCCCTGGCTACCAGGGTAAGGGGATACATTAGAGAAGCAGAAGCCAAGAAGATCAATATCCTCTTCTCCAAAGAAGCATCCAAAGAGGCTTACTCCCAACTGCAGTGCAATAACACAGTAACAGCACAACCGCCAACACCAGAAATTGAACAGCACTGGAAGAACATGTGGGATAAAGAGAAGGCATATAACACTGGTGCAAAATGACTGCAGAAGCCAAGAGAAAACCACAACAACCTCCCAGAACAGGGACCAGTTCTGCTCACGGTAGCAGTGTATTAAGAACATGAAGAGCTGGACAGCACCTGATTTGGACATGATTCATACCTACTAGCTAAAGAAACTAACAGCAGTGCATGAACACTCAGCAACATAGATGAACCAGAGGCCATCAGTAAGCTCTCACCCCATGGAATGGGACAACTTGCCCTGCCAGGTTGCCGCCACTGGGTCATCCTGCCTGGGTCACCTCTGCCGAATTGATGGCGGTGACCTAATGCCGGAAGACAGAGGTGGCAACCCAGTCCGGGTGACCTGATAGTGGAGACACAGTAGAGGTGAGCTGGCTGGAGAATTCTGGGAGCTGAAGTCCACAAGTTTTAAAGTTGCCAAGTTTGGGGGCCCCTGTGTTAAGGGATCAGGCTAGAAAGTGGGAGACTCGAGTTCTAGTCCCAGCTTAGCCATGAAAGCCAGCTGCGTGACTAGGTCAGTCCTTCTCTCTCAACCCAGCTCAACATTGTCCCTGTGGGGGGGGGGAAAGAGGAGGGGGCAGATGTGTTGGATAAGTTCGCCATTTTATTATTTTTATTAAATAACTATAAAGTGATTCCTAACTACATCTGTATTGTCTTGCTACACACACACACACACACACAAACACACACACATGCATACACATATGTAGTCTTTGACTTACGTCCACCCTTGAGCCCAAAATTTCTATTGTTAAGTGAGACATTTGTTAAGTAAGGCTTGCCCCATTTTACAGCCTTTCTTGCCACAGTTGTTAAGTGAATCACTACAGTTGTTAAGTTAGTAACTTGGTTGTTAAGTGAGTCGGGCTTCCACATTGACTTTGCTCATCAGAAGGTTGCAAACGGGGATCATGTGACCTTGGGGACACAGCAACCGACATAAGTACATGCCAGTTGCCAAGCATCTGGATTTTGGTCATGTGACCCTGGGGATGTTGCAATGGTCGTAACTGTGAAAAATGGCCATGTCATTTTTTTCAGTGCCGCTATAAGTTTGAACGGTCACTAAATGAATGGTAAGTCGAGGACTACCTGTACACAATTGTATATTGTATATAATTGCACACAAATGTCCTATTCAGAATTGGAATCTCAGTTACTAATATCTAGAAATATTTATACTTACATACTCAAAGCAGATAACATCTTGAATGGCAAAGTTTAAAAGCAAACCAGTTTAGAATATTTATAACAAGTATAGAAAATTCTAAATTTATTTATTTAATTTATTTATTTATTTTAGAAAATTTATATTGCTGCCTACTTACACATGGCAACTCAAGGTATGTGTGAGTAGATTTAAAAGCTCAAGATACAAAAACCATATAAAAGAAATATAAATACTAAAAAACAAATAATAAAAAAATTATAAATTAGTAAAATAATAACTCCCCCACCATGGCAACAATGCACATTCATACAGAGGTGGTTATTCAGCAGGTTCTGACCAGTTCTGGAGAACCGGTAGCGGAAATTTTGACTAGTTGGGAGAACTAACCAATCCCACCTCTGACTGGCCCCGCCAACCTCATCTATTCTCTGCCTTCCATCGAGTCTCAGCTGATCTTCTTTGGTTGCCCTGCACAGGAGAACAGAGCTGGAAAGCAGGTTAGTGGGGTGGGGAGGGAATGGGGATTTTGCAGTATCCTTCCCCTGACATGCCTACAAAGCCACACCATGTCCACAAAGCCACATCCACAGAACCGGTAGTAAAAATGTTTGAATTCCACCACTGCATTTATACTAGCCATTTAATGTGCCCCAACCCACTCTGGGTTCCCCAGGCCTGCTGGCAAAACCAGGTCTTCTGGGCCTTCTGGGAGAGTGCTAGAGTGGGGGACATTCTAATCTCTGAGGGAATGATATTCCAGAGAGAGGGAGCCACCACAGAGAAGGCCCTTCTTATGGGTCCCACCAGGGGTATCTCCCTTGGGGATGGGACCTGCAACTTTCCTTGCCTCCTCCTCTCTGATGGGTTGAATAGATGTGACTGGCAAGAGATGTTTCCTCAGATAACCTGATCCCAAGCCATGAGGAGACAGCCGGCACTTTGAATTGCACCTGGAAAGGAAATCAGCAACCAATGCAGCTCCCGCAGGAGAGGTGATACATGTGCACACCGGCATCTGCCCAAAACCATGTGGGCCACTACATTTTGCAACAACTGCAGCTTCTGGATGCTCCACAGGGGTGCCCCCATGTAGAGCGCATATTAAAATACAAAGAAATAAATCCATAATCAGACCTACTGCTGATGTACTACTTTGGACACATCTTGAATGGAATGAAGAGTGGTGAGAATGTGTTGCATCCATAAAATGATGCTGCTGAAGTATAGCTAGAGTGAAAAGTTGGAAACCATGATTTATTGCAAGAAGATAAATATGGATTAAATGATTACATCAAGGTAAGCCAAAAGAAAATGCTTATCACTGTTTGCAAAGAAAACATCCTGAAAGTAGCAGAAGAAAATATAACTAAAAAAATGAAATGATGGGAAACTATTTAGAAAATTGGAGACTGGAAGCAAACACTGACATGCTGATACATAAAAACTGACAATGAAGTGAATAAGACCAGCAATTAGCAATGGTTATAACTTGGCACCATCAAGTAGGAAACAGAAGGAATCGTTTTTAAATTCAAGAACAAGATCTGCCAAAATCAAGAACAAATGTTACAAAAACCATGATAAATTCAACATGTATCAACCAGGAACAAATACATGTTCTATAAAGAAAAAAGGTGAAACTAAATCACATAATTAGGGGGTGCAAACAAAATTTATCAGACAGACTATAACCATTTTCAACAAGTAAGAGTTATTACTTATTTATTTGTATCTCGCCTTCATTATTTTTACAAATAAGTCAAGTTGGTGAACAGGTCCTTCTCCTCCTATTTTCCCTGACAGCAACAACTTTGTGAGGTAGTTGTGGGAGAGAATGACTGGCCCAAGGTCATCCAGTCAGCTTTCCTGACTCAATGGGACTTGAACTCATGGTCTCCACTTTCTAGCCTGGAATCTTAACCGCTAAACCAAACTGGCTTTTGTTGGGAGTTGGGCAGCACACAAATTTAAGAAATAATGATTAACAGCATCTGTGCAAAAATTGAAATTTTCTACTTTCCCAAATACGATATAGCTACAATAGTTGTTGAGTGTTCCTGTAAAATGTTTACATTTATAAATTATATTTATAATATTATAAATTTAAAACATTAAATATTATATTAAATATTATTAAATTATATTAATTATATATGGAAGAGCTTGCCTCCAGCAGCTGTGGGTAATCCATCATGGAAAGCTTTGAAGAAAAGACTGGACAGCCATGTGTTTGGAATGGTGCTTGGACTAGAAGACCTTCTAGGCAGGGGTGGAATTCAAATTTTTTAACAACCGTTTCTATGGGCGTGGCTAAGTTGGTGGGCGTGGCTTGATGGTCATGTGACTGGGTGGACATGGTTTGGTGGTCATGTTATTGGCTGGGTGTGGCCAACTCAATATCACTCACATCGAGGCACGCATCTCCTCGCCTAGCCTCTCATGACTGTGGGGATGCTGCAACAGTCATAAGTGTGAAAAATGGTCATAAATCACTTTTTTCAGTGCCATTGTAACTTTAAATGGTCCCTCCACACAAGCAAAGTAGCAGCAAAGGAGGGGAAAAAAACTCCAGAGAGGTTCCTGAGACAGGAAGTCTAGTCCTGCCAAGAATGTAATAAGAATTGACGGAGAGGCAGTTTCTGTAAGCAACACCAGAATGTTTCCTTCCTGCCTTCCTTACAGGATTAGGCCAGGAATTTCTTCTAACAACCGGTTCTCCAAACTGCTTAGAATGTTAACAACCGGTTCTAGCGAATATGTGTGAACTGGTAGAACCCCACCCCTGCTTCTAGGCCTCTTCCAACTCTTTCTTCTGTTCTTCTGTATAATTAAAAAGAATAATTTTTGTATTTGTGGCAGTCAAGGATAGGGATTGGAAAAAAATAAAATATGGAGATCTAATGATCAAAATGGGTAGACTGGAGAAATATACATTACGCAGAATAACAAACTGATTAGGCCAAGTTTTACATGAATGAAGTATTTCAACTACGCAGCTGAGGTTTATTAAACAAGCCACCTTGCCAAGCACAAGTTATATGCAACACACCACAGAGCCTCATTCCACCTGCTGCCTTGGTTCAGTTTACTTCTTTCATAAGGTCCCCCTTTGCAGGTTTGTGCCGGGCATGGGTCGATTTGTTTTCCAAAGCACCAGAAGGCAAGACAAGAAACAATGGATGGAAGCAAATCAAGGAGAGAAGCAACCTGGAATTAAGGAGAAAATTCCTAGCAGTGCGGACAATTAGCCAATGGAACAGTTTGCCACCAGAAGTTCATCACTGGAGGTTTTTAAGAAAAGACTGGACAGTCATTTGTCTGAAATGGTAGAGTCTCCTGCTAGGGTGGAGGTTGGACTGGAGAACTTTGGGTGTATCAACCAACTCTATTATTCTATTATTTTATTATTTCTACCATCACATGTATCCATCCCATCAGGCCCAAAGAAAGTCTTGAACAGTATAGAATCTTCTGCCATGGGTAGAGGTTGGGCTAGAAGACCCTTCTGATCCTATTGTTCTATGTCAAATGAAGGCAAATATATGTATCCCAGAATAATGTTGCAGGATTCGATCTGGGTCGGTCACTGGGATCAGAGGTTTAGCCCTCGAGGTTTTGGACTCATGCTGAAGAAGCCCATCTTTTCTCTCATTCACATGTTCTGTTGTTGTTCTATTGTTTTGTATTCTGTTTTGTTTTGCTTTTTTGGAAGCACCAAATGCAAGCTAAACACCAATCACGAAGGGTAGCAGGTGCAGATTTTGCGAAATTCCCACAAATGCCGGCATATGACAAAGTTTTCCCTGGCCCTACATAGCAGGGGTTCTTTATGTAGATAAGCCAGAGTGATAAAAATTTGACTAAATGCATAAAACCTTCACTGAGCCAGTTTACAATGCCCCTTGGAGTGGCTGAGCAAATGAAACCAATGCAGGATTGCCCGGGCCGGGGTTCACCTGAGTCAGAAAAGCTTCTCTGAGAAGGACCAAGCAGACTCTGTCCTTCCACCAGGAAGACCTGGAAGAGGCTCTCTGGCTGCCAGAAGGGCCCTTTGGACTTTGGGGGAATCAGTCTGGTCGATCCCTTCGCCAGGCGGGAGGCCCTCTGTGCTAAACCACAGGCCAGAAGAGTTGAGTTACCTATTCAGGCTGGCTGAAATGTATTTATATGAAGAAGTTGATTTGTAAATGTGATAAAGTGGCATAAAATTAACTGCAGCTTTCTTGAACCAAAGAAAGTTGTTTCAGTTATTCAGCTAATCAGAGAATGAATGAAAGAGAGGAGTTGTTTACAGAACATGGTTACATGGACCGGCCAGACAGGATATATATAGTATATATATATATGTTGTTAAGAAAGCAACAAAACAATTTCTGAGTGCTGATCAAATGATAGGGATTTTGCTGTAAAAAGATGTAAGCAAATGCTAATAAACCTAAAGCAGTTGGTAAGTTGATTGATTTGCTGAAATGGCACACCCCAGCTTTGGGGTGCCCTATAACAACATTAATGCAATAACATGAATATCAGGAACTGAAGGAGCTGAAACTCATGTTGCTTTCAGAGATCACCATTCTTTTTTTTCCCTTAATTTTTATTTTTTTTAATATAAACATTCCATCTTCCATTAAATACTGTGTCATCTGGATACAAATATCTCTGTGCAATAACAATCAAAATTTACCACAGTGTACATTGTATTGGTATTGATTTTCTAATCTTATGATAATAATATTATATATAGTAAACCTATTAATTTCTCCCTCTTAACGTGTCTTCTAATAAGAATATAATAATAATATTAAGCATAGTAAACTTAATAGTTATATCAATAACAGTCATCATATTGCATACATCTCCATCTTGACATACTTTCTATATTTTACTGTTCTTCTTTTATTTCTATCTTCCATTTTTCTTCTCTAACCGTCGATAAAGTAATTCCCATGTCATATAATATCTTTCTCCTTAATTGCAAGCATTAATCTATTCATTTCTGCACAGACTAATATTTTTCTAATTACATTCTCATCAATAGGAATCTCTTCACTTTTCCAATTTTGTGCCAATACAATTCTAGCTGTAGTTAACACATGGATAATTAAATGCTGCTTTATCATCTCTTCCAGTCACATGTGTATTTTTGTCCAGTATTTTTATGCTTCTACACATCTCCACCACACATGATAATAAGACCCAGGTATCTGGTGGCACTTCCAAAACTTAGCTGACTTAACATTAAACATCTTGCCAATCTCGCTGAAGCTTATACAATTTTTCTTTATATGCAGTTGACATTATTAATTTATAATTCCTGCCCCACAATTTCTGCCATTTATCTAGTTCTACCATGTTTCTCACAAAATAAGGCAGGGCCTTATTATTTTTTGAGCCCCGAAAAAACAGCTAGGCCGTCTTTTCGGGGGTAAATTGATTTCTCTTCCCCCCCATCAGCGGGTGGCCGGCAGCGATGTTTCTGCCGGCACGACAACAGCAACAGCACCGGTGGGAACGTGGAAAGCGTTTCTGCCGCCGCTCGGGTGTGTGCGGAGCCGTTTCCGCTGGCATGGAAAGCATTTCTGCTGCTGCTCAGATGTGGCGAGCGGTGTCGGAAATGCTTCCACGTTCCCGCTGGCGCTGCTGCTGTTCTCGTGCTGGCAGGAGCTGTGGAAGCCATGGAGGTAGCTCCCCCGCCCGAGAAGCAGCAAAAACGCTTCTACACTTCCTGCTGGCGCGAGAACAGTGGCAGCACTATGCAGAGCACTGTTAAAGGCAAGTTTCCCCCCCCCACCCTCCCCCCTAGCATGTTTTAACGCCTGCCCTCCCCCCTCCAGCATGTTTTAAACTAGGCCTAAATTTGGGGGGAGGGGCTTAATTTTATTTCATGCCTAGAAAACATGCTGGGTCTTCCTATTGGTGGAGGCCGTATTGTTGGAGAAACACGGTATTGTATAATCAAAGTTTTTTGCCCATGCTATCATTTTCTCCTTCACTTGTTCCTCTTCCAATCTAATGCCCAATAACTAGCTGTACAATTTCTTTATCAATCTTTCTTCTGTCCCTGTTAATATCTTATCTAATTCTGTTAGTTCTTTATGGAAACCATATAATTTAGGATCTTTCTCATATTTAGAATGTATCTGCACTTGCGAATACCATGTCATATCGATCTCTTGATCACTCACTTCTTGTTTAGTTTTGAGCTTTCCCTTTTCATTCAAAATATGTTTGTATCTAACAATATTTCCCATATTAATAACATTTGGATGAATCAGTGCTTCCATTGTGGAAAACCATACTGGTATCTTCAAATAGTGTTACTCTCTAATTTTCTTCCATACTAAAAATAGTGCATTCCTTATGTAATGTTTTTGAAAGTAACCATGTATCTTACTTTTCCCATACCACAAGAAAGCATGCCAGCCCAGTTGCAGGTCATGTCCCTCCAGAGTCAATAATGTTGTATGCCTCAATGCAATCCACTCTTTCATCCATGTTAATCCCGCTGCCTGATATTACAATTCCCAATTTGGTAATCCAAAACCTCTTCTGTTTCTTGAATCCTGCCGCATTTTAAGCTAATTCTTGCTTTTTTCCCTTGCCAAATATATTGTAATATTATTTTGTTAAGTTCCTCAAGGTATTTTTTTCAACTTTTATCAGAATTGTTTGGAATAAGTACAATAATCTCAGCAATATATTCATTTTAATTATAGCTATTCTTCCTAGCAACGATAGTTGCAGTTTTTTTTTTCTATTTTTCCAGATCTGGTTTAATTTGTTCCTGGTGGACCCATTTCCTGTTGGCCTTTTGCATTTCCACTGTCTTTTCAGGAGCAGAGGTTTCTTCATGCAGTCCATGAGAAGACCACAATGCTTCCTTAACAACAAACATGGTGCTCTCTGGTGTGCCTGGGTTGGGATATGCACTGAGTAGTTTATAAGCCGTTCTCTTTCTTTGTATATCTGCACTTGTGCTTGGCCTTTGCTTTCTAGTCTGGGTAAGTCCAGCAGTTTTTCCATCTTTTGATGAAGCTGATTGCTGAGCATGCAAGTAACTTTGATGAGGAAATGTTTATGGCTGTTCAGCTCACAAAACGCCACAGGCTTTTAACCTTCCTCATGGATCCTCAAGCTCAATCCAGTTCAGTCCTCAAGTTCATTACTGACCCATCACAATACTCCCTTTCAAGGTAAGCAACATTATGCAAACCATAGAAATAAATTACAAACAGCCAAAGAAAGCAATGCAGGAGATAAGAGAAAAGAAAAGAAAGCTAAAACTGGTTTATCTCAACACCATTAATATGTCCTTTGTAGTCTTTTATTTTTGGAGGCCATTCTTGCTTGTTAATACATCACTTCAAATATTCTTTTCAAGGATCTCATCAGTTACATACAACAGTTACTTCCCCCCTCTCTCCCTCCCTTCCTTCCTTCTACATTTGTTTTGCAAATCGGTCCTCATTAATGCTCTCTACATGACCAAACTACCTTAAGTTACTTCTTGTGCATTGATTACTCATTTTTGTATTCACATTCATTCATTATCCATTCATTATTGAGCCTTTCCATGGTTCACCACACATATTTGTGAAGGATTTTTATCCCCCATAATCAACTTACCATTATCATCTACCATAATTTCTTGACAAAGCCTCCATGCTTATGAGAACAAAAACTGGTTTGAGTGCACAGATAAGCTTGTCTTCATTTCCTCCTATTTAAGGATGTGACCCAAGAAGAAAGAGAACCATTTTAGAAGAGAATTGACCATCTAGATGATGCCATTGGGAGCAGACTGGATTCTTCAGTAATGAGATGCATGCTGAGATGAGACACCATTGGCAAGAGATGAGAACAAGGAAGGTGCCTTGCAAACCTTTTTCTCAGTCATGAGTGGACAGAGAAGAGAAACCAGAAAATAAGGTGATGCCAAATCCTGGGACTTGGGGTGTGTGTGTCTTACTATGATCCCCCCTCCCAGGTTTCGAATGAACATGCCCTGTTCTGTCCCCACTACATGTTAGTCTGTGTGTAGCTCAACATACAGCTAAACCCACCTATCCTCCAATAAAATGGACCATAGATCTGAATGCTTTATTGAGAGAACAGGATATGGTATAACTGGGGAAAATAGGGATACATACAATGAGAATCAAATATAAGATAGACAGTATTAAGTTATGTAAAAATTAATAAATACAAGCAGTTTGAATCTCACCAGCGATGTTCTGTGTGTGGGGTTTGGGTTTGTCCTTGGATGACCATGTGCCACAGATCAAGATGGCTGTTTTGGTTGCTTCTTTATGCTTCTGCCTTGTCCAAATGCTAAAGGAAATGGAGTCTCGCTTCCCAGTGTGCACTTGGTTTGAGAGTGCGGGCTGGTGGGGCATATTTCTCCGGCCACTAGATGGGGCTAGAGAGCAACAACAGTAAATAAAGTTATATGTTGTGGCATGACATGCCCCAAAGGATAGCATCTAGAACAAGCCTGAGTCACTGGAGGGAACTCATATCAAACGCTTCTCAATGAAAATCATAGAAAAGAAAGCAACTGGTGCTGCCTTCTGCATATAAGTGGGGAAGGAAAGGAGGAGTCATGGTGACATGGCTTGCATGACTGCAAAGGCTGAAGAATGGGCTGAAATCTACACTCTTCTCTGAAGCAAGGGCTCTGCTCTGGAGAACACCTTGGGGGCGACGTATTCTTGCACACAACCAGAGGTGGGATTCTATCTGTTCAGACCAGTTCTATAGAACCGGTTGTTATGATTCTGGCCAGTTCGGAGAATCGGAAAATTGTGCCACTGGCTGGCCCTGCCCCTCCCTACCCCTCCTACTTACTCCTTACCTGGCATGCGTGCCATCAAACTTGCCTGCTAAGTTGCTATTTTTCCCTTTTTTTCCCCCTCGACCATCAGCTGTTCTGCTGCGCCGGAAGACTTAGATTAGCTAGAAAGCAGGAAATTGTTGGATTTCTTGCTTTCTAGCTAATTTAAAAGCAGAGCTGAAGCTTCCTTAGGACTGAAATTTCTATTTTTCAGTGTAGACTCAGGTAGCAGATTGCAAATAGATAGATCTCGAAGTGAATCTGTGATTCTGTAAGCAACTCAATCTGCTTGCCTGCTTTGCCTGATTTTGGGTAAAAGTTGCTCTTTTTTAATAAAAAAATTAAATATGTACAATATTTATATACAAACCATGCCCAGGCAGTCACATGGCCACCAAGCCACACCCAGTCAGCAAACCACACCCACAAATTAGGCCACACCCACAGAACCAGTTGTTAAAAAATTTGAATCCCACCCCTGCACACAAGCCATCTCTTTGGAGGTGGATGCCCATGTTCAAAATGGACCCAGATAAACACATGCATGGTGTGAAATGTTCCCATGTGAATGTTGATGCAGAATGCCTGTGTCTTTTGTTTCTGCATGATCAACTTATGTTATTGCTGAACCAAATATTCAACCTGGAAATGGAACTTAAATATCAATTTCTTTCCTTGATACTGGAAAAATGGGTGTGTCCCTTCACCAGATTAAATAACTCACAAATGTTTGTTTCCTATTTATTTGAACTGGATTGAGAAATGCTATTTTGCTGTGCTGGGACAAACAGAGCCATCTGCATTCATAGTATTCTTTTTTCAGATTATTTTCTCTCCTTTAGAAAGTAAAACAATTCTGCAGGTAATTAGTGTGCATAGTTACAGAAACATATCAAGTTTTTTTTTTTTCAGGGAGTGGAGGTTTCCCCTTGGACTTTTCCTCTCTTTTTCCTTCTTATGAAATGACCATGAATCACCTTACAGCAACATGGAGAACATGGAGAACTTTCCAGTTGCTCAGCTCCTCCACTGAAGAAGAGCAGTAATGATCGTGGCCATTAGACCTCCATATCAGGGGTGGGATTCTTCCAGTTTGCACCTATTCACTAGAACCAGTTGTTAACATTCTAAGCAGTTTGGAGAAGTGGTTGTTAGAAGAAATTACTGGCCTAATCCTGTAAGGAAGGCAGGAAGGAAACATTCTGGTGTTGCTTACAGAAACTGCCTCTCCATTAACCCTTATTGCATTCTTGGCAGGACTAGACTTCCTGTCTCAGGAACTTCTCTGGAGTTTTTCCCCCCTCCTTTGCTGGTACTTTGCTCGTGTGGAGGTTCAAAGTTACAATGGCACTGAAAAAAGTGACTTATGACCATTTTTCACACTTACGACTGTTGCAGCATCCCCACAGTCTTGAGAGGCCAGGCCAGGAGATGCGTGCCTCGATGTGAGTGATGTTGAGTTGGCCACACCCAGCCAATAACATGACAAACAAGCCACGTCCGCCCAGCCACATGACCACCAAGCCATGCCCACCAACTAAGCCATGCCCACTACCTAAGCCACGCCCACATAACCGGTTGTTAAAATTTTTGATTCCCACCCCTGCTCCATATGCATTTAAAACAGTTCCTGGGAGATACAAGGCTACTCCCCACAAACCTTCTCAACAGAGATCTCAGCAGGGAACGAAGCTCATTTCTTTACCGCTCTTCCTCAGGCCTCTTCTGTCTCTCATGGTCTGGCCCAGTGGCAACCCTTGCAAAATGCTACCGCCACAGCTAAACAAGATTGGAAACAAACCCTCTGCAGGAAATCAGTAATTCCTGGGTCCTTCACTTTTGAACTAAAAAGGTTGACAAGAAGACAACCTCATTATCACAGATATTATCACAGACAAGAGGTCTGTTTCTTTTGCTTCCTCAGAGGTTTTTATGTGATTCTGCTCTTTCTTTTCAATGCAGATACTTTCTCTTGGCACAATGCATTAAAGTGAACGTAACAAAATGAGTTAGGGCCTGAGTTTCATTAAAAGCAGTCGTGATCTATGGCATATCAGTTTCCAAAGCAACATGTTCAAAGGATAATAGATGAATGTTGTGGTTCGTCGGCAGCAGGTGGGGACGGCTGAGGTCTCAGAGAGCGAGGACCCAGATGAAGGGCCTGCGTGTGATGTAGGGATGGGGCCAGGACCATCAGGGATCGGAGTGCTGGCAGCCATGATGAAGAGGACCCTGAGGAGCCTGTGCCCAGTGCCCATGTGTGCAGGGCTGCTCAAAGGAAAGAGCATCTGCAGCAGCATGGGCAACTCGGGAGTAAGGCTGCAAGGTAATGGCCCCTCCCTGAGAAGACAAAAGCCAGCTGAGAAACCGCAGTTCTTTGCAGAAGGCAAAGAAATTTGATACTTGAGCCTGGTGGACATTAGGAATATCTGAGTTGGTGTTTAGAGACTCTTTGATTTATTGTTTAGTAACTTTATCTGGAATTCTTGGCAGCCTTACAAAAACTTGGCAGGGCTCTTTCTTATCAGAGCTAATTAGTTGGAAGCTGCCTTTTTTCTGTGAAGAAACAGGATTCGTAAATAAAACATTAAAAGGTTGTGCTGTTACCTTTATCTCGTGTTTGCTCTCTTGGAACCGAACCGATGGATAAATCTTGGGTGGCAACTGGAATTCTACTCCTCTAATATGGCTAACACCAATAGATAAATAGATGATGCAGACAGACAGAAGAGAGACAGAGGTGATAGATATAGTCACTGTATGTGACTACAGTATGCTAGCAAAAAACATAGACACTAACTTCACAATAGATACAAAAGCCACGAGTGGCGCAAAGAGCCATGGAAAGAGACATGCTTCACATCACAAGACAAGATAGAAAGACCTGCACATGGATTAGCGAACAAGCAAACGTCCACAATGCTATCAAGCGAGTCAAAGAATTGAAATGGTCCCATAGCAAGAAGAACCGATGGCAGGTGGACCAAGTCAGTCATAGAATGGATCCCACTTGATCAAAAGCATCCACGAAAGAGACCCAAAACACGATGGAATGACAACATCAGCAAGTATGGTGGGCCCAACTGGCAAAAGAAATCTCAGGACCGTTTTGGTTGTAAACATGTGGAAGAGGCCTTCCTCCTGTAGTGAATAAACAATGTTTAGAATGATGATGATGATACCTACAGTACATACAAGCATATAGTGATGGCAGAATAGGTTTTGGAAAAAACCTGGTGATTTCCTTCCTGCAGGGCCTGCATTATCCACTTTGGCCGTTTGCTAACCACGGCCTCTGCTACACCTAACAAAACAATTCCCAGGTTGGTCACAATCCTTCATGCCACGGGGGTCACCTTGGAAGCAGCGAGGAAGGAAGGTCAGGATTCTGGGGGAAAGGAAGCCAAGGTAGAGGTGGAATGGATGAATGACATCAAGGGGCATCCCCAAACAGTCACAGCAGGCCACGCCTCTGCCTCCCTCGCCAGATGTTCTCTGCTCTTCTTCCTCCATGCTCTCTGCCGGCTGCATTCTTCCAGTGCGGTGCTGCCTCTCATTCCCCAGGACTGCTTCTCATTTTTTAGAAGTCTGCCTTTGTTTACGCTTGGCAGCTCATTTCTTGTGTGCATGTTTGTTTTCTGTGGTGCATTAAGGATGTCATGTTTGAAAACAAAAAGGTCTAGTTACTAATGAAAGACATGCTGAAGGGGACTCGAGCAGCCGGGCTGTGCTTTCCATTAGGGCTGCCTGCCACCCTGACGAGGAACCGGCCCTGATGAAATTTGTCAAGATAATCCAATTGCATTCCAGTCATGATGTAAGTCTAGAGAGAGGGGCTAAATTATAATTGCCCTTATAACTACTAGGAAGAATATGAGGAGCTACTGCTTTATGCCTTTCCGACTTCCTTCATAACTTCCTTTTTTTAATTCCTGTTTTATTTTCTTATTGTATTTTTAGCTTTTTCTGTTACTGCATTATTTTTTGTTTGCTGTGGTCTAATTTGGTTTGTACTTTTATTATTGCTTATTATTAAAATTTTCAGTAACAATTATATTTGCATGTTTCTTTCTGCCTTCATTTACATTTAGTTATATACATTATTCTTCTCCTTTGTGGTGAGAACTTTGTTTGTTAGATGTTCTGGGTAGGTAGTTATTAGCCTGTTCAGTTTCAAGGAAAAAAACAATATGGATGAAACTTGCTGAAAGCATGAGAACATTGTCAAGCATAGAAAAAGGAGACACCCCCTCTCCAAGAATCTAATGTGATATCAACCACAGAAGAAATAATGACCCTTTACAGGTGAAAGACTAAGTCATAACGAACTAGGTGTAAACTCTGAAGCAAACCTGGCTGAAGCCATCTTTTGCTGCCTCATTGTTGCCACAATCCCAGAGAGGGGGAAGGGAGAGGGTAAGTAGATAGACTGGCTACCAGTCAAAACAAAATGTTTTCTTGTGGGAACCAAGGTCATCCCAACAAGTGGCAGTTGAAGGAGGAGAGGAGTGACCAAGTAGTCTGCCAGCTACTTTCATTGGGCAATGTGAGCATTGATATCTGGGGAAGGAAAAATTTGCTCTTTTAATTAGGCTAAAACTGCAGCAACTTTTAGAGTTGGTTTTCACTAGCTGTGTCAATATGATGTATCCAATAAACATGTTCTTTGAGGAATCTATTTGCCTTGGAGTTCTGCTTTTGATGGATGCATAACTCAGAATGTTGACATTAGATCAACCATCTTATATGTCTAGGTATTTGTCATGATTTATTTATTTTATTTATTTGTTTGTTTGTCAAATATGTAAAAGATAACAAGTGTAGGTATGAACGTAAACAAGAACAAAGGGAGTAAGCACAGATAAATGGGGACAGTAAGACAGGGATGTTAGGCACGCTGGTGTGCTTATGCATGCCCCCTTTAGGGACCTCTTAGGAATGTGGTGAGGTCCACGGTAGACAGTTTGAGGTTGAAACTGTGGGGGGTCCAGGCTGTAACTGCCGACTCAGGTAGGCCATTCCAGGCATTGACCACTCTGCTGCTGAAGTCATATTTTCTGCAATCGAGTTTGGAGTGGTTTACCTTGAGTTTGTATTGGCTGTTTGCCCGTGTATTATTGTGGTTGAGGCTGAAGAAATTGTTGACAGATAAGATGTTGTAGCAGACACTTTTGTGTACTATGTTTAATTTAGATCAGACCACAGGCGGCGCAGTTCCAGATTGTCCAGGCCCAAAATTTCGAGCATGGAGGCAAAGGGAATTCTATTGTGAGTGGAGGAGTGGATACTTTTCTCAAGAAATATCTCTGAACCTGCTCAATTATGATCATTGTAGGTATCTTGGAGAAATGAACTCACCTGGATTGTGATTGGACAAGACTTCCAACTTTGCTCAGGTGATAAGGTAACAGATGCCCAGATGGAAGATTTCCTGGGAGAATTTTGATTGGCTATCAAAATAATGAAAACATGGCCCCAGACAGACAATCTGGTTATGTTACTATAGCCACCCAAAGGCACCTTGTAGAGGACATGGGCGGCCTAAAAATGTAATAGATGAAATGAAAATAAATACTTCCTATTACAATTTGCTCAGATACTATACTTGGAAAGGTTCCCCCCCTCTTCCTTTGATACATTCTGTGATAAATCTCTAGAACCTTTAGAAATAATTCATTTCTTACTTTTATTACCCAAAGTCTGGGTTCATATACGCCATTGATGCATAATACGGGTTACTTGTGCTTGCCTTAGCATGCTGTGTAAACCCAGCCTTTGTGATTTGTCAGTCGGGGTTTATGGCTGAATGCAAAGCCCAGCACTGTGGCTTAGCCAATAAAGCATGTTAATGAGATTGAGGCTCAGTGTATCCTGCATCCAATCAACTTGGCCAGGTGGTCCACCGTCCACTGTCATGGCCAAGTGCTACTCACAATTGGTGTGAGGGCCCAGATATCAGAGGGGGCGGGTGGATCTGAGGCATGAGGACTTCTGCCTGCCTCTTTTGTAAATAATTGGCTTTCCTCCACAGTGCAGGCATTTCACTCTCAAAGAAGCAAAATGATGTGGGGACTTCAGGAACACAGAAGGGTGGGACTGGTGGCCCAAGGTAACACTCTTTGTTGCAGGCAAAAGTTGGAAAATGGCAGCAAACAACACAATATTCTGCCCCGTTGCACAGCTGCACCTGGTTCCTGAGGAATAGAACAGAATAGAGCTGGAAGGGACCTTGGAGGTCTTCTAGTCCAGCCCCCTGCACAAGAAGAAGAATTTATATCATTTCAGATAAGTGATTGTCTCGAGTCTTCTTAAAAACCTCCAGTGATGGACTGCCCATAACTTCTGGAGGCAAGCTGTTCCACTGGCTAATTGTCCTTATTGTTAGGAAGTTTCTTCTTAGTTTCAGGTTGCTTCTCTCTTTGATTAGTTTCCAACCATTGTTTCTTCTCCTGCTCTCTGGTACTCTTCTTTGTGGCAGCCCCTCAAATACTGGAATACTGCTATCATGTCTTCCCTGATTTTTCTTCTGATTTAGATTTGTAACGTTCCTTATAAATGAAGTTTGCAAGATTTCCAGAGTGTTTTTAATATTAATTGTAATGCTAGCATTTAATATACTGAGTTATTTCATTGTGAGACACTATAAAGAAGTCCTTGAACTTACATTTCTGGGTCTGTTGGTGTGTCTAATGCAGATTATGATTGTGTGCATTTATGCTTCGGCCTGAATTCCATGGTCTAAATGGATCTTTATGGGGAATGGTGAAGGAGGATTGAGTCACTCCACATTGTGCAAACCCACATTGCAGCTGCGGTGAAATCCAAGCATATCTCCAAGACACAAGACACTCAAAGGATGATCTTAAATAGCACATAAGAGATGAATTCACAAGCTTTCTCAAACAACCACTACAAGAACGCAGTGTAGAATTTGCCATGTGACGAAACATAATCTTCCTCTTAGAAGGCAGAATGCGTTCCTCAGAGAACAAAGTAAGGCTCGTTGGCTTCTTTAAAACAATAATGTGGTCAAGATGATGATGGTTTCCAAATCATGGAGAGCCATGAAACAGGGTCAGGACGTGCCTGTAGGGGTGCCTGAGAGCAGAGGAAGGAGAATGACTCACTCCCCAAGAGGGGAGCAACAGCAGTCTAGACCACCACGAACCCAACCAAGAGAGCCACGAAGCCCCCTTTTCCTGCCGGGAGCATCTTCCCACCCTTCCCCCATCCTGCCCTCAGTGGCAGGTTTTGTTTATCCCATATCCTGCCATGGAATCCTCAAACCAAATATCCTGGGCAAGTCAGAAGCATGTAGAACCTTCCAAGTCCGTGGGAGGTGAGCAAGAGCAATCAAACACACTGGAGGTTGACACTGGGTGACTGGAGATCACTGACAAGGCAGGGCAGATTCCTGGGGAAAGCTGGGCCTTCACGTTCACTGTGGTTTTAAAAAAAAACACTATCAGAAGATTCTGATAGACTGCAAGAAAGCTTCTGGAAGACTGCAAGATCCTCCCCTTCATTCATGTTCTTCTATTCCAAAGAAAGTCACAAATGCTATGAGAAAGTTGAGAAAATCATAAGGCTGCAGGTGTAGTTGGTATAACCGGAGAAATATTGCACTGTGGATGTGGTTTAATTGTGGGTAGCTGTGCGACTCTTTAATGTATTGAAGGCTGCCTGGGTGCCTCATCCAGCAAGGATGACCCAGTTCGGGACCGTTGCCATGGCCAGGTGGTTTCTGTTGATTGGTGAATCTGTCTCCTAAAATCCGGGTCCCACTTCTACCAGGGAAGGGCCAATGAGTAGAGGGGACCCTCAGGAACTCCTGCCAGTGGTGGCCTCTCTGAAAGGAACCTACAAAAGGTAGCAATGAAATCAGCCACCCCCACTCCAAAAGCCCCCAAAGCCATACCAAAAGCAGGAACAATAAAATGCTATCCACTTCCAAGAGCAGGAACAATAAAATGGTAATCCAAGTAATGATTGTTGAAAAGAATCCTTTTTCAGATTTAGCAAGTAATTAAACATGAAAGGAAGTTCATATCAGTGGTGCCTTCAATCATCTCCTATCAGTAGAGAAATAGCTAGATCTCCTTCAGGAGAGACATCCTAGCTTTATCTTATCAACTAATTCTGTGAAAGCAAGGAAGAGGAGAGAAAGCTCAGCCCCCAATTTAATTCTGCTATCTGGTCCTCAAAAGTGCATGACCCAGAGTCTGTATGGGATGGGTTGAGAGATGAATAATGGCATCCAAATAAATAAATCCACAAAATACCTCCAAAAACAAACTCAGTTTTGAACAGCAGATTAAATCTTGACAATAAACAAAATAACATGGTTTAATCTTTTTAATATGACAAAGAAAAAAAGCCAACTCATTGATGTAAAGTCAATACATATTTTTCATAGCAAGATTTAAAATCAGGTGCAGCAAATTCTTTCCATAGAACTAAAGCAAACCTTTGGGCCTTGTGCCAGGCACTATAAATCCAATTCCTTTGCCATTTGTAAATTCCAGACTTTCAATACTATAGTTCAAGACAATATGCAAAGCTTATTTTTTTCTTCCCCAAGGCACTAATATTCAACCAAAACGGGACAATCTCAAAACATGCCTGTGGGGGATCCTTCATCATCCAACAAATGCTTTCTCGATCTCACCTGGGATATTTCAGGACCACAGAAAAGAACCGGATGTAATTAAGATTATAAGGCGCCTATTTCATGTTATTCAAAACTCTAACCTGTTGGTTTATTAAAAGACAGCAGGCCAGCTCTTCACTCCAATGTCCCTACAATTCACCACTTAATTGCTTCAGTGGGTCTTCTTCTACAACCTGTGAAAAATGAAAGATTGGCTTGGAGTCATCCAAACACCTACCTGTTTTTCAATATAGAGCATAGAATAGTAGAGTTGGAAGGGATCTTGGAGGATTTATTTATTTATTTATTTGTCAGTTGCTTACAATATAATAGGTATAAGTAAAACATAGTTATGAATATATGGAAAATATAAGAAAAATAAAAAAGATTTTCTACTTCAACAATCTGCTTGAGCAGAAGACCCTATAACATTTCAGACAAATGGCTCCCCAGCTTCTGGAGGCAAGCTATTCCTTTGGTATATTATTCTCACCATTAGGAAATTTCTTCTTAGTTCTGTTTCTCTCCTTGGTTAGTTTCTTGTCTTCTGATGCTTTTGGAAAATAATTTGACCCCCTCATCTTTATAGGAGCCCCTCAAATATTGGGCCATTGCTATCATGTCTCCCCAGTCCTTTTGGTTAGACTAGACATTAGCCAACACATAGACAACACACGACTAATGTGTTCTGCTCAAATTGTATGGTCAAATGTTTTACTAGCTAAGTCCACTCTAATGAGGAGCCACTGATGCCATGGGACAGGTCTCAACTGATCTTTTGGTATGAAGCCACAGGCTTCTGGAGATAAACATCATCCCTTTCTCTCATCCACCCTCTCATATCCACCAATCTCCTCCTGCGTGACACATTCTGCTCTTCAGCAGTTTCCAATTTCCAGGGCACTGAGCCTTGAAAGACCATTCACTCTACCATTATCCATATTTTCATAGTTATTATTGGTGTAAAATTGCTTATGGACACCACTGATGTTCTCAGTTTTACAAGGTCAAACTCTGAGAACATCAGTGGTGTACATAAGCAATTTTACAAGGATAAAGGAAACAGATCCTTAATAAAAGATGCTCATTGGTGTAAAGTAAAGAGGTTGACAAAGGGGAAAAAACAAAGGAAAGATAAGTCCTTTTTTTTTCCTTTGGAAGACTGTAGAGTCAATGAATGGGAGACTTTTATGAAATTGGAGTCTTGATTGCCATCAGTTCTAATATGTGACAAGGATAGGGTAACTGTCACTCTGAGGAGCTGCTCTTTGATACAAGCCTGGGGAAGCCGAAGCTGATGTGGGATCCACATGAGTCACCTCCCCCACCTCAGTGTGTATTTGGGGGGATGAGTGTTCAAGCCAACTGATTCATTTCCTATTCATCCCCCAGTCCTAGGCCTGACAGGACAGGACAGCAGTGGCTCCATTCTCTGTCCCCCTTCCAAACAACCATGCAAAGAGGAAGAGCAGCTACCAGGGCAAGGAAGTTGTTGCATGTGAGAACAATTCCTGTCAGGTATATTGCCCAGCTTCTTGCAAATCTCAGCTTCCATCTACAGCTCAAGTGACCACAGGTGAGAACCCAATGCATAACAGAATTCAGGATTGGGAGGGACAATAGAATAGAATAGAATGGAATGGAATGGAATGGAATGGAAGGGAAGAGAAGAGAAGAGAAGAGAAGAGAAGAGAAGAGAAGAGAAGAGAAGAGAAGAGAAGAGAAGAGAAGAGAAGAGAAGAGAAGAGAAGAGAAGAGAAGAGAAGAGAAGAGAAGAGAAGAGAAGAGAAGGGACCTTGGAGGTCTTCTAGTCCAATCCCCTGCACAGACAGGAAACCCTATACTATTTCAGAGAAATCTCTTCTTAAAAACTTCCAGTGTTGGAGCATTCACAACTTCGGGAGGCAAGTTGTTCCACTGATTAATTGTTCTCCCTGTCAGGAAATACTTCCTTAGTTCTAGGTTGCTTCTCTCCTTGATTAGATTTTTGTTCTGCTCTCCCTCCCTCCCTCCCTCCCTTTCTTTCTTTTCAGTATTCTAGGATGGAAACCATCAAACCTGAACTGGTTCAGAGCAGGTAGGTGTTCTTTAACCAATTCCTCACGTATTTTCACCTGCATTTCTCTTCTCATAGTGCTGCTTTTGACAGGTTGGGCTATTTTTATCTTTTGCATTTAAAAAAAAGTTGCAGAAAAGGAATTAAGCAATTCTGCTAACTCTCTGCTGCTTGTCACCTCCTTGCCATCATCTTCCACTAGACTAACGGATCAACCATTTCACTGATTTTTCTCTTCCTTCTTGCATATCAAAGGAAAGGGCTTCTTTTGTTATTTTTGGCATAGACAAGTCTTAGCTCATTCTTAACCTTCCCAAATCCATCCTTGCAGATTTATGCTGTTTGCTCTAGTTACAAGCTCCTCTTTCCAATTTTTTTTATACTTATCCTGGTCAAAGTGTTCTTTTGCAACCATGCTGGTCTTATCAGATGTTTCTTGATTTTCTTTCTCTGTGGTATTGTTTTTCTGTCATTATTATTTTATTTTCCAGAGTTTCCCAAATACCTTAAACTGTTTTTTCCTGTTCATATTTCCATGGAATTCTTTTTATTCTTTCTCTTAGTTTATTGTCATTCTCTTAAAACCCAGAGCACCAGAATTTAATCTGATTTCTAATTAAGTTAAGGTTATAATCCCATGACCAACTGTGTCCTTAATTTATTTTTACTTAATTCATTTATTAAATTTGTTTGCCACCCATCTTGCCATTAAGCAACTGTCGGCATCTTACAACATTAAAATGAAAACATAGATATGTGAATAAATACATAAAATCACATTAAAATTACAATACAAGTTATATCCATTGTTAACTTTCCAAAATCCAAATTCTAAGCACTCTTTTCAGTTTAATACCAAAAGTAATAATTTTCCTAAGCTTTAAGATTGTTCTTGAAACTTATTTCTTATTTCTCAAGGAGAAGGCAATTCATTCAGTGACTGCAGTAACACTTGCTGATCTGAAGGGTCCTAATATTTCTGAAGTAATAATAATAATAAAAAAACCAAAATCCAAAGTGTTTAAGAAATGAAGCTTGATTGAGTCTTATGTCCTTCTATACTGCTTTACAGTGCTTTGCAGCCCTCTCTAAGCAGTTTACAGAGTCAGCATGTGGCCCCCAACAATCCAGCTGCTCATTTTCCCAACCTCTCAAGGATGGAAGTTTGAGTCAAGCTTGAAATGGTGAGAATCGAACTGTAGTAATAGAATTAGTAGTAGAATTAGTCTGCAATACTGCATTCTAATAACTGCACCACCACTGCACCTTTAAAAGGCTGTGTTGATGACTATAAGAAAACATGGTTCTTCCCTTAACCCCTCACAGGTAGATGGCAAAACTTAGATCCCTGCAGTCCATCACAGGGAGCAGCTGTACGGCGAGCATGTGTGTTATCTTTAAGATCTTTCCTTACTCTGGAGAGAATTTTGGCAGTCCAGATCTTGCGTCCAGCTGCCAACTCAGTCACAATGCCATTCTGCAGTGAAAGCAACATCTAGCTCACCTTGGCTCTCAACCAAAAGTCCAAGACATCAGATTTCTTATGAAAATACAGATAATTCTGAATTCTTTTTATTTTTCCTCTCCTCATTTTTTAAAAATCTCAATCAATGTAATATATGTACATTCTTTCTTTGGTATCCCCGATGAATTGTTTTTTTTTTTCGTTTTTTTTTTTTTGTTAGAATTTACTAATACAGTACAAAAAAAAAATTAACCTGTGATCAGCATGGACATGCCTTTCTCATGTACTACTCCCAATCTCCCATGCTCTGCGCTTTTGCTTTTCATGTTTTCTTTCTTATCGCAGAATTTTACATTTCTCTCTGTTCAGTTGCATTCCATTCATTTCAGCCTTTTAAAATCTTCCTTCTCTCTTTTAAAGAATTAGCCACCTCCCAGCTTTGTATTATCTGTACACTTGACAAGCATCCCCTCAGCCCTCATACAAGTCATAGATAAGATGTTAAACAGGATGAGAACTGCCAAAGACAGATTCTGTGTTGCTCCACTCAATACTTTCTTTCAAGTTGAAGTGGAACTGCTAACCAGCATTCTTTGGGTGGGTCACTCAGCCAACCACCAGTCCATCTATCAATAATAGCGTCATATAAACATGTTCAACCATTTTATTGAAGCAAATATCATGTGATACTCAGGTATATTATGTCTACAATCTTCTTCTGATCAAATAAGCTAGAATCACTTTATCTCAAAAGAATGAGATAAGATCTATCTAGCAGAAATGGGGACAAACTTCTGCTGGCTCCTGTTAATTATAGCATGCTTATCTAAACACTCCCTGTTGTTTGATCATCTGTTCATGCAGCTTGCTCAATATAGGCATCAAGCAGATGGGTCTGTAGTTTTCTAAGTCCTCCGACTTTCCCTTTTTGAAGAAGGGGGTGACATTTGCCATCTTCCAGTTTCCTGGGTCCTGGCTGGGCCTCTAAGAGTTCACAAAGTTTGCTAAGAACTCTTTCACAATATTCTCTGCTTGTAGGCACCCTGGGATGAAGGTGAACCCTTGTGGTCCTGAATTTGTTTGAATTTGTCTAAATTAGCTACTGACCATCTTCTTCTCTATCCCAAGCTGTAGTTTCTTCCTTCCTAGCACAACACATTGATTAGCCAGGATGTGTTGCAAAGGAGGAGTTGGGCAGTTCAGACTTCCCACCAGCATCCATTACTTCTTCTTTTTTGTAATCCTCTTTGGCTTGTTTTTAACTTTGACATACACCCCAAATCCTTGTTTTAGCATCTCTTACGGCTTACTTGGAGCCATTCTGATGCAGTTCTGACACAATTCCCAAATTTTCTGGAGACTACTGTATAGGGATGGGATCCGACAGGTTTAACTACTGGTTCGGTGATTTACGAAGTTCGGGGATTTACGATGTGCTTCCCTGCATCCTGCACACACCTGTAAATCATCATCAGCCTGGTTCCTGGACAGCTGAGCAGCTCTGCGTGCAGAGAAGCAGCCTTTGAAAAAGTACTTTTTTCCTGCTTTTTTAACTGCAGCTGTGCCTTGCTCGGCAGCTGAAGTTGAAAAAGCAGGAAATAAAGATCAGGTAAGAACCCGGGTGGGCAGGTGGGCAAAAACACCAGCAGACATAGAACCGGTTCTATGTCTGCTGCTCTTCAGAATTACCGGTTCTACAGAGGTGGACAGAACTGGTAGAAACCCACCCCTGCTACTGTACATTCTTACTTTATTATATCCTCCACTTTCCATATATGTCTCTGTTCCTCTGTTACATTTTAGAGACCTCTGCATATTTAGATTTCTTCAGTTTTTCCATTTGTAGAAATAGTTTGCAATTGACCCTTTAATAGTTCATTTGATAGGAATTCCATTCCTTCCCAGATATTTTCTCTTTCAGGATATCAAGCCATTGAACCAAACTTACCTCCCCTTACCATAGAGTGAATCAAAAATCACTTTTCTCATCATACAGTTTTGACTCTTCTCAGTGCCTCCTATCATGAATTCAAGGATAACATAATCACTCTCTTTCAGAATGCCAGTCCCCTTCACTTCTTTAATCAGCTCCTACTTGTTGGTGAGGAATAGTTCTTTCTTTTGCTTTCTGATACATAAAGTTGTCAGTGGGAGAAGAAATAATTTGATGGGATTCTAATACTTTTCAAAATAATTGTTAAGATAATTGAAATCCCCCATTAGTGGCTATCAGAAAGGTTCTCACACAGAAAGATTTCCAAAAGATGAGACTATTTGCAGCTCGGGGTTGAACTGTGCCATCCTAGGTACTTTCTAAACTTGGTTGTCTTCTTGCACACATTTCATGACCCAATTAGGTAACATCATCAGTGCAATAGCAAGCTCAGAGAGCACCAAGGATCCCACCAAAAGGCTTCATCTTCATGCATTCTGCCTGTTCAGATGGTTTATATGAAAAAAAAAAACCCTCCCTTGTTGGTAACACTTTTGTCCCTCCCTCCCTTTATTCTTAGCCAAGAATTTTCAACCAGACTTCCACGTAGAGGAAGAAATTAATGACTATTAGGCAAACATCAGCTTAACCTTAACGGCAGGTGGGAGCGAGGAAGAAGTTCAAGATTGCCATGCCTTGATTTGCTTCTGTATAAGAGGAGGAATGGGAATCTCTGTCAAGTTTTCAAGGTTCTGTTGCTAAATCTTGCAATAATGGAGTCTTAGTAGTTCCAAAGGGATCTGTTTTCCCGACTATAGACTAAACTCAAAAAGCTAACATAATACTCTGATTTCTGAATTTCAGTAAGTGTATTATTCTCCCTTCACGTGTAATGTATCATGCTCACAATGGTTCTGGGATCTATTCATTTTGAATATTTTGTAGCCATCACAAATCATTCCATCCAGTTTCAATGATGCCTATCATATCATGCTTATCTTCCTGAGTTGGTTCTCTCTGTTTACTTCATGCACTCTGTGCAATGGTGTAGAAACAACAGAATCTTGAGTGACATCGTCTCCTGGCACCTCTGGAATAGTGGTCTGCAAAATTCTTAATTCCTACAATGGCCTCCTGCTTTGTGTGTGTGTGTCCGTCCTGCTTTCTTGGACCCAGTCCTTGTCTGAATATTTAGTTCTGGGCTTTTATCAGTCTCCCATCTGTTCTAGATGAATGCCCTCCTGATGAGACTGGGAAATACCTGCCAAACTCTCCTCACAATGTTTATAAAATACAGGAAGATCTCTTCTAGGCGTCCTTTGTGAAAATAGCAGAGGCCATTATTGTTGGATCCAAATCTCACTCAACAACTTCATCTTTATAGCCAGTTGTCAACTTCTGTTTGGTCTTCTTGTGCCATGGCCCTGAATTGCAAGAATTGACAGAAAAGGTACCTTCTAGTTCCTTTACCTTCCTCCCCACAGTTTTGTCAAGCACCAGAGAAATCAGGGGATCCAGGCAGTTCAAATGGGTATGAAGATTTTTTATAAGCTTAAGCTCTTCACAAAAATCTGAACTACTAACCATCAAAGCAATTTGGTGGTAGACAAGGAATTGAAGGCAGGCTGGACTTAGATCTCTTGTGGATGTGAAGAGACTCATGACTAATGGCACATTTGGCATCTCCTTTGGCTCAGCCTGATCATTTCCTACATGTCTCATAATATCCAGAAATTCTTTGGAAATCTCTTCTCTCTGTGTCATTTTCCTTCACATGCTCCAAAAAGAAAGGCTAATTGGAGGAGTTGAATGGTTTTGGTAACAAGGCTTTAAGTTGCACAGTCACCTCTAGGCAAGATGCGTTGTGAATGAACCTAATACACAAAATAAATAAATGAATGTTTTTACCACTGCCTGGATACCAGCACCTGGAAAACAGCGTATCACCTGGGATGACATGTAGGGTTGGTACACACAATACATGTTGCAGGGAATCATCTGCAAACACCACCTACCCTTTTTCCCAGAAAGCTCTTGGATTTCTTCAATTCGTGGAGGTCCAAGTGTCCTTACAAAGTGTACAAGGCCCTCACTTCCTCAATTAATGTCTAGATCAGTGTTTCTCAACCTAGGCAACTTGAAGATGGGTGGCTTTCAACTTCCAGATTCTGATAGCTGAAGTCCACCCATCCTCAAGCTGCCAAGTTTGAGAAACACTGATCTACAAGATTCTACTTCCTGACCTCTGCAGGCACAGATTGCTTTCTCATTGACATGCTTCTTGGGGTCACTTTCTTCCATGTGTCATTTACCATTTTTTCTTATCCTCTCCCTTCCTCTGCTGAGAGTTCATGCTTTCCTTGATGCATTTCAAGGGAGCAACCCTCTCCTCACATCTCTTCATGTCCTCTTCTTAAAGGAACACAGGGAGCATCTGCAGCAAGCGTGGTTGGGTCCTCTTCAGGTAGGAGGACAAAGAATATACACAGCTTGCCAGTCACAATGACTTCCATTGGTATCATAAGATTATAAAATCATAGGGTTTGGAATGGACCTTGGAGATTTTCTAGTTGAATCCTCTTCCCAAAGGAGGAGTCCTTACACCTCCTAGACAAATGGATGTCCAATCTCTTCTTGAAACCTCCAGTGATAGAGCAGCCACAACTCCAGGAGGTTAACTGTTCCGCTGATTAATTGTTCTTATTGTCAGGAAATTACTCCTTGTTTCCAGATTGAATCTCCCTCTGATGAGCTTTCACTGGTTGCTTGTTCTCAGGTGCTTTGGAGAATAAATTGATGCCCTCTTCCCCGTGATAGCCCATCAAGTATTGGAAGACAGGTATTGTGTCTCCCCCAAGCCTTCTCTTCATTAAGTTAAACATACCTAGCCTCTTTAGCCATTCATCATGTGGTTTAGCCTCCAGACCTTATATCATCTTTGTTGCTCTACTTTGCACTCTTTCTAGGACCTCAACATCTGTTTTTGTATTATGGTTGCCTGAACTGGATGCAGTATTCCAAATATGAACTCACCAGTGCAATATAGAGCAGGACTACTTCTTCCTGTGATCTTGATGCTATTCCTCTGTAGATGCAGCCTAGAACTGTGCTGGCTTTTTTGGCAGCTGCAGCACACTGCTGGCTCATATTTAAGAGGTTGTCTGCTTGGACTCCTACATCTGCCTCTCAGTTACTGCTATTGAGTTAGTAACTGTGGTTATTACAGTCGGTCTACCAAAGAGAGAAGATGGCAAGGAAGTAACAGGCAGAGCTGCTTAACTTGTTCTTTGCATTGGTCTTCACGTAAAAAGAAACTATAGTTCAACCAAAAACATAACTGTAAAAGACAGAGCAGAAATAAATGTTAAAATAAGCAAAAAAAATAGTAAGAGAACACCTGTCTGATCTTGATGAACACAAATCACTGGGGCCTGATGGATTACATCCCAGAGTTTTAAAGGAGCTGGCAAAGGTCATCTCAGAACCACTGCACCATCTTTCAAAAATCCTGGAGCACTAGGGAACTACCAGAGGACTGGAAAAGAGCTGATGTGGTTCCCATCTTCAAAAAAGGAAAAAAAAAAACAGACCCAGGAAACTATAGACCAATCAGCCTAACATCAATACCCAGGAAGATATTGGAAAAGATAATAAAAAAACAGATCTGTCAATATCTAGAAACAAATAAAATAATAACCAGCAGTCAGCACGGGTTTATTAAAAACAGATCATGCCAAACCAATCTTATTTCATTCTTCAACATAGTGACTAAATTGATAGACTAGCAAAATACCGTGGACATAATATATTTAGATTTCAGCAAGGCATTCGACAAAGTAGACCACAACATACTTAATAAATTAGAAAAAAGTGGAATAGATTGCACCACCACTAGATAGACTTGCAACTAGCTGACAAACCGTAGTCAACAAGTAGTCCTTAATGGGCCTAAGTCTACGTTGAGAGAAGTAAGCAGTGGAGTGCCACAAGGTTCTGTCTTAGGCCCAGTACTCTTCAATATCTTCATTAATGACTTAGATGAGGGAATAGAAGGGGAACTTACCAAATTTGCAGATGATACTAAGTTGGCAGGAATAGCTAACACCCAAGAAGATAGGCTGAAGAATGATCCAGATGGACCTTGACTGACTAGAACACTGGGCCATAGCTAACAAAATGAAATTCAGTGTAGAGAAAAGTAAAGTCCTACACTTAGGCAAGAAAAAACAAAGATACACATACAGATTGGGTGAAACCAGGCTCAATAGCAGTAACTGTGAGAGGGATCTTGGAGCCATAGTGGACAACAAGCTAAATGTGAGCCAGCAGTGTGCAGCAGCAGCCAAAAAGGCTAATGTAATCCTAAATTGCATTAACAGAGGGATACAATTGAGATCAAGTGTGGTACAAATACCACTCTATAAAGCCTTAATATGACCACACCTAGAGTACTGCATTCAGTTTTGTTCATCACATTATAAAAAAAAAGTTGAGACTCTAGAAAAAGTTCAGAGAAGAGTAACCAGGATGATTAGGGGACTGGAGACTAAAACATACAATGAACAGTTTCAGGAACTGGGCCTGGCTAGTCTGGAGAAGAGAAGGACCAGGGGAGACATGATAGTGGTCTTCCAATATTTGAGGGGCTGACACAGAGGAAGGGGTCAAGCTATTTTCTAAAGCTCCTGTAGGCCAGACAAAGAATAATGGATGGAAACTGAACAAGGAGAGATTTAACCTATTTTATACCTATTCTTTTGGTTTTTCTAGCCTAAGTATAAAAACTTACTTTCTTCAACACTAAATGGTGTTTTGTTGGATAGGGCCCAATGATCAAGTCCTTGAAGATCCTTCTGAATATGCCAGCATGTGAGGATCTACCATCAGCATGTGGGCTTTCTGAATTCTGGATTAGCTTCCAAGAAACCTTTAAAGGAAAACCCAAATAGAGGGTCTTGCTGTAATCCAACCAAGTGGTGATGAAGATTGGAGTACAGTACTCAGATTTCTTGTACTACAATTGGGCTGCCAATCTTCTAGATACCTCTTCCATCATCTAGTCAAGCATGAGCACATGGGGCAGAAGGAACCCCTAATCCCCAACTTGTCCTTCACGGGCAGCACTTGACTATCCAGAAATATACGTAATAATATTTTGGGGGTGCGAGTCGGGGCTTAAAATCCCAATTCCTTTCCCCAGGCTCTGGGCTTGGTTGAAGCCCTTTCTGGAGTGTTTCTGTTGTTGGCTGGGTTCACCATCTTGTTATCATTATATGCTTTTTGAGATTGTATATAGTTTTGGTTTTATACTGTGAATTGCCTAGAGCTAAGGAGTTTGGTGCATCTAAATCAAAGAAGAAAAGGAAAGAGAAAGGAGAAAGGAGCTCAGAATTCTTCCGTGGTATAAAAGGGAAGGGAGATAGACCAGTATAGAACTAACAGCATTACAGTTGCACTAAAATAGAAATAAAAAGTCATATTGAGAGAATAAAATTAAGTGAAAATGAAATTATTAAAGTAAAATTATAGGGTACATGAGTTAATATGCAAGATAATTCTATAAAATTACAGTTAATTTAACAATGAATAAGCTAAATGCTATAAATAACTAGGAAATGTGCACAAGTACTACCGGAATGTATAAAACACTTTGAAAATGTAACACTATGTTAACTTACATTAAATCTAATGCTTGTTGAAGTCATGCAAGGGTGTGTTGAGATTAGGACAATTATGGTCCAACCAATTATAACAAAGAAGTAATAAAATAAAAATAAAATATGTGTATATCTAAAAGGAGGAGAGAAACAAAAGGTAAGAAGAGAGGAAGAAGGAAATGGGGAGAAAGGAAGAGAAAATATATTAAGTTATAGAAGCCAAGTTAAGGCTCAGTAATGTCTTACTTAGGAGTTGTTTACATTGAATCATAGTGTGACCCACTGCCTGAGAAATGTTTGGGCCTGATCAAATCCCACCAGAATCATAGCATCAGGAAAGAATCCACAATGGTATAAGGTGGCACCAAGTAATGTTCATCAAGAAGTGTGGAATTTATCTTGAAGAGTCAAAGACACTAGACAAACTGTGTAGAAAATTAGTTTGAGCCAGTAACTAACATGCGCTATTTGGGCACAAGTTTTAAAGGAAATCATTTCAGCTTCAGCCTGAAAGTTTGAGTAAGAACACGACAACGAACCTTCGGAAACTGGATTGTAAACCATCTCATGGTTCTGGATTCTTAAATGCACATCATTGGAAACCGTAGGACAGCTGTGATATTATTTAGGTCTCAAATGTCCAGCACCAGGGAAATCAGGCAATCCAGGCAATTCAAATGTGTATAAAAATTTATTGCAAGCTTAAGTTCTCTACAAGAATCTGAACTACTAGCGGCCAAGCTTAACAAGCGGGAGTTAAGCATAGAAAGGAATTTAAGGTAGGCTGGACTTAGATCTCTTACAGGGCACCCAGGGATTCATGAGGCATATTATGACTTCCTTGGGCTCAGCCTGGTCATCGCCTACATCGAATATTTGTAGTTCACCAGCTACCTACCAATTACCTACCATCATATGGAAAAATCTTAATATGGCAGCTACGTTTCTTCTGACCCTCTCTTTCAAGAACTGAATTTGGGGTCTTTGGGAGTGTTCACTAATCATTCCCATTTATTTGCCACACATGAATGCATCTAGAAGGCTTCTTTGAAAAAGACCATGATTTCCACTCCCATAATTAATAGTCAAATCATTGCCTATGCAATAGGAGAAGGATGTTGTTAGCAATAGCACTTACTGTATATACCACTCCACAGTGCTTTCCAGCCAGCTAATTGCTCCCCAAAATTGGGTCCTCACTTTACTGACCCCAGAAGGATGGAAGGTTAAGTCAATCTTGAGCTAGTCAGGATCAAACTCTTGGCAATGGGCAGAGTTTGCCTGCAATATTGCATTCTAATCACAGATGTGCCACCACAGCTCCTAAAAATTATTTGGACAATTGAAAAGGTTGAAGGTCCCAGAATCAGACTTCCTAGATCTGAAAAGGTGATCGAGAAAAGCTCCTCTGACCCAGGCACTTTCATCATATTCTTTTCCTGACAATATAAAAAGGGCCATTTGTTTTCTCGCTACTACATGCTCATTTTGAGACATAGCCGCCTTTCGGTTTACTTTCTTTCTTTCTTTCTATCTTTTTTTAGTAATGTCAGGTTTTATGTCCTCCCTGGGGTTATCACTGCAGAAACAGAAGCTGCATCTAGAACACAATCAATATTTCTTGCATTTGGAACAAGGTATAGAAGAAACGCTATAGGTGATCCTCAACGTAGAACCACAATTGAACCCAAAATGTATATTGCTGAGTGAAACATTATTAATTTAATTTTGTCCCATTTTATGACCTTTCTTGCCACAGTTGTTAAGTGAATCATTACAGTTGTTAAGTTAGTAACACAATTGTTAAGTTTGCTTATCAGACAGTTGCAAAACGTAATCCCATGATCCCAGGACACTGCAATCGTCATAAAGATGAGTCAGTTGCCAAGCATCTGAATTTTGATCACATGACCATGAGAAAGCTGCAATGGTCGTAAGTATGAAAAGCCATCATAAATCATTTTTTTTCAGTGCCGTTGTAACTTTGAACAGTCACGAAATGAACTGTTGTATTGCAGCATAGTCAGAAGTGGCATTCAGCAGGTTCTGACCAGTTCTGGAGAACCGGTAGTGGAAATTTTGAGTAGTTCAGAGAACTGGCCAATCCCACCTCTGACTGGAGATTTTACAGTCTCCTTCCCCTGACACGCCCCCCAAGCCACGCCCACAGAACCAGTAGTAAAAAAAATTGAATCCCACCACTGAGTACAGTGGAGGAATATCTGTAAAGAAATATCAAAGAAACCCTAAATCTCACCTACTACTGTGGACTAAGTTCCTCTTACAAGCATCAAATGATCTGATGTGGTCTAAGATCTATTACTGAACCTACATTCTTGGACTGGCCATTTCCAAGGGAGCTCACATGCTTTGGGCCCTTAACCAAAATAGCTTCTACTTTCCTCATGCAGGCATCTTAGTCACTTTATTAGTTTTTAGTATTATCAAGATTGTTTTTGCATTGTGGAGCCTCAGGAGCCATGGAGAAGCCCAGATAATGGAGTTTGCACTCACTCTGCTGATAAGGAGGGGTAGGACCAGTTAAGACTCTCATAGGGAAGCTCTGACTGGTATCAGATCAGATGCCTCACTAGCCTTGGAAGGTGGAGTTTTTAAAATGTCACCAGAAAGGAATCAGTGAGTGAAAAAGGAAGATGTTTAAAAACATGCCTAAACACTAGCAAGTAAAATGGCTGGAAAAGGACTCAGACAATAACAGCTGCTTAGGTTGGGTTGTATAATTAGTTATTTATATTTATATATTTGTTTTATATTATTTATTTAGTTGATTGATTTTAAACCTGAATCAAGCAAGAAGAAAGATTGCAAAACAAAAAAAGTTGGATGCAAAAGAAAATCCAAGATTTACTAGCCTGAGTAAAGCCATCAAAGCAATACCGACCAATATAATCCTGAGCCCTCCCTTGCCTCTAGATAGGAGTAGGGTATCTACATATATACATTCACATGTATGTTAAGCTCATGTCATAATTCAATAGCCATATTTAAGTGTGCTTATTTAAAGTTCCGTGGCTATAAGTCAGAATGCAGAATAAAAATGCTCATTGTGTACTTTTGCATTAAATTGTGCCAAGCTATAAATTTTGCAGAAAACTGCTGAAAAAGAATGCAAAACAATTAGGAAAGTAGAACTGCTGCAATGTTCTGATTAAGCTTGGTGGAAATTGCTTCTTTCTGATTTTTAAATACAAAAAAGGAGGAAAAACTGTGATGCCTCTCTCAATATATTATACCCATTGCAGAGATGTTCTGGAGCATCTCTAAGGATAAGAGGTTCAGGAATAAGATCACGGTGGCTTCGGTCCTCTCTGTGTTAAAAAGTTGAGAAATGGTTTGGGGTGAATGCCCCCCCCCCTTCTCTCTTTCTCCCGTTCTTTCTCTCAAAAATGAAAATGAAAAAGAAACGTTGTTCTATATGAAAAGCTGAGCAGGTAAAGCCCTGTTTTTGAAACTTGGGATTACAGCATTATTGTTTCCAATCTGATGTAACAAATACTGCTGCTTTCCCTGTTACTGGTAATTTAGAATGTGGGTTATGTCCTAAGCTATTTTTGTATATGAGCCTTGCATGTTATGAAACCTTGCGTTTCCCCGATTTAGAAATTCCATCGAATTTGCCCACTGAATGAAAGTGAACAAGTGGGAGTGGATTAATTCTCTGGAGATGCTCCATCTCCCTGCCAAGAAATGTGTTGTTATCTTAATCTAAGAGAAAACGGCCCAAGGAAGAGAGCTCCCAGTCAGTTTCACTGACCCGGCCATTTCACCATCTTCGGGGAAATCCCTGTTGCTTCTTCTTTCTCAGATAACTGGAGATGCGGGAGCCAATTGGACACAATCAGGCTAGTTTGTAGCCTCCAAAGGAAGATGGGCAGGAGCAGGAGGGGAAAAGAGAGGTGGGAAAACCAGTTGTAGAATTATGAGGATGACCCTCTGCTGTGGTTAAAGGAAGAGCTTGCTCTGAGGTGGTGGGAAACTGGAATTCCATCAGAAGCAGGAGGACCTTTGATGAATTGCTCTCAAAGAAGAAAAGCATCAGCTTAGCTCCTGCTAACCATTAGCTCTTGGTTCCACAGAGTCTCTTGTCCCAGCAGGCTCAATTGGGTTGCCAGATAAGACTGAAGACTGAAAGGTCAGAGAGTGCAGAGGGAGAGAGACGCAGATCTTGCCATGCCCTGCAACTCCCCAGCTCAGATCTCAGGTCTATACTCACCATCGTCCTCCTGGTACACAATTAAGTCAAAAACAGCATCTGGGCAAAGGCACCAAGGTTGCCCAGTTTGGCAAGCCTAGGAGAGTTCCTCTGGGTGAGACCTATTCCCAGGAGCTACATTTTAAGGATTTTTAAGAGTCAGATTGCTGTAGTGTTTAAGGCACCAGGTTAGAAACCAGGAGACAATGAATTCTCATCCAGCCTTGGGCATGAAAGCTGCCTCGGAAACCTTGGCCCAGCCCTCCTCTCTCAACACAACTCATCTCACAGGGTTGTTGCAGGGAAAATAGGAGAAAGAAATATTAGGTATGTTTGCTATCTTGATTAATTTATAAAAGTAATAAAGACAGAATAAAAAATTAAGTCAATTAACTGACCCAAATGATAGGCATTGTGAAAAGATGCCTAAAGTTATTTTGTACTATCACATCAGTTTAGAACCCACAGCCATCACCAAAACTGCAATAGTCTAGAGGCTGAATATATGATGGAATTGGTATGTTTAGTCTAATGAAGAGAAAAACTAGCGGTAACATGATAGTTATCTTCTAATATTTGAAAGGCTATCACACAGAAGAGGGGCTCAGTCTATTGTCTTTGGGTCTCCAGCTTGGGCAGGATGTTGGACTAAAGACTCCAACTCTATTGCTCTATGTTCTATATGTCATTAAACAATCATTATTCCAATACAGCCATTTTCCCTTTAGGCCAGAGGGATGTCTAAGTAGGTATAGAGTGACTGGGTCCTTTAACTATTCTTGGTAAGTGTTCTGTATTGGATATTTTGTATTTAAAATACTCACCGTTCATTAGTCGTTGAGTCGGCGGGAGATCCTTCTCCTGTCATTGGCTGGTGACGCGCGGGGAGCCTTTAAAAGAGAGGCTGCCGCGACTCTCCAGCGTGTCCGTTCTGAAATAAACAAGAGAAGAGCTGAAATCACTAAGAGTGCAAGCCTCGTTATTTCCGCCGCCAAAACACTGGCGATGAAGGTGGGATCGAGACAGCACTTTTAAGCGAGTGCGATAGCGGCGGAGATCGAGCGGCACCATGTCTGGAAACAACACCCCGCCTGAACAATTCAACCCGGCAAAGGAAGAATGGCAGTCGTATGTAGACCGTTTCCTCATGTTCCTGGAGAGCAGCGATCTGAGCGGCGTATCGGAACATCGGAAGAGAGCGGTTTTCCTGACCCACTGCGGCCAGGCTGTTTTCCGCATGGCGAAAGCGCTAGCATCCCCGATCGATGTTAAGACGTTAACCTGGCCCGAGCTGGAAAAGATCCTGCGAGCACACTACGCTCCTACAGTTTCCTGCCTAATTAAGCGCCACGAGTTTTATCTCCGAAATCAGAAAGAAGATGAATCTATCGCTGATTTCGTGGCAGTCCTAAGAGATATTGGGGGTAAGTGCGAATTCTCGGACTTCGACGAAGCCCTAAGAGACCGAATCGTGTTAGGGCTAAATGATCCAGTACTACAGAGCCGATTGTTAAATCGGCCCAAAATAACAGTAAAAGAAGCTATGGAAGAAGCCACCACAGCCGAAGCCACCCAGAAATCAGCGGCAAAAATGAAAAAGATCAACAAAGCTGCAAACTACAACACCAGAGAATCACCCAAACCAGAGGGGGATCGAGAGAAGACCACAACACACCATGAAGATCTAGAAACTGAGACCAGTAATGAGGAAGACGATGTATGCCACCTGAAGACAGGTAGAGGAAAAAAAGAGCGGGTGAACAGAAGGTTCGATTTTGAATGTAACCGCTGTGGAGGAAATCACCCCAGGTCAGAGTGCCGTTTCATCGACGCGATTTGCAGAAAATGCGAGAAGAAAGGGCACATCGCAAAGGTATGCAGATCCAGATCAAGCTATAGCCCGAGGCGAAAAGGAAGCCCTCCCCCAAGAGAAAGAGAGAGAGAGAAAGAGAGAAAGACAAGCAGCCGTTGGAGCCAAGAGGGAAGAGAAAGGAGATACAAAGAATCAAGGTACAGGAAAGAAGAAACACACCAAACAGTTATAATTGGACACTCAAATACAAAAAATGTAAGGAAGGTCCACGTCCAAGTAAGGATTGAGGAACAAGACTGTGAAATGGAAGTGGACTCGGGATCATTTCTCTCTATGGTCTCATGGGACACGATCAGAAACTTAATTCCAGACATCCAACGAAGTGAACTTGAAAGACAAAACTTGACCCTAAAAGACTACCAAGGCAATAAAATTCCTGTCGTAGGCGTTGGACACTTCCAGGTCACCTACAAAAATCACACCGAAATTCTACCACTAACAATTGTGGACCGGAACAGACCCAGCCTGTTAGGATTGGAATGGTTCGAACCGCTTGGAATCGGGATGACCGGAATCAACCACATCTCAGATGCAGACTGGGAAGCAGATCTTATTCAAGAATTCCAGGACCTGTTCAGCGGCGAATTAGGCAAGTACCGGGGTAACCCGATATCTTTTAACCTAGACCCTAAGGTAGCCCCAATTAGACTAAAGGCAAGGCGGGTTCCCTTCGCTTTAAAACCAAAAATAGAGGAACAACTAGACAAATTAATTAAGCAAGGAGTCCTAGAACCAGTTGACCACGCTAAATGGGAGACCCCCATAGTCACCCCTATTAAAGCGGATGGGTCGATTCGTATCTGCGGGGACTATAAGGCAACCCTTAACCATGCATTACAACAGAGTGCATACCCCGTTCCGGTCGTCCAACACTTGTTACATTCCATCAAAGGCGGAAAAATATTCGCTAAACTCGATTTGGCCCAGGCATACCAACAACTGCCTGTAGACGCAAAAACAGCAGAAGCCCAAACAATTGTCACACACCGGGGCGCTTTTAAATGTAACCGCCTCCAATTCGGCGTTAGCGTGGCTCCAGGCATTTTTCAGAGCTTAATGGAACGTCTCCTTCAGGGAATACTGGGAGTCATCCCATATTTTGACGATGTCCTAATCGCAGCTAAAGACAAAGTGCAACTGCGAGACCGTCTAAGAAAAGTTCTCACCAAATTCACTGAATCAGGCCTCAAAGTTAAAAAAGACAAATGCACATTAATCACAGAGAAAATCGAATTCCTGGGATACCTAATCGATGGCGATGGCATTCACCCAACAGAAGGAAAAATCCGCGCAATCAAAGACGCCCCCACTCCGACTAACAAGGGAGAACTACAAGCCTTCCTAGGGTTAATAAACTTTTATCATGTTTTTCTACCGCAGAAAGCCACGGTTGCGGAACCTTTACATAGACTCCTGGACAAAGACACGGTTTGGAAGTGGGGCAGTCGGGAGGAAACAGCTTTTAACAAAATAAAAGACCTCATTACTTCAACAAAGGTACTAATACAATATAACGAGACTTTACCGTTGATATTGACTTGCGATGCGTCGCCGTTTGGGGTCGGAGCTGTTCTAAGCCACCTTTTACCTGATGGCAGAGAGGCTCCGATTGCATTTTATTCAAAAACATTGTCTAAAAGCCAACGAAATTACAGTCAACTAGACAAGGAAGCACTAGCCATCATATCAGGTATTAAACATTTCCATGAATACCTCTATGGCCGCCTGTTTTCTGTAATTACCGATCATAAACCACTATTAGGAATTCTGGCTGGGAACAAAGCAACGCCTAACATATTATCACCCAGAATGACGAGATGGTCAGAATTCCTCGCTGCATACAACTATACTTTGTCTTACCGCCCCGGTCCGTCTATCATACACGCAGATGCATTAAGTCGTTGCCCATTGCCGGACAGTGATCCTGATCCGAACCCCACCACATCTGTGCTACTGATTGAAGCCCTAACTGACCTTCCGATGACGGCAGCAGACATCGCTCACGAAACCGCTAATGACCACCTACTGCACAAAGTGAGTGGGTGGATTACCAAGGGATGGCCAGATGATAACTTGCAGGACTCTTATAGACCCTTTAAACAGAGACAAACGGAACTTTCCGTACTTAAAGGTTGTGTACTTTGGGGAGACCGAGTGGTTATTCCACCAAGACTGCGGGATCCGATTTTGAACCTTTTGCATGAAGGACACCCCGGGGTGGTTAAAATGAAAGGTTTGGCCAGAAGCTATGTCTGGTGGCCTGGGCTGGACAAGGACGTTGTTGATTGGGTTGCGGGTTGCCAGCCATGCCAGACATCCCGTCCCTCACCCCCGAAAGCACCAGTCGCTGAGTGGGATCTGCCCAGGGGCCCATGGTCAAGGGTTCACATAGATTTCGCGGGTCCGACTAAAGGTTATACATTTTTAATTCTAGTAGATGCTTACTCGAACTGCCTAGAAGTAAGCCTCATGCAATCAACCTCTTCCGAAGCTGTCATCCGACAACTCAGAAAATGGTTTGCCACACATGGGTTACCAGACGTCCTAGTCTCAGACAACGGCCCTCAATTCACAGCTACTGAATTTGAGGGCTATTTAGCCAGTTTGGGCATACGGCATGCCCTAACCGCGCCGGCACACCCGGCAGCGAATGGACGAGCCGAACGCATGGTTCGGTTCACCAAAGAGACACTCTATAAGTTAGGCCAGGGCCCTATACAAGCACGCATCGATAAACTATTATTTATACAACATACTACACCCAGCAGCACTACGAACAAAACCCCAGCCGAACTACTCATGGGGAGGAAATTACGCTCCCCTTTAGATAGACTTCACCCCACATACTCCACTGACAAACCACTAGACTCTTCCAGCAAACTCCGAACATTTCAAATTGGAGACTTAGTTTACGCAAAAAATTTGGTGGGACATCCCCTATGGGTGCCAGCCACCATCACCCAACTCACAGGCCCACGATCATACCGGCTTACCACTTCTGACAACAGAAGCTGGAAGCGACACATTGATCAACTTAGATCCCGCACCCTTACCAGACCTCACGACCTCCCTGGGGGGGAAGGAGATCAACCACCAAACAACCAAGAAACGGCATACCCACACCCAAACAACAATCATAATACAACAGACCCACAAACAAACAACGACAACCTAACCTCCATACATACACCCTCAACACTAGCTCCGGTCGAGTTTCGCAGCTACGCACCTGAGCCAGGGGAACTTCCAGATGAAACACCAGACACGGCCGACGATAATCCAAGCCAGGAAGGGAGCGGCCTAGCCATCTCAACTAGTCAAGCTAGGCCCGCTAGGAGTGACTCGGCCGGCTTGACCTTCCAGAAGTTTCCCAGGCCAGGGACAGGAGGACCAACAGGTCCACCTGCACCGACCATCAGCGACGTTGTGAATGAGCCGCGCAGGTCCAGTCGGACCCACAGGAGCCCCGCCTATCTACGTGATTACGTAACATAGGCGGAGCCCCTGATTGGTCGGACTGGACCAAGAAGGGAGGGGTGTTCTGTATTGGATACTTTGTATTTGAAATACTCACCGTTCATTGGTCGTTGAGTCGGCGGGAGATCCTTCTCCTGTCATTGGCTGGTGAGGCGCGGGGAGCCTTTAAAAGAGAGGCTGCCGCGACTCTCCAGCGTGTCCGTTCTGAAATAAACAAGAGAAGAGCTGAAATCACTAAGAGTGCAAGCCTCGTTATTTCCGCCGCCAAAACAGTAAGATTTCATTTCTGGTTCTCTAGCCATCCTGGTATCCTCCTCTGAAGTTCTTCCAATTTGTTGATGTCCTATTTAAAATTCAACAGCCAGAGCTATAGACAGGATTTCTAGTCAGGTCTGACCACAGTGAAATAAAAGTGGACCATTATTTCTCATGAGCTGCACTCTGTGAAAACTTCCTGAAGCTGTTAGCTTGTCCTCAAACTTGTGATCTACCAGAAGATGGAGGTCTTTTTCACAGCCAGTCAGGCTTCCCCCATTCTATGCTTCTGCCTTTCATGTTTTTCTCCCTGGATGCAAGAGTCTGTGACTGAATTTCACCCTGTTTGTTTCAGCCAATTCTTCAAGACGTTTGAATCTTTCAGAATCTGTTATTTCTCTGTTAAAGTCTTAGTCCCTCCTCCAAGGTTTCAGTCGTTTGCAATTGTGATAATTGGCCCTTCCACCCCTTCGTAAGGTCATGAATAAACATTTGAACAGCACAGCAGCCACTAGGCCAAATTTTACTCTTTTAATCAACAGGAGAAACCTTATGGAAAGCTTTGCTGAAACCAAACGTACTATGCCATGGTATTTCCCCAATCTTTTAAACATGAATGATGTTAAAAAGGAGATAAGGTGAGTTTGCCTTATAGGCTTCAAGCAGACAGGACTTAATCTTTCTTTTCCCCCTTTCCATATTTTTTTACAGATAATTCTTTTTTAACATTTTAGAAAGCTCTGACTGTGTCCACCCTGATGTCTTTGAGGGTCTCCTAATTAAAGTCTGGAAACTTGAAATAAATGAAATTAACCCAAGTTTCTTTAATTTCTTCCTGCCTGCAGAATGGGACAATTCGCCATGGCTAACTCGCTGCAGGACAACTCACTGTGGGACAATTCAACAATTCCATTTAATTCTTTAAAATAATTTAAAAATTATCATTTTTATTTTATTTTTTTGTCATTCACATTTCATTTTGTCCCTCCTTTGGCATTCCTTTTTTAATTATTCTATTCCACCATTTCTTCAGTATCAGTGTAACTTTTGTCCCACAGTGGGTCATCCCACAACAAGTTGCCTGCAGTCAGTTGTTCTAGACTCTCCTGCCTGTCCTGACCCCCAGCTTCCTCCTTTCCCTGGTGGCACAAGGATGTTTTCTTAGAAACAAAGAGGGCACAAAGCAGAAGGTGGCACTCTACATTCTTGCCATCACCTGTAACAATGTTCTCTGTGCAACCTTTAGTTCCTGCAGCCTCTTTGCCTTTCCTTTTCTTTATTTTCTTTTATTTGGTTTGTCAATTGCTTACAAGATAATAGGTATAAGTAAAAACATAGTTATGAATACATGGATGCATATAAGAAAAATAAAAGAAACAATAGGACAGGGACGGTAGGCACGTTGGTGCACTTATGCACGTCCTCTACAGACCTCTTAGGAAAAGGGTGAGGTTAATAGTAGAAAGTCTAAGGTTAAAGTTTTGTGGGTTTGGGGAAGAAACCACAGAGTCAGGTAGAGTATTCCAGACATTGACCACTCTGTTGCTGAAGTCGTATTTCCTGCAGTCAAGTTTGGTGCGATTAACCTTGAGTTTATGACATACCTCAAAAGCATGTCTGTTCTTTGTGGAAATTCTTGCAAGTCTCAGCTCATTCTGCCCTTCAGCTTTTCTGTCACGATCCTTATAAGGCTGAGATTTCTAATGGAGGAGAATTGGAACAAAATTGGAGCAGTTCTGCCTCTTCTGGGAATATTTGCAGAAAGGGAGCTAAAAAATAACAAGTGGGGTGAGGGAGGCCCCTCTCCTCCTAATCCTCTGGACCAGAGTAGGAGCAGAACTGGATCGATGCAAACTAAGGAGCCATGCAAAACGGAGAGCACCATTGAGGTTTAAGCTCGGCCCTCCCTGGTCTGTGGCAAGGCTGAGAGAGCAGACTTCGTCTTCTACTTGACCCATCCAGGAATGCTGCGAAGAGAGTGGAATGCCTTCACTTGCGTTGGGTCCAGCTATCACTCCTTGATCATCCAAATATTTAGACTCCAGAAAGGGCTGAGATAGAAACATCCATAAAAAAATAAATATTTTAGCGAAGCAGTAACCAAAAACCTAAATAGGAACCTGGTGTTCTCTTGGCCTCTCCATCTTTCTTCCTCCGTGCTTTGCCTTCAGGACCGAAGTGGAGACTGATGGCTGCATATTTCACAGCCGGGCTCCTGACATTTCACTTCCTTACAAAGAAATGTTATGTGCCTACACAAAAACATCAGGCAATTTTTATTAGACTTGGAGAACAAGGATAAACTTTTAAAAGGCCTCCAATTCCCTTCCAAAGCCATGATGCTGTGCCTGTGGGATTGCAGTAGGGCAGAAAGAGGTAAGTTCATATTATGCCAGTAGAAAAGGTTGTCCAGTTTTTTCCTAGGCTCTGTGGAGAGATTTGCTTTATTACTATGGTTGTTTTGTTTTAAACATCTATAAAGCAAGAAGGAGGAAGATACTTAGTCCTAAATGAACTGGCCTCACTGGTACCTTTCACGTTGGGATGCAAGGCAGACACAACTCTGCTGAGAAGTCAAGTACCTGTTTTGATGCCAAGGGCATCCCCATTATCAAGTAGACATGATTCTTGCTGGTATGTTCTCTGCAAAGGCCATTCCTGAGCCCTGAGAGTCTCATATCAGATGGACACAGGCATGACTGATCCTTCAGCTGGATTGGAAGTGGGTGGGAGAAAATAAATCCCTAGGGTGGGGGTGGAAAAGGGCCACTTGATCCTCAAACTTGGAAAAGAAGATCTGAGATTTTTGAAGGCATCTGGATAATCCAAATCAGGTGGAAGAAAGGTTTGCTCTGCAAAAAAAGGTCTCCTGTTTGGGCAGGGGTGGTTGGACTAGATGACCTACAAGGTCCCTTCCAACTCTGTAAATCTGTAATCAGATTAACAATTCAGTGGTACAGTGGATTGGTCAAATCATTCTGATTTCAGAAAGCTCAATGAATTCTCTTGGCTTCGAATGCTCAGATCCAACTTCCTTGACTAGCTCTGAAGGAGCTGGTAGACGTGATATTGGAACCACTGAACCATGTCTTTCAAAGCTCCTGAAGCACCAAGGAATTACCAGAGGATTGCAGAAAGAACTGATGTGGTTCCAATCTTCTAAAAAAGAGAAAAAAACAGAAGACCAATCAGCCTGGCTTCAATACCTGAGAAAACCCTGGGAAAGGTAATCAAGTAATGGATCTGTGGACATCCAGAAGCCAAGTTATTATTAGAAGCCAACATGGATTTGTCAAACAGATAATGCAAAACAAATCTTATTTCATTGTTGGACAAAGTGATTAAATTAGTGGATGGGTGAAATGCTCTTGACATAGTATACTTGGTTTTCAGTAAGGCATTTGACAAAGTAGGTCACAACCTACTTCTTGGTAAGGTAGAAAAATGTAGGCTAGACAGCATCACCACCAGGTGGATTCATAACTGGCTCATCAACTGCATTCAGTGTGTACTCCTCAATGGAATTACACCTACATGGAGTGGAGCATACTGTCAGCATTCCAGCAAATCTCCATTCCAATCAGTAACTCCGAGACAAACATATCTCAAAAGCACCTTTATTAGAATAGCATCTGGCACATCTGTGGGAAACCCAAATCTAAATGTTTCCACAATTTTCCAAACTACAAATCCATCCCTCCTTGGTCATCATCACACCACATGGCCCAATCACAATCTGTCCAAAAGTAAGATCCTTATTTCATCCTACGCCATGCTCAATGACCTTCGACTAACAGAAGAATTTTATTTTGTCTACTTAGACTACTTAATTGAAATCACTCCCTCTTCCACTTTCCTAGGCTATGTGGCAGCATGGAATATGGCTTCCAAAGCTGATACATACGGTGGAGTGCATTCAGTTTTGGTTCCCACCATAGAAAAAGATGCTGAGACTCTAGAAAGAGTGCAGAGAAGAGCAACAAAGAGGATTAACCTAAAACTTATGAATAGTTGCAGGAAGTGGGCATGCCTAAGTTAAATGAAGAGAAGGGTTAAGGGGGACATAATAGCAGTGTTCCAATATTTGAGGGGCTGCTACAAAGAAGACGGGGTCAACCTATTTTCCAAAGTACCCAGAAGGCAGGAGAAGAAACAATGGATGGAAACTAACCAGTGGAATGACGTGCCTTCAGAAATTGTGTGTGCTCCTCCACAGAAGGCTTTTAAGAAAAAACTGGTCTGGAATGGGATAGGGTCCCCTGCTTGAGCAGGCAGTTGGATTAAATTCACTAGACTCCTAGTGACTAGAAGACCTCCAAGGTCCCTTCTTTTCTCCAAGGGCTATGTGCAGGTATGAGGTAAATACCCATCCCCTTTTACATCCCCTTTCACATCCCCTACTTACTTAAGTAAGACTGTATTACTATTCTTCTTCTTCTTCTCATCCTTCCTATTACCTAACTCTTCCACTTATGACTATAACCATGTTGCTTGCTTTACAATTTATATACTTTTATTTGATTGTGTATTAGTAACCCATGACTATCACTAAGTGTTGTATCTTATGATTCTTGATGAATGTATTTTATTTTATCTTACGTACACTGAGAGTATATGCACCTAAATCAAATTCCTTGTGTATCCAACCATACTTGGAGAATAAAGAATTCTATTCTGTCCTGTCCTGACCTGTCCTATCCTATTCTAGACAGACCCTGGCATGACTCCATTTTTCTCTGCCTGCTCTCACATTAGGAAGTTCTGACCCAATACTCTTTTTAAAAAGAAGATCCCTGACAACAAACAATTTCAAGTCAATTTCATCAGCAAAGCCTCTTAGGCTAAGAGTCACTCAAGTTGTTACTCTGCTTATCCCATTATTCCACCCCCTTCCCAGTTCAGTAGGGCAGGTCTGGCTTTAGAGATACTGCAGGAGACCATCCTTTGAAAGGTGAAGGGTGGACCTCATGGAATTCCAGACGCTTCTTTCTTAGGGTCACTTAAGGAGCAGGGGATACATTTATCACGTGGGGAATTCTCTGCTTTTCATCTTAAGTTTCACCATCCCTTTGATCCAGTCATATGGCAAATGGTTTTTGGTTTTGTATGAGGTCTCAAGATAGGAAACAGTCCAAGTGTATTTATATATGCATCTCCTTTTCTGTCCTCCTCCTTCTCCTTCCTCTCTCTGAGGGAGGGAAGGAGGGAGGGAGGGGGAGAGGGAGATAAAGAGTTGAGTAGAATGGGAAAAACAGTAGATAGTTGTAGGCAGAGGAGATCCCAGACTTTGAGAAAAATTTGGGTTCCTAAAGATGCCAACCCTTTCACACATATGCCTGACACAGGGCAATGCCTTTGAACTGGGAGTGTATTTTGCTTTGTCAGTTGAGATGGAAAAATTGGGCACTGGAGGTTTTTATGCTCATTCCTATTTACAGTGCAGCTATATATAATAATTTTCAGCTGGCAAATCCAAGACTGGTGTCAAGTCTCCCTCCCAGAAACTATTCCCTCTATTTCTCCTGCTTCCTTTGCCTTTCCTTTGCCTTCCTGGGCTTATTGGGGAAGGGGTGGAAGAGTGAAAAGAAATTTCCCCAGCCAGGAATCCAGGAGAATTTAAAGAAATGCATCCCATATGACTTGAGGAACTGATAAGGGACCAGCATGGTTCAACATAGCTTAGCATCAAGGGTTTATAGGCAGGGGTGGGATTCTACCGGTTCGCACTTATTTGCTAGAACCGGTTGTTAACATTCTAAGCAGTTGGGAGAACCGGTTGTTAGAAGAAATTCCTGGCCTAATCCTGTAAGGAAGGCAGGAAGGAAACATTCTGGTGTTGCTTACAGAAACGGCCTCTCCATTAACCCTTATTGCATTCTTGGCAGGATTAAACTTCTTGCCTCAGGAACTTCTCTGGAGTTTTTTTCCCCTCCTTTGCTGGTACTTTGCTTGTGTGGAGTGACCATTCAAAGTTACAATGGCACTGAAAAAACTATGACCGTTTATTATTATTATTTTTCACACTTAAGACTGTTGCAGATCCCCACAGTCATGAGAGGCCAGCTGAGGAGATGCGTGCCTCAATGTGAGTGATATTGAGTTGGCTATGCCCAGCCAGTCACATGACCACCAAGCCATGCCCACCACCTAAACCACACCCACAGAACCGGTTGTTAAAAAAATGAATCCCACCCCTGCTTATAGGGGAAAAGAAGAACATGAGACATGGAAAGTGAACTTCTGGAAGAGGATGTGCAAGAGCAACTCTATATCCTTTCTTGGAGGATTCTGAAGAAAAGCTCCAGAGTAAGAGTCTGCAGAAAGGTTTTCCCCTTGGCTATTGATCCTGCTTCTTCTGTTAGCCATACCTCCCCTGCAAGGACTTCATCCCAAATGGAAGGCACAGCCTCCTCCATGCATTCAGTTGAGAGGGAATCTTTATCAGGTCCTTCTTATTACTAATTAAACTCTACCATCTTTGTGTTCAAACACTCTGGAGGTTGACAAACATTCCTAAGCTGAAGTTTAAAACTTTAAAATTCTCACTTAACTGTGTGCATGATATCAACATAATGTTTCATTTGTCCACAGATTTCTGATGAAGTTGTCTAACATCTGAATCTGAATGATTGGAGGAATTGGGTATGTCTAGTCCAAGGCAAAGCAGGACTAGGAGCATCATGATAGCAGGGTTCCAATATCTAAGGTGTTGCCTCAAAGAAGAGGGAGGTCAACCTATTCTCCAAGGCATCTGAAGGCAGGATAAGAAACAATGGATGGAAACTAATCAAGGAGTGAAGCAACCTGGAATTAAGGAGAAACTTCCTAACAGTGAGGACAATCAGTGGAACGGCTCGCCTCCAGAAGTTGTAGGTGTTCCATCATTAGAGGTTTTTAAGAAGAAACTGGACAGTCACTTGTCTGAAATTGAAATTCCAAGGTCCATTCCATCTCTGATGATGTTCTAATTCAGGGGTCTTCAGACTTGACAGCTTTAAGACTTGTGGACTTCAACTCCCAGAATTTCTCCTCTAGTCATGTTAGCTCAGGAATTCTGGGAGTTGAAGTCCACTAGTCTTAAACTTGCCAAGTTTGAAGACCCTTGTTCTAATTGATTTAATGCACCTTTAAGTCTGAGATGAGCTTAGCTCAAAAGAAATTGGAAGGTCTTTCTTTTTAAAGGCTTGTGTGAAGAACAATATGCATAAGGTTTGATTTAGGCAATTATTTTTTTTCCCAATTTCTCCAAGAAGGAAGAATAATAAGACTAAAACCATAAGAACACACAAGGGATCCAGCAATAGCAATGATCAGTTTGGTCCAAGGATCTAATGACCATGGAACAGAGCATCACGTAGAGGTTGAAGTTTGCATGTAAGCATTGCAGTTCTTTATCAAGTGTTCCACTGAGTCCATATTTGGCTGGTAACTCTTAGCACGTAACAGATCACTGCGTACAGAAAATTCAGCAGCAAGATGCCTAAGTGAACAGGAATTATTTATGGCCATTTGTTGCAATGAACAACATGTTGAAATCCTTCGAGCCAAGGTGTTTTTTTTTAAGAAGCAAGGCAGAGTTCTCTTAATGTTGATGCCTCAAAATCCAGCACTCATAAACCAACAACCCTACTCACATATTCTTCTGCCAATGAAAGTGATCCTGAATCAGGGAATGGAAGACCATGTAAGAAATCAGCTGCATTCATTTTCTAGCAAACAAAATCATAAGGTTTCATTCTTCAGTGGAAACATTGGAAATTACAGAGCAAAACAGTGGTTTTATGTGGTTGCAGCATTTGTATGAACAAATTGTGAACCTTTACTAACATACATGGTTATCTCAAGGCTAAACTTTTAATTTTTCTAAATTTATGAATAGCTTCACTGTGGAAAAAAGAAAAGAAAACAGCTGGCCTAGGCAAAATACTTTTTTGATCCACTTTTCCTGAATCTGCACCATGAACCACAGGACTTGCATGAATCTCTACACAAGTTGGAGTGTTTTGTAACAATGTAAACAAGATTCCCTTGTTAATGCATCTTTCATTTGCTAAAATGTAGATGTGGGTGCTCTTAACCCAAGCTGAGCCACTCCTTTTTTGGCCATTAATTGGGGGAGGTCTATAATAGACACATAATTAGGAGTAAATTTCACAAAGTATCTACAAATAGTTAGAAAAGGACACAGCAGTTTTAGGTTCTCTGGAATTGAGATTTATAGAATAGCCTCTACCTTTTTTGAATCAGGTTTAATTCAGTTGTCTTCAGTGGAGACAACCAATCCTAAAGTAATAATAACAGAATAACAGAGTTGGAAGGACCTTGGAGGTCTTCTAGTCTAACCCCTGTTCAGACAGGAAACCCTATACCATTCCAGACAAATGACTGTCCAGTCTCTTCTTAAAATACTCCAGTGATGGAGCTCCCACAACTTCTGAAGGCAAGATGTTCAATTGTTCTCACTGTCAGGAAATTCCTCCTTAGTTCTAGGTTGCTTCTCTCCTTGGTTAGTTTATGTCCATTGCTTCTTGTCCTGCCTTCTGGTGCTATGGAGAATAGGTTGGTCCCCTCTTCTTTGTGGTAGCCCCTTAGATATTGGAACTGCTACCATGTTTTTTTTTTCATTAGACTAGACATGCCCAATTCCGGCAACCATTCTTTATACGTTTTAGCCTCTAGTCCCCTAATCATCTATTTTGCTCCAATCTATACTCTTTCTAGAGTCTCAACATTTACATTGTGGCAACCAAGTATTTGAAGTGTGTTCTTACACTTGGAATATTGGATTAAATGCCATAAAAGTGGCATTTGCATGGGGTTAGGGGAGTTGGTGCCATTATATCAGTGAAGGTGACTGCCTGGACTAATCTGACTGTAATGCCACTCTTCAACAATTTGTCTAATTAAGAATTCATAGCTTCTGACATGGCATATGGTATACATCTCAGCTTCCATGCAACTATCAGAATAGACTAAACAACTGTATCTTTGTGAGAATATTCAGTTATTGAGCCAAGTCTCTTAGACAGGGAGTTGTGCCATCCAGCTGACCCTGACAGAAGCCAACCATGTCCTTTGGCTCACAGAGACCTCTTTCTGGAGATTATTGGGGATAAAGGAACTGTTTGGTCGAGGATGGTTCCAGACCTTCTTTGAGAACAGATACAATATCATCAACCTCGTTATTGTTCTAAGACAGGAGTCTCCAACCTTGGCAACTTTAAGACTTAACACAAAGTCTTAAAGTTACCATGGTTGGAGACCTCTGTTCTAAGAAATGCAGATGCAACAGATGAGTAGAAGAAGTTGGGCTAAACACAGGCAAAAATGGTTTGTTTTTTGGCAATACTTGCTTTTAGATAATGTTTCATTCAATTTGCTGCAGGAACCCCCAGGGTCATTCGCTTTGCATTTCTGCTCTAATTTATTTTTCCTCAGAAGCCATAGAAAATCTTTCTCCTCCTAATGTTCATTTTCCATTTTTCCTGACAGTTTTCACAAGCTTTCTCCTTGCTTCTGATGGGTTATAAGATGTCAGTGCGACTTTCTTGAAATAAACCTGAGGTAAAGGATCAACTTTTTTGCAATATAAACAGGTTGTGTTCAGTGCACTACATTGTTCTCCAAATGACACAATAATCCAGAGCAACAAAAGAGACTTCGGCCTGTGAATGAGGGAAATTCTGGCTGCCAACTTCCCCAGGTGCCTTTCATAGGCACCTGACTGGCCTTGCAACTACCTTTTGCTGATGAAGACGCCAATCAATGCTACCATGAAGCGACTTCCTTCTTAAACATGTAATTTCACCATGGCAACTGCATTACTCATTGTCAGATCTTCCTTCCCTCAAATATTCATCACAGATTTACTTGTTCAGATAATCAGAGTTGGAAGGGACCTTGTAGTTCATTTAGTCCAACCCCCACCACAAATAGTTTGATCTTCTATCCTCGCTGGGTCTGAGCCTAAATATGTATAGCCTCCTTAGGCGTCTCCAGAGTCACAAAGTTTAGATCATCTTTTAACTGAATTCACATATACAGGTAGTTCTCAACTTACAATAGCTCATTTAGTGACCGTTCAAAGTTACAACGGCACTGAAAATAGTGACTTTATTTATTTTTTATTTATTTTTATTTATTTATCGTATTTTTATACTGCTCCCTCTCCCAAAAGAGACTCGGGGCGGTGTACAGTCTAAACATATAAAGATACAGTCAACAGTAACAGTAATTAACTCAGAATTGAATATAGATAGATGAAAATAGGATAAATGAGTAAAATAAGTAAGTAAGTAAATGATTGAGTCCCATCAAATAGAATTAAAAGTCTTATTTGAATCTAAAATTTAAAAATCTCAGAAAACCTTTAATTGGCTAGGCCGGCCTGCTTAAAAAGTAAGGTCTTGACTGCACGCCGGAAGGTTAGGATGTCCGATGTGTCTCGTATCTCCGGGGGGAGATAGTTCCAAAGGGAGGGGGCTCCCACAGAGAAAGCACGTAATCTCGGGGTCGCCAGCCGACAACGATCAGGTGGCGGTATTCCAAGCAGGGCGACCCTGTGGGAGCGTACTGGGCGGCGTGAGGTTGTTTGTGGCAGAAGGCGGTCCCATAAGTAGCCAGGTCCTGAGCCATGGAGCACTTTAAATACTAATAGTACCACCTTGAATCGAATCCGGAAGGCCACAGGAAGCCAGTGCAGTCTGCGGAGAAGTGGTGTTATGTGGGTGTCCTTGGGGGCGCCCATAATCATCTGTGCGGCTGCATTCTGGACTAACTGTAACCTCCGGAGACTCTTCAAGGGGAGCCCCATGTAGAGAGCGTTGCAGTAGTCCAAGCGGGAGATAACGAGGGCGGAAGTGACTGTGCGAAGTGCGTCCAGATCCAGAAAGGGCCGCAACTGGTAGATCAAATGAATCTTATAAAAAGCCCCCCTGGCGACGGCTGCAATATGTTCTTCCAAAGACAGCCGTACATCCAGGAGGACACCCAAATTGTGCGCTCTTTCCACAGGGGTCAGTACCTCTCCCCCTATGGTCAGCGAGGGAACAAGCTGACTGTATCTGGGAGCAGGAAACCACAGCCACTCGGTTTTGGTCGGGTTGAGACGAAGCTTGTTATGACCCATCCAATCCCGCACGGCCTCCAGACATCGGGTCATCACTTTGACGGCTTCGTTGGGGTGGTCTGGGGTGGAGATGTATAGCTGAGTATCATCAGCGTATTGATGGAATTCCACCCCAAAGCCACGGATGATCTCACCTAGCGGCTTCACATAAATGTTGAACAATAGGGGCGAGAGTACCGATCCCTGAGGTACCCCATAAAGCAGGGGCCTTGGGGTCGATCTCTGTCCCCCTGTCAACACAAATTGCGAACAGTCGGAGAGGAAGGAGGAGAACCATCGTAGGACGGTGCCTCCAATCCCCAGCCCCTCCAATCGCTGCAATAAGATACTGTGGTCGACAGTATCAAAAGCCGCTGACAGATCTAACAGCACCAGGACAGAGGAACAACCTCTGTCTCGTGCCCTCCAGAGATCATCCATCAACGCGACCAATGCCGTCTCTGTGCTGTGCCCGGGTTTGAAGCCCGATTGGAGGGGGTCGAGATAACTTATGACAGTTTTTCACACAACTGTTGTAGCATTCCCATGGTCATGTGATCAAAATTCAGCTGTTTGGCAACTGACTCATATTTATGACCAATTGCAGTATCCTGGAGTCATATGATCCCCTTTTGCGACCTTCTGACAAGCAAAGTCAATGGGGAAGCCAGATTCACTTAACAACCATGTCACCAACTTAACAACTGCAGTGATTCACTTAACAACTGTGGCAAGAAAAGTCATAAAATGGGGCAACATTCACTGAACAGCTGTCTCACTCAGCAACAGATATTTTGGTCGTGAGTCGAGGACTACCTGTACATCTATAGATTTGTTGGGTGCTATACCCCAGGTGCATATGTAACCATTTCATGCCCTCATTTATGAATGGAATACAATAGTTACTCAAAGCAGAATTGGTTACTGGAAGATAGAATTTTCTTTGAAAAAGTCACTTTACTGGAGCTTCCTGAATAGCCTAGGAATAGAGCCCTCCCAAGAGCATCCTCTTCCTTGTTCATCTGATCACAATTCCACAAAATGTCCCGGGCTCCATCCATGTTTAGACTCTGCATACAGGTAATCTACATCAATATTCAGAGTCTGGGGAGAAGCAAGATTAGTGGATTCCGTGCTTAAATGTTGTCCTCTTCATCACCAGCTGTATTTTTTTTAATCCCTTAACACAGATTCCAGAAGTCAGCTCTAATCCCATAATAATAGAGCACAGTGCTCACAGTTCTCCATCTTGTCCCTTTCTCCGGCTTTAATTAGTCAGAATAGAGCTGGAAGGGACTTTGGATTGGAATAGAATAGAATAGAATAAGGGATAGAATAGAATAAATAGAATAGGAATAAGAATAGAATAGAATAGAATAGAACATGGAATGGAATAAACAGAACAGAATAGAATAGAATAGAATAGAATAGAATAGAATAGAATAGAATAGAATAGAATAGAATAGAATAGAATACTTTATTGGCCAAGTGTGATTGGACACACAAGGAATTTGTCTTGGTGTAAATACTCTCAGTATACATAAAGAAAAGATACATTGGTTAAGAATCAAGAATCATAACGTACAACACTTAATGATAGTCATAGGATACAATCAACAATCAAATCATACTAGGAAACAATCAATATAAATCATAAGGATACAAGCGACAAAGTTACAGTCCTACAATCACAGGTGGGAGGGGATGGGTGATAAGGAGTGATGAGAAGATTAGCAGTCATAGTAGGTGGCTTTTTTTTGCTCAAGTAGGAGACCCTATAGCATTTCAGACAGGTGGCTTGTTTTTGACTCTTTGGTGCTTTCTAGTCCCTTTTATTTACATAAAAAAGGCTCTTACCTTTTAAACTAAAATTCTGATTTCTGATGCATTGTGTGATTGCATTACACAATGTATCACAATGCAATAAAACAGTATTAAGTTGTATAAGATTAAACTTTCCAGTATCTATGTTTAAGAGACATACATACAGTACCTAAAGAAAAAGAAAACTTACATGCAAATAGCAACCATTACCACTGCTCAGAAACACAGCTGATGCACAGGAGCGCACCTGAATCAAAGACACAATCATGCAGTTTAAGACAAACTACATGGTTCCCTGTATTTCATAAACAATGCAAAGTTATACAAATATGATTTTGGATATTGCCTATTTTAAGCAAGAGTGTATGAATGAGTATGGGTTGATTAGTGATTACAATAAAATCAATTAGTTCTATACCTGAAAATAATGATTCTGGAGGGGGAGGAAACAGCAACCAATATCTTAGAAGAGTTAATCTCTCTTACAAGGAGTAGATCTTCTAAAAGGGATCCTGCCAATTCAACCAAGCAAAGACAGAGAATCTATGACTTTTTAGTGATTTAGCTCTTCTCCTAAATCCCACTTCTTCCCATCGGTGGCAATATCTCTGGGGACTTGTAAGCAATATACCACCAGGACCATCAGGAAATAGCCCTGACCTTTGACCCAGTACCACCATCAAGACCATCCTCTCTGGGCCTGTTGTTGCCTCATATCAGAGACAGGAGCCTGAATAAAAGGGGTACAGCAAGGCTGGTTCACTCAATATGGAAGAGTAAGCAGAAAAGTCACATTGTAAAATGAGGATGTCTGTGATGTCTGCTGGGTGTCAAGCTCTATTAAAATTGAGAGATCAAATTCCTGTCTCACCTCGCAGACAATCTCATTTTCCAGGCAAGGACATCAGTAATCTTATACCTGATCTTCGCTGACAGGAAGAACTGAGGGAAAAACTGAGAAGACCTTGGGTGGAAGTGATCCCACCATCTCAGGATCTATGATATTATGGAAATGAAAGAGGAACATGCCAGATTGTTTCCGTGTGTAGGCAAAAAGATAATTGTATGCAGGTTCTCATTTTTCCAGCCTTATATCCATCTCTCCTATTTCTTTACCAAGGGATGATTCTTTTGTAAAATTTTCTATGAACACTGATGGGCATTTTCATGTCCATTTCTCAGTTTTCTTTACAGTGCAAATATTTTAAAAATTATTTTCTCCAATATGTCTATGCATATACTTTTTGATGTCATGATTTTCCATATTTTAATGCATGTTGTGCCTAACTTTGTGTAATGTGCACTTTAATGCATTTTTGGATTGCAACATGCATTATCAAATTGGGGAAAGGGTGCCACTGTATTTCTGTTTTGCATTTTCACTTGGAAAGTGTGACTAGATTATAGGCTTCCATTAATATGCACACTGTATGATTCTTGCCCTTTTCCTGGATCCTGATTGCAATTAGCTTAAGATAATCCTGGCTGTAATCTCCTGAACAGAAATACTGAAGTAGAAAGAGCTATGAAAAATAGAAATGGAATGGGACAGAATGGAACAGAACAGAACATAGTACAGAACAAAACCTAGTACAGAACATAGTACAGAACAGAATAGAATTATTGAGACCCTTCACATCCTGGATGTAAACTGTTTCAGTTGTTGAAAGAGTGAAGGATGACACTATAGGGCATTATGTGCCAAAGCAACTAGACACAGAGATAGTTTTTCCCTCATTCCATCAATATGTTAAATCCCTAATTTTCACAATGCTGTCTAATGTCTATGTGTATTTACCCATGCAGTATGGTTATAGTATTATCATTTATCCTTCTTATTATCTTCTTTACTTCCCCATCTTATTGGGATGAAGAAGATGATGATGATGATGATGATTCTCTTGCTTTGCATGTACACTGAATACTTCTGCACCGGAGATAAATTCCTTATGTGTCTAATGACACTTGGCCAAATAAAGTATTCTATTCATATAGAATACTTATAGTACAGAATTCATATAGTCCTTCTCTTAGTCACACTAGATATACCTAGTTCCCTCAATTTTTCATCATATAATTTAACCTCCACACCCGTTCCTATAACTTGCATTGTATATTTGATCTTCCAGTCCTCTTACAATCTTTGTTTCTCTACTCTGTACTCTTTTGAGAGTCTCAACCTCTTTTTTTGTATTATGGTGACCAGAATTGGATGCAGTATTCCAAGTATGGCCTCACCAGAGCAATCTTTTAACTCGGAAATGCCTCAGCACTTCCGACATAAATATGATGATGACCAGTGCAGTATAGAGTCAGAATATTACACCACATAATCTTGAAACTATCCCTCTGTTGATGCAACCTAGGGCTCCATTGCCTTCTTTGGCAGCTGCAGCACACTGCTGGCTCATACTTCAGTGGTGGTCTATTAGGACACCTTGATCTCTCTCACAGTTGCTATTATTGAGCCAGGTACCACCTATTCTATACCTGTACACTTGGTTTTTCTTCCTTATGTGTAGGACCTTATTTTTCTATGAATTGCATAATATTGGATAGGGTCCAAGATTTCTCAAGGTCCTTCTGAATCTTAGTCTATCCTCTAAAGTGTTAACTACTCCCCTCAGCTTAGTGTTGTCTGCAAATTGGATGAGTTCACCTTCTATCCCTTCATCTAGATCATTTATGGAGATTTGCAGAGGACTGGAGCCAAGACAGAACCTTGAGGTAGCCTACTGCATGCTTCCCTCTATGGCCTCAAATAGCCCCTTTCTGGGGGAGGTGGGCGATTTAGAAATAGGAAATATAATTAATGAATGAATGTCCATATAGTGCTATTAAGGATTGCATATTGAATGCAGCTGGTCAGCCAGTTACAAATCCATCTGGTGGTGGTACTGTCTATCCCATTTTATTCTATCTTACTAAGAAGTAGTGTATGATCTACTTTGTCAAATGTCTTACTGAAGTCTAAGTAAACTATATCCACTGCATTTTGCTGGTTTAGTCATGTTAGCAAAGGCATATAGACTTATATACTGCTCCATAGTACTTCAAAGCACTCTGAGTGGTTTACCAAAGTCAGCATATTGCCCTTAATGATCTGGCTCCTAATTTTACTGACCTCAGAAGGATGGAAGGCTGAGTCAACTTCAAGCCCTGTCAGGATCAAACTCCAGACTGGGAGCAGAATTTGCCTGCAATTCTGCATTCTAACTGATTGGTCTATAGTTTCTTGGATCCATTTTTTTTACCCTTTCTCTAGTTTGTAATCTCATCAACTCTTTTCCAGTCCTTTCTGGTAGTTCCCTGATGCTCCAGAATCTTTGAAAGATATCAGAGAATAACAAATTTTGAAGGAACCTTGGATGTCATTGAGTCCACATCCAATTGAGCAGGAGACCCTAATATCATTTCAGACAAATGACTGTCTAATTTCTTCTTGAAAGCCTCCAGTGATGGGGTACCTACAACCCATTCTACGACAACTGAGGTGTGCTGTTCAAAGTCAACCTCATTCATTGACCAGAGTAGAGGAACATAATAGAATTAACTCAATTAAGATGAATGAGATAAACTAGGAAGAGAAGTAAAATCGGGCCAATAAAAGTAAATATGTCTGAGTGGATGTGGGCATATAATCAAATCAAAGGGATCCTAGCAAAGTCCTGATCAGCTAAGAAGTAACTAAGGTGAAAAGAATCAGTGTAATCTAAAACTGGAGATAATAAAGCTGTAATAAGTTTGCTTTGCAGTTTATGGTAAAATGGACAATAAAGAAGAATGTGAGCGGTTATTTCCAAAGCTGCCACTTGGCCTTAACAAAGGCATTTGTTGCAGGAGTTTCTCTGGAAACTCTGTTCCACCATTTATGAAGCATTGCAATGTTTTGTAGTGTTGCAGCTCTGCAAAATTTTGATACAGTAAAAGGGATTGATATGTCTGGCAGGCTGTATCTGGTGACCTCATTATTAAAATAAATATTATTTGGAATTGGGCTGCTCTCAATTTGCTTTTCCACATCAAGCACCTGTGATCTGACACTTTTCCTGGCCGGGGCATACTCCATTCTGATTAGAGGGCAAGGAGAGAAGACCTGCTGTTTAAGGAGGAACAGGGGAAGGGAAGCAATGGGTGGATCCTCCTGGCTTTGCTAGTTCTTTCACCTGCCAGCAGGAACCCAAAAAGTAGCTCATCTCCTTAGTGTGTGATGCAATTGGAGAGGAGATTAAAAAAAAATAGAGGTTTGGGGCTGTCCAGTTGCCTGTCTACTAGGCTGCTGTTGCTGTCTCTGAAAGAAGGACTTGGCTATTCTGCAGTTCTCTGTGTTGCTTTCTAAAAAGGGTTGGACATCAGGTTTCTGATGGAAGCCATGGAAACTTCCCAGAATTTTTCCTCTGCAAGCAGGACCATTAGAACACAGAATCATGGGGCTGGACTTTGGAGGTCTTCTAGTCCAACCATCTGCTCAAGGCTGTCCAGTCTCTTCTTAAAATCCTCCAGTGATAGAGCACCCATAACTTCTGAAGGCAAGTTCCATTGGTTGATTGTTCTCACTGCTAGGAGATTTCTCCTTAGTTCTAGGTTGGTTCTGTCCTTGATCAGTTGCCCTCCATTGTTTCTCATCTTGCTTTCTGGTGCTTTGGAAAATAAGTTGACCCCTTCTTCTCCAAGACAGCCCCTCATATATTTGGAAGATGCTACCGTGTATTATAGTAGCTGCCAGTGGTGGGATTCAATTTTTTTTACTACCGGTTCTGCGGGCGGGGCTTGGTGGGCGGGGCAGGGGAAGGATACTGTAAAATCTCCAGTCAGAGGTGGAATTTGCTATTTTCCGAACTACTCAAAATTTCCGCTACTGGTTCTCCAGAACTGGTCAGAACCCGCTGAATACCACCTCTGGTAGCTGCCCCAGGGCTTTTCATCTTGGGCCAGAATCCAATACCTCTCCCTTCTTCATCTGGCTTAGCATATTTGTGCTACCAAATTCTGGATGGCTGGGAAAGACACACTGAAATAAATCCACTTTGTGCTTTTTTGTTTATCAGAACCATTTGCCACTGACGTGTGTGGCTTACAACAGTGTAGAATAGGATAAAACCATTGCAATATCAACAGCATCATATAGGAAAAGAAAAACCCCAATAAATCCGATTTCAGACGGCACATAACTACTCCCCAAATACTCATCTGCTTTACCTTCTGGAAGGCCATGATTTGTGGCAACGAAATGTATAAAAATGTTTGGAAAACCAAACGCTGAAGAACTTTAGTTGCCCTGAAAAACATTCCAGCATTGTGAAGCACATTCATTGTTGGAATGTGGGGGGCTTCACAGAACCCTAAAGAAGGGGACACCTTTGGGAGACTCATCCTAAAAGATGCCAGCTCTGTTCTGCCCCATTAGGTGAGAAATGTTTCTATGAAAAGATTTGACCATTGGCAAGTCTGCCTTTCCTCAGTTTCCGCACCTGCAGGTTCTCCTGAGTGAAGAGCAGCTGGGTTTGATTTCTGGGCTTCTCAGAGGAAAAAAGAGGCCAAATTGCGTGACCAAGAGTGACTCAAGCCTCTAATGAGGACAGTTTGCTTAAAAGTGCCCAGCTGCCTTTTCTGCCTTCTTATTGCAAAGGTCCTACACATCTCAGCAATAGGACCCAGTAGCTGCTGGACTGTCGGTGAGTCTCGTTACCCGAGATCTACACCTAGTGGCCAAAGAGGGGTAGGAGGCTTCAGGGGGGCCAGAGGCTCTCCTTGGAAACAAGCAGCAGCTGTGAGGGTCAGCTCTCATTCCAGGCAGCCTGCCAGGCTCTGCCCTTCCAACCAGAGGAAACCTGATTCTCCCATGGCTTCCTGCCAGTTCTGCTACCTGTGGGAGGACTGTGCCCTCAAAGGGACAGGGTGACAGTTGAGAAAAGACCTCAAGTGGCTGAAGAGGAGGCAACAGGAGGCACCAAATGCCAGCCTGAGACCTTCCCGAGCCTCAAGGCTAATTTCTTCTTGACCTTGTTGATTATCCAGAAAGGGGAAAGATCAGATTGGTTCGCTTAAAATGCACATCAATTTCATCAAGCCACATCCCTGCCTGTTTTTACATCGCTTCAGTTACCCTCCCTTCATCACCCCCTCCCCGCTTTCATCCATTTCCACGGCTCAGCCCAACCCCCTTCCTTGGGACCTTCCCCCAACCAGCCTCTACTGCAACTGCCAGAGAGGAGCATGTTTAACAATGGAGGTAAAATGAAGTGGCCATTTTAAAAGAAGGACTGGCTACAATTGTGTCTCCGTTTATCTGTGGGGATGCTTAAGGATTGTATCCTTAAAAGCCGACAAGGCACTGCCATCTTTCAGAAGAAAAATCAGCAAAATATCTGGGGTTGGGCTATGAATCAGAGAAATTAAATCCTAAAGCAAATGTATGATTTTCTCACACCGAGATGTGAGTAAAAGAGACTTGGAATTAAAATCCTCAGAGTTTCCTTGGCTGCCCTCTGTTCTGCAAAGGTGAAGGGTGGGAGGGCCTCTTGCAAAGACTCTCCCACTCCAAATAAAAAGGACTAGAGAAGGAGTGAGGAGGCAACCTCAAAGCCTTCAAGCAAACAAGTCTAGGAATTGGGCATCCCCACACTAATAAGTTAACCATTTAAAAACTAACAGTGATCACCTGTGCTGTCCCTGTCAGTCTATGGGAATTGGATAGTTACTTAGGAATTATGAACTCTCCCCTTAAGGAAATGCATCCTGGGAAATGTAGTTCATGTCACGTGGCCACATCTGTAATCCCGATTGGTCACTAATTTGACCCTTGATGGGTTGGGGGAGTTTTCCTCATTATTGCCTGAACTCGCTAACTCATAGCAGCTTCTTTCTATCACTACGAGATGGGTTAGGAGATAACCATCTTTTAACTACAAGGCAGATATATAAAGGATTAGTCATTAAAGAAGAACTTCGTCACAAATGTGAGTTATGAGGATACCTGATGAATCAATAAATGTAGTTTGTTATGGATGACTTGTTGAGTTTATCTATCTGCATCTGCACAGCTACAAATCCACTACTGTGCAGGAGACAGAAAATCACCAATCCGGTTTTATAATACTTTATTGTATCAACCATCCCACTCAATCATTCGGTAAAGAAAGACTCCTGGCCCATTATTTTCACCAAGAGGATACTTTACTAAAGCTTAAGTGGTTACAGAAGTAGAAAAGCTGGATCTGGTGTTTTTGCATGCAAACAATACATTTAACTTTACTTGTTCCTTGGCCATCCTTCCCATTATCAAGTAATGTCCAATTGGGTACATGAATGTTGTTTGGGTAATGGACCTTCAGTTTTCCAGCTCTGTATACCGATGGTGACCTTGGACTGGCTGGTGTTTCCCATGCTTCAGACCAACACAGCTTGGTTTCCATCCCTCCCCTAATTCCCCCCCTCCCAATTCCAACCCTCTTTTCCCTCCCCCACCCTCCATTGCTAATGTCAGTTTGTCAGCTTGCAATGTTTGGCTAGCAGAATGGCAGCCATGACATATTGTCTATGGAAAGAGAAGGTTAGCAAGCAGATGGAAAACAGTGGAGAAAAAAAGATGGGGCAGAAAATAAGAGAAGAGATAAGGGATGATTTCCAGAAGCCCTTTTTTCCTTTGGATAAAAAGTAGGGAAGGGAAGGGGGAAGGCAAGGCAAGGCAAGGCAGCCAGATAGGATGGCTGGAAGGGAAGATGTCTGCTTTATAAGAAAGAGGGACACTGATCAATGAGAAAGTCAAAATGTGATAGAAATTGAGGGCTGCAAGATGGGAAATCCTAGATTGGTTAGCCAGTTTGGGGAAGCTAGTTAGTCCTAGCCAATGTCCCTGGGGTGAATTTCTTGTTGGGAGGTCAGCTGAGCTCGGATAGCCCCTTGTGAAGGAGATGGGGGTCATCAGCCGATGGAGAAGGTGAGGTTGGGCTTCTCTGGGATGCAACCTCCTTGCAAGACTTGCCTTCGGACTGGCTATGAGCAAGTGAGGAGGCTTCCAGTCTTGGGTCTAGATGGGCTTGCAGGGGCTTTGACTGGGGCAGGGAGGGTCAGTTTGTCGCCGGTGGGATTAGGCAAACTGGGTTTGACTTTGGTCATCTTTAAAAGACAGCTGGGGGTACAGCCTCCATTTTGTTTCTTTGTCAGGTTTATTTTCTCCACCAGGGTTTGGAAGCAGGTGGGAAGATCTGCTAGTGGTCGCCTTCCAACATCTTGTACCCTCTGAAGCATACCTGAGGATGGGCTGTGGTTGGAGGTGAGGAGGCAATTCAGGGAGTGGTTGCTTGGTGCGACTCTGAGACGGTCCTTCAGGCTTACTCAGCTCTTGCCTGGTCAAGTGGTCCTGGTCAAATCCATGTTTCCTTATTAAGACCCTGACAGGAAGGAGATTGAAAGAGACAATATCTATCAATCAGAATAAAGCTGAAATGGAACCACCTGTGCAAGAAGGAGTCCCTTTACAATTCCAGACAAGTGGCTGTCCAGTCTCTCCTTAAAAACCTCCAGTGATGGTGCACCCACAACTTCTGGGGGCAAGCTGTTCCACTGGTTAATTGTTCTCACTTTCAGGAAATTTAGTTCCAGGTTGCTTCTGTCCTTGATTATTTTCCATCCATTGTTTTTTGTCATGCTGTCTAGTGCTTTGGAAAATAAGTTGACCCCCCCCCCCTTTTTTTTTTTTGTGGCAGCCCCTTAAATACTGGAAGACTGCTATTATGTCCCCCCCCCCCCCATCCTTCTTTTCTCTAGACTGGCCATACGCAGTGACCGTTCTTCATATGTTTTAGTCTCCAGGCCTCTTCCTGTGGCTTTCTGACCTCTTGAAATGTTTCTTCAAGAGGGTGGTTTCATTCTCTCCCCTCCTGCCATGATCACCAGATTGTTTTTCTGCTTCTGCTGGGAACGATTTTTTGCATTTGAAATCAGATTGCAAATCCTTGTGGTCCTCTACAGAAGTATTCATGCTTCCTGATTAAAATCCACCTTCCTTCCCACTCCAGCTCTTTCATCATGCCCAAACTCATCTGGATTTCTGTGGTCTGCGGATTCATGAACTCAGAGTGGTGTGTGTGATTGTGGGTAAATGAGCATGTTTGTTTTCAGGCTGGAGAAAGAAATCCTGCACTTGGGGAATCCCAAGGATCAGGGCCTGTGCCTTTATTGGCTGCATTAATGTGTGGAGTTTGGAAAGAGTCAGACTGAATAATGGACTGAAACGTGCTTCAGGTTTGTATGTCTTTGTTGACTACCAAGAAAAAAAATCTATGCTTGAGAGAAACTTGTAGGAAAGGCACACACTAAACTCTGATAAAGTTGGAGAACAGTGGAGAAATAAGATGTAAAAACAAAATGGGGCAGAAAATAAGAGAAGAGACATGGGAAGATTTCTGGAGTCATTTTTTTCCAGAAGAGGGAAGGAAAAGGAAGTGGAAAAGGAAGGGAAGAGAAAGGAGAAGGGAAGGGAAGGGGGAGTGGAAGGGAAGGGAAAGGAAGAGAAGGGAAGGGGAAAGGGAAGGGGGAGGAAGAGAAGAGAAGGGAAGGGAAAGGAAGGGAGAAGAGAAGGAAAGGAAGGGAAAAGGGAGGAAGGGAAGGGAAAGGAAGAGAAGAGAAGAGAAGAGAAGAGAAGAGAAGAGAAGGGAAGGGAAGGGAAGGGAAGGGAAGGGAAGGGAAGAGAAGAGAAGGGAAGGGAAGGGAAGAGAAGAGAAGGGAAGGGAAGTGGGAGGGGAAGGGGAAGAAAAAGAAGGGAAGGAAAGGGAAGGGAGAAGAGAAGGAAAGGAAGGGAAAGGGGAAGAAGAGAAGGGAAGGGAAGGGAAAGCAGAGCCAGAGATTGAGGCAATCAGGCTGTGCTACTGACATTGTTTTCTCTCTGTACAGCACAGCAGCCAGTTCCTCACAATTAACACACCAGATATCCTGCAGGAACATTGCGTGGAGTTTTGCATCTTTCTTAGGGATAGAGAGCCTTGGGGCATGTTCACTTTCCTGCATGTCCATGTACCAAACATCTCTCCCATGCTTCTTCTTTACCACCTCCCCCTAAGCATACAGGGCACCTTTGAGCACCCAGGTTGCTTTAAGAGACCTGGGGTTCTTGAATCTCTGTCTCTTCTGGATACATTGGCAGAACCTTAAACCTTCCCCTGGCATTTTGGCTGTACAACAACAACAACAAGAACCAGCATTTTCTTTGGCGGTTTTCTGAAATTTTCAGAATTGTATTTGCTATTTTATCCCTCTCCACATGTTGTATATGGTTGCCTCATTATGGTTTGGGGGGGAGGGGGTGAGGGGGCCCTCAGAGGCCTTAGCAAAAAGGCTAGGAAGTGTGCCCTGAGAGCATATACCTTCAACTGGGTCAGCCAAAGCCAGAAGGCATCCCAGCAGCCACTTAAAGGCAGTTGGCATCACTGAGGATTTTCAAACATAGAATTTGTCCAGTATGGAATAAGTCTCCTGCCTTGAGCAGGGACTAGGATGAGAAGACCTCTGAGGTCCCTTCCAGCCCTATGATTCTATGTTCTAAGATAGTATTTCTCAACCTTAGCCACTTTAAGAGATCTGGACTTCAACTCCCAGAATTCCCCAGCCAGCCATGGGGAATTCTGGGAATTGAAGTCCAGACCTCTTAAAATGGCTAAGGTTGAGAAACTCTGTTCTATGATATAGGGATGGATGTTGGGCCCCTCAGGTCAAATGGCACTCAACTTTCAACTGATGAAGAGTTGAAGGTTTTTTGGAACATTAATGTAGTAACTGGATTAAAGCTTTCAGGGTGTCTAACTGCTGATGTTGCTTACAGAAAATGAAAAATCTGAAGCTGCAAAGAAGAATCACAGTTATACTAAAGATACAAATCAGGGAAAACTCAACACAGAGAAGGATAAAATGAATTGGCTACCCATTGACATTTTAGGCATCAGCAAACTGAAATGGACTCAAGTTGTATTTAAAAAGTGATACTGTTTACCACTCAGGACCTGAAAAACAAAGAAGGAATAGCATTGTTTTCACAGGAAGGATGAAATTAATGGCCAAGCAATATCAAATAATATAGGGGTAGATATTGGGCCACTCAGGTCAAATGGCACTCAACATTCCACTAATGAAGAGCTGAAGATGTTTTGGAATATTAATCTAGTAATTGGATTAATCAAAGGGCCTTCTCCACTGAGCATTTCCACACACCAGCTGCAAACTCTGCTGCCCCTTATCTGACCGTTCCCAGCAGCATCTCTTTGCTCCATCTCCCAAGGTCATTCTCACACACCACTGCAACTTCCTTACTCTTTATGGATGATGTACTTTTGGAACACTGAATGGCTTCCCCTGTAGGTTGATCCTTCATCCTGGAGAAGGTCTATCAATATAATCATTAAATGTCAACATCAACTTGATAGCACATAATCACTAAGTCACATAAGTTGTATATCACTTGGTGCCAGCAGATTATATGTGATTGATTTGTAGATTCTTCTACATGCAAAAGAATGGAAGGAAGCTATCCATGTTTTCTAACATCTTCAGTCATTCTTGCTTTTCTTGGGATTATCCTAACCCCAATCCTATAGAATGACTTTAAAGGACTGCACCATCTATCCATATTTCAGCTATTCTCATGCCTTTTGAAACTTTTCCATCTGGTTGTTGTTACTTCATATATTCACTATCTTTTCTTGTGTTTACTTACACATCTTCATTTGGGTATTTGTCTATTTGCTGAAGAACTTAACATCTTTTAGAAGAATCCTCCTACATATACACAATACAAAGCACTGACAAACGAGTACCTAACATGAAGAAGGACACCAGACCCACACCTACGAGGGCCACACAAGAAGCTGCCACCACACTTCCATGTAGAAAGCAGACTCACACTCACACAGAAGATGAGACACGACCACGGACCAGAAGCCGCACCGCAGCTGCATCACTATTTGCTTCAAACCCCGCCATCCCATACATGAAGCAAACTGACACCCACCATGAAGATGTGGCACGACCATGAACGCAAAGCCAAACAACAGGATCACAGCTCACCAGCTCAAATCCCCCAGCAACTGACACTAACCTGAGTACAACCAAACCCCCACCGGAACAGAACACACCCTCAACCAATCAGAACACAGCCAACCCCCCAACCAATCAGAACACAGCCAAATCCCCAACCAATGAGAACACACCCCCACCCAATCAGAACACAGCCAAGCCCCCACCCAATCAAGTCACACCCCCACTAGCAGTTAAAAGGAAGAAGCAGCTGCAAGCTCACATTACTCTGAGAAGCACAAGGCCGAAGACACAAGCCTGAAGATGATGAATGAGACTTCATCGAAACGTCGCCTAGATACTTCCAATTCTACGTGGGAGAAAACCCAAAGAACCAAAGATCTACATATATATATATATATATATATATATATATATATGTATATATCTTGTGTTGTCACAACAATAGAACTCAGAAGGTCATCACACAGCCCATTACCCAGGTCATTATGACCCAGGAGATTACAGCACAAGACCCAGGATGTCAAAAGAATAGAACTCAGAAGGTCAGAAGGCCATCACACAGCCCATTACCCAAGTCGTTATAACACAGGAGGCTGATAGACACTCACAGCCAATACCTCAGCCACACATGTTCTTAAGAAAAAGCCAGACAATCTGCAGACATCAACTCCATCAACCAATCAAGAAATGACAACACAGCCAACATCTCCACCAGTATATATAGGGAGACAGCAGCTCAGATCACGCTTTGCTCGCACGAGCATGAAGCCGAAAGTACCAGCCTGAAGATGGCGAGTGAGATGTCGTCGAAACGTTGCCAAGATAGTCTCAATCTTACACGGGAAAAGACCCGAACACGCCAAGACCTGCATACCTGTACCCGTGAAAATCTACGAATATATATTCTGAACATCAACTTTTATTTAAAAAGACACATTTCTAGAACTGAAAGTGCAAGGATATGTAAGGAACTGACCAGGCAAGCTGGTAGCATTCAAAATGTGCAGACTACATGAGCTCCAGTGAGCACAGACTTAGGAAGCAACTGCTGAAACATCTGGAGATGCCAAATCACTGCTTGGCTGATGGTTTTCTGCAGGCAGAGAGATCTTTGACTGAGGCGCCCTGGCAGAAGTATTTCATGCCTAATCTCCACAGTTAATGGAAGCAAGTTGTGCACTTTTTTTAAAAAAAATAGTTGTACAACGGATTTGGCTGTCGAGAACATATTTTAAAATTTATTTTGTAGCATTCGGGGTACACAGTTCCAAGGATACAAACCTCAATCATGAGGAAGTAGCCTAAACTGAGGTGCCTGCTCCTCAGAAACCATTTTCAAGGGCCAAGTTCTGTTACGATGCTCTTGGGAGTCCTTCAATTCATCCCAATTCACAAGGCTGAAACTGAGGTAAAGAAAAAAAAACAGGACCCCTTGAATCATCAGTTATGCTTTCGCCCCTTTCTTATGAAGAGGCCCCAAACCTGGAAGATCTATAGACCAGGCAAAGAGCAGTTCATTCTCAGGAGGAGTGTGCTGGGGGTGGGGGTGGGGCAAGCTTGGCAAGGAAGTTTTGAAAGGCATCAGGAAATGGACATGGCTGCAGTTAATGGATTTCAAGGTCCTTCCAGCCAAAGAGGCCTTCAGGAAACGCTGGGGTGCATGGAAAGCATTTCCTGCCCTGGTGGAACTGGATGGAGCGTGTTATCAAGAAAGCCCATCATTCAAGGCTTGTTTAAGGCACTTAATAAGGCACCCCCTTCAGCCCCACGTGGAAGCCACACCTTGAAGGTGCTTCAAAGAAGGCAATCAGCAAGAGATGGTTAACCCTTCTGACAAGGTAAATTGTATGAACAGTAGGGCACACATTTCTCATACTACTGCCAACCTGGCCTCTCAGATGTCTCTGAGCACGGCACGACCTTTCTTTCTTTCTTTCTTTCTTTCTTTCTTTCTTTCTTTCTTTCTTTCTTTCTTTCTTTCTTTCTTTCTTTCTTTCTTTCTTTCTTTCTTTCTTTCTTTCTTTCATTAGAGGCTATTCCAACTTTATACCAATGTTCTTCTTCTCTTTTTTCCATTTAGAGGAAAATGCTTTATTGTCAGTTACTTTTTTCAAAGAGAAAGGAAGGTGAAAGGGGAAGGCACGAGAAAGGAAGGAAGAACGAAAGAAAGGAGAAAGAAGAAAAGAAAGAGCGAGAAGGAAAGAAAGAAAAGAAAGAAAGAAAGAAAAGAAGAAGAAAGAAAGAAAGAAAGAAAGACAGAAAGAAAAGAAAAAGACAAAAGAAAGACAAGAAAGAAAAGAACAGAAAGAAAGAAAGAAAGAAAGAAAGAAGGAAGAAAGAAACTCTGCCTAGGGCCCCTCCTGGCTCCCCCAGGGCAATTCCTGCTGCTCCAGAGTGGCAGCGGGACAGCAAAGAGGATCCTCTTTGAGCCATGACAGCAGAGGTGCTTTAGGCTCCCAGCACCTCTGCCTAACTGGCCGCCACCTGGGGAGCTGGGCTGCGTCTGGCAGGGGAAGGCAGCCAAGGGAGATGGTGGGTGGTGGCGCCAGAGCACTCTGCTAGGCACTGGATCAAGTTTCTCTCTTCCTATTCTGGAGAAGTAAAAGCTTTTCCCAGATGCAGAGACAGCTTCACCTATCTGCCAGAGCGAGCTGGTGAGCCCAACTGGGATTGCAGTTTCCTTCTCTCTGGTCTTGGCTAAATGGAATTATGCATTTATACCATCCAGTAGATTCCCAGCATAACACGGCCAAAGGTTTATCCAAGTCAGAGTGAGGTCTATTTGAATTCCACCACTGCCAGGCAGAAAGAGAAAACCCCACCCCACACACAGCAGAGGATAAGAAAGGAGACGAAAGAAGAACACAATCCAGTTCAAAGGCTTGGTGGGAACCGGAGAATAAGCAAATGTCCAGATTGTATCGGGTGGTGGCCTCATCTAGGAGCCATTTCTCATCCTTTGTCCCAAGGCATCTCTCCCAGTATGACTGGGTCTCACTCAGCCAGAGGCCCTGGGAAATGATGCTGCCAAGGGCCCGGCACCTGCAACCACAACTATTATGCAGGTCACAAGAGAGACAGGAAAAAAAGAAGTGCATAAGCTGAAGAGTCCCAGCTTGCTGCTTACTGAGCAAAAGGGCAGAGCTACCTTTATTTTAATGCAACAGCTGTAGGCTCTTCGTTTAAAAGGTATCATTTCCTTATTGTGGAAATATATGAGAGGCAAATCTGCTTCAATCTAGGCCATTGGAAAGTGGAATCAGTGGGATGGGTTGACACCCGTCTTGGCTACGTGAAAGAATCAGAGATCTGTGAAGCATCAAGGCAACACTCCATTTTAAGGATCTGTGAGGAGAACATGGAAGCCTGGGAAGCAGGAGGACCACTGCCGCCTCCATTTCCCCACCCTCCAAGGAAGTGCAGCTTGTTGAGCAGAAAAAGCACTTAATTATAGTTGACATGGGTTCCCCATCAGCCCAGCTGCTGGAGATGAAAGATATGTGGGGTTGGTGTGTGGAAATGCTCAGTGGCCCTTTGATAACATTTTGTGAGGTCCTGTTTGGAAGCCCTTGGAAGGTGGCCAGGAGTGGATGCTCACAAACCTAACTGATGTATTAAGCATTGTTCTTCTTGTTCAAGTTGGGTGGAGGGAACCCAGCACGATGCCCACCCCAAAACCCTTGAGAAGGAGGCGACTTTCTATGTAAACTCACTTTGGGTGCAATGTGGGCAGCATATTTGTCCATGTGTGTGTATTTGAGTCAGTGCTAACTCCAGTCACCTTGCCTGAACAAATCTTGGCAAGATTTTTCAGAAATGGTTTCCTATTGCCTCTTTCCTAGGGCTGAGAGGCCTGAGTGACTGGCCCAAGATTTTCCAGCTGGCTTCCTGCCTGAGGTGGCGCTAGAACTCACTGTCACCCAGTTTCCAGCCTGGTTTTCTCGATACCAAGCTGGCTGTTGGACAGCACAAAATCCTCCAAGTGATTCAGGGGCTGAACTTGGAAGGGGACCTGGGCAGATAACAGGAGGAGAAGCACAGAGGAACTGGCTGGGATGGGGGGGGAGAGATGTTGGAGATGACCCAAAGGGACCCAAGAGTGTGTGGGAGATCCCTGTCGACTTGCTTAGTGAGATGCCTGAATAGTCCCTTTTACCAACAGGATCATGATGAAACATCTTTTGTGTTGCTGTTCAGGGGGTCCGGGCTAATTTCCCAGACCCAAAAACAGGCCTGTGCTGGTGGAGGAAGAGGCTATTTTTGGTTTCTAGGACAGAAATGATCTCATGTTTTGTCTAATCTAAATTCTGTCAAGCAAGCAAAATAAAAGAGAGCTGGTGAGCGAGAAATACACATTGAATAGAAGTCTGCCAGCCACATGTTCCCATTGCTCCAAGGCAGGGAAGGGGTGGGGTAGAGGGAGAAACAGCCTCTTAGCTGCAGGACAAAATGGGATTTGGCTCGGGCTCCTGCAGGCCCTGCCTCCTTCTAGCAAAGCAGAAGTTTGTCAAACCCCAAACCACACAGGGGGCCCTTGGGCAAAGCGGAGCCCGCTGGGAGTTTCTAGGACCCCTCAAGCAGGACTTGGGGCTGATAGGCCTTTGCTGGACATTGGCAAAATCAAGCTAGAAGAAGAACTTGGGAGGCAGAAGATCCCACCGTGGGGCCATCAAAATGCAGTGGCAATCTTAGAATTGGAAAGGAAAAGTGATTTTCCTGAACAATTATACATTCAGGATGTGGAGCTGGATAACTCTCCCTACCCACCCCCAAATGTTGTCCTTACAACAGGACAAAAGGAAGGAGACCCAACTTGACTGATACTATCCACATATGGAAACACAGGCAAACCTCTTTTGACATTGCTCACAAGTATTGAGTCATAGCAGCACAGTGGTGAGATTGCAGTATTGCAGGCAAACTCTGCCCACTGCCAGGAGTTCAGTCCTGATGGGGCCAGGGGTGGGATTCTGCCAGTTCGCACCTATTCGCTAGAACCGGTTGTTAACATTCTAAGCAGTTCAGAGAACCGGTTGTTAGAAGAAATTATTGGCCTAATCCTGTAAGGAAGGCAGGAAGAAACATTCTGGTGTTGCTTACAGAAACTGCCTCTCCATTAACCCTTCTTACATTCTTGGCAGAACTAGACTTTCTGTCTCAGGAACATCTCTGGAGTTTCCCCCCCCTCCTTTGCTGGTACTTTGCTTGTGTGGAGTGACCATTCAAAGTTACAATGGCACTGAAAAAAGTGACTTATGACCATTTTTCATACTAATGACTGTTGCAGCATCCCTACAGTCATGAGAGGCCAGGTGAGGAGATGCGTGCCTCGATGTGAGTGATGTTGAGTTGGCCATGCCTAGCTTATAACATGACCACCAAGCCACGTCCACCACCTAAGCCATACCCACAGAACCGGTTGTTAAAATTTTTGAATCCCACCCCTGGATGGCGCCTGAGGCTGACTCATCCTTCCATCCTTCTGAGGTCAGAAAATGTAGACCCAGACTGTTGGGGGCAATATGCAAATAATGCTTCTACAGAGAGTGTTGTAAAGCACAGAGAGGCAATACGTAAGTCAAAGCACTATTGTTATTGCTATTTTGTGCAGGTTTATTTTTTTAATGGATGAGTCTTACAACCTTCCAAATAATGTTGGCCAGGACCGATGAATGCCCAGAGGGTGGCTGCATGGCGATACCACAATGAAGAGGGGAACAAAGAGAGGAAGGTGGGGATTATCCCACAAAGCCTGCCATTCAGAATTAAGACATGAGATGTTTTGCAGAGGAGCATCCTGCAAACTGTCTACCAGTCTTTTTGCCCAAATGACACTGGAGATACCAGTGCCTGCAGAAGGGAGAGGAAAGGAAGGATGGGCCTCTTGGTATCCACCAGCAAAACTGGGAGATTGCCTTGACCTCCAAGAGATAGATGAGAAGGTCCAGGAGAGACAACCAGGAATCCTGCAGCCATTTGCTTTTCTGAGAGTGAGCAAGCCAGAGGGCAGATTTTTGTCAGGACCCCAGACATTGTCACTGTCTTCAGTCTGTCCACTGGCCTACAAAAAGCACCTCCAACTCTTCCCCACTTCCTGTTAGTTCTCTCACCTGAATTCTGCCTGAACCTTGGTATCATCTGTTTGGAACAATTTTGCATTAGCCAATCTTGTACAGGAATCAATTCTCATGAATGAAGGCAAGGATAATGTTGCATGATCCAATCTGGGTTGGACATGGGGATGAAGTCTTCCAAGCTTTCAGATTCATGCTGGAGCCCATCCTCATGGAACTACTCTCTACTAGAATATGTGCTTTGGGCTGCTCTTTGCATCGTATTTATGTGGTGCGTAATTAGGTGTAGCTTCCTATTGCTTGACTGGTGTGTTGATGGCTGGTTATTGGCTGTTGTTTTCTTGTGCTGCCAAGTTAAATTCTGTCTCTCAGGGCTTTCCTGCTTCATGTCTGAAGAATGGAGTTTTCTTGCAGTTCCAAGGAGAGTTTGTAAACTCTTGCTTATATGGAACTGGACCCCCATGATTTTTTTGCTTTTGGAATCATAGATATCAATTGTAAATTCCCTTATATTTGGACCTTCCCATCCCCTGCAAATTCTGGGTTTCTCACAAAAATATGGCTTCCCTCATGCCAGCTCTAGGAGGCCAATGAAAGGACTTAAGACAGAGAGTGACCTTTCTGTGTGTTTACCTATATAGGGAAAAACCACAAATGGACAAAACTAAAGAGTAAACTCAAACATTTGAGTATTGTACTGATCTAGAGACTTCACACCCCATGTTTAGTTTCACTAGTCCAGAAATGGACTCTTCTTAAAGCTTCCTTCCTGGTCAATCTCATGGGCTGTTTTGACTCGGGGATTGCTATGGCCCCTAGTTTGGCGAAGCCCTTTTCCTGCAGGCACCTGGCCAGCATCTGGAATCAGCTTTCCATTGCTATCCCCATTGCCATCTATTTTGCTCCAAAAAGGCCACCCCTTTTTGAAGCACAGCATTCACTCTTTCCTTCTTGATTCGTGGCACTTTTTAGTCTTTCAAGCACCTCCAGAGGACAATCACCAAGGTGGGGCTCATCCCAGGCACCTATTCTGTTGAGAGAGTTTGTCACCTATCCTTTTGAGAGGACATCCATAAGAAGATCCCACAAGAGAGCTTTCCATTGTTGACCGCACTGGGGATAACTTGAGGAGAGGACTTTTCTTGGAATTTGCCAGACAAGAGCTAAGAGCGCCAGCCCCCACTTCCAAGCTGTGATTCCTCTGCTTTGGTTGTAACAACACAGAACAAATTTCAGAAGAAGCCTAGGAAATGCAGGGCCCGTAATGAAAGCAGCCTGCGATCGGATCCTGCCTTTATCTCTCCAGTTTTCTGATCTTGAAGGCTCCATTTTTTAACTCAGGCTGGATAAACAATATGGGATTGTGTATGCAACGAAGCTCTAATTATCCTCACCCCCACCTTACTCTGGGTGTATTTCCTTAAAGGAAATGAACTGGGCATGGCAGCCCAGCCGATTCAAGAAACGCAGCAGTGCAATCACTTCCAGATTTTTCTTCGTTTCATAAAATAAAAAATAAAAACAGGCAATCTGATTGCTAAAAGCAGTGCAAAGAGAGGGAGAGCAGAAACACCGAGCCAGATCTGCTGACTGGGGCACCCAAGGACTCTGTTGATGGGAAACTGGGGTAGCTCCAGGAGAGCCCCAGGGCTGTTTTTCCTCATGAGAGAGGGAGGGAACCATGGTTCTGGTGCTCCCAACTGGGATGTGGGGGTGGCGGCTGAGATTTCTGCAGCTGGGATTACAACAGCTGAAGATTTGTCAGCAGGATCCTTCCCTGAGCAGATTTAGTCCCAAGGGGGGGAAGGGGAAGACAGATGAAGCAGGAATGGCACAACTTGGTTTGCCATTTGACAGAGTCATATGTCAGGTCTGTCTGCTTTCCCTCCACTTTGAGGTCAATAATAACAGAATAACAGATTTGGAAGGACCTTGTAGGCATCTAATCCAACCCCATGCCCAAGAAAATCAATTCAAAAGGAAATATTTCTGCATCAGATACAAACAGCAGAAATCACCTCCTTTTGGTCCACAATAACAGTCCTTCCCTTAGAAGACCCTCTACGCTTCCTCCACCCCCCCAACCTTCTATTGTTTCAAGGACAATTCGGAATCCTTTGGCTACTCCAAGGATCCAACAAGGCTGCCCATCCCCCTCAATGCTCCCCCCCAGAAACACACCTGCAATCCTTGACTTTGACCACAATTGAGTCTCAAACTCATGTTGCTATATGAAACCTTTCTTAAGGGAGTTTTGTCCCATTTTGTGACCTTTCTCGCCACAGTGGTTAAGTGAATCATTGCCATTGTTAAGTTAGGAACACAGTTGTTTAGTGAATCCGGCTTCCCCGTTGACTTTGCTTGTCAGAAGGTTGCACAAGTGGGGGATCACATGGCCCCAGGACACTGCAACTGTCATAAATACGAGTCAGTTGCCAAGCATCCAAATTTGGAGGACGTGACCATGGGAATGCTGCAATGGTCATAAGTTGGCTGTGTCCTCTTTGGCCATGTCCACACCACTGCCAGCTCTTTTCGCAAGCCAGAAAAATATAAACAGAGAGTAAACTCCACTCCTTACTAGCGCTGATGATGTTACCAAGTTTAGATAATGAAACGTCTGCAAGAAAACAACCAAGCTCACCAAGGAACCTTCAGTTCACCCCTGACCTCTAAATATTCTCCTCTGTCAGTTGCTAAGATTCTCCTCTTCTCCGCTACTCATATTTGTTGACCTTTGTCTCAGAGGTGCAAAACAAAACTGAAGGACTTCTGTAGGACAGGTGGTTTTGCAGGAGAGCAAAGGGCAGACGCCTTGCCAGGAATTCATTAGCAAAGCAACATGGGTGGAGGTGTTCAAGCAAAGCTCTTCATGTGGCTGACATTATGGAGATATGGCACAACCAGACATATACATGCAGACAGACAACCAGCCTGCATTACAGAGATCCATTTTCATCTCAATAGGGGGTGGGATGAAGGGAGAACTGCTGTGAACAGCACAGACACAAATATCAGGATGTTGGAAGCTCTATGAACAAAATATTACAACTGCCGAAAGGAAAGAGAGAAGATGGCCTGCAGATGCTGTATTTGTCCCAGTAGTGAGATTCAAAATTTTTTACTACCGGTTCTGTGGGCATGGCATGGTGAGCATGGCAGGGGAAGGTTACTGCAAAATCTCCATTCCCTCCCTACTCCCTAACCTGCTTTCCAGCTCCATTCTCCTATGTAGGGCAACCAAAGAAGACCCAGCCAATCAGCTGGGACTCAATGAGAGGCAAAGAATAGAGGGGGGCAGGGGTAGTCAGAGGCGGGATTGGCCGGTTCTCCAAACTACTCAAAATTTCTGCTACCGGCTCTCCAGAACTGGTCAGAACCTGCTGAATACTACCTCTGTTTTGTCCTGATTTTAAAAATAATGAAAGCAGGGTACAAGGGGAGGGAGAAGGAGGAGGAGGTGGAAGGGAAGGAAGGGAGGGAGGGAGGGAAGGAGAGACAGAGACAGAGAGAGAGGGAGGGAGGGAGGGAGGGAGGGAAGGAAGGAAGGAAGGAAGGAAGGAAGGAAGAAAGAAAGAAAGAAAGAAAGAAAGAAAGAAAGAAAGAAAGAAAGAAAGAAAGAAAGAAAGAAAGAAAGAAAGAAAGAAAGAAAGAAAGAAAGAAAGAAAGTCAGTCTTCTGGGAAACCCATTGACATCCTATTGACATCCATCTAACAAGGACATCAGAAGTTTATGATATAATAACAATAACCAGGAATATAACATTTTCAAAGGAAAACAGGTCTTAATATCTTTCTTCTGATCCATGAGCACGTTTCTCTAATCTGACTCCTTATGTCACTGAGTGAAAAATCAGAAAACACACTCAGAAAGAAAGCTCGTGGTTTGTATTTCTCAGTTGATGTGAAATAAACAAGATCAGTTTAGGCTTTAGTAAAACAGTAAAGGCAAATACTCTTTCAAACTGAGTTCAACTCATGGATAGGAGGGCAAATAGATTTAGGACATCTTAGAGCAATTGATGAATGTAATTTCTGCAAAAGAATCAATAGAAACGGAGGAGGAATTATACAGCACAGAACTGTAGAAGTGGGGATTAGGGCAGCTGAAGTTCTGAATGAGTTAAAGCTTGATAAAGGACACCAAGAATAATAATAAGAGCTTTTTCAATTCAATTCCAAAGAAAAGGAAGATGATCACTGAAGATAAGAAAATGGTAACTAGTAAGAAAGAAAAGGCAGAGCAACTCAGCTTCAAATTGGTTAAATCTTCTGCAACACGTTTCCTCAGAAAGTTGGAAAGAACATGAGATGATTGAAGCTTTAAACTGATAAAAATAACACCAGAGCCTATAATTCCTTGATTGTGTGCTGGGATAACGAAAGAAGTATCTTCTGATGGTCTGGCTAAACCTTTATTATCTTTGAGAAATTGAGAAGACTGAAAGAAAAGGCAGATGAAAAGAGGAGTGGAAATGTTGATCCGATCTTCAGAAAGAGGAAAAAGGATTGAGAGAAATGCAGACACTTTGACATCAATCCCAAGAAGAACCAAAGCAGATTTTAAAGACATTGAGCTACAAATATCCTGTGGTGAAAATTACACAAAATCAGCACAAGTCCTAAAATGATACAATAACAACAAAAACAATCAGATCTTGGCAGGCTGATTTTTTTCAATCAAGTATTTTTAATCCTTAATAGACTGAACTAATGATAGAACTCAAAAAGAATAAAAAAGAACTTGACTTCAGAAAAAACTTTGACAGAGAACCTTCTGATATGCCGATTAGCAAGCTGGTTAAGGGTTGACTGGATATATTTATGACGATTGCAACATCCCGGATTCATGCGATCCATTTGCAACCTTTCTGGCAAGCAAAGTTAATGGAGAAATCAAATTCACTTAGCAGCCATGTTACTAGCTTAACAACTGCAGTGATTCACTTAGCAACTGTGGCAAGAAAAGTCATTAAATGGGGCAAAATTCACCTAACATAAATTGGGCTCAATTGTGGTCATAAGTCAAGGACTATCTATAAACATATGCTTCCACACTACAGAATTTCCACGTGGGAAGAATTCTTATGATTAGTTTCAAAATCTTATCTCATATCCATCTGAATCCACAGTCTGTCTATAACTTTCCAAAATTAACACTCTACTGAAGCTTTTGCTGTTTCCATAATATCCAGACCAGTGTCTTTATTTTTCACATTGTCAGCCCATATACCATGTGGAGAAAGGTGTCATTATCTAAGAGATGTTTCACTTATCACTACCAGAAGTACTTAAGCTACATTATGTAAAATGCAGGTTTTTTTTTTTTTTAATGATGACATTTGTTAGATGGACATGTGCAAAATGAGTAATAGACCAGATTGTAGGCGGCCTTCTTCTGGGGCGATCACATTCCACTTGCAAGGAAAACTAGAGCAGAGCAATTGATTCTTAATACACCTGCAGGAAATGACAAGCAAGCCAAAAAGGAGATGAGCCATGGAATTCAAGCAGTTTACCTTTTGCACAGTGCTCGGCAGTCATTACTGACGCTGCTGTCTGTGGCTTGGGGCTATTTTTAGACTTTTATTGCTGATTGTAGCTTCAATGCTATGGGTAGTTAACTGGCAATTTTGAAGTAATGCAGAAGGCGTTCTTCTCTCTGGAGCCTGAAATCAAATTGCAGAGTGACAAAGGATGAGCTGCACACTTGTTTTGCTCTGCAGCCCTTGACCTCCATGGATCACATTCCACTTAGATGAGAAGTGACTTCGCCTCGCTTCAGAGGAAAAGAAAACTTCACGTCAGATCCAACTAGTTCTTTAAGTCTCCAGAGTCTTTTTCCTGTTCTTTTTCACAGGGCAGCCACTTTTAAATCTGCCAATATTTATCAAAATTAATTCTTATTGACCCTCAGAGATCACTTGGGTGAATTACTTTTGGTAGTGTCCTTTTCATAAAATGAAGATTGACTATCTTGATAGAAGGTCTCAGCTTAAGCAGTGGTGGGACTGAAGGTTTGACTTTACTGGGATAATCCAGGCAGTGGGATTTTTTTGCTGTGCCACCATTTTACGGCATCTTCTTTGCCCTGGGGGTGCACGAGAAGTGTTGCACAGATCAGGTTGGGCGTGTGGGGAGATGGCATGGGTCACAAAGGGTGTAAGGGGATCACAGGGGTATGTGAAAAGTGCTACCTGGGTCAAGTAGGAGATGGCCTGGGTCAAGAAGAATGCATGGGTGTGTGAGAAGTGCTGGGCCAGTCAGGGAGGATGGGTGGGTTATGGTTTTACAATCATTTTCAACTATAATTTTATCTCTGAAGTTATGCCACGACTCTCTTCTTTCTACAATCTATCCTACCTCACCATCAAGTCCACAGTCCATAAGGCAGCAAATAAGATAGATGGAAGATGGATGGATGGATAGATTTCCAGTCAGCAATAAATGTAATTTTCTCTAATGATGGAGCATGCACAACAATCATAATTAATAATCACCATGTGTTTTAACCTCCTGTCCCACCCCCCGCAGGACAGACAGGATTTTGAAGGTCTTCTAGTCCAGGGATCACCAACCTTTTGGACCTCAGGGACCACCAAACTCATAATTTTAAATCCTGCAGACCACTAATATGAATTTTGACTGATGGTGGCTGCAGGAAAAAAGTCTGCAGGAAAATTCCCCACCCTGTTTCCCTACCGATCAATCATTCTTTATTTGGAATCGCGGGATACCTTCTCCAACTCTGTTCTGGGGGGCAGGGGGAGAGATTTTTAGCTTCATGCAAGGAAAGCAGCAGAAGCAGAAAAGTCTTCTTTTCTCTTCCCCCAATTCCTCCAGAAATGAGTCTTTGTGAGACATGGAGCAGGAGGCCTTGCAGGGTACCAAGGACTCATTTCTGGTGGAGTTTGGGGAAGAGAAAGAAAGACTTTTGCTGTTTTCCTTGCAGAAGAAGAAAGAGGTGGAAAGAAGCAGCCCGGTGGCCAGGCCAGATGTGTGGGGCAAGTTTCCCTCCCTGCCCTTCTCCCCCTCCCCTCACTACCTCGTGTTGTTCGCAATGCAAGCGATGTAAGCCTTGTGTTCTCCTAGGCCATGTAGGCGGCGCAGCCTTGTGTTCCTACGCAGCCTGGATTAATTGCTTTGGGGGTGATTTTCTCTGCAGACTACCAAAATTTTCTCATGGACCACCAGTGGACCCTGGCCCACTGGTTGGTGACCACTGTTCTAGTCCAATCCAGATGGACTTCTCTCTTCTCACAGTGCCCAAGAGGCAGTCTCCTTTCGCTTTGGGATGGAACCACAGATTTAAGGCAGCCTTTTTCATCCCATTCTCAGAGTTGTTGTGGCAACCTGACCTCATGATGTTGCTTCCCTGGAAGGCTGCTCCCCAGGAGATGATTCCCAAGGCTTACAGCCTTGGCTATGACATTGTCTTTCTAGGACAGAAGGTGGTTGTGGAATCCTCCTTAGTTGACTTCCCTTTTGTAATTGGCTGCATTGCTCTTCCAGTCAGCTATGCCTTCGTTTTATATGTACTACTTTATTTGCAAGCTGCCCACAGTCATTCAGCAGTTGAGTTATCCAAGCCTTGAAATTGGATAATAAATAAATAAAAATAAAAATTGATCTGGAAGCTATTCTGGGAATGTTCCTGCTCCAGATTAATAAATAATCAGTGTATTAGCTGAGGAGTCTGCAGCCTTAGGGTCACAATTCAGCTTTCAATTAGCTTTTAAACTGAATGGTAGAACTGTAATTAGCATAGGATTACTCAGGCTGAGAATCACCTGCTGTTAAACCAGACAAGTCCAACTACACTCATAGAGCCCTAATGGTCTACCTGTTAATACAGTCATGTCAATTTATCCAAGTGGTCAAATTCTGGCTCAAAAGCCCACCTGAGCCCATTGCCATGGTTGGATCAGATTTCAGAGGAAGATGTGGGTTCAGAACTAGCCACTGACAGCATGTAGATTTTAAGCCAGAACTATTTTTGTTAGGCATAATATAAAAAAAAATGATAAAGGGAATGTATGTTTGATATTACATGTTTTAACAGCAGCAAGAATTGTACTTGCACAACATTGGAAAAACAAGGAAGAAAATACAATTAAAAAATACTGAACTATGAGGAAATGGACAGACTAACACTGAAGATAAAAGAAAAAGAAGACACAGAATATTTTCGAACTTGGGACTTGTTTTATCAATGGCTGAGGTAGATAACAGAGGTAGAAATTAGGAACTGAAGAAGTGTTACTATGTAAATGAATGGACTCAGACAGTACACTGTTCATTAAGCACATATTGTATGTAAAGAGAAAACCAATAAAATATATAAAAAATATATATAAAAGAGCTAGCCATCAGCTTGCAGCTATTTTTGCCTGATCTGTTTATTGTTCTGTTAGTACCCCTGAGGGAATAGCAAAGATTTGCCTTTCTGATTTTCCCAAGCTAGAAGCTTTATTAGAGGGAGCTAAGATCGGCTTGCCAGCTTATTGGGTGGGGGGAAGGAACAGGGCAGGGGCCTCCTTGGGGCTTCTGCAGCAACTCTTGAGAAGCCCAGAGCCAAAGGCTGTTCTTGGGGGAAAGCAACTGGAGGTTGGTAGGGCATACCAAACCCTTTCCAGATGGGCAGGGAAAACAGATGTGAGACACCAAACCTTAATTCTGATACATATTTACCCCTGAAATACATGCCCAGCACATGTGCTGACTCAGTTGGGTTCCAGTTGTCAATTGGCTATTGTTAATGTATCCCCTCCATTGCTCTTTTCAAGATGAATCTTGTTGAACCTCATACAGCAGTTCATGTTGGCTTCCTGTGCAAGAGAAACTGGTAGTCTGAAAGTAGAAGAGTTACATGAATCGGTCCACATGGGTAGATTGGTCCATGCTCAGTTTTAGGCTGATGGCTCATAAAAACATCTGCAGTTAAAATGGTTTGGCTCTGTGACTGATTGTTCCTCCAGTACAACTGGAGGGATTTATTTCCTTGTTGTCTGTTCTACTATCACCCTTCTACTGTGTGTGCCTTATCTTAGAATACAGAGATGGGTCAGGCTGTGGACTTCCTTGTTCCTAAGTGTCCTCTTCCTTCTCAAAAAGACAAACCTTTCCTTTGGTTACTTAGGGAGCTAAGATCACAATTGTAGATTAGAAGTGGGAAGGAAGGTAACTGGAGGAATGATGAGCCAGACTAAATAGGGATGAAGATGTCTGACAGCCTCTTTCAACTTCTAATCTACTGCAATGGACTTACAGTACTTACTGAAGAGTCCTTACTTCTCTGTTTCCAGCACATCCATAGGCTGGTGGTTCGTTTCCATTCTGAGGCATTCCTCCAAAAAAATTACAACAGTCAATGGCTCATTGTGAACATATGCTTGGTTCTTGGAAAACAAGTGGATCAGATGTAACTAGACATGGACCACAGAAGGGGCAAGTCAGAGGGATATAATTTTGATAACTACTTGTCCGGTTATCTGGACCTTTTTAAATTTGTGGAACTCAAGGATTTAGATATAATATATAGAGAATTAAGGACCATATTTCAGTCTTGATCATTTTCACTGAATCAGGAGATCAGGATGGGACTGGTACCATTGTTAAAATATTCAGTATCTTCTTGCCAGACAGATGTTCTTCCTTACCTAAACTCTCTTTTGACTTAGGAGATCATCCAAAGTACAAGCTAGTTTCAGATCTTCCATGGGTGATCAAGAAGAGGTGGCGAATACCTATTTCCAAAACCATTGCAGTGATGTTTTGAGAAGGAACATAGAAAGTACAATAGAATAATAGGGCTAAAGGGACCTTGGAGGTCTTCTAGTCCAACACACTGCCCAAGACAAATGACTTTATACTATCCCAGACAAAAGGTTGTCCAATCTGTTCCCCAAAACCTCCAGAAATGTAGCATCCACAATTTCTGGAGGCAAGCCATTCTTACTAATTAATCATTCTCACTGTCAGGAAAGTTCTCCTTATTTCCAAGTTGGATCTCCCACTGATGAGTTTCCACCCATTGCTTCTTATCCTGCCCTCTGGTGCTTTGGAGAGTAAATAGACATCCTCTTTCTTGTGACAACCCTGGCTTTTTTGGCAGTGCAGCACACTGGTGACTCAAGCTGTAATTCACCAGGACACTAAGTTCCCTTTCACAGTTATTGCTATTGAGTCAGGTACTGCCTATCCTATACCTGTGCATCTGTTTTTTTCCTGCCTAGGTGCAGGACTTCACTTTTCTCACCACTGAGCTGAATCTTGTTGAACTGTGAGCTGACCTTAGTGAGAGAAAATGAATGAATGAGCCATTAAGAGGGTACTTTGAGAAAAAGGCTTAACCCTGAGAAAAAGAACAGTTTCAGAATTTAAAGTAACCATTTCTTGATTTTGTTTAGCATAAAATAGGTCAGAAAGAAAGATGAATAGGGTTTCAAGATTCAGTTATCATATCATATTACAGTAAAGAGCATTCCTGCAATCCCTGGTTAACCTCTAAACATTGACACTTTGGGATCTATTTCCAACAGGTGTTTGGTTAGGATGTTATATGTTATAGAATCTAATTTGATCCACTTGGGCTAGTAGATTCCATAATCTTATGTCAGAAATTGGATGAAGGGAGTACCTACCTATTAGTATTCCTGGAGTTATTCTGGGTCTTACATTCAGTGTTTTAGAGTGGTTGCATTCTATCCTTCAGACCATTTCTAGAAAATGATTCTGGGGACCACTGATTACTCCACTGATTACTCCACTGGGTTATTATTCCTATTCCATTAGATGAAATTGCTGGAGTAACAACTAGCTCTGTTCTATGTTTCTTATTGGGCAATTCCAGGGAAGCAGTTGGGATCCTGGAACATTCTGGAGTTCACTATCACTATACTTTGGTCAGAGAGGACAGGAAGCACAAAGAAGAGAGTAAATAGCTAAGTAAATAATAAATAACTAAGTGGTAAATAGCTAAGTGGATCTGGAGATTGAGGTTCAGCCTCTTCCAAATGTCCCTTGTTTTGCAGGTTGAAACTTTAGCAAAGAGCATCAGAGCACATAATTAAATCTAGAGTACCATCTGTGATTCTTCACCAGCTATCTGGATTTGGTAATGACATGCATACCTTGGTTGTATCCTGTTTAGACTACTGCAGGTTGTTTTATTTTGGACTATGCTTGAAAACTGTGTGGAATTTGTAGCTGTTATGAAGTCTGGCAGCCAGACTGCTAAAGGTGTAAGATACTGGGATTACATGATACTTCTACTTAAAGATCTGTACTGGTTGCCAGTTGGATACCAGGCACCAACCAAGGTAGTGATTTAACCTGTAGAGCCCCTCAATGCCCCTGGACTTGAGTTAGGGATCATCTTTTCTGTTTTGAGTCTATCCACCTGCAGGAGATCCTCCTAAAGCTTCCCGTGTTGCCCACACCTGGCATGGAGAAGAGGTCTTAAATGGGAACAGGGTCATAATGGGATGCATTTCTTTGTGAACTGAGCATGGGCACTTTGAATACTCACCTGAGTAGAAAGGTAGGGTACAAATCAAGCAAGCAGACAATCCAACAGACCATATTTCTAAGTGCCTTTGGAAATGTCACACAACAACCTCTCACCACATTATGAATCCTCAGAATGAAGCTACATCTAATTGCTCTTTCCAGATGATTCCCCCTATGCAATACCTAAGATTTCACTTTAGCAGAGCCACGGATGGATGGTGAAGTTTTCAGGGAGTTGAAGGCAATCAAGTGAGAGAATTCTGCAAACAGGAATTATTTCTTTCTCTTTCCTTTTGGGAAAACAAGGCAGGTGACCTTCTCCAGCCATATACGCACCCTTGCTGGACATTGAGCTGGTGCTGTGGTGAAACAGGACAAGAGCTGTACTTTTGCTAGCCCCCGTCTCCACATCATAGTTGCCTGGCAATGAGATGGATGGCAAACAAATGTAATAAATAAAAAAATAATAAAACCTCTGTAACTACGCACTCAAAGGACTTTCATACAGCAGCTGCTCATGGATGAGGCTCACCTATGGACAGAGGTGCTAAGCCAAGAGTGCCCTGATCACAGTGTGATCCACACCAGGATCAAGCCAAATCTCCAAACTCAGGAGATCATGGACAAAAGGTAACAAGTTGACCCTGGAGTTGTGCAGCTCCCAAGTCATTCTTGAGATTTTACGCACATGGATTTGTCTGTGCATTTCAAAAGTTATCTTAAATGTATGCTGGAGAATGTGATTGATGTGGCCCAAGGGAAGGGCGCCTAGCAAAACTCAAGGTGTGGAGAAGCATAGCACAGAAAACCAAGCAAAGGCTTGTCTTTCCAGATGAGAGGAGGAAACTGCTCTCCCCAGGCTTCACTTCAACACAGGGGTCTTCCATGATTGATGGGGTTTTCCACTTTGCCCATGGACCCCTCCCCCTCTTTACCCCATTACGTTAGAGAGTCTGCCCATTGGAACAGTAGGAACAATGAGATTTTGAGGATGCAGGCAAGTTAAGAGCCTGCCTGATTGAACTTATTAAAAATTGGTGAAGAGAGCCTATATGAGATCTGTAAAGCCTGAATGATGTCCTATTTTGGGGGGTGCCAGGAAGAGATTGCTGAAAGGGGGTGAAGGTGGAGTGAGGGTGTTATTTGTTTGTCATGCTGGGAAACTGCAGGTATCCAGTAAACCCAGTCCTTGCTGATTGACACCAAGCCATTCAACACAAAGAAGCAACTACAGAAGCAAAAATGATAAACATCACAAACATGAAAACAATCAACATACAACAAGAAAGATGAAAACTCAGCACCAAAACTCATGGGACAGACTGAAGCATAAAGATTCTGTGCCAGGATGACAGAAGCATAAGTCTGTTTTTGAATTCTTCTTAAAGCATACATAACAGGCTGTTCAAACTGCCGGGAAACACTCTGGTCCTGTTATTTCCAGGTGGGCTTCTGGATGGCTCCCAAAGGGACTTGAGTCAAAACTGATGACTCCTTGAACACCAGTAGAGAAACTGAGGAAGTAACAGGTTGCCTTCCATCAAGGGTAAGGCGAAAACTGAAGGGTACATCCCAGGAAGCAGCAAGATGGCAGCTGGGTACCAGTTGGCTCTCCTAAGGATGGAAGGGAGAAGCTGCACCCCAGACAATGTCCTCTTGCTCCTTTTTCAGGAGGCACAAACATCCTGCAGATTTGAATCTCTGGGTAACTCCTGGCTACTGATGTGACATCCACCCTCCTGAAGAATTTCCTCGCTCAAGGAAGTTGTCACCATACAGAGGTTCATCTTCCTACATGGAGATTCCTTCTTTCCCAGCTTCTTCTTCTCACAGACAGCAAGAGAGCTGCCATCTTGGAACATCCCAGAAAGTTTCATGCCTGATTGCCCCCCTGTTCTCAAGCTCCAAAGTGAGAGCCTTTTGAGGTGAACCTCATCACTGCAAAAATCTATTGGAGCTCTGTATGTTGTATTGGAAATTGGAAAATATAAGTAAAAGATGTTGAGACCCTAGAAAGAGTGCAGAGAAGAACAAGTAAAATGAGAAAGAGATAAATTGTACAAGGAACAGTTAAGGGGACTAGGAATGTTTAGCCTAACGAAGATGAGAGTTAGGAGTGACAAGATGGCAGTCATCTAGTACTTGAGGGGCAGTCACAGAGATGAAGGGGTTATTCTCCATAGCACCTGAAGGCAAGACAAGAAACAATGAGTGGAAGCTCTCATCAGAAAGAGATTCAATCTGGAAATAAAAGCAATAAATGAAGGGAATCGCTTGCCTCTCACAGTTGTGGCTGCTCCATCTCTGAAGGTTTTCAAGAAAGGATTGGACATTGATTGGTCCAGGATGGTATAAGGACTTCAGCCTTGGGCAGGGGGTGTGACTAGAAGATCTCTAAGGTCCCTTCCTGCCTTACGATTTTATAATTCTATGATTCTGTTACTGGTATGAACGAGTGTAACAGTGGAATTTTGAAAGCCAGGCATTTTTCCTTTTTCTAAAAAGTGTCGATGATACTGAACTGAGGAATGAAATGAAACCCTCTAAAGAACAAACTGTAGCTTCAAGCCAAGAGCTGAGCTAGCTGGCAAGCAAATGTCCCCTCCGGCTGAGGAACACGTTCACCCACTTAGTCAAACAGCCTTCCTCCAAAGCAGCTCCCCTGCACAAGCCTCTCCTTCTGTAATGGCATGTGGGAAAGAGGAGCCTAGGCCAAGCGGTGCTGCCAAAGGAATAGTCCCAATAAGGAACAACATAGCCACAGCTGTATAATGGCAAGGCAAGAGGGTCAGAAGGACTCTCCCTAGGTTCTCGGGCTGTAAAGGAGACAGTGGGGAGTGGGGTGATTATACACTCAGATTTGAATATTCATCAACGTACAACAGAATAACAGAATTGGAAGGGACCTTGGAGGTCTTCTAGTCCAACTCCTTGCTCAAGCAGGAAGCCCTATACTATTATAGAAAAATGGTTGTCCAATCTCTTCTTAAAAACCTCCATTGTTGGAGCATCCACAACTTCTGGAAGTGAGTCACTAATTAATTGTTCTAACAATGTTTCCTTAGTTCAAGATTGCTTCTCTCTTTGATTACTTCCCATTTATTGCTTCTTGTCCTGCCCTCGTCTGCTTAGAGAATAGCTTGACCCCCGTCTTCTTTGTGGCAGCTCCTCAAATATTGGAACACTCCTATCCTGTCACCCCAGTCCTTCTTTTCATTAAACTAGACATACCTCATTCCTGCAACTGTTCTTTGTATGTTTTAGCCTTCAGTGCCCTAATAATCCTTGTTGCTCTTCTTTACACTCTTTCTAGAATCTCAGTGTAGTTTGACAATAGCGTAGAATTATCTCATCTGGTTATGTTTTCTGTTGGATTTACTGGTGAGGTCAGCTCATTCCTCTTTCCCTCCTTTCCATCTGCTGGATTCCCAGCTGCCTTTCCTGGTTCCCGGAGTGGTGGCAGGGCTTCCATGGACCTCCTGTGTCACACTGGGTGACACATGCTTTCTTGAACTGGCACAAAACAATGGCGCTGTTGATGGTTCCTCCTAGGCAGGTTCCAGCCTTCCCATCATCTCAGGGGGCCCCTTGGAACATGTTGAACCAGCCCACATTTTACTTTTTGAGTAAAACCCATGCTCCTGGCCAAATTAATGCTAATGCTCCTGGCCAAATTAATGCTAATGCTCCTGGCCAAATTAATGCTAATGCTCCTGGCCAAATTAATGCCATCAAATGTAGTCATTCAGTCACTCATGAAAGTAAGAGTTGCATCCTCTAACCCATAATCTACTATTTTATTCATGAAGACATTAGCAGAAACTTTTCTGAATGCTTTGCTGAGATTAAGATGCTGGCCAGCCAGGAATCTATTAAGCTACTAAAGCTATCAGACATGAGATAAGCTTAGCCTGGCATAATTTATCTATGGTCATCCCGTGCTGGCACTTAGTGATTTTTGATACACATCACATACCCACACCCACTTTCTATAATTTTTTATTGTTATTTTACTGCTATTGATTGTGAAACGACAGACTTATATGGAATAATCTATGATATCCAGGATAGTTTTGCATATCCTGTCTGCAATTGTCATACTGCTATCGTTCTTCCCTCTCCCTCAACCAGGGAGGAAAAGAAAAATCAGGTTCTTCCTTTTTCAAAGTCTTGAAAGGGAAAACTTCACTTGTTTATTTTTTTTAATTTCCTAAATTTCAGAAGGAAAGGGTAAAATGACTCTCACTGTTTCAGCCAGTCAGAGGACAACAATTTTTGCACAATTTTCTTCTAAAATTTCTTTCCTTCTTTTCTTGGGAAAGAAAATAAGCCTAACAAACAAAATGTAAGATGCACCCCCATGCATTCCCCACCTGTCTTTTAAAGATGACCAAAGTCAAACCCAGTTTGCCTAATCCCACCAGCCCCAAACTGACCCTCCCTGCCCCAGTCAAAGCCCCTGCAAGCCCATCTAGACCCTAAACGAGAAGCCTCCTCACTTGCTCATAGCCAGTCCGAAGGCAAGTCTTGCAAGGAGGTTGCAACCCAGAGAAGCCCAATTTCACCTTCTCCATTGGCTGAAGACCCTCATTTCCTTCACACGGGGCCTTCTTTGCTCGGCTACCTTCCCAAAAGGTCCCTTTTGCCCAATCAGAGAACTGAATCCAGAGACATTGGCCAGGACTGACCAGCCTGGACTCTCCCTTTTGTGTAAAACTGGCATCCAAGGATGCTACAATAAACATGGGTGTTTACCTCAGGATTGTGCTCCTTTGAAGTGAATCCATGAGCATCGCCATGGCAGGATCTCACTCCCCTTGGTTTTGACCTGAGGCTCCCAAGGAGAGAAGATGCTCACTCCTCAGGAAGGGTCTCCATGGGTCTAATGGAAAAAGACTTGAAGAAAACATTTGGAACTTTGGCCCTATACATGTTGACAACAGCAAGACTATTGTATGCACAAAAATGGAGGACATTTTGATTCCCACCATGGACGAATGATTGCAAGAGCTGATGGGGTTGGCAGCAATGGCAAAATGGACTATTTTGATTAAAGAAAATAATATAAGTACCTTTGTTTCCACATGGATACCACTTCTGAACTTTGTGCTTGAGGTAGAAACAAATGAAACTCTGATTTTGGGTTTTACCAATTAGTTTGACAGAAATGACTATTTTATATTACTTTTTCATAGTATTTATAAGTAAAAAAAAGTTGTGGTTCGATGTTAGAATAGAATAGAATGCTTTATTGGCCAAATGTGATTGGATACACAAGGAATTTGTCTTGGTGTAAATACTCTCAGTGTACATAAAGAAGGAACATTCGTTAAGAATCAAGAATCATAATGTACAACACTTAATGATAGTCATAGGGTACAATCAACATCAAATCATACTAGGAAACAGAGGATACAAGCAGCAAAGTTACAGTCACAAGTGGGAGGGAATGGGTGATAAGGAGTGATGAGAAGATTAACAGTAGTAGTAGTGTACACTTTGTAAATAGTTGGACAGTGTTGAGGGAATTATTTGTTTAGCAGAGTGATGGCTTTCGGGAAAAAACTGTTCTTGTGTCTAGTTGTTCTGGTGAGCAGTGCTCTACAGCATTGTTTTGAGGGAAGGAGTTGAAACAGTTTATGTCCAGGATGTGAGGGGTCCGTAGATATTTTCACAGCTCTCTTTTTGACTCGTGCAGTATACAGGTCCTTGATTGAAGACAGGTGGGTGGTAATTGTTTTTTCTGCAGGTTAATGCCTTGTTGTACTGCAACAGAGGGGGTCAGAAGTCAACACTTTTTTTCTTTTTCCCAACCTTTCCTCACTTCTCTTTCCCCACTTTCCACCCGCTGTTTTCTTATTTACTTTTTGTATCTTATTTCATAACTTAATAAAATGTTTAAAACGGAAAAGGAAGTGTCTCCATGCTCCATGTGATTGCTACTCACTTTCTGGCTTCTTGCACCCAGGGGGTGATTCAGTTCACCAAGCACAGCGCAGAGGCCAGAGTCCCACCCCTGAATTCCAATTAGAGCTCACCCACAGGGAGGGGACAGCAACCTGGTGTCATGCCCCTGTCGGAGTCTGAATCCGAGGAGAAAGACGAATAGCTGACAGGGAATGAGAATGTGGCTCCATTGGCTGTGGAAGAAACTGGGGAAGGGCAAAGTCCAGCTGGGCACAGCAGGGAAGAGGTAGAACAAGGGAGAGGAAATTCAGAGGAAGACCCAGGCCCACCCACTCTTTATCCTAGGGCACGCAGGGAGGAACGGAGAAGAGAGCAACGTGGCTTATGGGGTAGGAAAGGGCCCTGATTCCCTTCATTAGTTGCAGCTGGAAACACAGTGTATAAAAAAGGCAAACTGCATGCAGCAGGCTGTTGGGAACAAACGTGACTTTATCTTATATTGTCATGGCTTATCTGTGTTCCTAATGTCTTCCCAACTGTGTGAGTTTTGCTGTACTTTCAAGTCTGAAATTCTTGCTCCTGCCCTGCCAAACTAATTACTTCAGTTTGACTTGTTTGGACTTTAAGTTACAGTTTGTGTTTACCATGTTTTGGACTGAATTTTCTGCAGCCAAAGGCTGTTCCTGGGAGAGTTTTTCTCTAGCCAGAAGGTAACCTGGACATTGGGGGCAAACTTGGACATAATAAAGGGGCTCTTATTGATTATCTGACTGTGTTGCCTTTGTGCCATGCCCCAGATCACCACACCTGGGCTTGTTTTTCAGCCAATCTTTCCATCCCTTTGGAATCTCATACTAGGCATTCTAATGATAACAATAAATGTTAGTGAATCAGAATCGCTGCCTTTCTGAGCTTCCTAATGAATGAACAAGATGAAATCCATGAAGCTTCCCTGAAGTGACCACATGAGTAAAGAACCACTCTTGGATTGTAATAATTTTATTGAGAAGCCGGACACATCCTTTCCCACCATTATTTTCACAAAAAGAAACACATCCATGTAGGACAGAGGTCTCCAATCTTGACAACCTTAAGCCTGGTGGACTTCTACTCCCAGAATTCCCCAGCCAGCTGGCTGGGAAATTCTGGGAGTTGAAGTCTGCCAGGCTTAGACTTACCAAGGTTGGAGACCCCTTATCTAGAATGTACCTAAAGGCCAAAGTGAGGTGTCGAGGTGATTTATGTTCCCCCTGTTCGTTTAGAGATCCAGTCAATTTACATAGCTAAAGTTGTGACTGCTCCAACACTGGAGGCTTTTAAGAATAGGTTGGATAACCATTTGTCTGAAATGGCATAGGGTCTCCTGCTTAAGGAGGGGTTTGGACTAGAAGCAGGGATGGGATTCTACCAGTTCGGACCGGTTCTATAGAACCAGTTGTTACGATTCTGCACAGTTCGGAGAATTGGCAAATCACACCGCTGGCTGGCCCCTCCCCTCCCCACCCGCTCCATCCAGGAAGCTTCCCTGAGGCCCAGTCAAGGGTGTTATTTAGGGGTTGGGGGAGGGAGAAGTGGTCTGAGAGCAGAGCTGAACTTTCCTTAGGATTGAAGCTTCTATTTTTCAATGCAGACTCAGGCAGCAGATTGCAGAAAGGTAGATCTGGGAGTGAATCTGTGATTCTGCAAGCAACTCAATCTGCCTGCCTGCTTTGCCTGATTTTGGGTAAAAGTTGCTCTTTTTTTAAATAAAAAAATTCAATATTTACATAAATATTTACAATATTTACATACAAGCCACACCCAGGCAGTCATGTGACCACCAAGCCACTCGCAAATTAGGCCACGCCCACAGAACCGGTTGTTAAGAAATTTGAATCCCACCCCAACTAGAAGACCTCCAAGGTCTCTTCCAACTCTGTTATTTCTGGTGTGTTTCTTAGGGACGGAACTATTTGGGACCCTCATTTCCTTAAGAGAGAGTAGAGTCATTTTGTTGTTCCTCCTGTCCCAAATTTGCCTTCATCTGAGTGTGCCACCTTGATATTTAAAATGTTCTTGTACAAAACTCCTGCTTTTGAGGATAAGAAATTCCATGCCATTTTCACCAGAGATGTCAGTTTACTATCCGGACTTTCTGTGAGGGGATCACCAGCTCCTGATGTGCTTGGGCCCAATTTTGGGCATGTTTTCTGAGGAACTCGTTCACTCCAGCATTCCTGTTTTTGTCACTCATCTCTGTCATCTGTCTGGTAATGTTCTCGTCTGGGTGTTTCTCCTGCAAGCCAGACACAAGTCCCCCTTCGCTCATAATGGACAACATGTGCTCAAAACATGTGAGCAGTGGGGTGTGAAGAGCTGATCCTGCTTGTCAATCTGAGTGGTGTCCAACTTCCCTTCCAGATGGATGTGAGAAACGAAGGAGGTGGCCTCATTTAGCACCACTTCAGATAAAGGCGAGACCTCTTCTTCTGACCTCTTCACACTGCCATCCTGTATAGCATTTTGGATTTAAAGGGCCACGTGCTTCCGAGACTGCAGGCAGGGCAGCTCAGCAGCCATTTTGTCAGCCTTCAATAATCTTTCTTCTGCTTGTCTTTCCGGCTGCCATAGTAAAGGGGGTGGGGAGGATAAATTGGTCTTTGTGGGGAGGGGAAGAGTGCTGGAGGCTTGACAGGGTGAACTGTAACACTTGGGAAAACTTTATTGTTTATGATTACTTACTTACTGCACAGTGGCAGCGTGTTATCTATCCAGGCCAAGAGCAATGGCCAGATGTCTGAATCACTACCTGAAGATGCCCCACATGACATACACATCTCAGATTGGATGGCCAGTTTGAACTATTGTGGGTGAGAACATTGCCATAACTTTGTATACGTGATTTTTGCGCCTATTGCCTCAGATCTTGAATTCTTTTGATGTTACCACTTGATTTCCAATAAAAGTCCTTTTCTCTATAACAATGGAGTCTTGGGCTAGAATACACATGTGGCTGGAAAAAATGATAAAACAGCGTATAGACTTAAAACCAGAGACATTTTTATTGGGAATTTTGGCTGAGGGTTACAACAAAGAGTTAACATATTTGATTACCAATTTATCAAGAGCAGCTAGGATTGTATTTGCACAAAATTGGAAAAATGAGAAGATTATGATGAATGAGGAAATAATTAAAAAAAATAATGGAATGTGCAGAAATGAGCAGATTGACAATGGCAATTAGAGAACAAGACGAAAAAGATTATTATAAAATTTGGAATTTATTTTATGAATGGCTGGATAGAAGAGTAAGAAATTGAAATATGTAAGTATAGTATAATATACCACAACTGATAAATGATGGAATTAGATAGAGTAAGAAAATGAATGTGAAATATACTCTTGAAAGACAATAACTACAGTATTAAGGATAATATAATAATCAATACATGTGATGTAAAATACTGATTAGAATGAATATAAACATAAATAAGTAAGATATGTATGATAATGTTACTATGTGCACAAAGATATATGTACCCAACTGACACACTGTTGAAAAGAAGGAAGGTTTTATTTGTTTGTTATTGTCTTTGTTATAAAAATAAAAAACTTTATATTAAAAAAAACAATGGAATCCCATGGTTTCTTTCTTGGATTTTGAATTGGAGCCTCACCTGACACATCACCAACTCCTGAAAGCACATGAGCTTTTCTGCCCCCATGCAGCTCTGAGCAGCTTTCCTGAAGCTGCAAGTTGGGTCTAAGCATCCGTTGCACATCCTAAAGCAGTTTTTTACCTTCAACCCTGAAGTGCTGCAGAACAGTAGTGATTTAATCTCTGTCCAGTTCAGGCAGAAGCACCGGTGGCCTTTGGGTGAAATCCAGGATCTTCTTGGGCAGATCTGGAAGTGGAAGAGGATCCCACAAAAACTCCTTCCCTAACTGAGGGTTTCTTCTCCTTTTTCCTATGATATTCTTTCTATCTTTCTCTCATACAAGGAAGACTGTTATTTGGAGGTTAGAATTGACACGTTATGCTTTTTGCCCTTTTATTTTCCAAATTTAATGTTAGTTCATTCTGTTTCTGCAATTACTGTATATCAATGATTTCAACAACTAGATGATTTTTTTGCATAGTCCTCAGCTGTGTGGATTGATGTGTGCTTCTTTTGATGTAAGGTGGTTACATCGTGAAATCTATAGAAGTGGAGGTTTCAAAGCAAAACGTTTGGTTTACGTTCAAAGACCTGTTCGAATGTTGAGCAGAAGAGTTTCCTCCAAGCCAGATTCACAGCAGGGGCTTCTGTTCTGAGGCTGCAACATTGGATGGCATAGCAGGTGGGCAATTGGGAGATGGGGCCAGAAGCCAGAGCCCAAACCTCTCTGGATCAGAGGTGGTATTCAACAGGTTCTGACCAGTTCTGGAGAACCGGTAGTGGAAATTTTGAGTAGTTTGGAATACCACCTCTGACTGGCCTCACCCCCATCACTTCTCTGCCTCCCATTGAGTCCCAGCAGATTGGCTGGGTCTTCTTTTGTTGCCCTGCACAGGAGAAAGGAGCTGGAAAGCAGGTTAGTGGGGTGGGAATGGAGATTTTACAGTATCCTTCCCCTGCCATGTCCACCAAGCCATGCCCACAGAACCGGTAGTAAAAAATTTGAATCCCACCACTGCTCCAGGTGCTCTTTTCTCTCTTTTGCACTGTCTTCTTTCCATTTGCAGTGGTTGAATTAGGGATCTGAACAGAGCCCAGGATTTGAAATAGAGCGGCTCACTCAACTCATTTCTTATTGCTTACAGGCACTTTCTCAGTCCTCAAAGAGGCTCGCTGTGCTACGCAGAAGTGATTGTTATCACCTCCTGCCCAAATCTCAAGAGTGGGCCAGGCAAAGATAGAAAGAGGAGGAGGTGTGGGGCTCAACAGGGCAGGCTCCCTGCTTCATCTCTGACCATTTAAGCCATGTTGTCAGAATAGGACAACTCGCTGCAGTAAACTAAGCATGGCTAACTCACCATGGCCAATTTGCCACAGGATAACTTGCCATGGCCAACTCGCTGAGGGACAACTCACCACAAGACAATTCAACAATTATATTTAATTATTTAAAACAAGGGCCTTCAAACTTGACAGCTTTAAGACTTGTGGAGTTCAACTCCCAGAATTCCTCCTCCTCCATTCATGTTAGCTCAGGAATTCTGGGAGTTGAAATCCACAAGTCTTAAACTTGCCAATTTGAAGACCCTTGATTTAAAATAATTTTAAAATAATTTTACTTTTTGTTATTCACATTTCATTTTGTCCCTCCTTTCGCATGATTTCTTCAATGATTCTATTCCACAATTACTTAGATATTAATGTAATTCTTGTTCTGCGGCAAATTGTTCTGTGGCAAGTTTGCCATTGCAAATTGTCCCACAGCGAGTTGCCCTCCAAAAGGGAAGAAGAGCTGAGAGGGATCTGTGAGATCCCAGGGGAGGCTGTCATATTTCCTTCTGGCAAATACCAGGAACGGGAGAAGGGAAACTGGGGATTTCATTTGTATATGCCAATTATTTAAATCTAGGTCTTTGCTGCAGACATTTTATGTGGCACTTTAAAAATACCTCAGAACTTTGCTGATTGTTGACCTATTTATGTTTCTGAAACTCTTTCACTGAGATTGTGGTAACTGAGCCGAAAAGCAAAGATATTCGTCCACAAATAATGCCACCATTATAGACAAGGTTATGCTTTATGGTTAGCTTATTCCAACAGTTTCCCAGCCCACTTTCTGGATAAGGCAGTAAAGGAGGAGTACCAGAAGAAACAGTCTCAGGGCCATCCAGCTTCAAGGGAAAGATTTTGGAACACAGCAGCATCTGAGTGTTACTAAGCCCCCTCAGGATAACTCCTCCCTGGGAGAGACCTTGGTCCTGGAGGGGAGTAGATTTCCCAAGGGATCTGGGGGTTGGAGCTAGGAGAGTTGTGGAGGCTCACACAATCCTCACAACAAGGTTGCTTTGGATCTGGAGCAGAGGTGGCATTCAGCAGGTTCTGACCAGTTCTGCAGAACTGGTAGCAGAAATTTTGAGTAGTCCGGAGAACTGGCAAATACCACCTCTGATTGGAGATTTTATAGTATCCTTCCCCTGCCACGCCCAGCAAGCCATGCCCACAGAACCGGTAGTAAAAAATTTTGAATCCCACCACTGATCTGGAGCTTTTAAAGATCATGCCCCCAATGTAAGGGGAAACAACCCAGGTAGAATGCTCATTCTTCTGCTTAAAAGGAAAGCATTAAAACAGATACATTAAATCCCCAGTAAAAATCCACAATAACTTTAACTGCAGAACAAAACCTCCCAGCTTAGAAATGACAAGAACAGATAGCTGTGGTGTCTGTCCAGTTTTTAAAACTCCAACAAAGAAGGACCTGAAAAATCTATCTGTTCATTGAGCCGCAAGAGGGCATTGACCTCAGGCAAAGCCAAAACTGAAAAGGATTCCCTCTGGAGGTATTTATAGATCCTGCAAAGCAAAGAAAGTCTTGTCTGAAACAAATAGAAGCAAGATGGACCTCCTTCTGAAGTGTTGGGCCCATTTCAGAAGCAGGCCATGGATCTATTTTTTACTTAGAAATAAAAAGGAACTTTCTGACAGTGAGAACAATCAACCAATGGAACAGCTTGCCTTTGGAAGTTGTGGGAGCTTCATCATTTGAGACTTTCAAGAAGAGATTGGACTGGCATTTGTCAGAAATGGGGTAGGGTCTCCTGCTTGAGTGGAGGGTTGGGACTAGATGACCTATAAAGTCCCTTTCAACTCTGTTAATCTAAATCTAAATCTCTCAAGAACTTTTCCTAAGGTAGAACTACCAGGGAGGCAAGATGAAGAGGGCAGTGAGTGTAATTTTTTTCTTATTAAGATGGGGACTTATGGTGGTTCTCCAATCAAATTGTCTTTATGAGGAACGTTAATCAATTGAAATTATTTGTGTTTTTAGCAGTCTATTTGCATCACTGAGGTGTTTATGGAGTCTCAAATTATTTGCATGTTTGCTTATTGTGGTCCAGGCAAAACTAATCATTTCCAAAGATCCTTTCTTAACCTCCCCTCACTTGGAATTAATTTTTATTTATTTTTAGCTGCTGTTTGCATTCACTCAGAGTGTTCATTCTTAGCTTAGCTATACTTGTTCTGAGTAAAGTCCTATGCTAATGCGAAGAATAATTTAGTATCTGGCTGTGGCTACCTAATGGTTCTAATTCTGTGTATTGGATATGGGAACCTGCTCAACACCTCATCCCTACATACTTCCCAACTCCCATCTCTCACCAAGCAGAAATGAAACAGAATGCTGCTATTGGTGTCAGTATAAGACTGAATCTTTTTTATCTTTCTTTGAAATTAAATGAGGAGAATAGACTTCAGTGCTTACAAACATCATTAATTTTGTCCCTCTGGTCACTTAAACCAATGGTTAATTCCTTATTGTGGTCAGTGACAGCAATTAAACCATCCATAAAAAGTGGTGTCCAGCTTTTTGAAAACTTCAGAGATAGAGAATCCACAATCTCCGTAAAGAGATTTTCCTACTGTAACAAACATGAGGTTTTCCTTATGTTCAATCAAAATCAAGGTAAAACCATTATTTCTGGTCCTCATTTCTGTTTCAGTGAGAAATATTTCCTGACATTTCTGTGCTTGTTAATGCTGATATCACATCTCCTTTCCATCTCCCTTTCTCCAGATTTAGCATCCAAAGGTGCTTCAACCTATTTTCATGGAGCATCTCTTCAAATATCGACTTCTGAACCTATTGTAACTTATTTATAATTTTCTGGAAATGACCATACCCAAGTCCTTCTCTGATGTAGTGCTCACAAGTATAAGACCTTTAGCTTATATATGTGCTCTATGGTTCTTTTTTTCCTCCCTAAACATAATGCTTTTCATGTCTTTGTTACATTTTTAGTTACATTTTTGGTAGGTTTGAATGGTGTGGGAGAAGGAATGGATTTCCAGAGGAAAAAATTGCAGACTGCAGGAACCAGGAGCAACACTCAGTGACCCTGAGGACACAGAAACCTCAACGACCCTCGAAAAGGATGCAAATGACCAGCTATCTGCAAGGAATACAAATCTTTCCATTCCCCACTATCCTGTCAAAGCTGAAGAAGCTTCTTGGATGAGAAGTGAAACATCTTCAAAAGAAAAAAAAGAAAGACCAGTTGCCTCCTGAAAAAGCACCTTTGGGATAACCATGACCTGGATGACTGAGAATCTTTACAGATAGGTTGGGCTATAGTTTTCATTTGTGTAAAGTTGGATACAAAGAAAGAGTTAAGCAGCTCTACTTTCTCTCTACTGCCTCTCTACTACTCTCTTTAGGGGACCTACTGTTTCCTTGTCATTTTCCTTGTCATTTGTTTGTTGAAAAAAACTTTTTTGTTATTATCTTTGACTTTTGTTTCAAGCCTTTGTTCATTCTGAGCCTTTACTTTCCTGACTTCATCTTTGCAGACTTGGGGTATCTGCTGATATTCTGCCTTAGTTATGTGTCCCTCCTTCCATTTTTGGCATTTATCATTTTTGTCCTTCAGTTTGTCAGAAAGATCTTTGTGCAACCATCCTGATTTCTGCACGAGTCAAAAAGAGGGCTGTGAAAATATTTACAGACCCCTCACATCCTGGACCTAAACTGTTTCAACTCCTTCCCTCAAAATGACGCTATAGAGCACTGCATATCAGAACAACTAGACACAAGGGGAGGTTTTTCCCAAAAGCCATCACTCTGCTAAACAAATAATTCCCTCAACACTGTTCAACTATTACAAAGTCTGCACTACTATTACTGCTAATCTTCTCATCACTCCTTATCACCCATCCCTTCCCACTTGTGATTGTAGGACTGTAACTTTGTCCCTTGTATCCTTATGAATTATACTGACTGTTTCCTAGTATGATTTGATTGCTGATTGTACCCTACGACTATCATTATGATTCTTGATTCTTAACGAATGTACCTTTTCTTTATGTATACTGAGAGTATTTACATCACGACAAATTCCTTGTGTGTCCAATCACACTTGACCAATAAAGTATTCTATTCTATTCTATTCTATTCTTATTTTTCAGTTGTATTGTGCTGCACTGGGCTTTTATGATCATATTTTTATTGTTTGCCATGCTTCTTGAGTTGTTTTCTTCTTTATGATTTTTATCCATGGAATTTTTCTTAGCCTCTCTCTGAGTTTGTTAAAATGAGCTCTTTTAAAGTTTAAGACAATGATTTGATTATATTCTATTGCTTGTGTTTGCATTATATTTAATTCCAATAAGATATCATCACTCTCGCCCAAGGTTCTGGCAACTTCGACTCCATCACTTCTTCTCTATTAGTAAGAATTAGGTCCAGTGCAGCTTTTCCTCTAGTTCCTTCCTTTTGGATGACAAAGTTGTCCGCTAAGTTGGTTAGGAATCTGTTCAATCTCCCACTTGATGCAAAGTTTGTTGATATCAGAGTAGTTAAACTCACATTACTATTGTGGCATGTTTCCTACATATATTTGTTAATTGGTTAGCAAAGAGTTCATCACTTTCTTCTGCTTGGTTGGGTGGCCTGTAATATATACCTATGGCAATGTCATTTTTTCCCCTTTTATATTCACCCATGTGGATTCTAGGAGGTTTTCATCATTGGTTTGTGTATTTCTTCCATACTATCAATCTTCCATACTGTCTAGATTAGAAATTCGATTGCAGTGTCATTCTAGGAGTTGGCCAGGCCTGTCAGTTTTGTCTCATCTGCAGATTTCATTCACAGCCCATAAGTTATGTTATCTAAGTCCTGAACAATAATGTCAAATAATTCTGGTCACAAAATGCTATTGGTTACTGCTCAGTCAGGTGATCCAGGAAGATTTTCCCCATCTGCCCTTGCTGACTAATTAAAGGATCCTGAGGTTCATGGGGAGTGGAGGAAAGGCTGTTCAGCCTCTTGTTCCTCCGTTGGCTCCTGGCTTCCATCTTCTTCTTCAGAGACTCTGGCAGAGAAGTCCCCTGAACAGGAAAAAGAATCTCCTCTGTGCAGGCCGAGGACTTAGAGCACCAATCCAGGCAAGACATGAAATAGGAGGAGAAAAGAATCAACATTATAAGAGGAACTGAGGATGACAAAGGCTTGCAATGATGTGGGACTTGAACCTGTTGTCTTTATGCGGTTGATACTAGTGTGGTGCCTGATTTATCTGCAGTCAGTGTTAGCTGTGTATGATGGAGTCATGAGGGCGGATCTTAGAATTAAGATCCAGGAAATGGTTGGAAAAATTTTAAGACATGCTGGTAAATGCTGATGAGTGGGGAGAATGTGGGTTGTTTCAAGGAATGAATGTTGAAAAAAGGGAGCATGAATGCCTAGAAAAATGCATTACTCCTCACTGTTATATGAAAACATGAGTTAAGTAGGTTAGAAGAAATGTGAAAGTAAGTGGAAGGCGGTGGGAAGGAGGGAAAGATCAAGCATGCGAGTGTATTGAAACAAGAAGAGAAAAGGTCAGAAATGAGTGGATGCTGAAGGAAGGTGAAGCAAATTCAAAAGCAAGCATAATGGTATGTGGGGATGACAGGGTGATGAACTGCTACCAAAGGAATGGTTCATTAGCATAGGACAGCATAGCCCAGGGCTGCATAGCAAGTGGGGCAAGCAGGTGAGAAGGGTCCCTCCCTAGTTTCTCTGGCTGTAAAGGCATGTGGGAATGGCCTTGGGAAATGGAGGAAGAGATTCTGCCTAGGGAGCGATCAGATAAGAGAGGGCAGAGCCTGCAGCTGTGAGAAAGAAACTCAGAAAGGCTTCTGCCTCTAACTTTTCAGGCTGTAAAAGGGGAAGCTTGTAAGATTCTGTTTATATATGCTTACAACAAGGTAGAATTAGTTCATCTGGTTGTGTTCCCTGTCTGGTCTATCTAGGAAGGCTGACAGGTGGTTTGGTCACATAAAGATGAACGAGAATTCAGTCACAAAAGCAAAACAAATCTGTGAATGGATGGATTAGTGAGAGATTGGTTAGAATTGATAAGATCTTCAGCAGCACGAGAGGGCTGAGAAAGCTTAAAGGGCAAAAGGCAGCAGTTCAAGCATGTGCACATGTGGTGGAAGCCAGGATGGTTCTCAAGATAAGAAATACAGAGAGGAAGAGATGATTCCGAGGGTGCAAACTTGTTCTTGATTTTTCTTTTCTCATGCCTATCCTTTCTTCACTTATAATTATTCCTCTTTCTCTGCTCTGTATATACTGATGTCTCCTCTTCCCAAAGGAGAGTGTGTGTTTACAGAGGGAACTACACCTTTCCTGGGACACAAGGAAAAATGAGCTCCAGTACAGAAAAGTGACTTTAAAAGTGTTTAATTTTATGCCGTGAAGAACTCACCAAATCCCAGCTGGTTGTGGATGCTTCTCTTTTTCTTTTATCAAGAGACAACACAGCCCTGAACAAAGCAGGCCTACCTCTGCCTTGGGAGCAGACTAGAAATAGATGTCTGTTGACCGAGATGTGTGCCCAGCAGTAACTGCAAGTAGTAAATGGGATGATTTCTAGGAGTGCATTCGGTCATCACTTCCCCCTGCCCTACCCTGCTCCAGTGAACCTGGATTAAGTAAGAAAAATCACATTGCATTCTGGGGGAGGGGGGGAGGGGGAGGGGGGATGACAAAGAAGGGATAGGTTCCCCTCTGTTTTTGAAGGGCTGCCACAACATGAGAATGGACTATTTTTGAAACAAAAAAACCCCCCTGATTATCAATGGTTTTGTCAGCTGCCTACCTTCTCTTTCTTTCAAGCTCACTAGCAACTGCCATAACCAGTGGGGAGGTGGCATTTGGAAGGGGAAGAGTGCCGGAGGTGTGAAAGAATGTTATGGGAAATTAAGGAGTATGAACACTAACTGGAAAGAGAGGTGTCAAACTGAGCCATCTTCCTGCCTTCAAGGATGCCACCCTGGAAAATGAATTTACAGTGGTGCCTAAGGCACCGGGTTCTCAACAGGACCTGATTGGATTGTTCTACCACGGGGGAGGGTTTTGGATATTGGGGATTGCTTTCAATGTATGATTTTTGCATGGTTTTTCTTCAGAGCTTGCCTTGTTTGTGCTGCACTCAGTAGCTCTAGTAAAAGTACCTTTTCTTTAACACTTATGGAGTCGAGGGTCTTTCTTTCCTAGGGAGCAGACTTTGACCAGTCTGACAGTTTTGCTCCAGAAGAACCATGGTTCTTCATGGTTTACATGGTGTTTACTCCAGTTGGTGTTTTTAGTAACACTGAGCCTCAGGAGGTCCTGTGTTTTGTCCTTATTGTGACCATAAACGGGCAGTCAGATGGTCTTCCATGGGATGGATCTTCCCCCTTGAGATGGATACATGCCATGCAGTGGCTTTAGGGGCTAGCCTGGTCCTGGTGCTCTGATCGGCTTCTGTGTTGCAACAGAAGCTACCTTTGGATGCTTCTTACAATCAGAGATTGTAAATGCTCTGAGGGAATAAACCTGATGGAAAACACACTACTAACTAGAGCATACAAAACTTGTGCTAGACCAATATTTGGATACAGCTCATCAGTCTGGAACCTGCATTACGTATCTGATATTAATACAGTGGAGGAAGTACAGAAATAAAAAGAGTTCTCCACTCCTTTACTCGTTGCAGAATACCTTATGCCACCAGACTTGAAATTCTAGACCTAGAAAATCTAGAACTACTCCGCCTTTGGTCTGATCTAAGTATAGTATATAAAATCATTCATTGCAATGTCCTACCTGCAAATTAATACTTCAGCTTCAACCATAACAATACAAGAGCAAACAATAGATACAAACTCAAGGTTAATCGCATCAAACTTGATTGCAGGAAATACGACTTCAGCAACAGAGTGGTCAATGTCTGGAATACTCTATCTGACTCTGTGGTTTCTTCCCCAAACCCCAAAAACTTGAACCTTAGACTGTCTACTGTTGACCTCACCCACTTCCTAAGAGGTCTGTAGGGAGCGTGCATAAGCGCACCAACGTGCCTACCGTCCCTGTCCTATTGTTTCTTTTTATTTTTCTTATACGTACCCATTTCATGTATTCAAAACTATGTTTATACTTATACTTGTTACCTTATAATCGCTTGACAAAATAAAATGAATTAAAAAAAAATAAAAATAAAACATAAGCTAGGAAGAAGAGCTGCAACTTTGGAGAGCTGCTGTGGATGACCTTGATGGAGAACGAGGAGGGGGGGAAGCTCTGTTACCAAAGCAACGAGGAATAAACGTTGCAGAAGCCCAGACAGGGAGGGAGAGTTGCAAAAGCATCTCAGACAGCCCTCCCCCCAAATACACATGAAGATAAAAGAGGGAGGGGGAAGCCCACTCAGTCGTCCAAGATGTTACTACTCTTGCCAATCTTCATGAAAACCACCTTAGGTTTACCTGCCATCTGTTTCCTCGGTCTGGTCTACCTTAGAGGGCTGATATGTGAAGCAAAAGAAGAATTTATGTACAGGTAGTCCTCGACTTACAACAGCTCATTTAGTAACCGTTTGAAGTTACAAAGTCACTGAAAAAGTGACATGACCTTTTTTTCACACTTACGACCATTGCAGCATTCCCAGGGTCACATGATCAAAATCCAGGTGCTTGGCTACTGACTCATAGCTATGATGGTCGCAGTGTCCCAGAGTCACGTGATTCCCTTTTGTGATCTTGTGAAGTCAATGGGGAAACCTGTCAGCCTCCAAGATTCCTTCTTCTGCTTGTCTCTTTCTGGCTGCCATAGAAACGGAGGGAGGGAAGAATAATTGGGTGCTGGAGGATGAAGTTGGTGAAATGTAAAAGTTGGGATGTCTTCTTGATTCTGCTTATTTGTTACTGCGGAGATATGGCCTCTTATCTCTCTAGACCAAGGCCAACCGTCTTGGCATACCAGATGTGTGAAACACCACCTGAATGCTCCACATGACAATGTACACATCTCAGATTGGATGGCCAGTTTGACCTATTGGGGGTGAGAACATTGCATAACTTTGTATATGTGATTTTCGTGCCTATTGCCTCAGATTTTGTATTTCTCCTGATGCTACCACTCAGGAGTGGGATTCAAATTTTTAACAACCAGTTCTGTGGGCGTGGCTTAGGTGGTGGGTGTGGCTTGGTGGTCATGTTATTAGCTGGGTGTGGCCAACTCAACATCACTCACATTGAGGCATGCATGTCCTCGCCTGGTCTCTCATGACTGTGGGGATGCTGCAACAGTTGTAAGTCTGAAAAACGGCCATAAGTCACTTTTTTCAGTGCCATTGTAACTTTGAATGGTCACTCCACACAAGCAAAGTACCAGCAAAGGAGAGGAAAAAACACTCCAGAGAAGTTCCTGAGACATGAAGTCTAGTGCTGCCAAGAATGTAATAAGGGTTAATGGAGAGGCAGTTTCTGTAAGCAACAGCAGAATGTTTCCTTCCTGCCTTCCTTACAGGATTAGGCCAGTAATTTCTTCTAACAACCAGTTCTCCAAACTGCTTAGAATGTTAACAACTGGTTCTAGCAAATAGGTGCAAACTGGTAGAATCCCACCCCTGCTACCACTTCAAATTCAGGAAAAGCCCTTTTCTCTATAACAATGGAGTCTAAGGTTTTCTGGCTTGGATTTTGAACAGAGCTACACCTGAAAGAAATTGAGTTTGACACCCCTGTACTGGATGGAGATTTCTCTCTGATTCTAAAATCAAAATTCTAAAAAAATTAAAAATATATCTTTCTTTCAAGCACCAGAAAAAACAACCAAGGTGTTGGCAGTAGTCACAATCACAGAGAAGGCCAACACCACACCCAAGAAGCCAGCCATGGAAATTGAACAATTAGGGCACAATTCAAGTATCAAATATTTTCCATTTCAGGAATCAGTCTAAGGTTACCTGATCTCATTCAGTGCAGCAAAATGGCTTTGGCTGTTTCACAGAGAGAACAAAGCGGCAGCGTTTCCATCCCAAATACAACTCACAATCCCTCTTGCTGTAGGAGCAGAAGGTCGTAAGCTGTGCTGGCTCCAAATTTCAGCTTGGGAGAAACATTGAGGCATGCTTCAATGAAGAGGTCCATGCTTCAGCAAGTCAACTGAAGATTTAAGAGATGCTGCAGGAATCCAAACAAAAGTAGAGAGTAAGGAAATGACCTTGGCCAAGATATGAAAGATCTGTTACAAGAGTGATGGAGGAATAGGACATGTTATATGTCCCCAACAGATAGCATTCAGAAGCAACTCAGATTTCTCCCCGATTCACTGGAAGCACAATCGGCCTTGCAAGACTCTGTGGTTGTGGCCCATCACAGTAAAAGCAGTTTCAGCTTTCCTCTGGTGTTGATGTCTTGGTCTGATCTGCCTGATGGGGCTGACACCCCCCCCCCCCCCCCGACCTGCAATCAGCCTGCTGGACTAACGGAGCAGAGGAGCGCTTCTTCCTTTTAGGATCAAGAGGAAAGGACCAGCAGTCAAGAAACACACCCACAAAAGCAGCATTTAGCAGGGGGCAGTGAAGGCCTTGGAACAGAGATTCAGATGCTGGGATGTGTCTGTAACCTGTAAAGAACAGGTGCACGCAGAGAACAGTTTTCCATTTGCTGCTCCATGGATGCAAAAGTTGAGCTTTGAAGAAGCAAAATATATATATATATATATATATATATATATATATATATATATATATTACTGTTTTTGAACTTGGTGATACAGATAATCTTCAACTTAAGACCACAACTGAGCCCCAGATTTCTGTTGCGAAGGGAAACATTTGTAAAATGAGCTTTACCATTTTACGACTTTCCTTGCCACAGTTGTTAAGTGAATCATTGTAGTTGGTACATTAGTAGCACATATGATTGTTGAGTGAAACTGGTTTTGTCAGGTGTAGCTCCATTCAAGAACCAAGAAAGAAAACCTTAGACTCCATTTTTATAGAGAGAAGGACTTTTACTGAATTTGAAGTGGTAGTATCAGAAGAAATACAAAGATCTGAAGCAAAAAGCACGGAAATTACTTATAGAAAGTTACCCCATGTCCCCATCCCCAACAGTTCAAACTGGACATCCAATATGAGGTGTGTATAATGTCATGTGGGTACATCTTCAAGTGGCATCTCATACATCTGGTATGCCAAGACAGTTGCCCTTGGCCTAGACAGATAAGAGGCTACATCTGCGCAGTAAGCAAGTAAGCATAGTCAAAAAAACATCCCAACTTTTACATTTCATCTTCCAGCACCCTTCCCCCCATGAAGCTCAATTATTCTTCCCTCCCCCCGTTTCTATGGCAGCCGGAAAAACAAGCAGAAGAATAATTCTTGGAGGCTGACAATTTCATTGAGGGCCACAGCCACATCAGGGTTGTATTTAATCTCAGGGGGCCAGGGGGGGCAGCATGGTTGGGATGGGCATGACCAGGGTGGCTGTGGCCAGCTCGATGTCACTCATTGAAGTTCTTTTTTTGCCTGTGATGGCCTCCTGCAAGCCCTCTGCCTGCGAAAACGGAGCCTGGGGAGGCTGCAGAAGGGTGTCATGGACAAAAATGGAACTTGGGAGGGCTGCACATGACCGTCTCAAGCTCCGTTTTTGCTGGCAGAGGCACTACGGGCCAGTACTTCACTGTTTCCAGCATGGCCCCATGGGCCAGATCCAGGGGTGGGATTCTACCAGTTCGCACCTATTCGCTAGAACCGGTTGTTAACATTCTAAGCAGTTCTAAGAACTGGTTGTTAGAAGAAATGACTGGCCTAATCCTGTAAGGAAGGCAGGAAGGAAACATTCTGCTGTTGCTTACAGAAACTGCCTCTCCGTTAACCCTTATTACATTCTTGGCAGCACTAGACTTCCTGTCTCAGGAACCTCTCTGGAGTTTTTTTCCCTCCTTTGCTGCTACTTTGCTTGTGTGGAGTGACCATTCAAAGTTACAATGGCACTGAAAGAAGTGACTTATGACCCTTTTTCACATTATTGCAGCATCCCCACAGTTATGAGAGGCCAGACAAGGATATGCGTGCCTCGATGTGAATGATATTGAGTTGGCCACGCCCACAGAATTGGTTGTTAAAAACTTTGAATCCCACCACTGGCCAGATCTAAGTATCCCACAGGCTGGATCCAGCCCAGGGGCCTTGAGTTTGACATGGCTGATCCAGCACACACATCTAAGATGTCACCAAAAAGAGTGACCTCTTCAGAGGGACTGGCAGCTGCTTTGGGATAAACCTGCCAGCAATCAACACACACCCTATTTTGAATGCAAGTACTTTTAATGTTAAAGAAAATGTTAAGAGAAATAAACAATAGCCTGATGTGCTAAACAGAGTTGCTGTAATATAGAGGTGACAGACATATTGAAAGACAAGCTGGCAAGCCAAACCCCACAGCTGCCTCTCTTACATCATGGAAGAAAAATGCTGAGTATAAATCCTTCAGAAATGAATTGTGGTGGGAAACACAAATGAGAAACCAGAGGAATTATCAAACTTTTTAAACATTGGAAATGTTTGTGCTTTCAAATTATTCCTCTTTAAATAAAAAGGCTACTGTTATGAGGGTGGAGCTGAGAATGAAGATATTTGGGTAGAAAACAGTTGTAAATGGACCCATGCTCCAAGTTTGGGAAGGAAGAAGGACATATTCAAAAGGGAAGCAAACTTTTTCAGATGGGAAGCATTTGCTTGATGGGTTGACTATAATTTTAACCCATTTGGAAATTAATTATGAAGTTTGAGAACAAATCTCTGCAGAAAATTGTGGCTTGAAGGCCAGACAAGGAATAATAGATGGAAACTGAACAAGGAGAGATTCAACCTAGAAATAAGGAGAAACTTTCTGACAGTGAGAATCATTAACCAATGGAACAGAAGTTGCCTTCAGAAGTTGTGGGAGCTTCATCACTGGGAGAAGAGACTTAAGAAGAGCCATGTGTCAAAAATGGTGTAGGGTCTCTACTTGAGCACAGCGTTGGACTAGATGACCTATAAGGTCTCTTCCAATTCTGTTAATCTGTATTTGTATCCCGGTGTCATCAATGCTTATAGCTACCCAACATTTGATCTCATGAGTTCTGGATTTATCCATGAAACTGGAAAGGTTTTGTTGGATTAGCAGCTTGCAACCTAACCTATCACACAGCTTTGCTATGGGACAGAGTGATTTCAATCTAATCTTCATGCAGGGCACCTTACAAACAGCAGACTGACAAAAGGTATTGTGGACTTTGATGGTCTTCATATACTTAGCAAGGACCATTTATAGTCTTCTAATGTCATTCAATGGATATAATGAGAACAGGCTTAATTAGCTCTTATGGAGATTTGGATCATCTTAGAAGACTGTAAATCAGGGGTCCTCAAACTTGGCAACTTTAAGACTTGTGGACTTCTGGGAATTGAAGTCCTCAAGTCTTAAAGCTGCTAAGTTTGGAGACCTCTGCTGTAAATCTTCTGGAAGCTTAAAAAAGAGATCCAACCCAGAATTAAGGAGACATTTTCTGACCATAAGAACAATTAATCAGTGGAACGATTTTCCTTCAGAAGCTGTGGGTGTTCCATCACTGGAGGCTTTTAAGAAGAGACTGGACAGCCATGTGTTCCGAATGGAATAGGGTCTCCTGCTTGAGCAGGAGGTTGGACTAGAAGACCTTCAAGAATCCTTCCAACTCTGATATTCTATTACTGTTACTTTTACTGATTCTCTCATCAGGTTCTGGAGGGAGGGAGTGGGGACTTTTTCGGCTGATCCCGTGGGCATAAGTCCATCCTCAATCTGCCCAGCTGCAGTCACAAGATGGGATCTTTTCCTGAGTGCGGCAGGGCTCTGTCCTTTGTGCACCTGTTGTAATTAGAGCTTAGAAAGGAAGACAAGGCTGTTGATAGTGATGTCTCTTTTTCTGAATGCAATGAGTAGATTGAAGATGCTTAATAAAGACTAGAGTACGCTTCTATCAACAAATGCTGGAAAGAAAAGGGACTAAACATGAACCACACACATCTTTGTGATGCAACTATCCAGTGACCAAGAATGATGACAACAATGGTGATAATGGTGATTGGTTACACAGTCAACCAGATGTTTAGACTGGAACTGGGATTTCTGTCCACCTACTGAGTCCTTCCCAAGGACCTATTCCTAGACAGATGTTGTTTTTAATAATATTAAAGGAATAATCACAGGATGTAAGCTTTTCAAATAAAGCTGCCTTTTGCAATTGATTTATGATATATACAACAACATGAAATTACAGTTACCAGCTGTTTAGCTGATGTTGGTCTTCATATGTATCAAGTTCTTCCCAAGAACCTAGGATGTTGTAATGTATCAGCATAGTGTATGTGCAGATCCAAACAAAGTAGCTTATTGTAATTGACAGATGGAAATTTTGTCAATGAACAGATTTTTTTAACTGGCATCCAAGATTTTTTGGGTGGAGCACACAGTGTGCTAATAACCACTGGAAATATCACTGTTGGTTTATGCCATTATCTCTCTCTCTCTCTCTCTTCTTTCTTTCTTTCTTTCTTTCTTTCTTTCTTTCTTTCTTTCTTTCTTTCTTTCTTTCTTTCTTTCTTTCTTTCTTTCTTTCTTTCTTTCTTTCTTTCTTTCTTTCTTTCATAAATTTTTAGTTTATTCAAAGAAGGTTAAAATACAGAAGGCCAAAATATTTAAAAAGACAAAAGAATATTAAAAAAAAACCAAAACAAAGAAGACATTTAAAAAGTGTCTTAAAAAAAGAGAAAGAGACTAACATATTTAGATGCCATGATGGCTCAGTGGTTAGAGTGGCAGTATTGAAGCTAATTCTGCTGAGTCAGCAGTTCAATCCTGACCAGCTCAAGGTTGATTCAGCATTCCATCCTTCTGACCTAGATTGTTGGGGGTAATAGGCTGACTCAATAAACCACTTAGGGAGGTCTGTAAAGTGGTATATAAGTCTAAGTGCTATTGCTATACGCACAAAACATACTTCCTAGTTTAGGACTCAAGTTGGCAACTGATTATTACAGAATAGAATACAACTATTACATCTGTGATTTGAGATTTATACTTTCAAAGATGCAGCTTAAGACTGCATTTGACTTTCCTGCAGGCATGTCACGTTTGATTAAGTCATGCTCAAAGTTTTTCAAAGAATAATGGCGCGGAGGGGGTTGTCGGTTGGGGAGTGCCAAGGAATATATTTGTCGTTCCAATTGCCAGGTTAGGTCAGCAGATCTCGCCAGTTCTTTTCTTTTGCTTCAGAGGAAAGAACATCCCAATGTGGCCTTGACTGGTGCATTTTCTCATCCGATGGTGCTTTCATGTGCTCTCTGCTTGCTTTCTAGCCTTACCTTTGCCTCTGCAATTTTTCCTTCCTGACATCTTCCAAAACCCTGGTGCCGTTCCTTTCAATTAATCTCTATTTTGAAAGCAATGCACCATGTGGAAGAAGTATTTTTAGGGTGAATCTTAAAAAAAAAAAAAACACCTTTCCCATTTCTAACCCTTCCTTCTGTTATGCATATGGCATAGGCAGATGCCTGTCGCAGCCTTTCCCTTACCCCAAACAATTCTATATTTGACAGCTGGTATTTTCCTCCCTCCCTCTCTTCTCTTCCTTCTTCCCTTCCCTTAACCTTCTCCCTCCTTTCCTCCCTTTCCCTCTTTCCCCCTCTCTTCCCCACTTTCTCCGTCTCCTCCCTCCCTCCATTCTTTTTGCCAGGGTTGCTTTCTCCTTGGTTAAAGTGGCTTCGGGCTTTGGGGTGGGGGTGGGGGGGAAGAGAGGAGTGGACCAATTCTTCCTCTGCCTTGACAACCCACAAGGGATAGCAGGAGCTGCACAGGAAATGTCAGCCTTTCTTCATCTTCTCAGCTCAAACTGCCTCTCACCTCATTTAAGCAGGAGCTGGAAACTGTTTATTTCAAATGAATGGTCTTACTGAAAGAATCCACAGCAAACCAGGCAGCTTAGGGGTGTGTGTGTGATGATGACTCTGATCCCCACAGTTAGCGTGTGCATTTGGTGCAACAGCCAAGGAGCCATCATCAGCAAGGCAAGAGGGGAGATTTGATTGCTGTTGCCCCAGCAGAGTTTCATTTTCCCCTCAGAAAGCAAAAACTGCTGTTTCCTCACTCCCGCCATGGCCACCTGTCACATTTCTTGCCAGACTTGGGGGGGTGGGGGTGCGTGTGAGGTCCAAGAGGAGGGGAGATGAGTCTCCAGCAGACCAGGGACACATATTTTCTGCCAGGTGGGCTACGCAGGGCAGCCATCCCCTTAGCTGCTTTTTGGGTGAAGGTGTTCAGAGGCCACTGCCCTCTTTATTTTTAACTGTGTATGTACACATTTACAAAATCCTTAAATTTAAAGTTACTACATTATGATCTGTTGCTATTGAGGTTAACTATAAAATTCATCCAAATTTGATAGTGTGGGAAGCCCCGCCCTCTCCTAGAAGAATGAAAAATTTTGAGGAATCTTTAAAAAAGCAGAATATTATATTTCTCTAGATGAGAAATGGAGAAACGTGTTTTGTAGATGCAGGAAGCAGCCCCAGTCTCCCTGCCCCCAAGCAGAAACTGAGGAGGCAGCTTTTAGAAATGCAGATTTGGTAATCCATTCAAGACAGGATACTTTGAAACAAAGGCAGGATGGCAGGATGAGAAGCAGCCTCTCCCCCAAGATGCAACACAGGTCGAAAGCCATTAAGCCACAATAGGAATTGCCCAACACCCTTTCCAGAACACAAGCCCCACCATCCCAGAGCAGTCTGAACTTCACCTGGGAGCTCAGATAAAACAATAAACCAGAGGTTGACCAGATTAGCTCAGACAAGCACTTAGGATTTTCATTTCCTCTTTTGCCTATAGAGCCAGCTATGACCCCTACATGACCCATAGGAATCTGACAACAGCCAGTTGAATACATGTTCTTGCACAGGAACAGGAAGCTCAAGTGCAAAGCCCAAGAGAAGGAATAAAAACCCCCAGCTGCCCAGAACCATAAATGCAGGTGGTTCTGCTTCCTCATTGAACCATCTTTCCAATCAGCCTACATGTTTCCAGTGCCTTTCTCCCAGCTTGGAACTGAACGAGATGGATAATTGTGGTTGCTGCGTCTTTTGTCTCTATTTTTTTTTCTAATGTGGCCACTGAAATGCTCTTGTTCATTCACATCTCAGTTGTTACATGATCTAGATTTTTCCAGGACTGGACAATTATTATTTTAGCCTCTAAAATTAAGTAGATAATAGATTCCTTACATTTAAGCTTCAGGTTTGGACCTGTAAAGAAATGCAGTAGCCAAATTCTGTGGAGTATTCCCTTCTTTGTTTCGTAATGGTATTTATCTCCCCAAGAATTTTACATCAAAAGGTATAGCTTTATCAGTGATTACCACAAATGAAAAATGATTCCTTTTTTTATAGCCTCTCCAACATTTAGGTATCACTTTTACTACAAATATTAATAATTTATTATTAATGATTATATACCAACATAGAAGAAATTAAACAGGAAAATTAAAAAAACTGGTCTTGGTACAGCATGCAGTCTGAATCAGCTAGAATATATAAACAGACTGTAAATAAGAGGCAAGATTGGATAAACAATGTCCTTTCTCTGTTTCAGAAATCTCTGATCTTTAAAACTATTCAAAATAGAAAATATCCAGGCCTTGATGGACTGTCACAGGAATTTTACAAAGAATTTAAAGAGTTTTTAATGTATGGATTTCTACTTTTTAGCAATACTTTGCATCAGAAGGACCACTTGCCAACAGGGAAAGAAACAGTCTAAGATACTTCTGATCTTTAAATTGAGTAAAAACAACAACTAGCAATTGGCATATCATAGACATATCTCACTTCTTAGTAGGGACAATAAAATCTATACTAAATAATTAGCTTAATCATTTAAAAGTATAAATAAAATTATATTTACACAGATTTATCTGGCTTTATTACAAATGGAAATGTATCTATTCCTATTAGGATATTAATTAATAAAATGAATGCATTTCCACTAACCTTATGTTCTTTAGATGTGTTTACAATCTGACTCTCTGGAACCACATGTCTTAAAATGCATATTAAAGGAATATGGTTAAAGGTCAATGTCTTCTTTCTGTGTGAACATTTCCTCAGCATATGAGTTTGATTGATTTTATTTATTTTTTTATTTGTTTCTCAAATATATATAGCTATCCATTATGAAGCCATCCAAGCCATCTCCTCCCAGCATCACTGATGACTCCTGCTGTAAGAAGGGTGAAGAAGCAGCCTGGCTGAACTTTGCCCACCGATGCCTGTTTGGCTAGTCTCCATGTAGTTCAGAAGATTATAATTGGTTCAAACTGGGGGATAGAGGCAATTTTCCTTCTGTTATTTATGCTGCACGGGGCAAACACAGCATTAATTGTGTATCTTCAAAGGCTACACGCAAGAGTAATTTGCTGGAATGGGATTTTTTTTTAATTAAATCATTTTTAAACCTTAGATCAGATTAGATCATAGGCCCATTTGCCTGTTGTTTACTAGACTGTCACTAGAGGTAGTTAATTCATGAAGATGAATTAGAAGAATGGAATTTCAGCATTCCGGTTGGACTATGAAGATATTTGCCAGGTTTGAGTTGCACTTTCCATGGTACCTTCCTGAGCCCAGCTGGGACCTTGTAGGGTGGAAGAGTTTGGGATTCTCCTCTGGGAAGGACTATCTCTTCCCATTGCATGCGTGCTTTGTGCTCACGTGTAAATGGTTACAAAACCATTTGGGTCAGCAAATTTCATCCATCAACAGGGCATTCTTGAATTTCTCCTGACCCAGAAGAATGGAGGCAAGGGCTTGGCTGCTCTTGTGGTACAAGAAGACAAGTTTGGGTGAGAAATTCTTAGAACCACTTAGCTTAACTGTGGTTTCTTCTAGCCAAGCCTTCTGTCCCACCCCAAGCCAGCTGGGCACAAGCCTGGGCTGACAAAGAAGCCAAAACTTGCTTCCAGCATGCAGTAGACAAAACAAGATCCCTCGTATTCCGGAGGCATCAAAGCCCATCTACATTAGAAGCCTTGGACTTCCTTGTCCTCCATGAACCAGTCCTGATCCTACTTTAGAGCCATCCCAACTAGCTGCCATCCCCACAAGTGCTGACAGCAAACTCCCCAGTTCACAGTGGACTGTGTGAAAAAGTATTTCTGTGGGTTGGTCCTAAATGTCCCTAGAGGGAGAGAAAAACTCCCACCATCTTTTCCATTTTGATGCCACTGCCATGTCTGCCCACTTTCCGTCATTCCAAACTACAGCACAAGGCTGGCCTCAAATATTGTCATCATCAGAGACGATGTAGTGAATCTTGACGTGTACAAAGGTTTGGACTTGATGACATCCTAGGTTCCTTCCAGGGGTGGGATTCTGCCAGTTCAGACCGGTTCTATAGAACCGGTTGTTATGATTCTGAGCAGTTTGGAGAACCAGCAAATTGTGCCCCTGGTTGGCCCCACCTCTCTCCACCTGCCCCTCCCCTCCCCACCCAGTCAGTTCTTATCACACCTGTGCAACATCGCGTGCATGCCTGACATAGCTGACTGCATTTCCCCCCACCCAATCACGCCTTAAGGTGTTTCTTTTGTTTCCTTCCCAACGATCAGCTGTTCCGATGATCAGCTGTGCTGGGATCCCCCTCACTGACTTACTGCTTCTCCCAAGAGGCTTTCCTACGTCCCAGGAGGCAAAAAACCTGGGGGTGGCATTGCTGCAGGAAAAAAAAGCCATGCGCATCCAGTCACATGGCCACACCCACCTAGCCATGCCCACCTAACCACGCCGACAGAACCGGTTGTTAAAAAAATTGAATCCCATCCCTGGTTCCTTCCAACTCTATCATTCTATGAGCACCAGCAGCTTTCCTTGTAGGAGAGTTATCATTGGAATGACCTCTTCACATCATTTCTCTCACCCTAATATTTTGCTGTTACCAGAGCAGACCCGCTGCCCTCCATACGTTTACGTGAATGCATCATCCCATCCCTTCTTCAGTTCTTCCTAAGTATTCCCAAGGGCTCTTCTTACAATAGCTGCCCGGGGTGACCTTTGCATCAGATTGTGCCTTGTCCTCATTAGAGGCAAAATGTGGATTTTTTTCTGTGCCAGTCAGCATTACTTTCCATTCCTTCTAGTTGCAAATCGAAGGGATTTGGGTGGAGGCAATTCTTTATATAATTCAGAATTGGGACAGAAAGAACCAGATCTGAACAGATTTTGACACTGATCAAACAGCTGATCTTTGAACCCAACTCGGAAAGCTCTCTGGGGCAATTATTATTTGCAGCATGAATCTGGCATTTCCCTGGTTTTTATGCCAACGTATCCTAACTTATTTTCACTGAGCCACGACAGCCTTTGAATCCATGGGGAAGATTTGCATCCCGATGAAGGGTTCAGGCTCGGGATGCACAAACTCCTCTCAAAAATGTCTCTGCCAGATGTCGAGCCCTGAAAACTACAGGGCAATGCATCCCCAGACCCAGCTGAATTTTGAATGCAACTGTTTTCCCCTTCTTGTTTAAAAACTGGAAATAGGGCTGGGTAGGAAGTTTTAAATTCCTCTGATTCCCTCTGAAAATGGCAATTTTGGAGAGGAGATTTAGCTTTGCTCCCTTTTGCACTTCTGATTCCCAAACTGGGCTGCAATTGGCTTTGTTGAGTCTGGGTACCCCTGGCAAATTTCTGCTCAGTGGCAGTCCTAGTCTTTTGGCCTTTGTGCCAGCCCCTTCCATGGAGACCCTAGGAAAGGAAAGCTGCAGGGCTGGAAGGGGTGCTACTTTTTGTGTGAGGCTATAAAGAAGGAAGCAGGATGACTGGAAGGCAGGGACCTTCTGCCCCTTGGTTGGAAAGAGGAAGGAGAAGGGGGCCCAATCCCACTGAGAGGGCCACGACTGCTACCTGCTCAACCAGGAGATGCCTGGACTTCAGGGATGGAGATGGCCGTGAGAAATTCCTCCTTGGAAGGCTCAGTTTTGAGCTAAATTTGGAGGGAGAATGAATTGGCAGCCAGACTATGCTGGGCTGGAGACAGAAGAGGGTCAGGGGGTGGCCTGCAAATGAGAAAGTCCCCTTTCCCAGTGTTGACCTCCATGCGGTGTGATCCTCTGCAATACTTCAACATTAAGAAGCTTTACAGAATTTTTAGTTCAACAGACAAATCTCAGTGAATAAGCCCAGCTCATCTCATCACTCTGGATTCAGGGCAATAAGCCTCTTCATTTGCTCGCTTTCTTCCTTGAGCTTCTGGAAATTAAAATCTGTAAATTTTATACTGCAGTTATAACCCTTGCAGTTGTAATTCTGTTTTTATTTCCCGCTGTGTTTGTTGTTGCTCTGGAAAAAAATTTCAGGCCTTCATTAAATTTCCTGTAATTGCAGCCACAGACTTGCTAAGAATTTGCTGCTTTACAGTCCCTGCCTTACCCATTTTACATAATTTGAGGTTTCTGCAGGCCCTCCGCGAGGAAGCTCATTTTTTGATGAAGAAGGAGCAGCAACGTGGATGAGAAACTTGCAGTTTATCTAATTTTACACCATGCCCCATCAGGCCTGCACAGGGAGAGCAATTTACGGAGATGCGTGCTTGAGAAATGGCAAAATACCAATAGCACTTAGACTTATATATTGCTTCACAGGACTTTATAGTCCTGTCTAAGCGGTTTATAGAGTCAGCATATCTGACCCCAACAATTTGTCTCTCATTTTACTGACTTCAGAAGGATTTTGCGTAGTTTAAGTTTGGTTAAGCTAGAAGATTCCTCTTTACTCTTTCTGTTACATATAAAACCCCCCACCCTAAACCCAAAATGTGTTCAGTTACAAGTACATGATGAACTGTTACAATCTTATTGGAAAACAGGAAGATCCGCCCAGGGCTAGGCAGCAAGTAAATAAAATAAGAGATATCCTCCCAAGGTAAAGCCCAGCATTGAAACAAGTTAAAACACTGAGGCACAGAAAACAATGTCATGTTGACCCTTAAGCCTATAGTTTAGCTCATCTTGTAATGTAAGAAAATAAGTGGAGTGGGGAGGGCCTCTTAGGCACGCCGTGCTTTGTGCAGGGGTATAAATGTATTGCTTGAATATGGAATTTTGCTCTCCTTGTTCTCAATCTACTTGGGAAGGGTCTTGTAGGATGCGCTTGCAACTGCTTTTCTTTTCTTCAATAGAACTTTGAAACTGTGCACCAGATTTGTCTTCATATTGTGAGTATAAATTTATTGAGGGGTCTTATATCTCACATTGCTCTCATGTCTCCCCTGGTCCTTCTCTTCACTAGACTAGCCATGCCCAGTTCCTGCAACCGTTCGTTGTATGTTTTAGCCGCCTCCAGTCCCCTAATCATCCTGGTTGCTTTTCTCTGTACTTTTTCTAGAGTCTCAATATTTTTTATAGTGTGATGACCAAAACTGGATGCAGTAGTGTAGATGTGGTCTTACTAAGGCTTTATAGAGTGTTATTAATACCTCCCTTGATTTTGATTGTATCCCTCTGTTAATGCTACTTAGCACTGGATTTTTTTGGTTGCCACTGCACAATGTTGACTCATTTTTTAACTGGTTATCCACTAAGACTCCAAGATCCCTCTCGGAGTTACTGCTATTATGCCTGGTTTCATCCAGTCTATATGTGTACTTTTTGGTTTTTCCTATCTTAGTGTAAGACTTTACTTTTCTCTACATTGAATTTCATTTTGTTAGATAGGGCCCAGCGTACAAGTCTGTCAAGATCCATTTGGATCTTGAGCCTATCTTCTTGGGTGTTAGCTATTCCTGCCAGCTTAATATCATCTGCAAATTTGGTAAGTTCCCCTTCTATTCCCTCATCTAAATCATTAATGAAGATATTGAAGAGTACTGGGCCTAAGACGGAACCTTGTGATACTCCAATGCTTACTTACCTCCATGTAGATGTAGTACCATTAAGGACTATTCATTGAGTACAGTTTGTCAGCCAGTTACAAATCCATCTGATTTATAGAGAAACACAGTGGGATCTGGATCACCACATGTAATGCACCCATGGTCCCAGCACCTTCTTAGTGAGAGGATAATCCCTGAGATCCAGCCTGTCCCCAACTCTAGAAGATCTAAACCTGGTGATATACTAAGTATGTTCTCACCTTTGCATGATCTGCCTCCAAATCCTCCCTCCCTCCTTTCATACTTCTTGGAAATAATGAACCAAATCACGTGTTGGAGAAGTCTCTTGAGAATCACTTGGACTGCAAGAAGATCAAATCAATCAATCCTAAAGGAAATCAACCCTGATTGTCCTTTGGATGGACAGATATTGAAACTGAAGCTCAAATACTTTGGCGACCAAAGGAGAAGAGAGGATTCCTTGACAAATTCCAGTGGATAGGAGACTCTGTGTCAGATCCGTGTATCTGTCATTTCTTCAGAGGAAGAAGAAAAAAGGGGGACGGGAACTGATAAAGAAATCCTTTCTTGATGTAACCTGAATATATTTAACCTTATATCGAATATGCACACCCATACATGATACAATGGGGGGGAAAGAAGCCAGATGGCCAGAACCTAACACCTTTGAGAGGCACAGCCAGGAGATGAGGGGTCCATAAAACTCCACAGTGAAGTGCTCTGGGAAATCTCCAAAAACAGTCCGTTCTAAAAAGGGGGTGGGGGAGGAAGTTAGGTACGTCTTGGGAAAGCTACATGAGAAAAAACCTTCCAAAAAGGGAAGGATCCCCTCCCAGAGGGGCTGGGAGGGGAATTAACATATTGGCTTTTGTTTCCCTAAGTAAACATTGGGATGGGGGGGGGATTCTAAACTCCCTTATCTATCACTGTATGCCTGAGGGACCTCAGACGCTGCTTTGAATTCCTACTGGATTTTCTCATCTCAATAAAGGATTCCTTTTGATAAGTTCGGTTCTCAGAAGTTCATTCTTATTGTTTGAATGGGAAGAAGTTCCGTAGCCTGACATAAAGCAGCGTCTGCAATAGAGGTCAACCCGGAGAGGAATTTTTTTTTTAAACTATTCACTCTACTGAGGGGATCCTGCAAGAGAAAAAAAAAAATGTCTGAATACAGCAAGGAGCAAGGGGGAGCCGAATGCTGGGGAGAAATGTCAACAGTTACCCAGCCAGATACTGACTCGATGTGCCCCATCGAAGACAGCGAGGCTGCCTGCGAATCCTCCACCAAGCCCCGGTGGTCTATAGGTGTAGGAAAGAGAGACACCGGGAATGGAAGAACCAGGGGAGTAACCCTCACCCGAGGAAATCGCAAACCCGTGTGGAAATTGGAGCTAGAGGCCCTATCGAATCAGGAAGAATGGGATGAGGAGCCACCGGCCGATGACCGAATGAGACGGTACATCAATCGGCTAGTGAGGGAAGCCCTGGAAAACCTCGACATGGGGGATGCACAAAGACGACAACGCAGGAGAGCGAGGGAACCAGAAGGTGAGAGAACCCGAGCCGCCACCCCGGATTCAGTGGAGATTGAGCGGGAAGAGGGACAAGCTGAAGAACCAGCAGCCACACCAGGTACCCGACCCTTAAACGCCCCGGATCAGGGAATTAACCCTGGCCAACCCAGAAACATACAATTACAGAGGAAGGTTCCGCCCTTGGGGATAAAATTCGATGGAGACCCCCAGAAATTGGGATTTTTCCTGGCACAAGTGCTTACCTACATGCAAGAATATGGGCAGGATTTACCAACCCAAGGGTCCCGGGTGCGAATTGTCACCCTAGCTCTTGAAGGGGCGGCAGCCAGATGGATGGTAACGCTCCACAACGTCAATGCCCCAGAATTAAGAAACTTAGATCACTTTATGACGGCCTTACGCTACTGTTTCGAGGACCCGCTTGCCGATAGAAAAGCCCGGGACCGCATCAGAGTCGTGAAACAAGGTCGTCGCCCGGTAGCAGAATACACCGAGGAATTTCGTGACCTGGCCGGCTGGGTAGATTGGCCAGAGGATATCTTAGTCTGCTGGTTCAAAGATGGACTAAATAATGATCTATACGCTGCCTGCCTGGCCCGTGGGGCCCCAAACCTCTTGCATGAATGGTACATGATGGCAGAGGAGGCAGAGATAGACATGACTCGGAACCGGCACCGTGCTGGTAAGTTTTGGAAAAGATCCCCACCCCTGGGGAAACGGGAAGTTTTCAAACCCCAATTCACCATGACTCCAAGAACGCCTGGTTGCTTTAAGTGTGGAAAGGAGGGGCACCGCACAGCAGAATGCCACTCGAAGACTCCTGCCAGAAGGCTAGACCTCCCATCAGGGAGGAAACCCACAACATCCAGCCCTCGAGGGAAGGAGACTGGCCTGAGGGGCCGGGTAGATGTGGGATTCCGAACCTCTCCCAAACCTGAGGAAGAATCCCAAACGCTCCGAGGGGACCTGAGCCAGTCCGAAAGTGATCCAGAGGATGACCCGCTGGTAAGCAATCCAATTGAACCAATCACCCTACCCCTGAGACTGTTTATCCCCAGCCAAGGGAAGGGGGAGGAAGTTACAGCGTTGCTGGACTCGGGATGCACTCGATGCCTAATCAAACCCTCCCTTGCAGATAAATTGGGAATCCAACTGAAAGAAATGGAAAATCCCATCGCTTTCTGCCAATTAGATGGAACCATAGCGGGGGGGGAGCCAGCCAGGTTTACCACAGAACCATTGAAATTAAGACTAGGAAAACACAGGGAGATGCTCACATTCATTGTAGCCCCATGGATGGAAGAGCCACTAGTTCTGGGTCTCACATGGCTACAGAAATGGAATCCAAAAATAAATTGGAGGACAGGAACCATAAAATTCCAGAGAGATGTAATACTTGCAAAAAGCTCAGAAGAAAGGATAAAGAATGGGGAAGAGAACAGAGAATCAGCCATGACCGGACAGTCTGTGAAACCCATTAACATCCCCCATGAGTACCAGGATCTGGCCCAAGCATTTAGTGAGGAAGCTTGTGATGAACTCCCACCTCATCGAGCCACAGACTGCGCTATCGAAATCCTACCAGGGGCTAAACTCCCAAAACCACAAATGTATTGCATGTCTCCCAGAGAACTGAAAGAACTCAGAGCATTTATCGATAAAAACTTAAAGCGGGGTTTCATCGAACCCGCCAGACCAAAAATAGCGACCCCAGTGTTATTCCGTGAAAAGAAAGATGGCTCCATGCGTCTTTGTGTGAATTATAAAAAATTGAACTGCATTTGCATAGAAAATATGTATCCACTCCCCCTCATGAAGGACATGTTAGCCCACCTTTCGAAAGGAAAATTTTTTTCAAAGTTAGACCTACGGGAAGCATATTACCGCATCAGAATAAAGGAGGGGGATGAGTGAAAGACAGCTTTTAACACACCATTGGGATGCTACCAATTTAAAGTGCTCCCTTTTGGACTGCAAGGAGTGCCTGCAGTGTTTATGCAATTGATCAATGAAACCCTTCATGAATTTTTATTTAAAGGGGTTTTAGTTTATCTTGATGATATTTTAATCTACACGGAAACAATGGAAGAACACATCAAGCTACTCCGTGCAGTCCTCACAAAACTCTTAGACGCTAAACTATATGCAAAACTCTCCAAATGTGAGTTCCACCAAGAGAAAATTGACTATTTGGGGTACAGAATATCCCATGAGGGAATAGAGATGGACCCACAGAAAGTGAAAGCTGTATTGGACTGGGATCCACCCCACACACGCAAACAATTGCAAAGTTTTCTGGGGTTTGCAAATTTTTATCGCCAATTCATTCCAGCTTTTGCAAACATCGCCCTCCCTATCAAAAACTTGCTAAAACGAAGGGGGGGGGGGGGAAACCCAAGCCTAGGCAACCCCTCATCTGGACAATGGAATGCCAAGCAGCATTCGAGAAACTCAAACGCCTGTTCGCAGCAGAACCGGTTCTTAAGCACCCAGATCCCGAACAACCTTTTGTCATCCAAGCAGATGCCAGTGATGTTGCAGTTGGGGCAGTCCTCCTCCAAAAGAATGAAAGTGGACAATTACAACCATGTGCTTATACATCTAAGAAACTGACGGAAACCAAGCAAAGATGGGCCGTATGGGAGAAAGAGGCATATGCTGTGCGGTGGGCAATGCTCACATGGAGACATTTCTTGGAAGGAAACCAAATCCCCTTTGAAGTATGGACTGATCACAAAAATCTGGAAGCTCTGAGAAATCCACGGAAACTCTCCGAAAAACAAGCAAGGTGGGCTCGATATTTTGAACGTTTTAATTTCACTCTCAAATATTTTCCTGGGAGAAATAATTTCTTAGCAGATGCACTGTCCAGGAAACCCCAATACAACAGCAAAAAGATTGAAGTTATAAAACCGATGATCCAACCGACCCAACTAGCAGCCAAGGTAATCACCCGGGCACAAGAGAAAAAAAAATCATCCCTGACTGAAGACACAACGACGTCAATATTTAAGGAGGCACTACTTAAAGATGATTGGTTCCAGGCTAACAGAAACATGTGCTTACTCAAAGATGGACTGGCTTGGGTAGAAAACAAGCTTTATGTCCCTGCAAGCCAGAGAATGGAACTCATGAAACGCTGCCACGACTCCAAAATAGCAGGACACTTTGGTTTTGTAAAAACCCTGCACCTCATCAAAAGACAATTTTGGTGGCCGTCCCTCAAAAAGGACATTGAAAACTATGTTGCGAGCTGCCTCATCTGTGCTGCTGCAAAGAGAAGACAAGGAAAATATCCTGGACTTTTACAAACAGTAGCAGACCCTTCTGCTCCCTGGAAAGAGATCTCTATGGACTTTATAGTGGAACTTCCCGAAAGTGCTGGGAATACTGTCATTTGGGTTGTAACTGATCTTTTTTCCAAACAGGTTCATTTTATTCCATGCCAAAAGATCCCAACTGCCAGATCATTGGCAAAGATGTTCCTAATACACATTTATCGCCTTCATGGAGCCCCCCAACGAATTATCTCAGATAGGGGTGTTCAGTTCACATCCAAATTTTGGCGGGCGTTTTTAAACCTATTAGGCTCCACCCAGGGACTATCGTCTTCGAACCATCCCCATACGGACGGAGCATCAGAGAGAGTGAATTGTGTATTAGAACAATATTTAAGATGTTTTATTAATCACCAGCAGGACAATTGGACTGACCTTCTTCCTTTTGCAGAGGTAGCATACAATAACTCAGTCCATAGTAGCACAGGGTTCACCCCATTCCACGTAGCAACGGGCCAAGAATTCAACCCCATGCCGGAACTACCCACCAAAGAACCTGAAATCCCCTCCCTTAAGGAGTGGATGGATAATTTACAAGCCATGTGGCCAGTGGTAAGATTATCTCTACGGGAAGCTAGAGCAGTTTACAAAACTCAAGCAGACAAAAAACGCTGTGAACCTAAACCTTTCAAGATTGGAGACCGTGTATATTTGTCCACAAAATTCTTCAAATCATTACAACCTTCTAAGAAATTAGGACCAAAATTCATTGGGCCATTCCCCATCTCCAGAATTATCAACCCCGTGACGGTAGAGCTTCATCTTCCAAAAACTCTTAGGCAGATTCATCCAGTATTTCACTGTAGCTTGCTCAAACCGGAGATCACTTCAAACCTCAGACCCCCCCTTCCCACACCCCCAACCCCCATCATGATACATGGGGAACAACATTTTGAAATTAAAGACATCCTTGATTCACGCACTTACCGTGGATCCACACAATATTTAGTAGCTTGGAAACACCTTCCTTCCTCAGAAAATGAGTGGGTAGCCAAAAGACATGTAAAAGCACCCACATTACTACGAAAGTTCCACCTAAAATACCCTGATAAACCGTCCTGAACTGCACATGTAACGCATGATTTTTGTTTTTTCCAGGTAGACCCATCTGTTTTTTAAAGGAGGGCAGGATGTCAGATCCGTGTATCTGTCATTTCTTCAGAGGAAGAAGAAAAAGGGGGGGGGAACTGATAAAGAAATCCTTTCTTGATGTAACCTGAATATATTTAACCGTATATCGAATATGCACACCCATACATGATACAATGGGGGGGAAAGAAGCCAGATGGCCAGAACCTAACACCTTTGAGAGGCACAGCCAGGAGATGAGGGGTCCATAAAACTCCACAGTGAAGTGCTCTGGGAAATCTCCAAAAACAGTCCGTTCTAAAAAGGGGGAGGGGGAGGAAGTTAGGTACGTCTTGGGAAAGCTACATGAGAAAAAACCTTCCAAAAAGGGAAGGATCCCCTCCCAGAGGGGCTGGGAGGGGAATTAACATATTGGCTTTTGTTTCCCTAAGTAAACATTGGGATGGGGGGGGGATTCTAAACTTCCTTATGTATCACTGTATGCCTGAGGGACCTCAGACACTGCTTTGAATTCCTACTGGACTGTCTCATCTCAATAAAGGATTCCTTTTGATAAGTTCGGTTCTCAGAAGTTCATTCTTATTGTTTGAATGGGAAGAAGTTCCGTAGCCTGACACTCTGGCAAAAAAAAAAATTGAATTGCAAAGAGTAGGAAACAATTTAGCGACTGAGCAACAACAACAAAAACCAAATCATGACTAGTAAAATTTCAGTCTCCCTTATGCTTTCAAGAGTTTTGTTTTTAATCAGTTCCAAAGACAGATGAAATCGATTGGCCCCATCCTCTTTTCTCTCTTTTCTTCAGTTGGAATAGGGCAACCAAGCACTCTTGCCAGCCTGTAGTGATCACAGGATCAAAAATGTGGAAGGGAGTCTTAATCCATTGATTCCAATTCCATATCCAGTGCTAGAATCTGATCAACACAGAACAAAGGGGGAAAAAGTTCTTTCTGTCTTATGGAATACAGCTTCACATTGTATTTACCCTCCTCCTCCTCTCGCTCCCCTTCTTTCTCTTTCCTCCTCCTCCCCTCCCCTGCCTTTCTTATTTCTTCTTTCTTATTCTTGCCAATTACCCTGCTGGTTGATATACTGTTTGCAATCAACTACTACTCCAAGATCATTTTTACAAATATCATTGCCAAGGCAGGTAGTTCGGATCCTATAGTTGTCTATTCAATTTCCCCTTGTTGCTATTAAATTTCATTGTCATTTGCAGTCCATTTTTCCAAGCTAACAAGATAATGTTAAATTTTATTTATCTGTTCTGTGGCATCAGCTATGCTATTCAAATTTGTATGACTTACAAATTGACATAAAGTTGACATCTGTCACCTCCAATTCTTCTTCCAAATTAGAATGAAACCAGATTGCTCTTGACATAAGCATGTTGACGTCTAATCATTACCACACTGTTTTCAATGTACATACAGATCAGTCTCTTTATGATCTATTCTTCATATAACCCATTGTGGTTTTGACATCTGCAGTTCCGTGGACCCTACTGTTTCCCTTTTGAAGAAAGGGACAGTGCTGGCACTGCTCCAAAAGTCTGGCTCTTCACCCCTCTGCCAGACTCCCTCATCCAGTCCTTCAGCACCCTCAGGTGGCATTCATCTGGCCCTAATGGAATGAGACCCCTTTGAAGTAAAGAGGGATTTCCTGACCGTATTTCTTTCAGTCTTAATGTTCCATCCTGCCTCTTCATAGTTGCCTGATGAAACACAGGCGTTCATCTTGGAGAAAACAAAATAGTTCTGCATTTACTTTTTACTTCTTAGCATTTTGCTACCTTCATTAAGCGGCTGGCACACCAAATTTTTTCTTTTTCATTTCAAACACATGTGATGAAGCATCTTTCTGCTGTTATGCTCATACTGTGCATTCTCTTTTCTGACAGTTTTCTGTATAGCAATATAAAATTATTCTACTGGCTCTCTCTCCATTCACCACCACCACCACCCAGATCTGAAATTCAGGAGAGGTGGGCAAGGAATTGGAAAGAGAACATTTAGCCACTTTGGATGAGTTCAAATCTCCAAAATCAGATTATTTATCTCACAGCAGGAGTGGGATTCAAAGTTTTAACAACCGGTTCTATGGGTGTGGCTTAGGTGGTGGGCTTGGTGGCTTGGTGGTCATGTTATTGGCTGGGTGTGACCAGCTCAAGATCACTCACATCGAGGCACACATCTCCTTTCCTGGCCTCTCGTGACTGTGGAGATGCTACAACAGTCGTAAGTGTGAAAAATGGTCATAAAATCACTTTTTTCAGTGCCATTTTAACTTTGAATGGTCCCTCAACACAAGCAAAGTACCAGCAAAGGAGGGGAAAAAACCTCCAGAGAAGTTCCTGAGACAGGAAGTCTACTGCTGCCAAGAATGTAACAAGGGTTAATGGAGAGGCAGTTTCTGTAAGCAACACCAGAATGTTTCCTTCCTTCCTTCCTTCCTTCCTTATAGGATTAGGCCACTAATTTCTTCTAACAACCGGTTCTCTGAACTGCTTAGAATGTTAACAACCGGTTCTAGCAAATAGGTACGAACTGGTAGAATCCCACCTCTGCTTCACAGGTATTGAAAGAGCTGGCAAATGTAATCATAGAACCACTGAATGAAATCTTTGAGAGCTCCTGAAACATGGGGGAAATACCAGAGGACTATAAAAGAGAACCCCTTTTCCTGTCTTCAAAAATGGGGGTTCCAGGAAACTACAGACCAATCAGAATAACACCAATACCTGGGAAATTCCTGTAAAAGGTACTAAGCAGTAGATTTCCAAGTACCTAGAAATGAATATGGTGATTACTAGAAGCCAGCAATGTTTTGTTTGGAAGGGATCTTGCAGGTCTTCTAGTTCAACCCCTGCCCAGGGTAAGAGTCCTTATCTGATCCCAGACAAATGGTTGTCCAATCTTTTCTTGAAACCCTCCAGCAAGCTTTTGCAATGACAAATTGTTCTCACTGTCAGGAACTTTCTCCTTAATTCCAGGTTGGATCTCTTTGATAATTTTCCTGTCCCATTCCAGCCACATGGCTGTTCAGTCTATTTTAGAAAACCTCCAATGATGAGAACAACTCCAGGAGGCAAGCATTGATTAATTGTTGTCCCTGTCACAAAATTTCTTCTTACTTCTAGGTGGTATCTCTCTTTGACAAACTTCCACCCATTACTTCTTGTCCTGCTTTCAGGTGCCTTAGAGAATAAGTCAATCCCTTCTTCCCCGTGATAGCCCTTCAAGTCTTGGAAGATGACTATAACGTCACCCCTAAGCCTTCATTTCATTAGGCTAAACATCCGTAATTCCCTTATTTGCTCATCATACGATTTAGCCTTCAGACCCCAACCTTCTTTCTTGCTCTTCTCTGTACTCTTTCTAGGATCCCAGCATCTTTCTGTATCATGGTGACCAGGGTTATGATGCCAGTTATGGTGCCCCAAACATTATTGGCTGAGGTGGAATTTTAGTTGGTTTTCAAGCTCAGTCAGTCTTGCTGTACAGCTGCAGAAGTAAAGACATTTATTTATTTGTAAAATTTAATCGCTGCTCATCTTAGTAAAGGTGAAGAAGCAAGGAGTACCTTCTGGCTTCTTGCTGCTCAAATAAGCTTGTGAGTCATCCATCCCTGTGACTGAGCAGGCCCAGATTGCTGTCATTCAGAGAAAATAATAGAAACCCTGAATCAAGGGTGGGGGGGGGGGAGAAATGAGAGCTTGAGAAACACCTTTGTTGTTCCTGTGCCATCAAGACCTTGAGATCTTGCAGGGTTTGAGGAACAGGGAGTATAATAATAAGGAACCCAAGTCCCCGGTCCAGTGCAAAAGTTCTGAGTGAAAATGTAAATATGTGACTTCTTTGATCCAATCTCAATAGGTTTCTTATTTATTTATGTATTTTATTTTGTCAAGCAATTATTAGATAACAGATATAAGTATAAACATGGTTATGAGCACACGAAATGAATATGAATAAGAACAAGAAAGAAAGAAAGAAAGAAAGAAAGAAAGAAAGAAAGAAAGAAAGAAAGAAAGAAAGAAAGAAAGAAAGAAAGAAAGAAAGAATAGGACAGGGATGGTAGGCATGTTGGTGCGCTTATGCAAGCCCTCCCTCTTGTCCAGTCAATTGTTACTCTGTTGGCAAAGTTGAGCTGACATACTCAGTGATTAGAAACACACACAGGCGCTCCGAGCGGGAGACCAGAACTTGAGACCAGCTGTGCCACTCTTGGTTACGGTTCTGTTCCTCTCCAATGCTTCCTGTGTCCATTATCCCCCCTACTTTCCCATGTCAGCCTGTCCGGGGGCAGAGAGCCTGCTCCTGGGGGACCTTTTTTTTCCTTTTCTTCTTTGGTGTCCTCCCTTTCCTGACATGAAGGGAAAGCAAGGAGGCACAGCTTCAATTTTTTTCTGGCGTGTGCTAATCCTCCTCCTCTTCCACCTAATGGGCACAAATTCTGTAGTTACTCTCCAATTGGAAAAAGCACATAGAAAACGGGCCAGAACACCAAGTATATTTTATCTCTCTCATCTCTGGGAGCTTTGCGATGTAGTCAGGCTCAGTACTGACATGTTGATTATGGCAAGACTGAAGCAGTGATTAAGCAAGTGGTGACTTCGAGGGCTGGAAGATTCAGTTTCTTTGTGACACCTTGGACACACTAGTGACACCACTAGTCTTTGGGTTTCCTTTCCCTTCCCTTCTCTTCTCTTCTGGCATTCTCATTATGCTCCTAATCTGGGTGGACAAGCAGGGCTCCAGGGTGGTAGGCAAATATGAGAGGGAAGCACAGGGGAGAAAGATTGGAAGAAGACAGTTCCCGGGGATGGGGTGAGTAGGCATGTCCATTTCCTAGAAGCTTATAATATGGTTTTAGGAAGGAAGGACAAGCACAGCTTGCTAAAGGAGACATTTTGGGCTTCTTGGTGAGCTGCTGCTTCTCCTTTAGGTCCATCATGGTGTGGAACATTGTGGAGTTCGTGTGTTGCACTAGCCTGAATGCTAAATTAGTTTTTTCCCTCTTTCTCTTTCAGTGAAGCAGAACCTCAGCCTCTGCCCCACTGTTTAAGCAGCCTAGTTGGTCAAATCTTCTGGATTTTTTTTTTTTAAACAGCATAAACAAATGTAATTGAATGCTTTTTTCCAATATGGATATTTTGAATTTACCTTTACATTTATTTATTATTAATTATTACTAAAGCATAATTACTTCCCCAAAGTAGGAGGAGCAGAGAGATTGGCTCTACCTGTGAGGAACAGGTTCTGCTGGCATCGAGCGATCTTTTCAAGTACCGGAGGCCAAAAGGTTTTGTAAACCTTTCCACTGAGAAGTCAGAAAAATTACATCTTAGGACAATTATGAGATAGGATTGTCTCAAGAGCTCTGGCAAAATAATAATAATAAAAATAAAAATAATTTCTAAAATTATTTTTCTTTCATGTTGAAGCTCTGTAGATACCTCTTTGGGGAAGTAATTATGCTTTAGTAATAATTAATAATAAATAAATGTAAAGGTAAATGCAAAATATCCATATTGGAAAAAAGCATTCAATTACATTTGTTTATGCTGTTTAAAAAAAAAAAATCCAGAAGATTTGACCAACTAGGCTTCTTAAACAGGGGCGTTCTGGCATTCAGCCGACCTTTCTGTACTGGTAGACCCAGTAGCTCGTCTTTTGAAATGATTTTTAGAACAGACATTTAAAGGAATTTGTCTCAATCTCATGCAATCGTTAATTCAGATGCAATATGGGTAAAGTGGTGTCACTGTAAGGGAGAAGAAAGTCTTCAGAGGCCGCCTCTGCCTTGCTTTGACATTGTGAGGTAACTTAAACTTCACCAGTCAGCCTCTATGGGAAATGATACCCAAAAGCTCATCCTGATGCCTGCTGTGGCTTCTCCATTCCTTTTGAGCCACTACCCTCCAAAGCTTTCAGGCTATTAACCACATGGCTTTGTTTCCTCTTTTGACTGAGACATTGATATTAGTCTAGGATTTTGTCTGGAAGACCCTGAGTGTGACAACAGTGCCCTAAAATTCAAGAAGAATCCCTCTTATTGAAACAACTGTAAACAGCTGCACAATAATAATTAATAATGAGGCATTCAAACTTCTACTATTCAAAGACTCTCTAATAATAATCTTCAGCTTCCCTCTAAGGACCCATGCAGATGTGGTAGCTCTGCATATCACCAAGGATGTTGTCGTCCATCTCATAATGCTAACAATGGGAATCCTCTTTCCCCAAAGCCCCAAAGCATTGACCATGGTTGGCTTTGGGGAATAGATTATCTCACCAAATAATCAGAGGTTTCCTCAGTTCCTGGCAGCTCTGCAACCTTGGCGACATGATTCTGCAGCTCATTTATAAATAGCTTAATTGAGCTGTTGAAGTTACCAAACCTGATGTGAGCTGATAGATATGAAATCATTTATACACAGAAGACAAAGCAACTGTAGATCTCCAGAGATCAGTATACTCTGGATGTTCTTTGCTAACCGTAGGTCAAATGCCAGGTTTGCAATAAGGGAAGGTTCCATCAATATTTAATATCCATCAGTGGTAGATTACATTAGGAATTTAAATTCTTAATTTTAAGATCTCCAATACCCATCACAGGAACAAGTTGCAATCATGAAAGCAAGCAATCAGATCAAAGCATTTTAGCTTTTTGGCTGTAAAATCTATTTATGCAAACATTAGAATTTTGTCCTTACTTTCTTAAAATATGAATGATATATCATCCACATCATAATGGTGCTTGCTATTTATGAATCCATGATGAAGTCTACCAAAGAGAACCATGAAGCAATTTTGCTTCTTATTTAATGTTGAGCTGTTTGGATCCATGATGTGATTAATTTGACCATAGCCACATATCTTTGGTAAAAGAAGTGACTTTGACACCTTCACCTTGGTCGAGAGATTTAAGTCAAAATATCAAGAAAGATTTAATGCTTTATGGTGGCTGATGACTTAGAGAGACAATGGTGAAGGCTAGAAGAAAGAGGCTGTGAGTTTGAGTCTCAGCTGAGGCATGAAAGCCAGCTTTCTCACTCCACAATGTCAGGCTCAAGTGAAAACCAAGTCACTTCCTGTCACAACCAATGAAGCAACACTTGGTTGACCCGGAAGTAAAAGTGGATGCTGCACTTGCAGGAAATTTTAGGAAGAAAAAAGGGAAGGGGTGGAAGGGGAGGAGGGGGGAGGGAGAAGGGAAGGGAAGGGAAGGGAGGAAAGGAGAGGAGAAGGTGACTTAGACTTTTAAGAAATAGTACCCAAATATAATCTTTTTTGAAGACATTTTCAATGTCATAACTAAAAGACCTTTCCCTTTTAGGTCTTCTGTTCCCGGCAGATGGTCTACCTCTGAAGCAGCTGGGCAGGATTCCAATCTTTTTTTTTTTCTTATGGCTCCATGAGATTTTACACTCTCTGGCATGACAGTGTCTGTTTTGGTCTTTGATTTTCACTGGAGTTAAGGCTCATGAACTGGTTGGGATGATGGTGAAGAAGAGAAAAGAAGATTGGAGTTAATGTGATCAAATGTGGGAAAGAGGCCTTTGGTAACAAATTCTTCAGGCAGCAATGCTGACTTTAAATAGAAACTGCACAAAAAATGGGACTCTTGAGGTCATCAGGCAAAGCGGTTCTGAGTATGAAGAGGAGGAACTGAAGCTTGAAACTATAGAAAGCAGGTCAGAAAGGACATCTAGAAAGGATGGATTAACTTTCTGCAGCCAGAATAATTACATCTAAGGAAGTACCAGATGATCTGGCTGAACTTTCATTATTTTTGAAATATCCCAAAGAACTTTTGAAGTGACAGATGATAGCAAAATAGTGGAATTTGCAAAAGATGGTGAAAAAATATTTGAGAACTACAATCTAGAGGAGCTCAGAAACATCTTGAAAACAAAGCAATAAATTATCATAAATCAGCATGGATGTGATAAGATAAAATCTTTCCAGACTAATCTTACCTTATTCTGATTTGGTTAGCTCCCTTAATAAGTTCTAATGCTATAGACATGATATACCTGGATTATAGCAAAGCTGTAATAATGGAATTAAGGAGAAACTTCCTAACAGTGAGGAAAATTAATCAGTGGGACAGCTTGCCTTCAGAAGTTGTAGGTGTTTCATCACTGGAGGTTTTTAAGAAAAGACTGGTCAGTTACCTGTCTGAAATGATGTAGGATCTCCTGCTTGAGGAGGGGTTGGACCAGAAGATCTCCAAGGTCCCTTCCAGCTCTAATCTGATTGACTGAAATCAAGCATGCAGGACGAGACTGGAGATCCCTGGATTAGCAATTCTTGTGAAAAAGAGGTTGAAATCAGAGTTGATGGAAAACTGAGTATGAGCCAGGAGTGTGATGATAGTACAAAGAAGGAAATGCAGTTTTAGATTTTATCAACAGAAGTATAATTTCCAAATTAGAGGAAGTAATAGTTCCTCTAGTTGATTTTGCTTTGATCACATCCCAATTTAAATAGCATGTCTGCTGTGGTTACTAGACTTTTCAAATAAATTCACAGAAAGTAGCACAATATCAGAGAAGGGCAAAAAGGTCGGTCAAGGCTCTAGAAGTTAATTGCCCTGAAGATAAATTGAAGGAATTACATAGGTTTAGAATTAGAATTAGAATTCGTTTGTTGGCCAAGTGTGATTGGACACACAAGGAATTTGTCTTGGTGCAAATACTCTCAGTATACATAAAAGAAAAGAGACATTCATCAAGAGTCAAGAATCATCAGGTACAACACTTAATGATAGTCATAGGGTACAATAAGCCATCTAATCATGCTAGGAAACAGTCAATATAAACCATAAGGATACAAGCGACAAAGTTACAGTCATACAGTCACAAGTGGGAGGGGATGGGTGAAAGGAAGGATGGGAGGATTAATAGTAATAGTAATGCAAATTTAGCAAATAGTTGGACAATGTTGAGGGAATTATTTGTTTAGCAGAATGATGGCATTCAGGAAAAAACTGTTCTTGTGTCTAGTTGTTCTGGTGTACAGTGCTCTATAGCGTTGTTTTGAGGGAAGGAGTTGAAACAGTTTATGTCTGGGATGTGAGGGGTCTGTAGATATTTTCCCAGCCCTCTTTTTGACTCGTGCTCTATCCAGGTCCTCAATGAAAGGCAGGTTGGTAGCAATTGTTTTTTCTGCAGATCTAATTATCCTCTGAAGTCTGTGTCTGTCCTGTTGGGTTGCAGAACCAAACCAGACAGTTATAGAGGTGCAGATGATAGACTCAATAATTCCTCTGTAGAACTGTATCATCAGCTCCTTGGGCAGTTTGAGCTTTCTGAGTTGGTGCAGAAAGAACATTCTTTGTTGTGCTTTTTTGATGACGTTTTTGATGTTAGGTGTCTATTTTAAGTCTTGAGGTACAATAGTCCTGAAAAAATGCTAACCCTCTTCAAATATCTGAAAGGCATGGCAGAGAAAGCCAGAATCTGTTCTGTCTGGCTCGAGAGGCTGGATGAGGAATGGCAGAGTTGACTAACAGAAGCAGATGCCAACTGAATGTCAGAGAACACTTCAAAGAGGAAGAAGAATCCCACCATGGAACTCATGACAAGCTGAAGCTGAGGAACCAAAGGTTGTTAATATCTTTGGATTTCTGCCCGTAACAGGGAGTTGGACTCAGTGACCTAACCTGTCCCTTCCAACTCTGTGATTCTGTGAAGAAAACCACATGCCTCCTTGGCCTGTGTCCTTCCAGTCAGGATGAATTGGCTACAGTAGACTTTTTAATTGGGACAAGCTCTGTACAGATTTCAAGAGGTCATAGAGTCATGGACATGGTTGCTGAATAATAGGAACTATGACAGTGTAGAAAAACTGCTGCTTATTAGACATTTGTAAACAGAAGCTAAAGGCCATCTGTCAGGATGTTGTAATGTGGTTGAGGTATGTTAAGTATTTAGCAGAGTATCCTTGGTGTCAAGGATTAATACAGCAGACGGAAGTAGTGTTCAGATTGTAGCAGTGAGTATAGAACCACACAAGCACAGCAGTTGAAGTGCAAAGTCTTTATATACAGTGAATATAAACACAGTCCAAGTTTCATTCCAATATCATACACAGTTCATCCATCAGTAGATTAGCTTACTAAACATTCTTGTTCAGTAGACATAACAGCAATACATCATCTTCAATACATCCATGCATCAATGGAGGAATATAGTTACAGTGTTGAAGATACTTGCCAAGTAGCAGAGTAGCATAGTAGAAGCCTAGCAAACCAGTAGCAGCATTCCTGTAGCACTCACAGAGACTAACAACAGACACTAACCATGTGCTCCCTGGCTTCTTACTATATAGCACTCCTGCTTCCTGTAGCCAATCAGCATCGTGGCTACAAGATAGTGCTGAGTCATTTCTGACTTGCAGACATATATAGTAAACCAATATATAGTAAACCAATATAGTTAAGTTTCTTAAAGAAACCTAACAAGGTAGCATCCAACAGGAGTTTAACTAGGTTATCTCCAAGGTATTCTGTTATGTACTTACCTCACTACTTGTATTGGTTGATCCGAGAGCGGGAAATTCAAAGAACCGTCATTGGCCGGCAAGCTGCGAGCAGCCGGCTATAAGAAAGGCTGCCGCGGTTTCTCCACGCTCATTTTCTGGAATGAAATAAAAAGAGAGAAACGAGTCAACTGGGTCCGCGTGTCTCATTTCCCACCACACAACACATTCTAACCCATGTAGTACATATACAGTTAGCAGGACTCTGTTCAGATGCCCTCTGTGGCATAGCCCTGAATAGAAAACCTGATCTACCAGTTGCGGCCCTTCCTAGATCGGGACGCCTTACGCACGGTCACTCACGCCCTTGTCACCTCTCGCCTGGATTACTGTAACGCTCTCTACATGGGGCTCCCTGCGGGGAGCACCCGGAGACTCCAACTGGTGCAAAATGCGGCCGCGCGGATGATTATGGGGGCGTCGCGAAGCTCCCATGTGACACCTCTCCTGCGCGAGCTGCATTGGTTGCCGGTGGTTTTCCGGGTTCGCTTTAAGGTTCTAGTTTTGACCTTTAAAGTGATCCATGGCATTGGGCCAAGCTACCTGCAGGACCGTGTTCTGCCGGTGATCTCCAACAGACCTGTGCGTTCCCACAGGGAGGGCCTTCTCCGGGTGCCGTCGGCTTCTATGTGTCGTCTGGCGGCCCCCAGGAATAGGGCCTTCTCTGTGGGGGCCCCTGCCCTCTGGAATAGTCTGCCCCCAGAGATACGCACCAGCACGGACCTGAGAGCCTTCAGACGTGTGTTAAAAACCTGGCTCTTCGAGCAGGCTGGCCTGGGCTGATACAAGATTTTAACGGTCTCCCGTTTTAAATTGGGTTTTAAATATTTGGGGTTTTTAATTAGTTATGGGGGAGGGTAAACTTTTAATTGTAACAGCCAAATTATTTAATTCATTTTAATTTTTGTATTGTGTATTGGGTAGGATCGGCTGTGCACCGCCCTGAGTCCTTCGGGAGAAGGGCGGTATATAAGTGTTTGAATAAGTAAATAAATAAATTTGTTTGTTTATTCACTTATAGAATTTTTGAATGCAATAAAAATGTAAAATATTAAAGGAAAAGAGATGATGGATGATAGAAAAAGGAAGGAAGGAAGGAAGATAGAAATTTGATTTCTGCTCTCCTTTCTAACAAATAGTTTCCATCCGCCTCTGTCCCCTCCCTTCTTTAACCCTTTCTAATCCCAAATCCATAAACCATCAGCTTGGTGTTTTCTTCTTTCAGCAGAAAGTCTATATAAGAATTTTCATCTTTTAAAACAGTCTTCACCATTTCTTTTCCCTGATCAAACTGGTCAACTTTGCCATTTCTGTGAGCTCTGTCAATTTTATAACTCAATTTTCTGCTAGGTATTTCATTAGTCTTCCACCTTTGTGCATACAATAATCTTGCTGCAGTTATACCATATCCAATATTAATTTTCCATATTTCTTTTCTAGTTCAATGTCCATAAAACCCAACAGAAATAACACTGGTTTCATTATAATGTTAAATGCATTATATCTTTTGCATTATTCTATGGATTTCTTTGCTTTTTGACAAGTCCACTATGCATGATAAAAAGTCCTCTCTTCTTTTTCACACTTCAAATCAATTTGATATTTCTTTATAGATTTTTGACAGCTTGAACAGTATCATATACTGACAAAAGAACATTTTATTAAAATGTTCTAAAATTATGACACAGTATAAATTTAAAAATTAGTTTCCCCCCTTTTCTCCCATATTTTCATATTTCTCCTTGGGAAAAAAGTTGGAGAATTACCATGCAGTTTTTAACTTGCTGATTTTCTGTTTCAATTCTTAATAATAAGGTATGCATTTAAAGCTCTTTTATGAACATCATTTGTATACAGCTCCACTTCAGTTTTCTTCTCAATTCCAATTGCCTGTTTCTCTGGAGCTCCAGAGAAAGCCAGAATGAAATGAGTCCTCTCCTTTGCTTTAGGAAGCTCAAGGAGAAGCATCTGAGGGATATGCTTCATTCTTTGCAGCTTCACAGAGTCCTACTAAATAGCATCAATCAACCATAGGTGAAAAATTAAAATTTTGGAGAGTCCATGATGAGACCCATGGATTATTTTAGGGCTACCAACATCCATTTTTATGCTAAAGTAATTGTTGAACTGGGGGATATTCTGGATATATGACACCTGGAAATAATATAAAATATGTAATATATCTCAGTAGAGCACTCAACCAAGTTTTGCATAATAATCTTATAAATACATGTGGTCTATTCTAAAGAGGGACTTTAGTGGCTTTGCAGTTGATGGAACAGTTGCACTCAAAGGATACTAGTCAATGATACTATATTAACCTGGAGGAAGTCTCAAGTGAAATCCATCACTGAGCTACTGTAAAGGGTGGTCAGAGGGCCGGGTTTGCAATTCAGAAACACAGACCACTCTCAACAAGAATTGATTCAGTAATTACAAGAATAAGTCACTCTGTATGTGAAGGAAAAAATGAAATGCAGAGATACAGGCTGGTGAGACCTTGCATGGTCCACCTAGCAGTCATCAAATTGAGATAGACCAGGATTGGACACTCAGAAGATCTCACGTTTTACTACTCAGGAAGGAATGGTGTTGCTTTTATAGTTAGGAAGGTTATTGTAAGAACAGTACTTGTTTACAATGCAATCAGTGGTCTACTAGACTTCATAGACAACCCTTTAATCAATGGGACAATTATGCTCAAATCACTGATAATGTTATGGCGTAGAGAACAAAAAAGAAGCAGGAGTTTGACTTAGCAACTTTTGCCAACTATTTCTTTATACAGGTATCCCAACTTAACATCCATTTTTTCAGGAACCACTCAAAGTAAGGATGCTACTAAAAAAAATGGACTTGCAGCTTGTCCTTGAACTTATTACAGTCACAATGCCCCAGTAGTCACATGATAAAAATTAGGACCCTCTGGCATTTATGACTGTCTCCCTGCCACCAACCTTTCATCACCCCCAATTGATATTTTTTCTTGGATAACTTGGTGTGATCATCATGTTCTTGCCTTGCTGAGGCTTTGCACTGTGGTGCTGGGCCAGCTGCGACCAAGGTGGCTGGGAACTTTCACCGTGGCACTGACCACAGCATGGGGTTTGAGGCAATGTCAGAGGCATTGGGACTGAAGTAGAGGGCTGAGGATGGTGGGTTGAAACCACTGAAGCAGGCTCTTAAGCCTCTAGTTCACCCCATCAGTGCTGGAGTTGCCATTATCATTGGGAGGGCCACTGAACAAGCTTGCCATAAGGGCAAAGATGGGCGGGATAGGCAGATGGGGGAATTGAAGAGGTAGTGGTCTCTTGAGACTTGAGGTTGGGATGACTAATCTGGGGAATGACTTGGATCAGGGTGGGCCATCACCTCATGAACTCAGACAGGATTCACTTAAGGACAGTAACAGGGACTAGAATTACCATCACTCAGAGGGAAGAACCTGGTATGGACAGAACACTGTATGGACTCCTGGAGTGTGACAAGCCTGCATGCTCATCTTATTTATTAAATCAATATGCAAAATATATATTAAGAATATATATATTTGTATATATATATACACATATATATATATATTTGTTTATATATATATATTTGTTTATATATATATATTTGTTTTTGGAGGTTTTCGCGTGTATTTGTATGTGGATCTTTGGTTCTTCGGGTTTTCTCCTGCGTAGAATTGGAAGTATCTAGGTGACGTTTCGATGAAGTCTCATTCATCATCTTCAGGCTTCATCATCTTCAAGCCTGAAGATGATGAATGAGACTTCATCGAAACGTCGCCTAGATACTTCCAATTCTACGTGGGAGAAAACCTGAAGAACCAAAGATCCATATATATATATATATATATATATATATATATATATATATATATATATATATATATATATATATATATAACTAGAAGAAGATGAACGTGGTTTTAAAATTGGAGGAGGAATCATCAGTAACCTTCATTAGTCAAAAATACGAAGGATCTGCAAATTCTAGTAATAAATGTTAAGAAGAGCAGTGACAAATGGAACTGAAATTAATACAGCCTCTCCTATATAAGCTTCTTCATTTAGTGACCATTCATAAATACAATAGTAATGTTTCCAACTAATGTGTACACTTAACAACCAAGTTTCCAGAGGTTAACAACAAAAGCCTCCAGTGTGAAACTAATTAAGGTCTGGTCAGTTTCAAGCAACCTCAAGCTGGCAGGAAGGTTCCACTCAACTAATTAAGGTCACAGAGCTGAACTTGTTAATGTGCGGTTAGCGCTTTTTTAAGGAAGCGTTGAGCTGTAGACAGAAGCAGCTCAGGAAGAGACGGCTTGTTTAAGCAATTTCTCCACCTTGCAGGGGAGCAAAAAAAAAGGAAGGGGAGAAAGGGGTTGGGGACATTTCTCTCTATGAGCGAACTTTATCGGAATCCAAGTCCAAATCAACCTTTATTGTCAGAGTACAACATGTGTACCATGAGATTGGCTGAGTCTCCCTTCGTGCATCCCCCCAACACAACTCACAGGGGAGACGAAAAAGAAAAATCCCTAACCCAGTGACAAACACACTATCTTATTGCACCAACACACCGGCCCCGCAAGTCTATCACACTATGTTGACATGAAGTTAGTTTCCGTTCAGAAGTCTGACAGCCCACGGGTAGAAACTGTTCTTCTGCCTGTTGGTGTGACTGGCTCTGCTTCTCTATCTCCTACCCGATGGAAGGAGAGTGAAGAAGGGCTGACCTGGGTGTAAGTCATTCCCTGAGGATTTTCCTCACTCTTCTAAGGCTGCGAGCCTTAACGAGGTCATCTAGTGGTATCAGGAGATAGCCCATGATGTTTTGTGCTATGCTCACCTCCCTCTGTAATGTCTTTCTATCCACAGCATATCACACCGTAATGCAATATGTGAGGATGGTTTCTATAGTGGACCAGTAAAAGAAGATCATCAGTCGTTGTTCCACTTTGTAGTGAGATGGCAGCAACCAATAATCTTTGCAGTATCCCTATTTGGGAGAGGGGGCAGTACAAAAATTTAAATAAATAAATAAAATAAATAAATAAATATTTCTCTCTTTCATATGTTCAGTTAGTGACATTTCACTTCTGATGCACATGAAGACCAAACTATTGACAAGTAATACAACAATCAGCCTTGGAATTGACCATGAAAGTCGCCAAATGATGGAGAGTTTCTGTCTTTGAGGATCAATCATCAACAGTAAAAGAATAAGCAGTCAACACGTGGTAGAGCAGCCATGAGGACCTTGGAAAAGATATGTAGAAGTTTTGAACCTACTATCATCAGAATTGTGCAAGTCACAGTATTCCCTATGGAAACATAGAATCATAGGGCTGGAAGGGAACTTGGAGGTCTTCTATTCTTCTACTCCAACCTCATGCCCAAGGCAGGAGACCCCATACCAGTCTGTACATAGGTTGGACATAGATGTCCAATCTTATCTTGAAAATCTTCAGTGATGGAGTATCCATAACTCTGGGAGGCACGCTTTTCCATTGATGAATTATTCTGTTGGAAAATCTCCCCTTAGTTCCAAGTTGGATTTCTGTTTAACAAGTTTCCACATGTTGCTTCTTGTCTTGTCTTCAGGTCCTTTGGATAATAGGCTGATCCCCTCTTCCCTGTGACAGACCCTCAAGTATTGGAAAACTGCTATCACATCACCCCAGTCCTTCTCTTCATTAGACTAGGCATACCTACTTCTCCTAACCATTCATCATACAATTTATCCTCCAGACTCCTCATCTTCTCTGCACTCTTTCTAGGATCTCAGAATCTTTTTTGTATTGTATTTTTGAACTGAATGCAGTATTCCATTGGGGAAAAAAAAGTTGTATGAACAAATTTCAACCCAGAGTTCTCACCCAAGCACAAATGAAGAGTCTGGTATCCAGGAGTTGTTTAAAATATCCAGAATCTTCGCTGGTGCAAAATAGCCCAGGCAATTAATGCATGTTCCTAGATGGACACATGATGCCCTCTGCTCTGTGAGCTGCATTGGATTCTATTCAAGGTGCTGTTTTTGATCTTTAGTTTAAAGCACTATATGGCATGGGCCAAGTTATCTGAAGAGTCACCTCTTCCCTATTACATCTGCCCAGCCCATCAGATTCAGTAAGAGAGGCATGCTGGGTGCCATCCACAAAAGAGTTCCATCTGACAGAGCCTAGGTCAGCCTTTTCTAGCATGAAATTTACCACTTGGGACATCATCACTCAATGAAGAATTAATGACCACCAGAACCCACTCACACTACGATTTGTGAGCCTCTTTGGCAAACCAGGAGGGGCACAGATTTAAAGAGCTGATGGTTGAAATCACAGCCCTGAGGACCCTGACCATTTCCTCATATCCAAAAGGTTCAAACCATTCCCTGATAATCGGTAAGATTCTTCCACAGGCACCTTGTGGCTCAGTGGTGAGAAAGCAGTATTGCAGGCTAATTCAACTCAATACCAGGGGTTCGTTCCTGACCGGCTTAAGGTTGTCTCAGCCGTCCGCCCTTCCAAGGTTGGTAAAATGAGAATCCAGATTGTTGGGGCAAGATGCTAAATTCTGTAAACTGCTTAGAGAGCACTGTGAAGCGCTGTGAAACGGTGTATAAGTCTAATTGCTATTGCTATTGCTATCTTCTCTGGACCTGAGACAATGTCAGCATCCAATTGGGAGCAATTTCAAACGACTTTATCTGATAGACGCTTATCCGGTCAGGATAAATTTCTCTGCATGCCTCTGCAAGAGGATGTCCCCCCACTCGCTTTCCCAGGAGGGCCCATATCACCCAAAATAGGATTGTGGCAGAAATATGTGAATGCAATAAAGGTAGGGTATTAATGCTTTGTTGTCCTTACCACCACAAGGTAGGCCTTAATAATGGCTCTTACTCATGTTTGGTTGAGTTTGCTGAGTGCCAGTGCTGGTCTAGACACCTCTACTCTTACTTCATTTCCCTCAGTAACTCCATAAACCATGTGGCATACTGGGATCCCTGAGAGGAGAGAGGTCACATGGGTGCAATCTAACCCAATGCCTCAGCTGTCCCCTTATTCCAAATGGCAGCCCAGGATTCAGATGGACTGTGCAGCAGACTGACGGGATTAACCCCTCAGTTTCCTCTGAAACTGTTCCAAGTCCATCAGTCCCCGGGGGATGGGCAATCCTGCAGAGATCCTAGGCAACTCCATAGAAATCAGGGTATGACCTGACAGTAACAAAGGGGACACTGAGGGCTCCCCCAGTTTCAGATCACATTGCCACTGCTCTGACAAGGAATACCAAATTCAGAATGTGGTCACTGTCCCAAGTCAGGCTCTGATGAGTTGGGATAGACCCATGATTGTCATGGATCTGTGGGGCAGTTTCCCTGAAAGCCATAAGAGATTTCCTGACAACAATCACTACTCTCCACCCTGTCCTGGAGTGTCAGTGGGTGCACATTTGAAAGGAAGCTGAATAATCTTCAGAAAGGGCAACTCCCTCCTTTGGAATGGACTTGGGTTTCGGTAATACATGCCAGGCCAGCTATCTCAGCCACAATCAAATCATAGATTGAGGGGCGCTTTATTACAGACTGGCATTAGTAGCACCCTAGGACTGAGAACAAGGAGCAGGATTTCAGAAGCATTACGGCATAAGAGTTCTATGGTTTCTAAGAGTGACTCCTTCTACCACATCTTCCCATGCTCAACACATGGTATTTTGGCTTGCCTCCATTCTCTAAGCATAGCCCCATTCCCATATCCAAACCCTCCAGTTTCCAAATCTGGGAACATTTCCTTGCCCCTCTGGCAGGGAAACCAGACCTCCCAAGGCACTTTAGCTTCATTAGCTCTCAGCACCAACAGGGTAATAACCACCATATCGCAACACATCCACACCTGCCACATATCAAACCATTAGCTTCTACCAGCAGGCACATATTCCCTGCCTTATGAAGCCGGTCTTGTTAATTCTTCCCACAATTCTCACCCATAGGAAGGGATGCTGGCAAAAAACCTTTCCTGCTGTGGCCCCATCCCTCTGGAAGACTCTGCCAGCTGAGGGGAGAACTTCACTCACCCTTTCATCTGGAAGCGTCTTAAAAAACATTTGTGCCACTTGGCGTAGGGCCCTGAGATAAACACTCGCTGCTGAATGTGGTTGATGAAGTAAGAAGACCCCATCCCCCTGCCATCTGTCTTCTTTGTTCTTTTTTTTTAAAATTTTAATTTGCATAGCTGTAGAATTTTAATCGCTTTTCTATTTATCTTTTTTTTTTAATCTGTAAGTCTCTCAGAGTCGCCTTATCAGAGAGATGTGTGGCATATAAATTTAATAAATAAATAAAATCAACCCACTTATGCCCACAAATATCCAAGGATGCCCCTCCCCAGTTTGGCTAATATCCAGCAGAGGCTCCAGTACCATTAAATGCCCCTCCCCCCATACACACACACCAAATCCACCTCTGGTTCTCCCATGGAGGAAGGAGAAAAAGGTAGGAAGGAGACCATCCACCGCTCTCAAGCCCTTCACTTTTGGTGGGAATAGCAATACACCTCCCTCCTCGATGTTACAGGAAAGAAGGCAAAGAGGCGGCTCTGGTGAGGGAGTCACTCTCTACTGTAATAAACACACTCCTGCGCAGCCACTGCTCAAACACCCCTGCATCCAACAACAAGCAGATGGTGAAAAACAAAGATGCCCCCACAGCACTGCTGAGCTCCTAAAATACAGTCAAAATGGCAAGTGCAAAAAAAGATGGCGTCTTCCATCATAAGTCCCTCCTTTTGCTCTGTCCCCACCACATTTGGAAAAACTGCCCTGTTCACCAAAGCAGCCAAAAATGGCCCATGCAGTAGATGCAGTCAGCCTCTGACCTGCTCATTATCCTCTTCTTCCAGGAAACAACCCGAGTGGTTCTCAAACCAGCCCAACTGGGGAACCTCAGTAGCAGCCAAGCCAGTCCAAGGATGCCAAATTAAAGAAACCACTGGTTCATAAGTGTGGCAAACACCGTCACTGAGGTGGGTGTGGTCAGTGCCACAAAACAGCCAATGCTCCCTTCCTCCATCACAGTTCTCCAGATGAGAAAATCCCACTTGGGCTGAGCAGTCCGGTCCAGCGGTCCAGCCTCCTTTTGGGCGAATGCCATTCCAACAGCCCCCAAACCTACACTCAGCAAACAAACACACTCTAAAAATGACAAAGAGAGCAGCTCGGAAACGCCTGTTCCCTCCACCAACTTAACTGGAATAATTACCTTGTTCTTAGTCTGTGCTTCTGATTCTTGTCTCTGATTCTGGAAGTCCCTGAACCGAAAAATGCTGTGTCAGAAGCTTCAATTTGTTATCCCACCCCCCACCCCCCACTCCATGATTAGCTTCTTCCATGAAGTTTTAAATGTATACTTGGGAAGATTTGCATCCCATTTCTAGTGCCAACTGTACAAAGTACGTCTGCACGACTGCTCTTGGCTCAGAGCTGAACACAGCTGGCCATTTCACACACTGTGGCTTCTCTAAATCTTTTGATGAATTGATAATTATGGGATTTACCATCAAGTCAGCTTTTCAATTGTATGGCTGGCAGTAGCAGAGTCAGTCGCACTGAAGACAGAGCCCAGCTTTCCCCAAAGCATCTTGGGGCCTCAGGAAGGTACCAGAAGAGATGGAGGGCTTCCTGGCACAAGAACTGAAGATGATGGGACCCCACGTTTGCTTCTGAAGCACTGGAGGCTGTAAGAGTGAAGGTCCTGATGCCCGGATTCTTGCAGTGTTGAAACAAGGCTTCTCACCTTTGCTTAGGGGTGGGATTCTACTGGTTCAGACCGCTTCAAGCAAATCGGATGAAGTGAAAATCAAATCGACCAGCTGGCCCACCTGCCCATCCCTCCCCTCCCCTCTCCTCCCCAAAGTTTCCATGTGGCCCGTTTTGGAAGCAGGTAAGTGCAGGGTCTGTGTGGATGTTCTGGGAGGGAGAAAAATGGGCCGAAGCTCCGGAAGTTTGGAAACTGGCCTGTTTCTGGCTTCCAGAGGCCCTCCAGAGCCCCGAGGAAGCCATTTTGGCCCTCCCAGAAGCCCGAGAGAAGTCTCCAGACCCTGGGGAAGGCAAAATATGGCCGAACTGGAAGTTTCGGTATGCCACGCCCACCAGGGCCACACCCACCCAGCAACTGGGCAGTAAACTGGTTGCTGGGGCTTTTGAATCCCACCCTTTAGTCTTTCCCAAGTGTGTGTTTCTGTCAGGGCTTCTGTGTGCCTAGAAGGGGATGTTATGTAGCTGGTGCTTCCTTTGAAATGGCAATATGAGATGCCCTAGATTTTCCAAAACAATTTTGTTATCCAAAAATTGGTTCAGCTTGGCACAGAAGCCAATTAGAGCCAGACATGACAGACAAAACTTTTGCAAAACTTTTATTGAAGCACTTCAACAAAAGGGTCCCAGTCCAATTTGGGAGCTGAGACCATGAACGATGACATAACACGATATTTTATTCAGTTGATTTCCAGAAATAGGGAAGTAACATTTCACAAAGTATTACCATTTTTGGAGTTCTACCTTGCTTTTAGTCTACGTGCCCATTTGTCTATGGAGTTGCACCCTGTTTGAGCATAGAGTTGTTTGCCCCATAATTATATCTTGCTTAAGCTTTATGTGTCCTCGTCCCTACTTGTGAGGCTGGTCTTCTTGCAGCCAAACCTTGTAACTTCCTATCTATTTCTAAGTATGTCTCTATCTGACACGTTGCACAGTTGCATCCTTCTAAATTTTTATTTATTTTTTATTCTTTTATTCTTAATAGATTTTTATCTATTAGTATATATGTTACTATTTTTTTTCTTGTTTTTCCTCTGTAAATGATATGCCCTGACAATGCACAGTATCCAAAATGTTTATGAATAAAAATTAAAATAAATAAATAAATGTTTTTTTAAAATTCTTTCCTAGGATGGGGATGTATTGCTTCTTAATAATTAATTAAACCTACCCCCCAACCTGATCTGTAAAATCAAAAGCAGAAGGGAAAGGAAACCTAACTTCTGAAGGCAGGGAAACTCTGAGCAAGTCAGCGTAAAGCCAGCTCAAAAATAGATCTGGAGAAAACATTCTGGAAGAGGTTGAGCAGGACTGCAAATGTCGGAACAGGCAGAGTAATTCAGAAGGGTGGAAACAAAATGGAGAGTGACAGTTTCACTCTGGATGGATTGAGCTCTCGCTCTTAATTCCCATAATTGGAGGGGAAAAATTTGTGTGAATCAGAGATAAGTGGGTGGGACTATTTTATGTAAAGGCTGTTCATGGGAAAGCCATGAGTGCTGCTTGCCTTCCCATTCCCCAAGCAAAGTAATTCCGTCTGCTTGACAATCAATGTATTTCTGTCCACTTGACAGAAATTTACAGTGTCTTCCAGAAATAGGGGATCAACCTCTCTGCGCGATTGCAAACATTGCATCTGGTTTTCCAGGCCTTTGGGTGAGGATTGATCTGGAGCAGCAGGACTGAGACTCCAGCAAGTACGGAGATCAGGTATGTATTGGAGGAACCTCAAGGGAGAGATCAGCCCTTTGAAGTAGGCCAGTCATAAGGATGACTAGAATCAACTTTCTCTACATTTGGAAGGTTCCTGCTAAAAGAAACAAAAGAGCCACATTTTGCTGTGTTCAGCCAGGAAACAGAGGAGCACCTGGGGGTACAGAAGACCACGAGTGAGGGTGTCAACTCATAAAACATTTTGTATCCCCGTTTTATAGCTGTCAACAGAAAAGAACGGGGGGAGTTTCAAAGAGCAGGCAGCAGTGTGGAATCGAAAGTACATTCCATTCATACTTTCTTCAGAGACTGATTAGATGACTGAAGCTTCTGCCAGCAAAAATCTAATTGGAGAGCATGATTGATGACTGTTGGCTATGGACATGTTTCGTTGGATGATACACCCAGAGGAGTGGGGGGAAGAGCAGGGTCAAGGGTGACAATAATTACACATCTCAGAGTCGGCTACACACAGGCAAATGCTGGCATGTTAACTTCTAATAAATCCTTTGCAGGTTTGGAAGTGTGGCTTGAGGCTGATGATTTAATTGGAGTAACTTCCAGAATCCTGACAGAGGGGTCACCAAACCTGTGAATGATGCCTGGCAGAAGAAGGAGATGGACTACACTTCTGTAGCATTTAGCTCTCAGTGAGAAAATGCCAGCAGAAACTGAAGAGAGAAATGAAGACTTCAGGATCCAATCTGGGTCAGTCCCTGGGCCAGAGTTTTAGTCTTTCGGACTCCTGGTGGAGCCCATCCTCAGGAACTTCTCTCAACCAGAATGTGTGCCTCGGGCTATTCCATGCATAGCATTTATATCTGATGTCTGTGTTCTATCTGGCCCCCTAGCTCTTGATTGGGGTATTGATGGCCGGCAATTCAGTCGTGGGCTGTTCTTGAAGTTCCCCAAGGATGGGCTCCAGCATGACTCTGACAGCTTGGAAGACTAAACCTCTGGTCCTGGTGACTGACCCAGATTGGATCCTCCAACATTATCCCAGGATGTATGTTGTGTTGTCCCAGTCAGTCTATGGGAATTGGATAGTTACTTAGGAATTATGAGCCATCCCCTTAAGGGAATGCATCATGGTAAATGTAGTTAAAGGTATCCTGGGAAATGTAGTTCATGTCACGTGGCCACATCTGTAATCCTGATTGGTCACTAAATTGACCCTCGATGGGTTGGGTGAGTTTCCCTCACTTTTTGTCTGGACTCACTAACTCATAGCAGCTTCTTTCTATCACTACGAGATGGGTTAGGAGATAACCATCCTTTATCTGCAAGGCTGATATAAAAAGGATTGGCCATTAAAGAAGAACTTCATCACAAATGTGAGTTATGAGAATACCTGATGAACCAATAAATGTACTTTGTTATGGATGTTTTGTGGAATTTATCTGTCTGCATCTGCACAGCTCGCAAATCCACTCCTGTGCAAGATACAGAAAATACGTATTTGCCTTATGAAATGAAGTTTCCCTGCCAATGCCACCCCCATGGCATAGCATACAGTTGGGACCATTGAAACCAAACAGGGCCTGCATATTCTAGTCACTTTCCAAACTCCATAGAAAATTCAGAGATGCTGAATTTCTCCTGGCTGACTGAACAATGATACTGGCTTGAAAAGCACAATTAGGGCTGATATTTTGAATGTGTGTCTTCCGGGAGTAACATGTATTGGAGAAGCAATGTGAATGTGAAAGCTTTCCAGAATCCCAAGATCAGGGGTAGGATTCTACTGGTTCGCACCTATTCACCAGAACCGGTTGTTAACATTCTAAGCAGTTCAGAGAACCAGTTGTTAGAAGAAATTACTGGCCTAATCCTGTAAGGAAGGCAGGAAGGAAACATTCTGATGTTGCTTACAGAAACTGCCTCTCCATTGACTCTTATTACATTCTTGGCAGGACTAGGCTTCCTGTCTCAGGAACTTCTCTGGAGTTTTTTTTTTTCCTCCTTTGCAGGTATTTTGCTTGTGTGGAGTGACCATTCAAAGTTACAATGGCACTGAAAAAAGTGACTTATGACTATTTTTCACACTTACGACTGTTGCAGCATCCCCACAGTCACAAGTGGCCAGTCGAGGAGATGCGTGCCTCGATGTGAGTGATATTGAGTTGGCCACGCCCAGCCAATAACATGGCCACCAAGCCACGCCCACCCAGTCAGATGACCACCAAGCCACGCCCACCAATTAAGCCATGCCCACAGAACCAGTTGTTAAAAAATTTGAATCCCACCCCTGCCCAAGATGACTTACTCAAGTTTCTGTACAGAGTCCCAAAGGTACTTTTTTTTTTTTTTTCAAGAGACAACTGGACTTTCTGGTTTTTCTTTGAAAACATTTTGCTTCGCATCCAAGAAGCTTCTTCAGCTCTGACTGGATGGTGGGGAATGGAAGGGAGCTGAAGAAGCTTCTTGGATGAGAAACAAAACGACTTCAAAGAAAAACCAGAAAGTCCAATTGCCTCTTGTTTTGTCTTTTAATTACTGCCTGAACATAAAGACAGACAGCTTAAACTCTATCAAGTAAACTACATTTATCATGATGCATTCCATTAAGGGGACAGCTCCCAATTCCTAACTAACTATCTCACTTCCCAATTAACTATATACTGCCTGGACAAGACACCTCTTGAAAAAGCACCTTTGGGACAGCCATGAGCTGGAGGACTGAGAATCTCCATAGACACTCTCTGCAGAGAGGGGAATTGATAGAGCAACCTTTCTACAATCAGATGAATGAACATACTATACAAAAAAAATGGCTTCTGTGATTTGAGGCCCAAATGTCATATTGACTGTGGCACATAGCAACCGCATGTACTTAAGCATGGGGCAGATCGAGGGTGTGAAGTTCTCATCAAGTCTGTATTTCAGGAAGCACTTGTAGCATTGGAGTTCAAACAAACAAACAAACAGATACTTCGGTGCTGATTCAAAGTCCTTTTTTATGCCTGCCATTCACACATATCCTAGAAGATGTCTATTCTCTTTGTTCATGCAGATACTCTTGTGCTCTTGTTCCCATGCAGCCTGACTTACTGAGAAGGACTGCCTGCTTTCTGTGCTATTATCCTGCAATCCTGATTTACATTTTCTTAGTAAAACTGCAATAAGCCTATTGAGAACGACAAGGTCAGTTACCTAAAACCAGCAGCTTTAATCTCCTGAGGTAGTGATTACAAGCCGCTGCCCACATCCCAGAGTTTCTTAATCACTGCTAAGGCATTTCTTGTAATCCGAGTAAATTACTTTAATTGCTTGCAACTACCAATTAGTGCTTGAATGTGCCCACTGAGGACTTTGCACGCATTCTCCTCTGTTCCTTTGGAAGGCTCAGTCAGCCTCCAAAGACAATTCCTGGTCTGTGCTCTGCTGGTCATTGGGCAGCCCCAGCTGGAGAGGCTTCCCAGCTCATGTTGCCAGACAAAGCCTCCCCTTATGGACGTGCTCATTGTTTGCTAGAAAATAGCCAAGGCAATTACCCTCTTCTCAGTTCATAATTAATCAGTTCCACAACTCAGGATTCTCAGGTTAGGAGAGGGAAGACCAAGCTGAGTGTTGAATCAAACTGAGTGGTGGGACTTGGGATCCAGGCAATTTCTACTAGCATGGGTGGATTTCATGGCCTGAGGAAGCCACTGTCTGTCAGGGACGTTCATAAATCGGCTGCAATGGAAAATGCAACTGAGATGGCCAACGGTTGTGCAAATTTAAAGTACCCTATCAATAATATAGTCAATGTATAAGTACACTAAGCACATAGGCTTATTGTTGTAGCCAAAGGTCATAAAAATGTAACATAGCAAAAATGCAATAAAAAAAGAATGATATAAGAAAAGCAAATGGAAAAAAGATTGCTAGATATAATCAAAGGGCTAAAATGATTTTTTTTAAGTTTAAGTGACAATGAAGCAAATGTAGGAACCCAACTACTAACTGTTGGAAATGTTTCTGCAAGAAGATCCTTCACCCTTGAGTTCCCCCTCCATCAGTCATCTGTCTTGATCTAATCATAAATGGAGCAGTGGTGGACATAGAGCATAATCTCCTCCACTTGATTGGCACCACAGGGACAAAGACACCACTCAACAGGCTGCTTGCAAGATGTAACAAACTCATTATCTTCAAGCTGAGGGATTTAATCGTCTTTCTTGATGGGGCCTTGCTAATATAGGTGCTAATATCCCAGAAGAGGCTTCTAGGTTTTTAGAGCAATTTATTTTCTTTTTACAACCTTGTAATCCCTTGACTCAGGGTGGAGTTGGGGTGCTTGAATGGAGTTGAGAATTTACTGGCTGAATGCCCTTCCTGATGCCTATGCAGAGTTTGCAGCAGATATTTTCTCTTTGCATCCTGATAGAGAAATATATGTCAGTTGCCTAGGACTGAACTCACAACCTTCCGAGTGGGAGGTGATCTTCACTTCTAGACTACCACGCTGCTCATTTTGAAAGCAATGATACCAGAATGAAAATTTAAATGGTTGTATTGGAAGAGCATCTTTACTGGCGTGCCTTTCAAGAAGCCTTTCTTCTTTCTTCTGTTCTACACCCAAGTTCTCTACAAGGGGATAAAAGATGCATTAATAGGGCAGGTAACAAACATTCGCTCCATTATTTATAACTGTAATGGAGAAAACAAATTTGGCGGGGGATGTGGGGGGAGAGATCCTTCAAGACTTTCTAGTTTCTTATAATCCCCCAACAGTGAGATGTACTCGTATGTTGATGGAAAGTGACCCTGTTTCCATCCTTTAGATAAGCAGCAAAGGAGGTCCTTGACTATCGGGGTCCTTCACATTGACTGTTAATCCTAAAAGGCTGAAGTTTCACTGCCAAGACTAAGGCTGTTTACTGGGCTTGTTTTCATTAGTCTGATTTTTTTCACTTGTAAAATTATTTAATACGAAATTAATACTCTGAATAGTCCTTTGAAACTTTGCATTTTCCAATGTAATTTCTTCCTGAAGATCAAGGATCTCTTGGGGGAATTGTGTTTGTTTACATACTTGATATGTTTTATACTGTATATATACAGAAATTATCCCAACTCATCTAATGAAGAAAAGGCAACTTGTGGATTGGCCTTCACTAGTTGTCCATTGTGCACAGAAGAACCCATCAAACAGTGTGAGAAGTGCATATGTGAAATTGATCAACGTTAGAATATTTGCGTTCTGTGATGACTGTAGGATGAGAATGTCCCAAAGGTGTTTTTTCAAGAGGCAACTGAACTTTCTGGTTTTTCTTTGAATATGTTTTGCTTCACTGAAGAAGCTTCTTGGACAAGAAGTGAAATATCTTCAAAGAAAAACCAGAAAGTCCACTTGCCTCTTGAAAAAAGCACCTTTGGGACAGGCGTGACCTGGAAGAGTAAGAATCTCCATAGACATGTAGGATGAGAACATGGCCTGTAACTGTCATGCAGTAAATCCAGAGGCATTACATTTTAAGACAAGGGTCTCCAACCTTGGCAAATTTAAGTCTTGTGGACGTCAACTCCCAGAATTCCTCAGTCAGCTTCAAGTTGCCAAGGTTGGAGGCCCCTGTTCTAGGAGCCCAGAAGTCCAGGAAAGGAAATGTTGGTGTAGCTTTGGAGAAGAAAACCTTAGTACATTTTTTTATTAAGGACAAAAGAAAAAACATTTTGTCTCCCCCAGCCCTGTTTTCGCATAGAACCTCACCTCTTTGTCCGAGCGCTGATAGGTTGCACTCCTGACCTGACCAAATGCAAATAGGCCCTATTAAATTCTGCTTTCTTTGGCCTGAAAGATTATTTTGGAAATCCGGTCATGCTCTTTTACTCTATTGGTTAGTGACAACAATTACCTCTAACGCTCCAGTCACTGCCCTGGCATCATTTAGCTAATTGTTTTCATTGATCCCTTTAGTTTTTATTAGTGATTCCTGGCTACCTGGAGAGGAAGGAGGAGAAGGCAATAAGGCAGTGTCCTTTGGGAGTTGTTCTCTCCTTGATGTTTTTATTTTTATTTTACTTGTATGTATCCATGTATTCATAACTATATACCTATTATCTTGTAAGAAATTGACAAAAGTAAATAAATAAATAAATAAATAAATAAATAAATAAATAAATAAATAAATAAATAAAATGTGTGCTCCATCTCAGAAGATTTGCCTTATTAGTTATTCCCCAAAGGAAGCTGAATTGTTTATTTATCATATGGCACATTTACATCACATTTCAGTTAAAAAAACTCCATAGTATAAAAATATAAGATATGAAATATAAAAATCTAAAATATTATAAATGTATGTCTAGATTACAGATAGATAGATAGATAGATAAATAGATAGATAGATGTAGATAGGTAATCTAGACATAATTTTATAATATTTTAGATTTTTATATTTCATATCTTATATTTTTATCCTGTGGATGTGTGTGTGTGTGTGTGTGCGTGTGTGTGTGTATGTATGTATGGTATTCAGCTTTGTTCAGGTATTTTCCCACGTCATTATAGTTGTGCTTTTAAAGTTGTAGTGATATTTCAGCAGAATCTCATCTGCCATCATCAGGCTCATGTATTGGGTTCGCCTTCATCATGTGTGTCAGGCTTTTGCAACCGTTTCTGTTTTAAATTTGGTGCTAGCCTCCTGATTTGTTAGAATGGTTCTATCTTCATCCTGATTGGTTGGGAGTCTCGATCTGTGTTTATTGGCCTTGGAGTTTGCTGTGTTCTGCTTGATTGGTGTTTCTAACATCTTTTGTAGCATTTTTTTTTTTTTGTCTTGGTTAGCTGGCAACATTGTGTTTCTTGTATTGGGGGCTTTCAGTGCAGCTTGGCTTTCGGTGAATGGCTGGCTATCGTTTATTGGGAAGCTAGGTTTCATCTGGGTGGCTGACTGGGGTGTGTTTGGGCTGGAGGTATCAAGGGGAGGGGGTTCTGTTTGTGCCCAGGTGCTTGCTTGGCTTGTGGTGTGGAGATTTTTTTGTTTGTGAGTGCAGGCTTCCAGATAATTGACAGTCTGGTGAAGCCATCTCTTCTATATTTGACTTTATTTGTCACAGCCAGGAAGGAAGCTAAGTGGAGTAATGCACATGGCCAACTGAACTATTGCAGATGCCAAGTTAGAAAGAATAGTGGTGGGTCAACATGGGCTTAATACTTGCCTTGTATTCAGATGGGATCGTTGTTTGGAGTGCTGTCCAGATGCATCATGGATGCAACACAAATTGTCAGTATATTCTTTCAAGACTAGAAATTGAATGCCAGAAACAAGGGTGATTGCACTCAAGAGCTGTGTAATGCCCCCCAAAACCATAATCAAACCCCAGGGAGAGCAGCTGCCTGAAGGGACCATTCCTTATGAGAAAAAGGTATTTTTTTTCTAAATGGGTTACCTGTCTTGCATAAATCCCATGGAAAGCCTCAGATTTTCAGTTTGTAGATGTTGCTTTGCACCAAGTCCGAGAAGAGCCTTGAATAATTCAGAGAGGGAATTACACATACAGTTTGTCCTCCTGATGGCATCTAATTTCCTAAAAATGTCAGAGAATGGAGAATATTGGCAAATGACATGCAAAAACAGGAGGTTGTGCAAATGTTCACATAGGCAAACTATTTTGAGGAGGAAAGTGCAGTAGTTATTTAGTTTACACATGGGAGTTGCCAGTTTTTCTCGGATTTCATTGCTTTCATTTTGAGGGTCTCCTTGCTGCTTTTATGGCCTTATTACCTTCTCAGAGTCTTTCATCATCTGGAGAAAAATGTCAGACACTGGCAGGTTCTTCTAAACAAATGGCACACCTACTGTAGAAACCGGATTTGTAACTGATAGCCACGTTGTTGGCAGACACAAATCTCCAAGTATTTTAACATACAAAATCCAAGGAAGTCAGAAGTGACTCTCTGAATAATGGACTTGCATAGGCAACATACAATTGATAAAGCTTCAGTTCATCAGATCAGATTCAACTCCTGGAATGGCTTGCCTTCAGATTATGGGTGCCCATCAATGGAGGCTTTCAAGAAGAGTCTGGACAGCCATTGTCTGAAATGGTATAGACTATCCTGTTCAAGCAGAGGGTTGGAATAGATGACCTCTAAGATCCCTTCCAACTCTTTGGAAGAGTTGCTTTGGCACTTTGGCCACTCCAGCTTTCTTTTTACAGATATTAGCTACACACTGGTACACTTCCTTGATAATTTGATTGATCTTTTATTCTACATGCTCTTATTAATTCACAGTTCAATTGAATATTCTCTATGAATCCATATTTCACTGTTTTTCTGGAATGCTATGTGATTATAATGAATGCCTTATTTTTTTATATGTTCCAGACTCACCTTCACTCCCTTTGACTTGAGGAATTCTATCATTGGAATCTTGCTAAGGTTATCACAATTAACTCTCTTGAAATCTAGAGTGCAACAAGACTATGCTTCAAGTTTGCTTTCCGTAGTATCTAGAACTCCAATATAGTACTGTCATTTTCTCACAAAGTTCCCACTGCTCCTCCCACCACTAACCAGGGATGGGATTTTACCAGTTCACATCTATTTGCTAGAACCGGTTGTTAACATTCTAAGCAGTTCAGAGAACCAGTTGTTAGAAGAAATTACTGGCCTAATCCTGTAAGGAAGGCAGGAAGGAAACATTCTGGTGTTGCTTACAGAAACTGCTTCTCCCTTAACCCTTATTACATTCTTGGCAGGACTAGACTTCCTCTCTCACGAACATCTCTGGAGTTTTTTTCCCCTCCTTTGCTAGTACTTTGCTTGTGTGGAGTGATCATTCAAAGTTACAATGGCACTGGAAAAAGTGATTTATGACCATTTTTCACACTTACGACTGTTGCAGCATCCTCACAGTCTTGAGAGGCCAGGCGAGGAGATGCGTGCCTCGATGTGAGTGATATTGAGTTGGCCGCACCCAGCCAATAACATGACCACCAAGCCATGTCCACCCAGTCACATGACCACCAAGCCATGCCCACCAACTAAGCCATGCCCACAGAACCGGTTGTTAAAAATTTTGAATCCCACCCCTGCCCCTAACCCTCTTTTCCCTACTGGTTAGGATTGGAACTAGGTGGGCTTTGATTTTTCTTTATCTTGTTAGAAAACTAATCGGTCAACAAGATCACTGACTTGGTCAAGTTTTTTTTCCCAGGAGGTCCTGGAAATTAGTGTCACATGATTATGACCTCTATCCTTTCTGGAAGTTCAGTAATTTCACCCAAGAAGTCATTGTCCAGATCTTTATCCTAGCCCATGCTTAAAACCTCTTCTGGGGGGCTATGGGGCTCTCTTAGTTAGTGACACCTTTGCTGCTAATGGAACCCATCAGTTATTGTCCATATTGTCTGCAAAGAACCATGATTTCTTGGCAGTGCTGTCCAGGTTCCTTTCAGCCTCTGTATTTTAGCACCTTCCTGCGATACACAGGATTCCCTGCAGAGACAGATCTATTGTTAAACTTTTAAACTGTGGGATAAATGTGGCTGTAAAGCCCTTCTGGCAAATGTGCACCAAGGATACTAATATAAATAATATTTGAAAAAAAGAGAAAGGAAAGGAAGCAGGTTTTTAAAAGCTATTTGTGTTCTGAAGGAATATGATATTGTGTGGTTTTTTAAAAGCAAATTGTAAACTGCAGATAGGAGCCAATTCTGTGCCCGCCTCCACTTGTTTCTACAGATACAAGGCCAGCTTTGCATGTATGTTAAAAGAAAGGCAGAGAAAGAAAGAAAAAGATAAAATAACCTCAAAGCATCCTGTCTACTACATTCGCTTTCAAAATAAAATCCATTTATTTATAAATGCTGGCTTTTTTCCCAGTCTCTGTAGAAAAGCTTTTCTATATTAAACGCTACAATGAATTAAATTAACCATAATGATTTCTTTGTGAATGGAAACCCCCTTTCCTGTGTGACATGGTTTTGATCATTTTCTCCAACTATGACTCTCCATCAAGCTGAAGATTGGGTTCGTTTGGCTATTTGCACAACAAAATGCAATTACATGTTCACTTTTGTGTTCTTAAAATAAAATCCAGCATTGTCCTGTCTCTGTGCTGTACTGTCATTGTGAGCAGACGGACAGGAAGCCAATGCAGCAATGGGCTGTACTTCCATGATGGATCAGTTTTAGCCCTGGCCCATCAAGAAGTGCTGAGGGTGGGAACTATGGAGGGTCAAGAAGCACACCAGACAAGGAGCAATGGATGGAAACTGATCAAGAAGAGATTCCACCTAGAAACAAAGATACATTTTCTGTCAGTGAAAACAATCAACCCATGGAACAGAAGTTGCCTTCGGAAGTTGTGGGAGCTTCATCACTCGAGGCTTTCCAGAAGAGATTGGACTGCCATCCGTTAGAAATGGTGTAGGGTCTTCTGCTTGGGTGGAGGGTTGGATGAGATGGCCTACAAGGTTTCTTCCAGTTGCATTATTCTGTCTGAACTACTGTTATTGAGATTGGTTATAATAACAGATTTTTGCAAGTGTGATTGTGTTGTACCCCCTCATCCTCATCCTTATAGTTTCTTGAACTAGGGAGGCATCTATCTGAGCTGCTCTACTCAGACTTCAAAAATGCTTTAGCCCTTTTTGCCTAGTCAATGGATCTTGCCTCTCTCCAGAAAGATCATCTTCCTTGTTTGCTATCAGAATTTAGCCTTCCCCGCCACTCCCGCAGCAGTCCAAATCCTTCTTGTAGTGCAAGTGGATAGGTGCAAGTGGATAGGTGGAGAAGGAAGCTCATGACCACAAAACTATCCTGGGAGCAGCAAACCAAGTTGAGGATCTGTTTCCCTGCTGGAGAAGGCAAGGTGGTCTTCAGCTTGCCTTCAGAAGTTGTGGGAGCTTTATCACGGGAAGCTTTCAAGAAAAGACTGGATTACCAACTGTCAGAAATGGTGTAGGGTCTCCTGCTTGGATGGGGGGGTTGGACTAGATGACCTCCAAGGTCCCTTCCAACTCTGTTATTCTATTTTATTCCAGCCTGCCCTGAAACAGGCACCATTAGTTGGATTGCTACAAGACAGTGACCTTCATGCCAGCCAGAGGGATATTGTACAAATCAGTTTCCATCACTTCTAGAGTCTGCATTGCATTATCATCCCAAGTCAGCATTCAGCCTCTGGAAATGACTGGGCTCCTCGTCACTGATGCAGCTCAGTGCCGCTGATGAGCCTGCCTGCCTTTTGTGCCAGTCTGGAAGCCGGGCTTGGTGAGGCATGGCCAGGAGGACAAGGGCAGTTAGCAAAGCACAAGCAAACTCTGGGATGAAAGAAGGAAACCAACAGCTGCTCTGCCTCAACCATTGCTGGGGATAAGAGGGAGGGAAGGAAAAACACTGCAAGGCAGTCCAGTTCAGTGTCAGCCCTTCAAGGAAGGCCAGGCCAGGAGCCACAAAAAATAAATAGCAATAGCACTTAGACTTATATACTGCTTTACAGTGCTTTACAGCCCTCTCAAAGTGGTTTACAGATCAGCCTATAGACCCCCAACAATTTGGGTCCCCATTTTACCCACCTCGGAAGGATGGAAGGCTGAGTGAACTTTGAGCCTAGTGAGATTTGAACTGGCAAATTGCAGTAGGAGTAGCTTGCAGTACTTAGACTTATACACAGCTTCACATGGTTTGCAGTCCTCTCTAAGCAAAGTCAGCCTCTTGCCCCCAACAATCTGTGTCCTCATTTTACCCACCTCAGAAAGATGGAAGCCTAAGTCAACATAGAATAGAATAGAATAGAGTAGAGTAGAGTAGAGTAGAGTAGAGTAGAGTAGAGTAGAGTAGAGTAGAGTAGAGTAGAGTAGAGTAGAGTAGAACAGAACAGAACAGAACAGAACAGAATAGAGCTGGAAGGGACCTTGGAGGTCTTCTAATCCAGCCCCCTGCTCAAGCAGGAGATCCTATACCATTACAGACAAGTTACTGTCTAGACTCTTCTTAAAAACCTCCAGTGATGGATGGCCCACAATTTCTGGAGGCAGCCTTGAACCGGACAGATTTGAACTGCTAGCAGCCACCAGAATTAGCCTACAATACTGCTTTCTAATCACTGCGCCACCACAGTAAACTCCACTGGTTGATAGAAAAGGCAGAATTGAACTTCCAGAGCCTCATTGCTTATGCCAAAGCGAGTCATGGTATGGAGCTTTAGGTTTCTTTCTAACCTTTTCATTTCTCAGGCTGCCACATTTCTTCTCTGAGTCAGACAAAGCCCCTCAAGAAAGAAAGGGGAAGGGAAAGGAAGAGAAGGCACAATCCAGAGGAGGCAGCTTTGTGTGGGAGAGAAATAGTGTCCCTGCCAACCCTCCTTCCATCCCACCCCTTCCCTATGACAGAGGTGATGGGCAACCGTTTTCCCTGGGTGATTCTGGCTTTCCTGAATTTCTTGTTTTAATGCCTATGCATAATTGTGGGATTGTTCAAAATCAGCCTCCCTTACCAGAGCAGTCCAGAGCAGAGATGCCCTTGAGAGACAGTGGGGATTTGGTTCTCAGAGGGACCCCTGCTTTCAGGACACTCTTGCCAACTGTCTCCCACGTCTCACTTGTTCCAAGCTTGACACCAAACTGCTCCAGCAGCATTTCTCCCGCGGTGTCCCCATGACCTTGCCTTCCTCTTCTCTCCTGCCCGAGTGGTTGAGAGGCTGAAGCTGTCTTTAGCTGTTCCAGTTTTAAAACCGTACTTGTGGCCACAAAGTGTTCAATAGCTGTTATTGATATATACACGCATTCATTGGAAATGAAGTCAGATGGACTACTGCCCTCCCTCCTTCCCAGGCATGGTGCAGTTGCAGCAGTCAACTGTTGTGGGAGTTGGATAATTTAGGAAGGTTGAGGATGACTTGTGGATGTGAAGGAGTTTAGAGGTTGTTTTCTGGATCGCAATGATCACCAGAAGTTGAATGTGTGGGTCCGAGAATGAGCATCTACATTCCAGTCAGGCTGGCTTGATCCTGGCTTTTTGTTGGGCATTTGGGTGATGGAAACCCAGAGATTGTGGGTGATGGCTTCTCACAGGCAGGGAGTGGCATGAGAGCCACTTGGAGTGGCAGTAGACATGGTCAAGTTGGACTGTGGTAGATGGCACATCTATTAGTTGTCTAATTAGGTATTAATTGGATGGATGGATGGAGTGGGTGGAGTGGGTGGGCATGGGGGATAGGTAGGTAGGTAGATAGAGAGACAGAGATTAGAATTTTCTATCTATCTTCGTCATCCTCGACATTCTGTATCATAATTTCCATGCAAGAGAGGGAGGAAGGGAAAAGGCCGTTTGAGACTCACCTGGTCTGTTTCCCTCCAACTTTATTTAGTCAGGATCAGAGTGGGACATAGAGTCTGGAAAGAAGCCCAGAGATGACAGAGCCAATCCTGCTGTCCTTCCCACAAGCTGTGAATGTGATGAAGAGTTGAAGAACAACCAAGCTGCCACAACCAGACACTCACAGTTTTTTGCTTGCAGATCCTCTCTTCTGTCACTGACCCCTGGTCCTTCCTCATCATTTAAAAGAAGCCATCAATAAATTCATTTCTATGAATAGAGTAAGGGGGAAATTTAACTTTGTTGGGTGAATGTTTAAAACATGAATAAAGTTGGTGAACTAATGGCTGAACACGTTTTTCTTAATTTTATAATTTATCTTAAATTTAATCTATCAGCAAAATAAATATTTAATGCTGACTTTTTGCATTTAATATTTTCCACAAAAGCAAGAAATAGATGTCAATGGAAGAACCAGCATCTGCCAAAATAAAAATGTATGTTGAATGTTGCTGATCGCAATATATAAATTGGTACTGTTAATTTTAACAGGTAACCAAATAGTTCTATGGCCAAAGATTATCTTAATAAACATAATTTTCATTTTTGCTTTCCAGTTCTGATTAGTCTGAGTGGCCTATTTTGTCTTGAAAATCTAACTGGTCAGTCCAATCAGCTTTCCTCCCTTAATTTCCTTCTTCATAGAAAGTAGCACCTCAAAGAATTCACATTTAACAAAGAATTAACAAAGTGAAAGTGCTTTATGCTCTAAAAACCTCCACTGTGGATTTTTCTTAAAATGAAGACTGAAATTGTTCTTTGAAATATAGATATTTTCCAGTCTTGCTGGAGTGATAAGGTAATTATGCTTACAAGGGTAGAAGAAACCAGCTTCAATTCTTTCCAGGCCCCGTGGCTTCAGGCGCTTAGGAGGGACTGCACTTGGTTCCAATTTCCCTCCATGAAATCTGCATGAGATTCAAAATGGATTATGCCGTACAGAAGAGAATCAAGACAAGGAAAATCGTTTTCTCTCTGGGTTCTTGTTCGAGGTCGCGGAATGAAATGTCTGCAAGCAAATAGCCCAGTTCTGACAGCAGCAAGGACTTTGCTGCTCAGCCTGAGCTGCAGCTGAGATTGTCTCCTGTTGGAGTCTCCAAGGTGCTATTTCAAAAACTGGACTGTTTTTTTCCCTCAAGGAAGAAGAACAAAACGTTTCATTTCTCATCCAAGAAATTTCATCAGTTGTAATGGTGATGGGGGGGGGGGGGGGGCAGAATGAAGGGATAGGTACTGAGACTGGATGGTGGGGGATGGAGGGATGGAAAATAAACCCCCAAGTGGCTTCAAGAGATGTCAGGGAGAGTGCCCACAACCCTGGGAGTTCAGGAGGCCACCTGGGGAGAGGGTATCCTCCATTCCCTCACCATCCAGTCTCAACTGTCAGCACCAATCCTTCCATTTCTCCCCCCCCTTAGAACTGATGAAGCTTTTTGGATGAGAAGCAAAATGTTTTAAAGCACCTTTGAGACAACTATGACCTGGATAACTGAAAATCTCCACAGAATTCTATTATTGGAATCTGCTCTTTTCACATTTCTCCCCAAAAGCAGGGATGGGATTCTATCAGTTCGCACCTATTCGCCAGAACCAGTTGTTAACATTCTAAGCAGTTTGGAGAACCAGTTGTTAGAAGAAATTACTGGCCTAATCCTGTAAGGAAGGCAGGAAGGAAACATTCTGGTGTTGCTTACAGAAACTGCCTCTCCATTAACCCTTATTGCATTCTTGGCAGGATTAGACTTCCTGTATCAGGAACGTCTCTGGAGTTTTTTTCCCCTCCTTTGCTGGTACTTTGCTTGTGTGGAGTGACCATTCCAAGTTACAATGGCACTGAAAAAAGTGACTTATGACCATTTTTCACACTTACGGCTGTTGCAACTTCCCCACAGTCATGAGAGGCCAGGCGAGGAGATGCATGTCTCAATGTGAGTGATGTTGAGTTGGCCACACCCAGCCAATAACATTATCACCAAGCCATGCCCACCACCTAAGCCATGCCCACAGAACCTATTGTTAAAAATTTTGAATCCCACCCCTGCCCAAAAATATTATTTATTAAAAGCATTATTGATACCAGACATGCTAGAAAAGCATGCAGTATTGTAGAAAACCAGCAACTGCCAACATAAGCCTCAAACAATGATTGCATAGCCTACCAATCTAGTGGTTTAAATCTTACGTCTCTTTTCTCTGTTGGGAACTTCCACGCACCCGTTGCAATGTTTTTTTCTCCATGCAAAGAACAGCCGACATCTGAACCTGGCCATTGCCAGAGATATATCTGGGTGTAGACTTCTTCTTCTGACTTTGCTCCTTGTAGCCCTCACACAGGCAGGGTGGATCCCATGTAGGAAACACAGCAAACTAGAGGTCTACAAGTGACAATCCTTAATCTTGTGACTATCCTGTCTATTGCCATGTTACTTCAGAAGTGGAATATCACTCTGCAACTCCTGGCATAACAAATCTAGATTCACATAAAGACTTGCACAGGAGTTATCAAGCTCTTCCTAAAAGTCCATCAGGTTGTGGGAAAGCAAAACAGAATTATCCTCAGGGACCCAATCTAGGTTGTACTGACCCAGTAAAGTTAAGAGATATGGTGATTTCAGTAAAGTGCAGAAGGAAACATTGAGCTTATAGTTATTTCTGTTTCTTTGTTGTAAGCAAAATTGCTAGAGTTGCCCCCAAAGCTTTAATTTGGATGATTTATGAACTTTTTTCATTCCACTGAAGACCTCTGCAATTGCTGAGGCTGTGACCGAGGATCAATTACCCCTTTCAAGGGGAAAAGGAGCAGCTAGGGGAAGGCAGGCCATCTTTTCTCTCTAATTGGGTGCTTTGCTTAGCACTTGCAAGATGATGTCTTCTCTGATGGAAAAGGGGAAATTTCCATTCAGAGAGTGGGGCTTTATGACAGAAGAATGAAATACTTTTCATAAGCAAGGAACTAATTTCCAAGGCTTGTAAGCAAAGCTGTCTTTTCCAGGCTATATTGCACAAGAAAGTTACATGGAGATGGCTGCAGCCTTGTCAGGTCAGACAAAAGCAAAGATGAAGGAAAGGACAGGAAGGGAGCTAAGCTAAGGAAAGGGTGTTTGTGTGTTTGTGTGTGTGCAAATGAGCCAAAGGGAAGGAGGGCAGCCTTTCACAGGCCCAACCCTAGCTTTCTTCCATCAGTATTTTATTGCTTGAGTAGCAAACTGAAGCCAAGAGCAAACAGGCTCAGCCTTAATCACAACAAGATGGGGGAAGGGAGGGGACTTCCTTAGTCCAGCGCAAGGACTAATTAACATTAAGAGTTGTTAAGCATTAAGAATTGTTAACCTGATTTTACATAGCTTTTTCTCTGGTAATATTACACTACTAACTAGAACATACAAAACATTTGCTAGACCAATACTCAAATACAGCTCATCAGTCTGGAACCCACATTATATATCTGATATTAGCACTGTTGAGAAAGTCCAAAAATATTTCACAAGAAGAGTTCTTCACTCATCTACTCATTGCAGAATACCTTATGCCACCAGACTTGAAATTCTAGACCTAGAAAACCTAGAACTACACCGCCTTCGGTCCAGTCTAAGTATAGTATATAAAATCATACATTGCAATGTCCTATCTGTCAATGAATACTTCAGCTTCAACCATAACAACACAAGAGCACACAATAGATACAAACTCAAGGTTAATCGCACCACATTTGATTGCAGGAAATACGACTTCAGCAACAGAGTGGTCAATGTCTGGAATACTCTACCTGACTCTGTGTTTCTTCCCCAAACCCCAAAAACTTTAACCTTAGACTTTCTACTATTGACCTCACCCTTTTCCTAAGAGGTCTGTAGGGAGTGTGCATAAGCGCACCAATGTGTCTACCATCCCTGTCCTATTGTTTCGTTTATTTATTTTTATTTTTCTTATATGTATCCATGTATTCATAACTATTTATTTATTTATTTATTTATTTATTTATTTATTTATTTATTTATTTATTTATTTATTATTTCGATTTATATACCGTCCCCTCTCCCAAAAAGGGACTCGGGGCGGTGAACAGCCACAATAAAACATACAAATTAGAAAAGTTAAAAAAGAGTTTAAAATTGATTAAATAAATGGCTAAAGCCAATAAAACCCCATAAAATTTAAAATTGAATTAAAAATTTAAAACCCTGCTCATAACGTTAAGCCAGACCGGCCTGTTGGAAAAGATGAGTTTTAAGTGCGCGTCGGAAGGTTCGCAGGTCAGCAATGGCCCGGATCTCCGCAGTAGTTCATTCCAAAGGGAGGGTGCTCCCACAGAGAAGGCCCGCACCCTCAGGGCTGCCAACCGACATTGTCCAGCTGGCGGCACCCCGTGGAGGCCCACCCTGTGGGAGCGCACTGGCCAGCGGGAGGCCGATGGTGGCAGTAGGCAGTCCCGCAAGTACCCGGGTCCCAAGCCATGGAGCGCTTTAAAGATGGTCACCAACACCTTGAATCGCACCCGGAAGGCCACCGGAAGCCAGTGTATCTCGCGCAGGAGCAGTGTAATATGGGCGCTCCGAGAAGCCCTGAAGATCACCTGCGCAGCTGCACTCTGCACCAGTTGAAGCCTCCGGATGCTCTTCAAGGGGAGCCCCATGTAGAGAGCATTGCAATAATCTAGGTGGGAGGTAACGAGAGCAGAAGTGACTGTGCGCAATGTACCCCGATCCAGAAAGGATTGCAACTGGTAGATCCAACGGACCTGATAAAAAGCCCCCCTGGTGACGGCTGATATATGATCATCTAATGACAGCCGCACATCCAGGAGGATTCCCAGATTGCGCGCCCTCTCCGCGGGAGCCAAAATTTCACCCCCCACGGTCAGCGATGGAATGAGCTGATTGTATCTGGGCGCAGGGAACCACAGCCACTCAGTTTTGGTCGGGTTGAGCCAAAGCCTGTTGACCCCCATCCAACTCCGCACGGCTTCCAACTATGTTTTTAATTATACCTATTATCTTGTAAGCAATTGACAAATAAAAAATAAATAAAATAAAAGATTGTGTTCCCCCTAGCCAGTGTTGTTCACCCTATGGGCAATCTTTGGACTTGCAGCTTTTGTTAAATCAGTCAATACATTTAGCAAGCAGTTCCACTGGTTAATTGTCCTCACTGGTAAGAAGTTTCTTCTTAATTCCAGGTTGCTTCTCTCCTTGATTAGTTTCCATCCATTGCTTCTTGTCTGGCCTTCAGATGTTTTTTTTCTGATTCCCCCTTTTCTTGCTTTTGCTGCTGGCTCTGAGTTCAGCTTCCAGTAAGTATAAAATAGGTAGGTAAATCCAGAAAAAAATGCACTAGATCGCACTCAACGGTCGCTTTCCTCTTTGCTATGTGTTATATGATGGATATTTGCCCCTTAGCTGGATTGGGTGGGGGGCAAATGAATGGAAGCATTTTGTTTAATTTGTCTGATTGCTTGCTTGTCACACAATATCATTTTTAAATATGGAGATAACAAAATCAAATTAGTAAATCATGCTCAGGGCATGCAAGTCTCAAGTTTCTGCTCAGCTGCTGTTATCTGGTCGCGAGATAGCAGGGAAGGAAAAGTGGGTCATGGACCACAAGCATCATTTGGCAGAATTAAATCTTGTCAAATAAAAAAAAAGAACCCAGAGCAAGATGGAATCGTAGCCTGCTGTTTGACGTGTCCCCAAATCATGAGACTCCTGTAATAGGATTCTCTAGTTAAAGTCCCCACAGTCACTTGATGTCACTGCCTCGTCAACGCACACCATGCTTGCTTGAGCATTGAGCATCACTGAAGTGAGGTGTTAGACTAGAAGACCTCTAAGATCTCTTCAGCCCTGTAGCACCCACAAAGGAGCAATCACGGGCTGGACCTCTTGCTCCCCATTGACATTGTTTGGGACCAGTATTGGAGGAAGGAAGTGAACCAGTACAAAACTCTGCTGCCCACCTTCGCTCCCTAAGTCAGCCCCAGCGGATACTATGGTCAATGGGGAGAAGTTAAGGAGAGCAACGATAGATGCACCAGATCATCCATGAGTGCGACCAATGCTGTTTCAGTCCCATATCTGGACCTGAGAGATGACTGAAAGGGTCCAGATAATTCATTTCCTCCAGGAACTTCTGGCGTTGCAGCACCACCACCTTCTCTTTTCACTTTTCCTAAGAAAAGGGAGATGGGAGCGTGAACAAAAATGGTCCTGAATAGTAGGATCCACCATCATGCTGAAAAACAAATCCCAAACCCCACTTGATCACTGTCTTCTCTTAGAAGTAACTGATAAAATGGAACAGACAATAAACAGGGAATCACAGAACCAGGGAGGAGAAGGAGACTACATGCTCATAAACCAAAACTTAGGTAAAGGTAAAGGTTCCCCTGACACATACATGAAGTTGTTTCTGGCTCTCGGGGGCAGTGCTCATCTCCGTTAAAAAGCCGAAGAGCCAGCGCTGTCCGAAGACGTCTCCATGGTCCTGTGGCCTGCATGACTAAATGCCAAAGGCACACAGAACGCTGTTCCCTTCCCACCAAAGGGGTCCCTATTTTTCTACTTGCATTTTTCATGTGCTTTCGAACTGCTAGGTTGGCCGAAACTGGGAGCTCACTCCGTTACACAGTGCTAGGGATTCGAACCGCTGAACTGCCGACCTTTCTGATCGACAAGCTCAATGTCTTAGCCACTGAGCCACCACATCAAAACTTGGTGTTTCTCAAATGAATGATCATTGTCCCAAGTTGTTCAGGTGTTTCATCCATATCATGAATCCCAGAACCATCCCTTTTGGCCATCTGCTGAGGCTTCTAGGGAATTCATGCTAACCCAGGAGGAATTTGGCTTTGCTGAGAACTGGAGGACAGGAGAGGTCCCAAGGTCTACTGCGTACCAGTCTGTCCTTCAGCCATATGAAGAATGGTTGCAGGAACTTGATATGGTTAGTCTAAAGAAAAGGAGGACTAAGGGGTCATGAGGACAGTATTCCAATATTTGAGGGGCTGTCACAAAGAAGAGAGGATCAACCTATTTTCCAAAGCACCTGAAGGCAGGACAAGAAACAATGGTTGGAAATTAATCAAGGAGAGAAGCAACCTGGAATTAAGAAGAAGCTTCCTGACAGTGAGGACAATTCACCAGTGGAACAGCTTCCCTCTAGAAGTTGTGGGTGCTCCATCACTGAAGGTTTGTAGGAAGAGAATGGACAGCCACTGAAGTGGTATAGGGTTTCCTGCTTGAGCAGAGAGCTGGACTAGAAGACCTCCAAGGTCCCTCCCAGCTCTATTCTGATTCAGCCCAATTTGTGCATCGATTGTGGATCTGCTCCATGAACTAGCAGAAGCTCAAGTCACAGACATCTGGGAGCTGGTTTCCTTCCTGAAATCTGGGGAAATGGCAAGTGCAAAAATGCTCCTCTTGGTCTTTGTTTCCCTGCTCTCTCTTTAGTGATTTCCAGATGCCTCTGAATTCCCAGCTGTTGCCACAACAGAGTTTTTTATTTTATTTTCACCCTTTTTAAAAGAGCATAAACTAGCTTAGAATAATGACTAAAATGGAACAATAAATCATGGAACACCTGACTGAGAGGCTGTGCTGAGAAATGAGAAGGTGAGAATGATAAGGCTTATGCTATCATGGAAGCTATGAAAAGGGCCCCAAAGCTACTAATGTTTGGGTCCTTCCCACTCTCACTCAGCTCTCTATAGATCAGCATTTGCAGCTCAGTTCACGTCTCTGCGTGGAAAGATAAAGAGCCAGATTGGAAAGAATTTGGGCTACAAATGGTGACATTAACAGGGAGGAAGAGCCTTAAGGATACAGAAGCCACACAGATGGTTGAAGCGATGAGGAGATTCCATCTGGAGCTTTAGGTCCAAGGATTTCAGATTCCAAATACATTCAGGCATAGGTTCAGGCAGTAGATCCTGAAACTCAGGGAAGATTTCTCAAAGCTTGAGGACCTGTCATTGCCATCACCCTAGGAGGAAGGGGCAAAGTGGACTGGCCCAAAATATCCATTCCAGCATGGTAAAGGATGCTGGCAGCATAGGGTCACCCTGGAAGGGTCTACAAAACTTGCCACAGCCAACTCACCACGGTCAATTTGCTATGGGAAACTCGGAACAAGAGTTACACTAATATTGAAGAAATAGTGGAATAGAATAATTAAAGAAAGGATGCCAAAGGAGGGGAAAATGAAATGTGAATGACAAAAATTTAAAAAATATTTTAAATTATTCTAAATAATTGAATTGAATTGTTGAATTGTCCTACAGTGAGTTGTCCCACAGTTGAGTTGGCTGCGGTGAGTTGTCTCATTCTGCCATGGAAGGAGCATCTGAGAGTATGGCCTGTTTAGTCCCTTCTGTGCTCAGTCAGGAATCAGGCCTAGCCAACCTCAGGCCTGGAGTATGGCAAGAGATGGGCTGCTAGGCTAACATCTGGCATTGGCAGGGCCAGAGGTGCAAAAGGCTCTGCCCCTTATCTCAAGAAGAGGGATTCCATGGCACTTCTCCCACACATTTTGCAACTATTCTCCTTGAATGTGTTGGGTTTAAATTAAATTAAAATAAAGTTTCCAGAGGAAAATGGACATGGAGGAATGCTTGTAAGTGGCTGATTGATTGTTTGTTTCTGTGACCATTATGAATGAGGCTGGAGTTTCAGGGACTGAATAAATTACTTCTCCAACAATGTGTAGCTTCTGATCGATTTCCATACAGCAATTAAATCCCAGTTCTGAGAAATCCCTTTCCTTCTTCTTGTGTCTGCAGACCCAGATGGGTCTGCAGGTGGAGTCTAAAGGATGGTAGGAAATATTCATCAGGGAACAAATGAGACCAACCACCTTGTAACAGTAAAGCAAACCCTAAAAGGTAAAGGTTTCCCCTGTCCAGTCGTGATGGACTCTAAGGGACAATGCTCACCTCCGTTTATTAGCCTGTGGTCATGTGGCCAGCATGGCTAAAGCAGTAAGGCACAGAGAACTTGGTTACCTTCCCACTGAAGAGGTACCTATTTATCTACTCACCTTTGCATGCTTTCCAACAGCCAGGTGGGCAGGAGCTGGGGCAAATAACAGAAGCTCATCCTGATGCATGAAACTTGGATCCAGGCTGTCAGTTTTCCAGCTGGCAAACCCAATATCTTTAATCCTTGAGCTTCGTGTTCCCCAAAGCAAATTATATGGAGATTGCAATATAAAAACACAATGCTTTCTTTCAAGGACAAGAAAATGTGAGGGGGAGGGATCTGAAAACAAATGTGAAGGATGAGATTTCCAAAGCATGCATGTGTGCACAGACGTGACAATCTGCCCAGGTAAACTTGTCAGAGAGTGCCATAATTTCTGCATGTGCTTAATGCCTGGAACCTTCTCCTCCATGTGCCTACCTGTGTGGGGAATATGGAGCCCCATTATGCCAGAGAGGAATTGCAGCTGCCCTTTTCCCAGAAAAAAAAAATGAGTGCGCTGTATGGGGAGCAATGCAGATTTTCCTAGCCAGACCGCAGTGGGGTTGTGCCATGCAAAGCGGTTGTGCCACTTGAGAATTCAGTTCAGAAACCCAATGAGTGACTGAGCTCAGCTTTTCAGCCTTTTCACCTTGAGAGCAGCCATTTTCTCCTCCAGCGGAAAGCATGACTCAACATTCAGGGCCAAGAGCATATAATCACTTCTGAATGTACAACCTCATGATTTTTTTCCCCCAGTTGCTGGAGCCCCACATCTTTCGGTTTCTCTCCCTTGAACCTGGCTGGAGCTATTTAGATTCTTGAAATAATATGACTAGGAAGGAATCTTATTGTTGCTGCAAACCTTTAATTGCCCTCTGACAAATTCTTTCTTTAGCTCTCTGAAGGTGAAACTCGGTTCCTTTGACTCTCCTTGCCCCACTCCATCCTTCCCACAATTTGGTGGGAAGCCCCTTTTGTGCTGTTCATGCTTGGGGGGGAGGAGGTGACAGCCAGAGGTGGGATTCAGCAGGTTCTGACCGGTTCTGGAGAACGGTAGCAGAAATTTTGAGTAGTTCGAAGAACCGGCAAATCCCACCTCTGACTGTCCCTGCCCCCATCTCTTCTCTGCCTCCCATCGAGTCCCAGCTGATCGGCTGGGTTGTCTTTGGTTGCCCTGCACAGGAGAACGGAACTGGAAAGCAGGTTAGTGGGGTGGGGAGGGAATGGGGATTTTACAGTAACCTTCCCCTGCCACATTCAACAAGCCACACACATCAAGTCACACCCACAGAACTGGTGGTAAAAATTTTTGAATCCCACCACTGATGATAACCATGTTGGGCATCTTCATTAGTACACCAATGTGCCTACTGTCCCTGTCCTATTGTTTCTTTTATTTTTTTTTAATTTTTCTTATATGTATCCATGTATTCATGACTATGTTTTTACTTATACCTATTATCTTGTAAGCAATTGACAAATAAAAATAAATAAAAAATAAATAAAAATTATTCCTGGCCTAGAAAGCTGTAGTGCTGTCAACACATCTCCCACATGTTAGCTGACCATGTGCTCTCTTTTCTGGTGTGTCACGGCCTGGATGTTCTTTCCATACTCAGCTCTTACCTGCTTCTCCTTGGACTCTGTGCCTGGAACCTCCAGTGTGTGTCAAATGGCAGGGCCTCAGGAAGACCCATAGAAGGATGACTTCCAGCCAAATATCCCTGTGCCTTTGTTTTCTATGGACTTACCTGGACCCATCCAGGCATGTCTGGAGGGCTGGTGCCTTCAGGGGGTATCTGAGAAGTTCTCCATGGCAAAGTCACAGCAACTTCCTCCAAAGGCTCATGGCTCTGTCCTATATCAGGCTCTGTCATATTTTGGGAAGATACTGTACAATACATTATTGTGCTTTTGTGTCTTTTTGTCTCTTTCTTTCTTTCTTTCTTTCTTTCTTTCTTTCTTTCTTTCTTTCTTTCTTTCTTTCTTTCTTTCTTTCTTTCTTTCTTTCTTTCTTTCTTTCTTTCTTTCCTTCCTCCCTCCCTCCCTCCCTCCCTTCCTTTCTTCTTTCTTTCTTTTTGGACAATCTTCTGGGCTTCCTGAATTCTGCTTAAAGGAGAAATTGTCTTTTGATCTGGATGCATCCTGAACCAAGCAAAATGAAGCATCATGTCAGAGAGGCTTTCTGACCATAGACTGAGGTTATTGAGGGAATTTGCTGATCTCGCTCTTTCCAAGCAGACTAACAGGAGTGAAATGTGCTTTGCATGGTATTAGCATTTACTTCTACAGCAAAGTTACTGATTCAAGATGGCAGAAGTCAAGAGTTTATTTTTGCTGATTCCCTGGATGTGCTCCAGCATATTTGGGCCAAGGAGAACACCAGTTTCAGTTTCTAATCTAGGTATACAAACATGGGAAAATTTAATATTGGGCTGATCATGATAAGGCCAAAGAGGATATAGTAGTGTGCAGTCCAGATGGCCCCAAAATCTGGTCTTCAGCCAACAGGCAAGATAAATCTGGGATGTCATTTCTCTGAAAACATCACAGAAGCTAAAACCATTCAGAGAGGCTGAATCTCATGTATAATAGCTTTGTCTTGGGGTGGAAGGGTATCCTTCCATCCTTACCAGTCCCAATCATGGTTTGTTTGCTTCCTCAGATGGAAGGATACCTGCAGTTGAGCATTCAGATAACTGCATAACTGGAAAGATGGATGGGACTCTCTTCTTTGTGGTAGTCCCATGTTTTGATATGCTGTTAGAGTTGCCATGTTGCTATTCATGTGTAATGTTTGTAATTCATTTGAACTCATTGGTTGCATATTGTTGTTTTTCTATGTTGCTTTTTATTTTTGTGAACTGTCCAGAGATGGCTGGAGTCAAGCGACATCAAAATTGAATAAAATATAATAAATAAATAAAATCTCATCAAATTATTCCAAGAAAGACTTCAAAGTACATGATACTCTTCTAGTCCAATTTGAAAAATTGCTATTTGAGCTTCCTGTTCAGCCCAAGCAGACTGGACAATAGAATAACAATGGGCTGAACTCCAGAAACATTCATTTTTCCCATGTTTACCTCAGACTGGACAAGCACCCAAATGAGCTAAGCAATTTTCTAACGGCTTTTGGCTAATTTCCCAGACAATGCAGAGCTACTGTTCCCCTTATCTATTAGTCCCCATGGTCATGCCTGCTGTAATAGGAGACATATGGGTGAATTCACTACAATTAAAAAACAAGTTAATATAATACGTCAACCTTAAAAATACAGCTAGAAGACATGGATTATAATGTAATCTACCAACATTGTGTATATAAATGCATTCTTTATTATAAAAAGTCAATTTAAACAAGTATTTGAATTTTTACGTAGATGTAAAAATTATGTGGAAGATGAGTGCAGAAGGAGAAGATAAAATGACTCAGAACATCTCTGAAATTTTCACAAGGTCATAAAGCCTCTTCTATCTTTACTACGCCCAAGTTCAATTTTTTTACAACACATTTTGACTGTCTTAACATGTTCCAAAGTACCCTTTGGGAAACATGAAGTTGCAGGGATTCAAACCTAATGCTACTGTGCAAATTAACACTTAACAGTCAGGGGTTTTAACTGATAGATCACATCAACTTTAATGTGTCTTTTTCAAAGAAAGATCTCAATGTATCCTAATGAGTTTTCTCCACAGCACAAACATGCTCTTGAAGCCTCCTTTTTTCCTGCTATGACCCCAAGACCTTATCTTCATCTTGAGAGACTCATAGCATCCTTAACAATGATAAAATGTATTTTCCCTCTTAAGCTGACAGCACTCAAAGAGCAGCCAAACGTTCACACTTCAGGCCTCATAATGTCAGATGAGGAGATTGGTGCTTATGAAGGAGCCCGGGTGGCCCAGTGGTTAAAGTGCAGAATTGCTGGCAAACTCTACCCATAGCCTGGAGTTTGATCCTGATAGGGCTCAAGGCTGACTCAGCTTTCCATTCTTCTGAAATCAATTGTTCAGAGAAATAGGCTGACTCTGTAAACCACTCAGAGAGGGCTGTAATGCACTAAGGGACAGTATATAAGTCTAAGTGTTATTGCTATTATTGATTGGCATGTGCAGCCCTAGACACATGAACAGATATCCAGCTGAATAGCACTAGCACTAGCCCTTAGACAGCTTCACAGTGCTTTACAGCCCTCTCTAAATGATTTTACAGAGTCAGCCTCTTGCCCCCAACAATCTGGGTGCTCACTTTAACCACCTCGGAAGGATGGAAGGCTGAGTCAACCTTGAGCTGGTCAGAACTGAACTGCCAGCAGCCCGCAGTCAGCAGAAATAGCCTGCAGTCCTGCACTCTAACCACTGCACCACCACAGCTCTGGATGCCACAGTGGGACTCTTTGAGGTGATTTTCCAGTAGTATTCTTCCTACTGAAACCTTCTGCTACTTAATATTCTTGGCTTGGTCTCACCAAGCCAGGATGACCCCATGCCTGATGCAATGCCATTCCCATGAGCAGAGTCCTTGGCATTGTGGCTGAAATTCAGTAGAGCCCATGGAGGGAGAGGGAAGAAGAGAAGAAGCAGGGTGGCATTAAGGTCAAAACAGAAGTCAGGATACCCCACCCCCCCCAAAAAAAAATAGTCAGCAACCAAAAGGTCTTATGAGGTACATATTTCCAGTCATACAGGGGTGGGATTCTACCGGTTCTATCCAGTTCTATAGAACCCCTTGTTAACTTTCTAAGCTGGTAGTTAGAAACAATCCTTTTGTTTTTTTCCAACCTTACTACATTCTTGGCAGACAGCCTAGATTTCCTGTCTCTGGAGCTTCTGAGGCTTTCTTAAAGGGGAAGGGTTGTTTTAAGATTTTTACACTGCTGTTGGGAGGAAATACTTTTCTGGACAATCAGCACTTTGAAGAAATAATTGAATAATGAAGCAAAGCTTTTAGTGATAGGGAACCAAGATGAGTGACATTCAACAAGGCTTCTTGGCTAGCTAGAAACATTGACATTCAAACGTGAGTTTACATACTCTTTCTGAGTTTTGGTCTAAAACTGGTTTTTGGTAAAGGTTAATTCTGTGCTTGGCAAAGTTTAATCCTGTGTTTATTGATGGGATAATTTCCCTATTCAGTTTCAACAAGCAAGAGCTACTGTTGTGATTTAATTATTTGTATTGTGTTTGAATTTTTTCCTGCCTCGTGGTTTATTTTTCTATCTGGGGTGGGGGTGTTCCTTCACTGCTTTAATACTATCTGGCACTGTCCTTTTGGGGTATACTTCCAAGAGGCAGGATGTAAGCTTGGCACTGATTTTTTTTACTGCCTTTCTGAGGGGCATGCGATCTTTCCTTAAATCTGGATGATTTCCTTAGGGTATCTTGTGAGGTGAGTGAGACCAGCTGGTATTTTTAAGTGGTGCAAATGGATCTAAGAATTGTTTTTCCTGGGTGTGTTTTTTCTGGAGAGCTTAAATGACCTCTCTGCTAAAGGGTTTCACTTTATGAGCAAGAGTTGGCTGCTTGATAGTTATCACTGCATTTTAATTATTTTCATTCCTCAAGGCGCTCTGTCCCCCTGCCTGATTTGTAACTCCAGCTTGCAGGTATTTTCAATCTAATGATTGGTATTTAAGGCAGCTTTTTGCAAGCAAAGAAGCTTTTTGTACTTTTGTACAGGTAATCCTTGACTTACAACAGTTCATTTAGTGACCATTCAAAGTTACAACGGCACTGAAAAAAGTGACTTATGACCATTTTTCACACTTATGACTCTTGCAGCATCCCCACTGTCATGAGAGGCCAGACGAGGAGAAGCGCCCCTTGACATGAGTGATGTCAAGTTGGCCATGCCCACCCAGTCACATGACCACCAAGCCACACCTACCAACTAAGCCACGCCTACAGGACCGTTGGTTAAAAAAACTGAATCCTACCCCTGCAGTAATACCCTCAGATGTATCGAGCAAGCCATGTTCAAAGCAAACTTCACAAAGCTAGAGAATATTCAGTTCTGTATAAGCTGAAGAAAAGAGGGAGGGAGGAGGAGAGAGTCCACCAGGCTTAAATAGAAAGCATTTTTGTTTACGTCGTTGGCTGCCACTGGCCCCCTTGCTCTCCCTGGATGTGTTTGACTGAGTTTAGGACAGAGCCCAGGCAAAAGGCAGGTCCTGTTTAGCGGATCCCCCAGAAGATTTCCCCAAACTCCTCCATCGCTTGGAGTGGAAATGGAGAATAACACAAATAGAAAACACACGGAGGCTAACAGTCCAGAAAAAGAGCAGCAGCAGCAGACGAGAATCGGCCTGGCCTTGATTACAGCAAAACCGTTGCAACGGTTGCTGTTTATAATTCCAGCAAAAAACAGAAACAAAATCTTCCATCATTTTTATTATCTTTACTTCATGTTTGATTGTAAAGAGATTTTGACATGTAGTTTAGTCCTTGAATCCAAACTCCTTGCAAATTGTCCTAATCAGATTAGTGGGGAATGTCCCCTAGATTTGAAACATAATTGCTTTAATTCCACTGTCCTATGTTGTCAGATATCTTGTTTCCTTTGAAAGAGAATTAAATCTAATATATCCTGATTTCTTTGCAAGAGACGCTTGCTGTACTTGTGGCTGGTTTGCGTTGGCACCTTTCCCACCAGGAGATGGAGCGGTTGTAAACTTGTCAGCCCCGCATTGCAGTCTACCTAGAAGATATAAACAAAGAGGGAATAAAGCTACCCTGATTCCTGCAGATATTACTTCCATGATGATGAGGAGGAGGAGGATGCCCTAAGTACTGCTGATAGATGCCCAAGTGTTGCTTCCTACTCAGCTAGTTAAGCCATCCTAAGGACATGTATAAGGAGGTCACTCTCTGGAGAAAAAGCTTATTGGCCAGGACTTTACTAGGAGAATTCTGTTCTTTTTCTTCTTCTGAAGAGAAATATCATACCATGCAGAGAATGTTCCTTTCTGCCCCCCTTCCTTGCAGATGACAAAAATTGCACTTGCTCCTCCTAAAAGAGAAAGGTGAACCTGCAGTCTTAACTGCAAGCTGCCCAGAGTCCTTGCCTGGACGAAGGAGCAGAGATGGAGGGACACAAGCCACTAAGCTTGTCAAGATAAGCTCTTGTTCTTTGTAACTTCCCAAAAGATTCCACAGCCTCCCCATAAGAGATATTTCTAGATCCCTGCAGCTTCCCCCCTAAGCCTCGGGGACTGGAGAAGAGGGTTGTACGGGGCTGCAAGGGAACGAATGCAAGCTCTTCTTTGAAGAGGAAGATATAATCAGTGGTGATGGTAGAACACCAAGAAGGCTTAATTTTAATTTTCACTTGTTTTATATATGGGTGCATTTGATACAGGCTTTGTCCTAATTGAAGAGTTTGATTATCTTTCAAAACAACTCTTTCTAGGGAAAAAGGGTTTAGCACCACAAAAACACACAAGTTTATGCTCAGAAATGGGAGGGAGAAGAACTGAAAGACTCATTGGTGAACTCATAGTAAGCACCTTTGTTTTGGTTGGAAAAGATGAAAAAAAAAAGTGCTACGGGAAACTCATCCATTGTTAACTTAGAACTACAGCCTTACAAGTTTGCAGGCCCCCATCAGTTAAGGAGACACCATCAAGTTGCTGAATATCTATCTAGAAATTAATCTAAAGATTCTTACTGGCTAAATGATGATCAGCAAAGCCCGTGAAAGGTTTGCTAAAAGGAGGGAATGGAGGAGATAAACAGTACCTGCCTCCCCATCCTCCACTGCAGTATCAGCTGGAGAGAGTGCACCTGAGGTGAGCTGGCTTGGTGGTCCAGAATCTGAGCCAGTCACATCTCAAGGAGAGAAGAGAAGAGCAAAGAAGTGGACTTACTTGCTTGAACAAAAGCAGTTGGACACCACACATTAGTCAAGTGGGGGATCATAAAGGAGACATGGCTGGATAACCTCTTCGTGGGAATTAAAGTGCCTCCTTCCTCTGCCCGTTACGCAGTCTGTACAACTGTTTTAGATGGCCTGACAGATCTTTTTACTACAGTGATCACTCTTGGATATTATTCTGCCTCAGGATTCAGGTCAAGAAATGTGTCCTGATCTGGAAACCCAAGGAAGAAGTTACAGAAGCTTTTAAAGAAGCATGGTATAGGCAGAGGTGTTATTCAGCCAGTTCTGACCAGTTCTGGAGAACCGGTAGAAGAAATTTTGAGTAGTTCAGCAAACTGGCTAATACCATCTCTAACTGGAGATTCTACAGTATCCTTCCCCTGCCACGCCCACCAAGCCACGCCCACAGAATTGGTAGTAAAAAAAATTGAATCCCACCACTGATCTGCGGGCTCCTCCATTTTTAGCTCTCATCCCTAGGTAGCAGCTTCTCTTTCCCTCATCTCCCAAGGTTATCCACATCTCACCTAGCAATAGCTTCCCTTCAGAGGTGGTATTCAGCCGGTTCTGGCCAGTTCTGGAGAACCGATAGTGGAAATTTTGAGTAGTTTGGAGAACTGGCAAATCCCACCTCTGACTGGTCCCACCCCTATCTATTCTCTGCCTCCTGAGTCCCAGCTGACTGGCTGGGTCTTCTTTGGTTGCCCTGCACAGGAGAATGGAGCTGGAAAGCAGGTTAGGGGGATGGGAAGGGAATGGGATTTTGCAGTAACCCTCCCCTGTCACACCCACCAAGTCACACCCACAGAACTGGTAGTAAAAATTTTTGAATCCCACTACTGGGTATAGGGCCTCAGGAATAAGTCAGCTGAAGAAAGCTTGAAGGAAGTTGGGATGGTCAATTCAGAGAAAAGAAGACTTTGGGGAATATGTGAGAGCTATGTTCAGGTAGAGAAAGGAAGCTATGGAGAACATGTCCAAGAGTTAGGACAACAGTAATTGGGCCTAAAATCTGCCCATTACAGAAACAGCCACTTAAGGTTCAGGGTAAACTTCCTAACAGAAAGATTTGTCCAACTGTGAAAGAATCTATCTATGGGGGTTGTGGATTCTCCATTCCCTGGAGATTTTAAAGAAGAGGCTAGGTAGCCACATCTCAAAAATTGTATTTCCTGAACAGTTTGGAGTATACGAAGACTTGTTCAACTCTACAGCTCTATGATTCTAGGCTGAAAAAGAACAACTATATGGATACAGAAGACTGAAAATTAAGGCTGTGTGCTACTGTTTAGCTTTCAGAACAAAGACTAAGAGATAAAAGTTGGTCTTCTTCAAGAATCTGGAGGATGATTACACTAAAGACCAGAACTTGTTCTTTCTGTTTGCTAAGTGCAAAAGATGGTAACAGTTTAAAGTTACAGGAAGGAAGAGTTAACATTACAGAACATATTTGAATGGTTAGAGCAGCTGACCAGCAAAACCTATATAACAGAGTAGAAGATTTGGAAGGAGGTCTTCTAATCCAACACATTTCCCTGGGAGGTGGTGAGTTCTCTTCCACAGTTTCAAGCAGAGACTTGATAGATAATTGACTGAGAGGCTTTGACTAGAGGTGGCTCAACAAAATCCCTTCTCACTTCCAGTGAACCCCCTCCTTCGCTCCCTCTCTCCTGCAGCCTTCCTGAACATTTGGTGGATGTTGTTCTCCTTCTTGTTCAGTCCAGCCCTTTCTCAACCCCCCCATCCCCCATCATGTAATTGAAAAATCTGAAGCCTTTATAAAAATTCAGACTTTCACCCAGTCACATATGGTAGTGATACCCCAGTTGCACTGCAGGCCTGCTGGCATCAATTATGGAACAGAATCAGCTAATCCCAGTTAAAATTACCTGTGTCACCAAAGGATAATTCTAAACCAGGTTATTTCCTTTGTTTTCCACTGTTCTTCAAAATCATTACTGAACTATTCTTCTCGCCAAGACTGCAAAGGTTCGGAGTGAGGAAGGAATCTCCAAGCAGATCAGTTTCTTCTGCAGTTGTGAAGCTCCCTCCCTCCCCCCCCTCCTGCCCTTCAGCCAAATTCCAAACATATAGTCCCCACCCCCAAGATGCAGTATATGTGGGCCTTTCTACTGATTCATGATGGTGCACATATGAGACTTTTTAAGAGGAAGAAATAAAACTAGATAGGGGATTTTCCACTTGGAGCTTTCACAGTGCAGTAGCTGAAAGAACCAATATCTCAAAGTTACAAATGTTCAGAAGGCGAACAAACATAGGAGATCATTCTCCTTGTTAAGCCAGAGTAAGGCTCGCTATAAACAAACATCAGAGGATATAAATTGCAATTGGGAAAGGATTGTTAATGCTATTCCTTAAATTCAATATTTTTATTGGCCAATTAATATCTGGAAACTATCCAGAACAAGTTAATGATGCCTCGAAAACCTCCTTCCAGTCTGGCAAATGCACGTAAGGAGTAATGTACCTGGAGAAACTTTGTTCCATTGAAATCAAAAGTTCTCTGAGGATCACAGCCTGGTTCTAGTTCTGGGAGAAACATTTGTATTCTCTTATGGTGATGACTTGGAAAATCCACTTCTCAGTAAATGAAGCCCACCAAATTTATTAGTCAACCAAAACAAAAAAATAGAACATCGTCCAAAACTTCCCTAACCTACCAACGAGATAAGTAAGTACTTGGGTTCACTTTGGGAGAAGCTTTGCACCATGCAGGCCATGCAAGTGGCACTCTTGTTTGAAGCCAAGAAGCCACAAAACTTTGTTTGAAATTTCCCCTCTTCCCTGACAGAAATGTTTTCTGGGCAAGAACTGCCCATGTGCAGATGCTCTTTCAGGTATTGCTGGAGGAGAAGGTAGATATTCTGTCCTCTACCAAGTGCTTTGCATATTTTGTCCCAAAGGTGCCTTTTCAAAAGACAACTGAACTTTCTTTGTTTTTAACAGATTTTTAAAAACAGATTAACAGAGTTGGGAGGGACTTTATAGGTCATCTAATTCAACCACCCACCCAAGCAGGAGACACTACATCATTTCTGACAGAGGGCAGTCCAGTGTCTTCCTGAAAGCCTCCAGTAATGAAGCTCCCACAATTTCTGAAGGCAACTTCTGTTCCATGGGTTGATTGCTTTCACTGTCAGAAAATTCATCCTTATTTCCAGGTTAAATATCTCCTTGATCAATTTCCATCCATTATTCTTTGTCTGGCCTTCAGGTACCTTGGTTGAAGACATTTTGCTTGAAGACATTTCATTTCGCATCCAAAAAGCTTCAGTTCTGGAACTGAAGAAGCTTCTTGGATGAAAAACAAAATGTTTTCAAGACAGTCCAGTTGCCTTTTAAAAGAGCCCCTTCGGGACAATCACCGACCTGGATGACTGAGAATCTCCATTAGACATTCTTCATCTTCCAGCACTTCCTAGGCCAGAGTGCTTTCTCTTCTCTTCCTTCACTTGCAACTGTCAGAGGATTTGAGGAGGAGACCATCCTTTCTTGGCAGCTTCCAGCCTTTGCTAAAGCTGGAAGAGACTTCCTTCCCGGCATGTTGTGGATTCTACACTCCTTCCAGCTTCAATGGGTGAGCCAGAAGGATGAGAAGAGGGTGGGAAGCTGAGCAGAGCTGAGCCATGGGGCTTTTCAGTCACTTTTCACGATGAGGCCTCATAGAGCAGCTTTGAGGGGAAATTTGATTGGCACTGTCATCATTGTGATGCACCCGTTTGAAGAGTTGCAACACCCAAATATAAACCCTTCCAGAACACAGCAAAGCTCACCACAAAAGTTATTATGAATCATGCTGTGTCTGTTTGCTTCCTGTGCATTAATCCATTTATGTCATCATTTCTAATTTTTTTCATAAGTATTCTTGTTTTCCTTTTCTCCAAAGATGCATTCTAGCATTCCCAAAGAATTTGAGTTGTTTCCAAGGACTGACTTGGCTTTCTGTCTATTGCATTGTGTCCAGCTCTATGTGACTAGTGGATCTGGCATGCTTGGCCATCTAGGAAATCAAATCATTTTCTGAAATAGAGACTGTTGACTGAAACAGATAATGAAACACGATTCCCACGAATATTTGGCTCTTTTGATCTCTTAGTCTCAAATGTCTGCTGAAATGGTTTCCTTGGCTGACTGGGAAGCCAGCATTCCAGGAAATTTTGAGCTGTTCCAGATGCTTTTGAAGTGTTAAGGTGGTTAGAAAAGCATAATATTTAAATGGTTTCAGTTCCTAAATATTGTTCTCATTTGTCTGAAACACATCCCACTGATTTTGGAATCTGTTCTGGCTTATGTACTGCTTTTTTATTGTCAAGCAAGATCCACTGAAGATGTTTTTTTGCAAAGCATGCTGGGAAAATCTCTTGGATGTCCAGCTGCTTAAATCCTGCATGAGGAAACCGGACTCTTTGTCCCTCTTGCTGTGCTATGGATGAATTGCTTCATCAATTGTTAGAGCCTACACAGCCTGCAACAGTACACAACATAAATCACTAACATCATGAATAAAGTCAATAAAATACTTTAGTCACAATTAAACCCTCCAATCTATCATAACATATTTAAGTAGAAACAGCATAAAGATAATTAATGATTTAAAAGTTCAAAAGAGAAAAAGATCAAGGTGAGTGTTTTAAAACAGATTCCAGGGCAAAGAGCTTGGATGTAAAAGTGAAGCTTTGGTCTCCTTTTGAAGCAAGCTGGGAATACTGCACTCGAATTTCCATGATGATCAGAAGTCCACGGGATTGGGGATGATCTCATGATTGGAACAAACATAGCCTTCTAAGTTTAGCCAAACTTTTTTCTGAACCCCGCCACCCCCAAGAGGTTTATCCAGGACAAAGGGAATTCCTGGATGGGAATATATGGGGAAGCCACAAGTACCTTGCATTTAATCTGGAAATCTCTAAGTAGTCAGTGCAACTTTGCCAAACAAGGCTTGCATGTTCTTGTTAGGAAACATTCAGTAGGATTCAACAGTTTGGTAGTAGCGTTTTTCTTTCACATTATTTCCTGAGTTTCTTTCAAGGAAATAATGTCCCCATTGATTGTAAAACCATTGTCTAAACAGAAATAAAAGGTGGTAACCAGGTCAGAACCCTCCAGGGAGCACCAGAGTTCGTAAACCACTTGTAGCTAGAAGAAGGCATTCTCCCCACTGCCCTGACCTGAACCCTTGAGGACAGTGCAGGATGAAAGAGCACTTCACCCCATGGTCTTCCTCCTACAAGAGAAAGAAACCCAGGTGTAGGAGAAGGACTGGCCTAGCTGGGGGAGAGGTGAAAAAAGGGACAGAGGGAGAGAAAAAAAGTTGCTTTGTGAGCCACAGTGGCGCAGTGGTCAGAGTGCAGTACTGCAGGCTACTTCTGCTGACTGCCAGCTGACTGCAATTTGGCACTTCAAATCTCACCAGGCTCAAGGTTGACTCAGCTTTCCATCCTTCTGAGATTGGTAGAATGAGGACCCAGATTGTTGGGGGCAAGAAGCTGACTCTGTAAACTGCTTAGAGAGGACTGCAAAGCATTGTGAAGCAGGATATAAGTCTAAGTGCTCTTGCTGTTGCTACTCAGATCTGCAGCAAAAAATCTCAGTCACTGAAATGAGCAGTGATTTCATTCCAGAATCAACTGCCCTCTGCCTGGCCTTCCTGGGGGTGGAGAGGCTGTTTGTCCTGAACACCTGATGGTCCCCCAAGGGAACATTATCCCAGATTTAGATTTTAGATTAACAGAGTTGGAAGGGACCTTGGAGGCAGTGGCGGATTAAGGCTCACTGGTGCCCTAAGCACTGACAAATCTTGGTGCCCCCCTCCTTTGTGTACATACTATACAAACGAAACCATATTCTCAACTTTGTGGTGCCCCCTTTAGGCCTGGTGCCCTAAGCACGTGCTTCATCTGCTTAACGGTTAATTCACCACTGCTTATAGGTCATCTAGTCCAACCCTCTACCCAAGCAGGAGACCCTACACCATTTCAGACAAATGGCAGTCCAATCTCTTCTTGAAAGCCTCCATGATGAAGCTCCCACGACTTCTGAGGGCAAGCTAATTCACCCCAACAGTCTCTCTCCTCCTAATTGTGCCTCTGGTGTCTGTGCCTCCCTGGGTCTCAGCAAAGAGAACAAAGAGGTCAATGATGCTCCTTGGTTGTTCTGAAACAGTTTCTCTTCTGCTAAGAAAAACTTGGCATTTATTGACCTGTTACTGCATTGTTCCTTATTTTTCAGTCTTACCCAGGAAAGCTACAAACTACGTTCAGTCCTAGAGCCAGCCTGCTTTTTAAGCCAGATAGTTTATTTTAGCTCATTACGAACTCTACAAATTGAAGTGAATAACATGCCTTTTATGGCTTCTCACACACATATTTGCATGCTCCTCATGCGGACAGAAATAATAACCTAATAGATATATACTTTTAAAAAAATATGTACAGGACGATTGGTCCCAAACCTTTTTAGGAAATTATCCTTTTTTTTCACTTTAATTTTATATGGGGTCTAATATCTCATTTTGCAAACCATGGTTAAAAACATGGCAATTTGTTTTATTTTGTTGTTGTTGCTTGCTGTTTCAGCTTTTTATTCACCTTCTCTCGAGAGGTATCATCTCCTGCAAGTTATTATCTCCTGCAAGAAGAGGAGGTCCACCAATTCTCCAAAGCACCAGAGGGCAGGACAGGAAACAATGGTTGGAAACTAACCAAAGAGAGAAACTACCTGGAATTCACAGTGGGAGCAATTAACCAGTGGAACAGCTGGCCTTCAGAAATTGTGGGTGCTCCATCACTGGAGTATTTTAAGAGGAGGCTGGACAGTCGGTTGTCTGAGATAGTATAATTTCTCCTGCTTGAGCAGAGGCTGAACCTCCAAGGTCCCTTCCAGCTCTGTTCTATTCTATTTTCTGCCATTTAGTTTTGGTCACCAGGACAAAACATGGAACAAAAGCCTTTGATGATGTCGCATTGTGCATAGACCCTCGACATGTTTTGTACATCCTTCCTCCCCCCCAAAAAAACCCCTTGAAGGTACATAGCCGCAGTTTAGTTATAAATTGCCAAATTCTTATTGCCAGAAGTATAAAATGCAAAGGGATTGTGTAGGTCCTAATAATGTATGAAAGCAAGCCTAGTGGCTTAATTCTTGTCACTTGGGGAGCATCCAATTCACAAGATGTAAGAGTTCTGCTTTTTTTCCTGCTTTGGTCAAATCATGTCAGTTCATCATTGCTCCCTAAGAAGGTTTCACAGCCTCAACCTCCCAATCCTTCGCGGCATTGGCTTTAAAATGTGTTTTCACGTATAAGAGCAGAAATATCTACATTGCACCTTATTAAATGTTGAATGTTCTGTTTCCAGCAAAGAATTTTCCAGCAAGGAATGTTTCCCCAAGAATTTAGAGAGATTGAGGGCAAACACAGTTGTTCCTTCAAATGTGGGTCAGTCCCATTGCAAATTATCGGCCATGAAAAGCTTTGAAGAGGGGATTCACTTTGCTACAAACTGTGTGAAGTATCACTCTGAAGCTGCTTCAGGAAGCTGACGGGATGTGTGCACTTCTTTTCTTCCCAAAAACATTGGAGAAGGAGAGTTGTCTAAGTGTATCGTTACAACAACACAACAAAGATCCTTGTGGTCTATTCACATATAATGCTGCCTCTACATAACCAACCTTCTTCCTCTCCTTTCTCTGCCCTCTGCCTCCTCCCAGTTTAAATCCTACACCAGTTCAGCCTCTCCATCTGCAGGTGAGGTGACCTGCAGCTCACAAAAGGAGAAATGAAGAAAATTCTATTCAGTCCATAGGAATAACTTAAACTAATCTAGTTAATTTAATGTGGTCTAGGTAATTTAACCCAATCCAGAAGAGTCCAGGCTGCTTATAAGATCCATAAAAATGATTAAAACAAACAAACAAAAACATCCAGTGCAAAATAGGTTGGGGTGATGTGATGACCCAAAGGGGCGTGGCACAAAAGCAACAAAGTCACAAAAGTAAGTAAAATCCCTTTAATTCCTCCAACTTGGCCCCCAAATATCCAATTATCATCGGCTGGAGAAAAGAAAACTCTCCCAAGAACAGTCTTTAAAGGGAAGAAATTCAGACCGAACCCAAAGTACATATAAATTATAAATAAAAACCAGCACAAACCACGCTGCAGCAATTAATGAGACAGGGCAGGATAAGGAATTGCAGACTTCCAAAAGATAATGAAATACACATAGTTGGGAGGATGCCAGAACCCAGATAGGATTTGACAAACAAAGATAATGCATGCTTTGCTTCCAGCAAGGTGCTGTGTACAAACACTCTCTTTATCCTGTTTTCCCAGCTGCAGCTAATGAAGGGAATCAGGGCCTTTTTCTCCCCCATAACCCATGTTGCTCCCTTATCCGTTCCTCCCTGCATGCCCTAGGATGAAGAGGGGATGGGCCTGGGTCTTCCTCTGAATGCCCAGTTGGACTGTGCCCTTCCCCAGTTTCCTCCACAGCCACCAGAGCCACTCCCTGTCAGCTATTCAACCTCCCCCTCGGAATCAGATTCCAACAGGGGCATGACAGGTGATGACCAACTCAACCAACAGATCACCCCTACATTAATCCCAGGGCTAGCAACAGAGCTAGATCTTCAAGCTCTCTAGAACCCAAGGAGAGAAGACACCATTCCTAATTTGGGGGAAGACTGTTCCAGGGGGTGGAGCTCATGAAAACAAAGACCCGTTTCCTCCATCTCATAAGCTGGCAACATTTAATAGAAGGGGCTACAGGGAGCCCCCATCTGCCAAAGTACCCTGGGCAGCCAGACAGGCAGTCGGAGACAAGTAACCAGGCCCTGTGTCATGAAGGTTTCATGGGACACCACTAGCCCCTTGAATGTTACCCAGAAGCCTATTGGCAACTCATGAAGTTTGTGTGGAGATTGATGGGCTTATATGAACTGCCCATCATCGCTCGTACTGTTGCATTTTAACCTAGCTGTTGCTTCCAGGAGTCTTCTAGGGCAGACGCAGGTACAGTGCACTATAGTAATCTAGTTGTGAGAGGACCAAGATGTGAACAACCATCGGAAGGGCCTCCCAGTCAAGGAAAGTGCACAAGTGGCCCAGAAGATGAAGCTGTGCAAACCTCCCACTGGCCACAGCTGCCACTCATTCTATATTTACAACTATGTTTACTTACTTATTTTATGATACACCTTTTAGTGAGGAAGTCAAGGCAATGCATCCAGATTCTGCCCTAATTTTATCCCCAGGCAGCAATGAAATTCATCTTGTGAGGAAGTTGAAAACCTGATGTTCCTCAGATAAGATTCCTCTGAAGAAACAATCCTTGGGCACCAAATAGAAATCCACCGTGCTCAAAAAGATCATCGTTAAAACATCTCAGATGTTATATTTAGTTTGAGTCTCATAGCAATTTAATGTACTGTAGGTGGTTTTTTTCAAAGGGGCTTTTTCTGATCAAAATTTAATAAAACTGAGAGTGATTTGCATTTAACATGCTCTGGTGTATTAATTTTTGTCGACTAAAAACATCACACAACTTGCAGACACATTTGAATTAATGGTGATGCTCTTCACTAACTTGGAAAATTGGTTTAGTTGTCTTACTTTTATAATAAATGCCAAGAAGATGCAGTGGTTGCATCTTCACAAAGAGATAATGAAGCTGAAGTGAAGCAGCAGTGAAGTGTTAATGTAAGCAAATCTTTACTGACAGATCAATGGGGGAATTGGCCCCACTGGTGAAATTTCTGAGACCAGCTGAAGGAGAAGGCCTGAATCCTTGGTGGACCTCCAGAAGATGGTATACTTGAAAACCAGCCGCAGAAGCTTCAGTTAGGTCCAAATTGTGGGGTGACCTCTTCAACACTTCCTGTGGCCCCAGAGCTTCCTCCAGCTGAAACTGGAGGAAAGAATTCCTGCCATTTTGAGGCTGGACACCTAAAATTTTGTCTTGTAAGCTCAACTAAATTCAGCAAAGTTTTAAAATCTCTGAACTCTTTCCCTTCCTTCTGCCTTTTTCTTCTGCTTCCTCTCTTCTTTTTTAAACATTTCAGAAATGTCAGCATGTTCTTCCTTAATCTATTTGTTTTCTTCTACTATAAACATCTCCTATTCATTCAAGCTTTCCTTATGGGATTTGTCATGTAGGGATTTAAGATGGCACTGTACAAAAAATGTCTTTACAATCTAGGATACAGTTTCTCATTACTTATGCTGTGTGGTGTTAATTTTTGGAGAGAAAGGGAGTCACTTTCTGGCCAGACCAGATTTACTTCTTGATTTCCTGGCCTCAGCAGAGTTTCTCTCTAGGCAAAAGAAACACCACTGCAGCACAATGAGGTTCAACAGTCAACACCTTTCAGAACTGCATCAATCTTGACTCCAACACAACTGGCCTCTGCATGAGTGCCTTGTGGGAACTGGGCAGATTTTTGAAAAGCCAAAGGGTTCCTCCACCTTAGCAGCTTCCTGGACCCACAAAACAGGAAGCCTCCCTTGCCCTGTTGCCCCTAAGGCATCTCTGCTCTCCTCAGCAAGGGGACAGGACAGGGAGCCACCTGGGCAGCTTTGATACCCCAGTTGAGGAGTGTAACTGGGGGCTGGCAGGAGAAACACCCATCCAGAGTTGTTACTCTGATGAATGTGTGGGCTAGGGCCAAGCCAAGAGCTGAGTTTTGACACAACTAGGCCCTTGGCCTTAGCCACCTGTCTAAACCTCATCTGCAAGGCTGGTAAGGGTTGTCTGCCTCTCTTACCTTACCAGGAAGTAGGTGTCACCCATCCTGCAAAAAGTCTGTGGATCCCCCTTCCCTCTCCCTATATACGTTGCAACACAAAGTAGTCAGTAGCAACTAGGTAAATCCAAGCCCAATTGCCAACACCACAACTGCCACCCAAATGTTGCAAATGGTGCACACAGGAAAGTTTCATCATTAGAAGCTATCCTATCAAATCAGAAAAACAAGTTAATTGGCTAAAGCATGAGAACAAGACTATACCTTAGAGAGCTATCCAGAAAGTACACTTACTGTATTTTCCGGCGTATAAGACGACTTTTGAAACCAAAAAAAGACAACTGAAAATCGGGGGTTGTCTTATACGCCGGGTCGTCTTATACGCCGGAAAATATTACGGGCGTCGCCGGGAGACGTTCCTCCCCTTCCCGAAGAGAACAAGATGGCGGCCGCTCTGCCGGCCCATCATGCTCCACGGGAGGCCTGGTCGTCTTCTATGTGTGTGGGAGAGAGACCGAGAGAGCCGCCCTGGGCCGGAGGAGGAAGGTTGTACGGTCGGCTGATGCGAGCGCGAAGGAAGGAGAAGCATTTACAAATCCTTGCAGCTTAATTTTGAATACCCGTATTTTCTGGTGTATAAGATGACTTTGAAAAAAGTCAACCAAAAATCGGGGGTCGTCTTATACGCCCGGTCGTCTTATACACCGGAAAATACGGTAGCCACCATGGAACTCTTCATTCCTCTCCCTTTTTTTATAACCCTGTACCTTGTTGGGCGACTGGAAGGAGCTGAATGCTTACTGGCTGGATGCCCTTCCTGATGCTACTTGGAGTTCACAGCAATTTTTTTTTATTTTGCACCCTAGGAGAGAATTTATCTTTCAAACCTCTGAGTGGGAGGTGAGCATCTTCACCACTAGGCCACCTGAGGGAGAGAAATTCTATGCTGAGGGCTTGAAAGCCCACAAAAGGACCATTACCCCACTTTCACGCTGCTTGCTTGGTTAGAACCTGTAAGCACCATGGCAATTTAGGGTCAGGACTTCAGTGAACTAAGGTTGGGAAAAGCCATGGATTGTTCCCACACATTTGGTTGCTATTGAATAGTTAGAAACTGGAATAACACAGAAGGACATCTATTTCATGAGATTTCTTTATGTGTAGAAACAGGCGGAAACATTGTCTACGGAAATTCTCAATTATCCAGGTCATAGTTGTCCCAAAGATGCTTTTCAAAAGGCAACTGGACTTTCTTGGTTTTTTTCCCTTGAAAACTTGGCTTCTCATCCAAGAAGCTTCTTCAGTTTTAACTTCAATGGTGGGGAATGGAAGGATTTATATTCTTTGCAATCATCTGGTCATTGGCACTTTGATGGTCAGTCGTTAGCTCTCTGAGAGTCATTGAAGCCACACAGGGGTTTACCAGAATCAGAGTGCAAATGGCTGTGGAACCTTCTTGGAATTGCTGAAAGGACCTTTCAGGATTGCAAGACGAAGACAAAACTAAAACACAGGTAGTTTTAGAGTAACCACATTGCTTTAGCAAAGTGAAGTATTCCTCTGGTCTAGCTTGTCTCATTTAAGTACATAGATACACTTGTATTGTGTCTTGGCAAAAATAAGTGACTTGCCATTACCTTCATTTCAGCCTCTCAGCACAGGTTTGAAATTTCTTGGTGGTCTCCTTCCCAGGGATCTACTAATGAGACCCAAGTCTGCCTAGCTTTTTTCACTGGCAGCCAAGGTCAGTTAGAAGCTGATGCTGACCTGCAGTTGCATATTCTGGTTGGGCTTCTGGTTGTCCATTTGGCCATGGATTTTGCCCTAAGCCTCAGTAAAGAGGATTTCAGGCCAGACATTCAAGCTTCTCAGGGATGGAAGGATTGACACACACTTGGACTCTTTCCCCATCCAGGAAAGCCCCTGCCTTGCAGGTGTGTCTGATGGGCCCATGCAATTTGGAAGTCAAGATGGGCCCTTCTTCACCCAGGAGGTTGACTCTGGCCATTGACCAGCCTGGTGCAGAAAAGGAGGCTGCTTTTAGTTGCTCTAGATCCTGAGTTTGCTCTCTGGAATGAGTGATGAATCCAAGCGAGACATAAATAGGAAGAAAAGGAAGAGAGAAGCTGGGCTGGCAACCAGCTGCTCAGCTGCAAAAACTCCCCTTTGCCAGGGGAGTCCGGAAATTGAAGCGTGAAGAAACCCAGAGGGCCGTTGCTCTGCTCTGCTCTCCCTCTCTCTCCCTTTCTCCCTTTCTGGGGATCTGTTAGAAGAGCCCCTTTCCTCCCCCAACTTTCTGGCAGGAAGGTCTTTCTCCCTCTTTTGTGGAGGAAAAGCTGGGAGGAGTTGAGTCAGCAGCCACTTGTTGAGGGATGGGGGAGCCCAGGAGGGAGCAAGGGCTGAGCTGAAAGGGCTGGAAGAAGGGGAAACTCCCCCCCTCCCAGGGGTCACCAGCAGGTTATAGGAGCTGCTGAAAACCTACCAAAGGAGTGCTAATAAATCATGACAAACCCCCCTCCTTGCTTCTCCTATCCTTGGAAAGTAGAAGAGATTCCCAGGTGAGCCAAGCCACTCCTACCCCTGGTGGGGGCAACCCAGAGAGGATTTGGGATGGTGTTGGTGCAGCATCTCATGTTTCATGCTCCTGGGATCCGAGGCTGAGCCTCAAAACACAACTTCTGGCCCAATTCTTTCCCCTGCTCCAGAAAAAAAAAAACCCACACACATCGGATAGCATAACTAGCTAGCGGTATCTGAACACACTAGTAAGTAAATCATAAGCTTCCTAACAGACAGGAAGCAGCAGGTGAAGCTAGGCAGAATCACATCTGATACCTGTGCAATCAGCACAGGGCCCCCCTAAGGCTGTGTGCTATCTCCACTTCTCTTCTCCCTATTGAGATGCAATGACTGCATCTCAAACCATCCACCGGTTAAAATACTGAAGTTTGCTGATGACACAACAGTGATTGGTCTCATTTGAGACAACGATGAATCTGCATACAGACAGGAGGTTACACAACTTGCCTCGTGGTGTAACCGGAACAATCTGGAACTGAACACACTCAAAACCATAGAAATGATGGTAGACTTTAGAAGAAACCCTCCCATACTACCACCTCTTACAATACTAGACAACACAGTATCAACAGTAGAGACCTTCAAATTTCTAGGTTCTACTATATCACATGACCTAAAATGGACACCTAACATCAAAAATGTCATTAAAAAAGCACAACAAAGAATATTCTTTCTGAGACAACTCAGAAAGGTCAAACTGCCCAAGGAGCTGCTGATATAGTTCTACAGAGGAATTATTGAGTCTGTCATCTACACCACTATAACTGTCTGGTTCGGTTCTGCAACCCAACAGGACAGACACAGACTTCAGAGGATAATTAGGACTGCAGAAAAAAACATGGCTACCAACTTGCCTTCCATCGAGGACCTGTATACTACAGGGGTCAAAAAGAGGGCTGTGAAAATATTTATTCTCACATCCTGGACATTGACTGTTTCAACTCCTTCCCTCAAAATGACTCTATAGAGTGCTGTACACCAGAATAACTAAATACAAGGGGAGGTTTTCCCCCAAATTCCATCACTCTGCTAAACAAATAAGTCCCTCAACACTGTCCAACTATTGCACTACTATTACTATTAACCTTCTCGTCACTCCTTATCACCCATCCCCTCCCACTTGTGACTGTATGGCTGTAACTTTGTCTCTTGTATCCTTATGATTTATATGGACTCTTTCCTAGTATGATTTGATTGCTTTTTTGTACCCTATGACTATTGTTAAGTGTTGTACCTTATGATTCTTGACTCTCGACAAATGTATCTTTTCTTTTAAGTATACAAAGAGCATTTGCACCAAGACAAATTCTTGTGTGTCCAATCACACTTGGCCAATAAAATAATTATTCTATTCTATTCTATTCTATTCTATTCTATTCTATTCTATTCTATTCTATTCTATTCTACTCTAATTCCTATTCCTATTCTATTTATTCTAGTCTATCTCTTATTCTATTCTATTGTTCTGTTCTATTCTATTCTATTCTATTCTATTCTATTCTATTCTATTCTATTCTATTCTATTCTATTCTATTCTACAACTCTAGGTTCATTCTTCTCCACAAGAAAGTTGTGGATTGTGTCCTAAAGGGTTAAAGATCACATGAAGTATTAATACCACTTTATGATGCCTTGGTAAGGCCACACTTGGAATACTGCACCTAATTTTGGTTGCCGCAATATAGAAAAGGTGTTGAGACTCTAGAAAGAGTGCAGAGAAGAGCAATAAGAATGATCAGGGGGCTGGAGACTAAAACATATAAAGAACAGTTGCAGGAATTGAGTGTGTCTAGTTTAATGAAAAGAAAGACTAGGGGTGACATGATAGCAGTCTTTCAATATTTGGGGGTTACCACAAAGAAGTCAATTTATTCTCCAAAGCACCTGAAGGTAGGATAAGCAGCAACAGATGGAAACTAATCAAGGAGTGAAGCAACTTCCTTCCTTCCTTCCTTCCTTCCTTCCTTCCTTCCTTCCCTTCCTCCCTCCCTTCCTCTTTCCCACTAGCTGCTTTGCTGCACTCTGTTCTTCTTCATGCTGGCTGAGCCCTCCTTCCCCTCCTTCCTGCACAAAGACTGACATTAATTTTTTGCCAATATAAACCTGTCTGCCCTTCAGGATTTTAATTCCATGAAAGTATAAACACCTGGTAATCTCTGTGTCTATCTCTTCCTATCTTGCTTTGCAGGCCTCCTGCCTTCCCTTGCTCAGTCTCAGGTTGTCTAATGTAGCATTCCTGGTTGTGAAATGTTATTTATTTATTTATTGAATTTTTACGAAATAAAGAGAGGCCAGATCTCAGCTAGGAAGCCATCCTGGCAATTGTTTCAAACCCAAGTGGCTGGACCTCTGAAAGAAACAGCCCTCTAGGCAGAACCTCCTGTTCTGACCTCCGCATCCTCAAGAAGGGAGGAGATGCACAGCACTGACACTCCTAATTTTGCTACTAGGGAAAGGAAACTCCATGACTGGATTTCAGATTCTCCCAAGAGAAGGCAGTTTTCGCCAGAAAACTATGGCAAGAACTAAATAAAGAGAAGACTTCTACGGAAGGTATTTGAGAGTCGCAACTCATATCTTACTGCAACACCACACTACATAGTTTCCTTGCAGCACATGGCAAAGATTCCATCCTCTGAAATCCATTATTATAATTATAATTCATTTCTTCAATTCAAGGAAAAGTCAGATCCATTATTTGTAAAGAAGAACTTTTCAGATTATTCAAAGATAATCCGAAGCCCCAGAGTTTTCCTTTTCTCAGTGTGGCTGATCAGGTCCAGGGAGCAACTGCAGAAGGCTTCAAGCAACCTCTTCTGTCTGAATAAGCTGTCAGAAAAGAAGGCAGGATGAGAAGAGGATCCTCCTTCTGCTTCAAAAGAACTCAGAATGTTTGTGGGAAGCACACTATGAAGTGGCATCATACAACATTTGCTGAGAACTAATTAGCTTCTAATCAAAGTGAAAACAACGTTGTGTTTTTATTGTGTGTTTGCGTTTTAATTTTAACATGGCCCTTTTTCTTTGCTAACTTTATGGCTGCATATAAATGCATGAAGTGCGTTGCATCCTGGTTTCATTGTCGTAATTGATTTAATATCAACCTTTTGAAATGAAGCCACCCTTAGACATCATGGGACTGTTAATTTGGGTAGCATTTTTTCACATTGGCTTTGTCTTTTGCTAATTTGCTGAGTGTTGATTAACCACATGGAACATCGTGGAGTGATGTGATAAAGACCAGCTGCTTCCCAGACCTGCTTCCTTCCTGCTGCCTCAAAGAATTAAAACATTAACCAGCGATTGAGGCTCCTCAAAAGTTATTCACATTTGCAGGGGAGATATTTGCATTGTATAATTAAGGAATGGCGTTTTTTTGTTCAGAATGATTGCTAAGCTTCTTAAGTCAGACTCAAGCTCACCTCTGTCATTTGCTCCAGAAGGAATGATAGGAAGGAGCCCAGGCAAGGGAGAAGAGCTCATGTAATGCATCACGATTCAGGTTCCTGGTTGCACTCCAAATTCCAAATTCCTTTTTGGATTGTGCTTGACTGAAATTTAAACATGCGCATTAATGTTTTGGTGTCAGTGATAAAGGCACACTGTCATTATAAAAGGAAACATCCAAAAATGCACAGAAGAATTTCTGTGCTGTTCTGCTGGACTTCCTCTCTTCCCTACCTAAGTTCTTCTCTGCTGCCTCGGCGTGGTGGTGGTAGTGGGAACCTGAACACTGGGTGTTTGTGTATTCTCATCAGGGACACCCAAGGCCAGAAGGTCATCATAGCAGCCCAGCTAGATTAAAGCCTTCGGGACAATCACGTGCTTCTGCTGCCATCCAGGAAAAGCAAATCTGAAGGTGCAAAGACAGAACTACAGTGGGAACATGGATTGTTTTTTTTTTTTTTTAAGAAAAACTTTATTAACAATTAAAAAAGAAAAACACTGTACAGTACATCTTAACGTTGTAGACAAAATTTATATATACAAATACAAAATAAATAAACATATAAAACATACGTTTCTAATCAACTAAGACGGTGTGTTTTTTTCTTGGTAATGATTTTACTACTATTCATTTCTTATTTGGTAAACATTCTTAATTTAACTGCTCCATTCATCAAATACATATCTTTTAAATTCCTGGTTTTTTCTCTTTAATCCACTTATACCATTTATCCCAAGCTGTAATATATCTTGAGTCTTCCTTATTCCTAAGTTTTTGTGTGAGTAGGTCCATTTCAGTGCAGTCAAGTATTTTCTGAGTAATCAAATTATTTGTTGGCATTTGTTTGCCCTTCCAACATTGTCCCAGTGCAATTCTTTCCACTGTGATTATATGGAGAATTAAATATTTTATTTCATTTGTATAGTCCCCTTTTAACATTCCCAACAAAACAATTTCAGGTTTGAATTCTAATTGAATACTTGTAATTTCTTTTATCCACAGTCTAATTTTTTTCCAATATTTTTTTACTTTTTGGGCAGGGGAACATGGATTGTATGAAGCACAAACATGGGAAAGCAAAACAGTGAGAGACGGAGGAGGATTGGACTAGAAGGCCCCCAAGGTTTCCTCCAGCATTTTGAGTCTGTGATTTTATGAAATTAAGCAAATACAAATGGACTTCTTAGGCATCAATGAATTGAAACAGAGGGGGATTGGACACTCAGTTAGAAATTCACAGGGCTTATTATTCAAGACATGAAAAATAAAGAAGGAGCAGTATTGCCTTTACAGGTAAGAATGGTCTAGCAAGAATTGTATTTGGCCATAGTGCAATCAGTGATGAAATAATATTGATTAGACTTAGAATACAGAATGGAATACAGATAGACTAATAGAAGAGGAAGGTCCAACCCCATCAAGCTGGAGAGCCTATACCATTTCAGACACATGGTTATCCAGCCTCTTCATTAAAACCTCCAGTGATGGAGCATCCACAACTTCTGGAGGAAAGTTGTTCCATTGATTAATTGTTCTCACTGGTTAGGAAATTTCTCCTTAGTTCTAGGTTGCTTCTCTCCTTGATTAATTTCCATCCTTTTTTGGGGGGGGAGGGGGGGTGTCTTGCTTTATGGTATTTATGGAAAATAGGTTCACACCCCTTCCCACCTCTTCTTTGTGGCAGTCCCTGAAATATTGGAAGATGCTATCGTGTCATCCCTAATCTTTCTTTTCATTAAACTAGACATAACCAATTCCTGCAACCATTCTTCATATATTTTAGCCTCCAGCCCTCTAATCATTCTTGTTACTCTTCTCTGCACTCTTTCCAGTGTCTCAACATCTTCTTGATATTGTGGTGATCAAAGCTGGATGCAGCATGCCAGGTGTGGTCTTTATGAAATTTTTAAATTTTGTGACCAATCCTTTAATATGGATATCATCCAAATATATGCTCCAATCATCGGAAGAAGAGGTGGTTGGTGAATTTCATGATTAAGTTCATCCTGAAAACAACAGAACATGAAAGCAAGATGCGTTTCTTGTGATTAGAGGCTTGAATGAAAAAGTTGGAAAGAGGAAAGAGGAAGAGGTAGCTGGATTGTATGGCTTAGGAAACCAAAATGAAGCAGGAGACCAACTTATTAATTTTTTGGAACAATGTTTTTTCCATAGCTAACATAGTTTTCAAACCAAAAGTATATAAAGGGTAACACCAGAAGGAATGTAAAGAAGTCAAATCGACTGTCTTATTGGTATATCACACAGAATAATGGAGTTGGAAGGAACCTTGTAGGTCATCTAGTCCAACCCCCACCCAAGCAGAAGACCCTATATCATTTCTGACAGACGGCAATCCAGTAGCTTCTTGAAAGCTTCCAGTGATGAAGTTCCCTCAACTTCTGAAGGCAAGCTGTTCCATTGTTTCTTCTCTATATTCTTCCTAGAGTCAATATTTTTTTTATAGTGTAGTGACCAAAACTGGATGCAGTACTCTGGGTGTGAAAGTGGGCTCAGTTTTAATAGCAAAATGACTATATCTGACTGTACAATAGATCACAAACTGTCTCGCTGAAGTTTGAAGTTAAGCTAAAGTGGATGAAGAAAGCTAGTTGGTTTCCACAATATATAACCTTGAGCATATAACCAACATTTTCAAGGAGAAAATTGAAATCATTTTGAAGCCCTAAACCTCAGTAAAAGGCAACTGGAGGAATTGTGGAATGAATGTAAAGAAATTGTTAAGAACAAATATGAAAGCAACTGCCAAAGAGACTCCTGCTCAAAAAGGAGAAGAAAGCAAACTGTATCAAAACAAACAGTACAAATTGCCAAGAAGAGAAGAGAAGCCGAGGCCAAGAGAGGCAAACATTTCAGGAAGGAATTCATCAAAGAACTTCAGTGTGATCTTAAAAGAAGCAGAAAACTGGATTACAACACAGCAAAAACACCGGAGAGAAAAACAGACACAGAAAAGCAAGGAAAGACTTCCAAAAGAGCTCTGAACTAGGTTCCAAACTCAAATTGGTATGCTGGTAAATAATAACTTATTCAAAGATGGACGGAGTGTACTGAAATTTTGCACATTAGAGGTCAACATGCAAGTTACCTTAGAAGAGATTTCCACCAGTCCATACTTGTTGAAAATGCACACAGTTTAGAAGGCAGGACCTGCTGTGAACTGTAGTTTTCCAGAGTATATTACTCAGGCAAAATGTGTGTAGAAAACTGACTGTGAAGAAAATGAGTATTGTAAGGAAAAGTATACATAAAACCGCATAATATTAAGAAAATTGCATATATAGATGCTACATTAGGACAAATAAGTTGAGAAAATGGAAGTCAATCAGAATAGAGCTGGAAGATACCTTGGAGGTCTTCTAGTCCAACCCACTGCAGGAGACCCTATAGACAAATGGCAGTCCAATTGTCAGGGCTCCAACAAATCCACCTATATTTTTAATTGACACCAATCTCTTCCTGAACATCTCAAGTGATGAAGCTCTCACAACTTCAGAAGGCAAGCTGTCCCACTGTCCTCAATATTAAGATGTTTCTCCTTAATTCCAGGTTGCTTCCCTTCTTGATTGGTTTCCATCCATTGTTTCTTGTCCTGCCTTCTGGTGCTTTGGAAAATAAGTTGACCCCCTCTTCTTTGTGGCAGCCCCTCAAATACTGGAATGCTGCTATCATGTCACCTCTAGTCCTTCTTTTCTGTAGACTAGCCATAACCAATTCCTGCAATCATTCTCATATGTTTTTCTCTCCAGGCCCTTAATCATCTTAGTTGCTCTTCTCTGCACTTTCCCCAAAATCTCAACATCTTTTTTGTAATGTGTCATGTGCAATATTCCAGATGTGGCCTTACTAGGGCTTCATAAAGTGGTACTAATATTTCATGTGATTTTGATTCTATGCCTCTATTTATACAACCAAGAATTGTATTAGCTGTTTTGGCTGCTGCCGCACACGGCTGGCTCCTGTTTAATTGATCATCTGCTAGGACTCCCAAGTCCCTCTCACAGTTACTGTTTTGGAGCCAGGTTTCAGGTAATCTGTACTTGTATATTAACCATTAAGCAGACTAAATACGTGTTTAGAGCACCAGGCCCAAAGGGCGCACCACAAAAACTTTTATGTAGCCTAAGCTTGGCTTCGTGTGTACAGTATGTACAAAGAAGGGGGACACCAAGATTTGTCAGTGCTTAGGGCACCAGTCAACCTTAATCCACCACTGAGTTGTACCTTTGGTTTTTCCTGCCCAAGTGTAAAATCTTGTGGAATAGAAAAATAGAAAACATATGGAAAGCATGGAATTAGTAAATCTAAAATTGTCTCTCTTTAGACTGATAAAATAAAGAATATTTTGGGGCAGAATGGGGATTTCAAATGATCTGGGAAATACTTTCTTTTTCAAAATACCTTTGCTGTGTATTGCCAGATTCTCCTGGATCTTGAGGGGAATGAGTGATAGAGACACCAAGAGGCCAGCTACCTTCTAGAGTTTAACACTCTGATTCTCATGGTGAACAAGACCAAAAGTTCCAATACCATATTCTTGGTTGTCTGAGAAACCTTGATGAAATGACAAATATTTCAAAGTGTCACTGAGAAATATCCCTATTAGCATTAGTGCCAAAATGATGTTCCTTGGAAATTTATTCTCCACATTAACAATTAACAATGATTGGCTGGATAGACAATCAAATGATATATTTTTGATTTACAGATTGATGTCCCAGTTTTCCAAAGAACTCCATAAGCATTTCTCAGGAAGCATCAGTAGATGTTTCAGTGAGATAGATTTGAAAATTGGCATAGTTGTTGTCAGGCCTCTGTGGATGAAACATTGTGGAGGGGAGACCTACAGATCCTCCTCCCCACCAAGAGAGCATTGCCTCACTGTGCTATAGACGTAGTCCTTGACTTGCAATAGTTCATTTAGTGGCCGTTCAAAGATACAACGGCACTGAAAAAAGTGACTTATGAGCATTTTTTTACACTTATGACCGTTGCAGTATCCCCATGGTCATGTGATCAAAATTTAAATGCTTGGCAACTGACTCATATTTATGCTGATTGCAGTGCCCCTTTTGCAAACTTCTGACAAGCAAAGTCAACGGGGAAGCCAGATTCACTTAACAACCAGGTTACTAACTTAACAACTATTCACTTAACAAACGTTGCAAGATAAGTTGCAAAATGGGCCAATCTCACTTAACAATTGTCTCAGCAACACAAATTTTGGGCTCAGTTGTGGTCGTTAGTCTACCTGTAGCTTCCCTCTGCTCCACACCTAACCCATGATATCTCCAGGGGATCCACACCCTTGCCTACAATATTTACACAGTACCACGTTGTTACTTATGGGCCACAATGCCATTCATCTTCTAAGGATTGTCTGTAACATAAACTAGGATTGGATAAACCAGCAATCTGGACAGATGTGGGAAATTATGGTCCTTGTCCTCAGATGATCCAAGAGGAACTTTTCAATTTCGCAGCTCCTGAGAATTCTCGGGGAAAGTGGTTTGCAGCATCGTTAATTAAGTAAACAGTAGAGCGGTGCCATTCTAAATTCACAGAAACTGGAGTTAATGTCCCAAGAACAATTCCCTCCTTAATATAATTTTCAGACCCACAGCAGACTTCAATCTGTTCCTGCTGGAGTCTGCCTGGAGTTTCAGGCTAGAACCTATGATTAATGTTGCAGACGATTCATTAAGTCAAGGCCCCCAATTGCAGTTAACTCTAATTCCGATGAAAGAAAGGCATCACTTAGCACTTCTTTGTGGTCTAGAGATAAAAATAATTGGTTCTATGTTTCATAAAATGTAAAATAATTATTGTAAAAAACTCGAGAAACCTGGCTTCCCATAAAGTTACCTAACACAAACGTGATGAGGAAGACTTCAATGGGCATAGAGCAGTAGGAAATGTTTCTCATGTGAGGAAATAATCAGAGGGATGGGGCATCTTGACTTCCTCTCACTGGTTACTTTCATACCATCCTTCTTTGTGGCCCGATGTCAGACTCCAAAAGCCAAGAAAGACACCATTTTTATTGTGCCTCACTCATAGGCGGAAATCATTCCAAATTAAAGCAACTACTTGCATCATTAAAGATGTACTCTGAGAACTTCTAAGAGGAGCCATCTGGACTTTCTTCCTCCCAACCAAACTAAACTTCACTGTTTCTTGGTCCTCTGGAATGCATCCCCTCCCTCCATCCTGGAAATCCAAACTACATTCCACCACATCTCCACTTTCATCTGTTGGCTGCCCAACAGATACTTCTGTTTGTGGAAGGAATGACAACTGGTTGTTGGTTTTGGCCTAGGGCAGAAGAAGGAACACCTGCATGAAGCTGTCTATGGAGATTCTCAGACATCCAGGTCATGATTGTCCCAAAGGTGCTTTTTTCAAGAGGCAACTGGAGTTTCTGGTTTTCCTTTGAAGATGTTTCATGACATTTCTTCAAAGAAAAACCAGGAAGTCCAATTGCCTCTTGAAAAAAAGCACCCTTGGGACTGCATGTAGCCGATTGCTTGGGAGGGGGTCATGTTAAAGGGCCACCCAGTCTGGTTTGTGAACCTTTCCTATCAATAGGATGGGAGAGAAAGGAAGGAGCAATGGTGCTTCTAGACCTGCCATCCAGCTCCTGTCCTATCCAAGAGGGTCTTTGAAAGAATATAGAACAGGTGGAAAACTGCCTGAGAAAGGAGGGGCAGCCCCAGGAGGCAGAAAGGAAGACAACATCTAGGACAGTGGTTGCCAACCAATGGACCAGGGACCACTGGTGGCCCACGAGAAAATTTTGGTGGTCTGCAGAGAAATGTCACCCCCAAAGGACCCCCCAAAGCAATTAATCCAGGCTGCATGGGAACACAAGGCTTGCATCGCTTACATTGTGAACAACACAAGGTAGTGAGGGAGGGGGGAAAGGGTGGCCGTTGATTTCATCTGGGCTGCTCTGGTTCAGGTGAGAAGGGCCCCAACAGAGTTTTCCATAGAACTGCAAAAAGAGAAATATTGGAATAGACAAGAAGACTGAAACAAACACACTTCACAGAGTCCCATTTCCTTTCCCCCAGGGGAATTATGCACCTCTGGGAACTGGTCTGATCCCTAGGAAGGCTTGCGAGAAGGAGAGGCAAAAGAGCAGCTTTCTTCTCTTGCAAAGCAGCCCGGATGGTCTGGGGCATTCTTGAGAGCTAAACGTCAGGGATATCTGGCCATCTGGCAGGATGGATCTTCTATCCACAGGGAGGATGTGCTGGACTTCCAGCTATTGACTTGAAATGTGGGCTGGAATGGAAAAGGCTGAAGTAACCATTTAAAGAGAATAAACTCATTCATTTTAAGATATTTCTCCTTGAAACTACTTTAAGCGCATGTTATATCACATTAAGTACGTTTTTCTGTTGGGGGCCTTGTACAAGAATGAGATTAATTAATTTTTGGAAAAGGTGCAGTTGCTTCTCCGGGTCTAGGACAACTTGCTGTAGCCAACTTGCCACAACTAACTCTCCATGGTCTACTCACTGCAGCCAGCTGGCCATAGGACTCTACTTGCTGAAGCCAATTCATTGCAGGACAACTCACTGTGGGACAATTCAGAATGGGAGTAATTCCTTTTATTATTTATTAAAGCATTACAAAAGCTGGTAGTCATAGGAACGATTTCCTTTGATACAAGAGATAAAATAATTTTGATGAAAATGTGATCAACAAAAATAAAAGGAACTAAGGGAATCCTGTGGCAAGTTGTTCCACGGTGAGTTGGCCACAGCAAGTGTTCCTATGGCAAGTTGCCTGTGGTGAGTTGGGTACAGTGAATTGGCTGTGGTGAGTTGGCTACAGCAACTTGATTGTGGTAAGTTGGCTGTGGTGTGTTGGCCCTTCCAGCTTCTCCACACCAGGCGAATTCTGGGCTCCATGGCTGGAACTGGAGCAAGAGAGCTCTGGAACCATCTTTCCCTCAGGATCAGCTTCAACGCTGTGTCTTCCCCTTTCTAGAAATCCTGACAGGTATTCAGCTGACTCTACACCTTTGGGGATGCACACTGGGCTGCCCTTATTCTTGACCCTTTAATCCATGACCTCCTTGAAGTAGGGGATCATTTAGTTTAAAGATAATTTTGGGCATCTCTTTCAGGATCACATTGGGCTTCTCAGGGTATCCTCTCTTTGGACTGAGTTCTGAAGAAGCTATTTTTAAAGCTTTGTGGAACTTACACTTTGGTTTGATTGATCCGAGGGAAGCTGTGGGCAATTTGTTCAGTTTAAGTAACTGTTATGAGGGCTATTTTGCTCTGACGTTCCTGAACTCTCTCAGTCATTAGAGAGTTTGGAGGAATCAATGGAGGTCCCTAAGCCAACAGCACAATTTTGTTTTATGAAATTGGAGGAAGATAAGGATATTGATATGAATTATGTAGACAAACTTTGAGTCCCATTTTTAGAAAGCAGTGGACTGTTGCATTACACAATTAAAGCTAAAATGAAGGGAATATAATGGAGAATTTTATGTTGGATATACTAGATGCTTCTGAAAATATTTAGATGATTTGTTGGAAGTACAAGTTAGGACCGGAATGTCAGCCTGCATTGCAACAAATTTTGGTCACCATACTACAAAAAAAAAAAAAGATGTTGAGACTTTGGAAAAAGTTCAGAGAAGAGCAACTAAGATGATCAAAGACCTGGAGGCCTGGAGCATATGAAGAATGGCTGCAAGATTTGGTTTTGGCTAGTCTAAAGAAAAGAAGAATTAGGGTGACACGACAGCAGTATTCCAGTATTTGAGGGGTCAAAAGGACAAGATACAATGGGTTGGAAACTAACCAAAGAGAAAAGCAACCCAGAATTAAGGAGAAACTTCCTAACAGTAAGGATAATTAACCAGTGGAATAGCTTGCCTCCAGAAATCATGGGTGCTCCATTACTGGAGGTAAGAGACTGGACAGTCATTGTCTGAAATGGTCTAGGGTCTCCTGCTTGAGCAAGGGGCTGGACTGGAAGACCTCCAAGGTCCCTTCCAGCTCTAGTCTGTTCTATTATCTGCAATTCTTCTATTGTCACTAGGACTTTGACGCTGTGGATTCAGGTGTTTTGCTCGGCAACATCCGAGTGTCTGCACTTGTCAATTCATCAAGAATCATAGACTTTTCATACAGGACAGATGGCAAAGGAATTATTGTACAAGACTGAAAAGATAAATCCGCACCTGATCCATCAGGGGTAAGTTTGTCTGCCAACACTGATTTTCTTTCCCCCACTCCCTCCCCCCCCTGCAAAGCAAAGAATCATTTTTAACAGTTTTGTCAGAGTTTTTGTTATTTTGAGATGCTTTCCAGGCTTTTAAAAAATTAAAAGACAGACAATATAATAATATAGTGTGTTGTTTTAATGGTCATAGGTACAGTATGTATTTTCCTTTCTGTTAATTAGTGCACTAAAAGTCTTTTTAAAACTAAATTGGTCACAAAGAATAGCAAGGGGGAGCAAATTGATTATAGCATGCTAACTGGAAATGCTGAGCTTGCAGACAGACAGCCCCAAACCCTTTCCACACAGCTGTTTGGAATTTGGCCGGCTCCCCCTGGCAGAGGGGGCTCCTGTGCGTTGGCAGAATTAGCGACCCTCCTCCAGAACCCCCCTTGCTTGGAAGATAATGTAAATCCTCCCGCACCTCTTGGTCTTATATTCCGTATCTTACATTTCTTTATTTGTGTCATATTATTTGTCAAATCGTTCTTGTGCTACCAGAAGCCCTGAAGCAAATCCAGTTTTGGATCTGTTTTCTCTTTCTGAGGGTCACAGCAGAGTGTGGGCACTCAGATCATCAAGGAGCAGGAGCAGCTCCAACTGAGATCAAAAACTAAATGGACTGAAAAGGAGAGCCATCTTCAGACATCCTGTTTAAAAGTATGGTGCATAGAATAACAGAGTTGGAAGGGGCCTTGGAGATCTTCTAGTCCAACCACCTGCTAGAGCAGGAGAGCCTATACCATTCCAGACAAATGTCTGTCTAATCTCTTATTAAAAACCTCCAATGATAGAGCATCCATAACTTCTGGAGGCAAGTTGTTCCATTGGTTGATTGCTCTCACTGTGAGGAAATTTCTCCTTAATTCTAGGTTGGTTCTCTCCTTGATTCGTTTCCATCAATTGCTTCTTGTTCTGTCCTCTGGTGATTTGGAGAATAGGTCAACCCCCTCATCTTTGTGGCAGCCTTTCAAATATCGAAATTATCATAAAACCAGTAGTGGTTTAGGGTAACCATTCTTTAAAGCTAACGAAAATTATGTTATGTGGTGGTCCTTCAGGTTTGAAGAAGACGCGCAGTGCATCTGTGGACATGAAAATGGCTCTGCATCTTAGTCTGCAGTCTCAGTTGGAAATGTAAAATCTAAAAGAGTGGGGGCCCTGGAAGTCCATTGTTGTAGTAATTGTGGGTGTTATTCTATGATGCCATTCATGGTTTTCGACTAGTTTTAGGTGGCACTTGCCTTCAAAGCCAGGGGGGCTATAGAGCCCAGGCCTTGCTTGCAACTTCCAATTCCTTTGGCTGAATGTCCCAGTGGCCTAGGGACCTCTTTCACAGCATCTTTGCAGCACGTACATGTTTGACCTCAAGGCTTCTTCTCAGACTCCAGTACATACAGAGTAGCTGGTGAGGGATACAGTGGTCATCCATTCTGATGATGTGTCCCACCCATCTCACCTGTCCTCTGCTAGTCAGGGACTCAATCTTGGTGGATTCCGCATGATCCTAGTCTTCCAGGATGGAGACAGTCTTGCCAATGAATGCCAAGGATGGAGCAGACAGTGTCCATGTGAAATTTCTCCAGGTGTTTGAATGCCTTAGATACACAGTCCAGACTTGCCTTCAGAAGGTGTGAGAGCTTCATCACTGGAAGCTTTCAAGAAGAGACTGGACTGCCATCTGTAAGAAATGGTGTAGAGTCTCCTCCTAGAGTAGGGGGTTGGACTAGATGACCCACAAGGTCCCTTCCAACTCTATTATTCTGTTATTCATATCCGTATAAAGGGATAACCACAACTCTATAAATATTTGGCTTTGTAGAAATATTGCAGTTGCCCGGGAGCCTGGTTGGCCTTGCTGAATTTCTTTGTCCAAAGACCCATCATCCAAGGATATGCTTTCTGACTATATGAAGATGGCTACATTTGCCAACTGACTGTCATCGGCAGAGATTTTTGGTTCCACGGGCTTGGCATTTAGCATGGCCTGATAAAGTATATCAATTTTGTTCAGGTTGATAGTCAGGCCGAAAGGCATAGCAGCATCTGAGGTTTTGTTCAGCATCAACTGTAGATCATTGTCTTGGTGTGCCAGGAGCACATGATTTTCAGCAAAGAAAGTTTCTTGAATGACTGTATGGAGGCTCTTCATCTGTGCATTGAAGCGGTGAAGGTCTAAGAGAGAGCCAGCCAATTGGCACCTGCTCTACACCTGCTCTACAGACCTGGGCACCAAAATGGACCAATCCAAAAATTAGTGCAGGACTTCCTTGCTCTCATCCTCCCGTTTCTTCTCCCAGCAGTGCCATTCACCTTCCCTGTACCTCTGATGTCCTTCCTTGGATTGTCAGCTGCAAAGTCCTCCACATGAGTACAGCTGTTGTGCCCTTGGAGGAGTGCAAGGCTCCATTCCCTCACACAGGACCTTCCTTGGTACCACTTCTGCTTTTTTTCCATGCCAGGGAGGGAGACCTTTGAGAGATCTCTCATCACCAGGCGCCTGTCCCGCTAGTTGGCAATCCATAATCCTGGTTGATTTCCACTGCTGTTGTCGCTTCGTGTGGCTCCTTTTATCATAGCCCTTTTGATTCGGAGAAGCAAGAACACATCTGCATCCTTGGGATTCTGGCACAGATCCTTGCAATTACAGCCACTTCCTGAGGTTATGTTCCCCAAGAAGGATCCTGCCAGGCATTTGCTCCGCCGGCCCTCTTTCAGCCTTCCCAGAGCTGCAGGCCTGCCTCTTCATCAGTGGGAGAGCTTGGCCTGGAGTCCCACCTGGGGTGGCTCTGCAGCAACCCGTGCCGCGGTCTGCCCCCTCTGAGCCACCGATGATGCTCCCCCATGGAGGGTAAGCCTCAATGGCAGCATTTCCTCTGGGTTGCCTGGTTCCCTTTCATCCTCCCGGTTTCCTGGCGAGGCTTTGAACACACAGAAGAGCTGGAAGGTGCTGGAGGACACAGAGTCTGGCGTGCCGCAGGAACACGGCCAAGGCACCAGCAGGGCGCCCCCATGGTTTCACCCCATTTGCAAACTATAAGGCTGCCTTTCAGCTGAGGAGGGGGTGGGTGCAAACAAACATGTGCTAAACATCATGTCGGGAAGCTTAGCGCATTAAGAGGAACAGTGCGCTCGCCATGGACAAATGGAAACAGTTTGCAATTCGTTATAGGGGATGGGAGGTAAAGAAAAAGCCTGCCTGGATCCAGGCTTTCTGAAACCAATTTTGGCAAGGCGGACACCCTGCCGAGCGAGCCTTCTGTACGGATTTTCTGCCATAGAAGGATCGGCATGCAATAAATCAGAGCCACAGGTTGCAGCCTCTCGTCAGAATTCAGGATTTGAGAGTCTGCATGCAAAGAAAGGCAGGGAAGCAGCTGTAGGAGGGGGAGGTCTTCCAACTGGGTAGCAGTCTGGTTCCCCCCAAAAGAGAATGGCCCAGCATTTGGGATTGGCTAAACTCTGACTCCCAGGAACGGGCTGGAAAGGAGGTGCTCTCCATCAAGAGGAAAGCACCACCTTTCGATGCGGCAGGGCCCAGGTTCCTGGCCTAGTGGTTATAGCAGGAGGCTGCATTTCTTCCAGACCAAGAGCCACATAAAACCCTTTGGCGTGTTCTGGCAACTGAATCCCAAAAACAAGGTAGGACAAAGTGAACATTAAAAAAACAACAACAATACACTTACTTGAAATTAATAATAGTCATCCCTCTCTGTTAAATGTTTTAGATTTCTTAACCTTATTTATGTAGAAAAGATACTCAGAGGTAGTTTCAAGCATAGAAGCATATAAGGCCTGTAAACATTAAATTAGATAATTATCTTGCTGTTTGTGTGTTCAAGTCAGTTTTTGACTCCTGCGGCTCCCTGTGCATGCTCTTTAACAAGGTTTCAGAAGATGTTTGCTGTTGTCTCCTTCCTGGGGTTGAGAAAGAGTGACTGGCCCAGTTACCCAACTGGTTTCTTGCTCAAGGGAGGACCAGAACTTGACGTTTCCTGGTTCCTGGCCTGGTGCTTTAAATCATAAGCTCAAACTTTGCTGCTTACGTCCTACTAAAAACTGCAAATCAGCAGCAGCTTTTGGAAGCCTGTGAGGTCAACCCTGGAAAAGAGCAGTCAGGACAGAAGGCCCATCCCAGCAGGGGGGCTCAGGAGCAACCAGGGTAGGGCACTGGTCTGGCTCCACCCTATCTGGCTACTTATTTGCAGCAGTCATTAAGCAAATCAAACCCGCCCCTTGCTTTAGCCCCACCCCCTCTATGGCCCTGGGAAATAGCAGAGGAAAAAAGAGCACCTGGTTCACAGTGTTGTGTGCCCTTCTTCAAAAGAAGGTCAAGCAAATCCATGATCATTAAGTGAAGCAATAATTCACATTGGATGAGATTTTGTTGCAAAACTGGAAGTAAATGCCAATTTTCAGAAAAACCCATCATAAATCGTGATCATGCAACCGTGAACACTGCAAACTGCCGTAAATGCAGCCCAGCTGCTGAATACCAGAAGTGTGGTCATGTGACATGAGGGGGGCACCCATCAGAACTTCAAATCCCAGGTCATAAGCACCCCCAGGTAGGTGTGTTGGAAGTTCACATGATCACTAAGCAACAGGCCATAAGCCTGACTAATAGGCTAAGGCAGGGTTGAGCCACACAGGCTTCCCAGCCAGAAGTGGCCTATTTCCCAAAAGCTCCCTGCAAGCAGTCCATGCAGATGTGTCCCCATCCCAGGACTGGGGCCCTGGAGTGCAGAAGACAAGAGGGGCGGGTGAGGGAGGGAGGGAATGTCAGAGAATGGAGATCAGCCCCACCTCACCACTTGCTTCAGCCCCATCTGTTTGAAGGCCCTGGAAGAGTGCAGAGGAAAGGTGTGCACCCAGTTTAGAATAATAGAACCAGAATAACAGAGTTGGAAAAGACCTTGGAGGTCTTCTTTTCAAGCAGGAGAGCCTATACCTGTGATGACCGAGAGTATATCAGAAATATAACAAAATCCAAAACGTAACTAAAAGTCCTTTAATGCCTTCAACTTGGCTTCACTGTTTAATTGTTCACAGTGGAGGAGTAAACTATTTTCAAAACAACATTTCAGAGGAAAGAAACATAGTTCAAATTCAAAGAGCCGATAATGAAGCAAAAACCAAAAACAAACCACATTGAATAAAGTTCCACGACAGACCAGGATAAATAATTGCCAACTTCAGGAAGATAACCAGGGACAGTCTGTTGGAAGAACGCCAACCAAGATAAACCTTCTTTAGGAATAAAGCACTAAATTGTCTCCAGCTTCAGTTAGCACGCAGGTCCAAACTCTTATGCAGATATCACACCTGCAACCTATGAAGAGGATCATGGCCCTCTCCTCCTGAGTAGACCACATTTTACCCTGATCCTCTCCTCCCTGCATGCCCCAGGATGGATAGGGGATGGGCCTGGGTCCTCCCCTGACTGCTCAGAGTCAGTCTCCACCAGGGGCATGACACTACCATTCTGGACAAATGGCTGTCCAGGCTCTTCTTAAAAACCCCCAATGTTGGAGCACAACTTTTGTAGGCTGATTAATTGTTCTGTCACATAGGGGAACACAAAGGGGTGGGATTCTACCAGTTCGCACATATTCGCTAGAACCGGTTGTTAACATTCTAAGCAGTTCGGAGAACCAAATGTTAGAAGAAATTACTGGCCTAATCCTGTAAGGAAGGCAGGAAGGAAACATTCTGGTGTTGCTTACAGAAACTGCCTCTCCATTAACCCTTATTCCATTCTTGGCAGACTTCCTGTCTCTGGAACTTCTCTGGAGTTTTTTCCCCTCCTTTGCTGGTACTTTGCTTGTGTGGAGTGACCATTCAAAGTTACAATGGCACTGAAAAATCTGACTTATGACCATTTTTCACACTTACGACTGTTGCAGCATCCCCACAGTCATGAGAGGCCAGGCGTGGAGATGCGTGCCTTAATGTGAGTGATATTGAGTTGGCCAAACCCAGCCAATAACATGACCACCAAGCCATGTCCAGTCACATGACCACCATGCCATGCCACCACCTAAGCCACGCCCACAGAGCTGGTTGTTAAAAAATTTGAATCCCACCCCTGGGAACACATGCCCTTCCTCAAGACAATCAGGGGGGAACAGGATTGGAGAGATGAGGAGGGGTGCAAGATGATTCTCCCACAGTTCAGGGTTTGCATTCACCTGAGCGCATACAGTTTTGGGCCTCCAAGCTTTCATGGGGCTTCTAGGAAACAGCCACAAAGCAGGTATCTGTTCCTCCTAAGCTTGCAGAGCTTCTTCCTGAGCTCCCCCCGCCCCCCCCCCCCCCAATTTTTTTTTTTCCCAGTGTTTCAGTGATTCTGGCACTGCATCCCGAGATGCGTCTTGCTTGGTCAAACGTACCTAGCAAAGTAAGCAAGAAAAAGTAATTTCTTTGTTCCACTTCTATGAACCTGGAAGTGAGAACAAACCTTAATAGGATTTAGTGAGGCGGGAAGCAAGAATAAACCCCAACCACATTAATGGGATGTAAACCATTTACTTTTGGCATTGGCAAAAAATAAAGGTGGTTGGCAGGCCTGAAAATTAGTGTGCGTGTGGTTTTAACTACTGGGAAGAAGAAATGATCCCCTTTGGAACCCCCAAGTAGAGGAAGTAAGTGTCATACAAACGCTTTTGTGCAGAACCGGGGGAGGCCAAAGTGGCCTGCGGTGGCCATCAGAAAATCAGAATGCAGGGATCTTCCCATCACTCAGGCCAACCACTGCCCACTCTAGATATCCACAGTTACAGCTCCCCTCCAAATGTGTCCATTCATCCAGCCTCCTCTTTTTGACTTCTCTCTTGAAGGAGAGCTCCCCACTGCCAAAGGCAACTGTTTCCATGCTGAAATGTCTTAGCGTTAGGAAGTTTCCCTTGAAACCCAAACGGAAACTGTTCCTTGTCATTTAAAGTAAGTGTTTGTCCCAAAACAATGGCTACCAACCTCCCTTCCATGGGGGACCTGTATAATACTGCGTGAGTCAAAAAGAGGGCTGTGAGAATATTTACAGACCCCTTCACATCCCAGACATAAACTGTTTCAACTCCTTCCCTCAAAACGATGCTATAGAGCACTGCACACCAGAACAACTAGACACAAGGACAGTTTTTTCCCCAAACGCCATCACTCTGCTAAACAAATAATTCCTTCAACACTGTCCAACTATTTACAAAGTCCGCACTACTATTACTATTAATCTTCTCATCATTCCTTATCACCAGTCCCCTCACACTTGTGATTGTATGACTGTAACTTTGTTGCTTGTATCCTTACGATCTATATTGTCTGCTTCCTAGTATAATTTGATTGCTTGTTTGCACCCTATGACTATTGTTAGGTATTATACCAGATGATTCTTGATTCTTGACCAATGTATCTTTTCTTTTATGTACACTGAGAGCATTTGCACCAAGACAAATTCCTTGCCTAATAAAGAATTCTATTCTATTCATCTTCTGAAAGCTTCCCAACTTCCAGTTGATGAAGTCATCTAGAGATGCATGAGAGGAGCCACATGGGCTGGGGGTTGCACAGGGCTGCAAGGCGATCCACAAGAGATGCCACACAGGCCAAGGAGGGCATGCAAGGATGCAAGGGGGTGTTTGAGAGGTGCCATGATGGTCAGAGAGGGAACACAAAGATACAGCATAGGTTGGGGAGGTTGCCCAGTCCCCATTGCTGCCATTAAGCACATTTTGCCATAATGATAGCATGGGTCATTTTGAACCGTTACTTTCTATTTGTTTTTTTGAATGTTTGCTTTTATTGCTGACTGCCATTCTGTAGCTTCTTTTCTAGCAGACTTCATTAAAATAGTAATTTCAAATATTCTTGTATACATTCAGTCTGGCTCTATTATTAGCACTTTCTTTCTTTCTTTTCTTTCCAGATTCATCATTCATCCACTCACCAAATTTAAATTAAGGAGCCCCCTGAATGTTGCAAATACCCAAACTGTAAAATTTGGAGAGCTTTTTAAGTGCACTTTTGAAACCTGGAATTCTCTGCAAATAATCATGGTTTGGGCACCAGGTTTTCCTGCATGGCTTTTATTATTGCTGAATTGTATGGGTTTGGTGGGGGGGGGGGGCAGGATGCTTCTAACTGCACTTGTCCTCTATAACATTTGCCTCTATATAGAAGGATCATGTACAGTGCCATCCAAATATTCTTCTGTCCAATAAAGCCAACCACTCTGCTGCCATCTGCCTCTCTGTCTTTTTGCCTAATGTTGCTCTCTCTGGCTGACTGGCTTGCTTTTACTGTGGCTTGGGAGGCCTTTAAAAACAATTGGGGCTACCTTGTGTCCTTTCTATCATTCAAAAAAAAAAAAAGTTTGGTTCAGGAGTATTTTCTCTTGATTTACTGAAATTTTCAGGACAAACTCTACTGATAGCTCCAGAAATATTTCACAAGAAGAGTTCTCCACTCCACTACTCATTGCAGAATACCTTATGCCACCAGACTCAAAATTCTAGACCTAGAAAACCTAGAACTAGGCTGCCTTCGGTCCAATCTAAGTATAGTACATAAAATCATACATTGCAATGTCCTACCTGTCAATGAATACTTCAGCTTCAACCATAACAATACAAGAGCAAACAATAGAAACAAACTCAAGGTTAATCGCACCAAACTTGATTGTAAGAAATACGACTTCAGCCACAGAGTGGTCAATGTCTGGAATAGTCTACCTGACTCTGTGGTTTCTTCCCCAAAGCCCAAAAACTTTAACCTTAGACGGTCTACTATTGACCTCACCCCTTTCCTAAGAGGTCTGTAGAGGGCGTGCATAAGCACACCAATGTGCCTACCGTCCCTGTCCTATTGTTTCTTTTATTTTTCTTATATGTACCCATTTCATGTATTCATAACTATGTTTATATTTATACCTATTATCTTGTAAGCAATTGACAAAATAGAATAAATAAATAAATACTGAATCTGCAACAATTACAACACCTGCAGGAGGTTCAGCTACGGGACAAGATCACTGAAGTCCCAACCCTTGAACCATGTGCAGCAAAGAGTGCTTCCTTCTCTTCTAAGAAAACAATCCCCAATCTTTTCAGCTCTGTGGACCAGCAATGGCACTGGCAGTGGGGGCAGAGGGGACAGCTTCATGTATGCGCTTGGCTCTTGTTCAAACGGAGCTTTGCACACTCATTCACCACTTGCGCAGACCACTTCCCAATGGGCCATGGACCAGTACCAATCCACAGACCGGGAATTTGGGACCTTTGTTCTAGGGCCACCACTCCTTCCCAGAGCAGAGGCAGAAACCATAGATGGGAGGAGAAGGGCCATGTAGGCTGAGTCCATGGCCTTCTTGGTGCAATCTCACAATCTCTCATACGGACTGTGAGGGCACCAAGATTTTCTCTTTCTCTCTCTCTCTCTCTTAGGACCATTTCCCTCCAGCCCTACTTCCAAACTCATTGGTAACATGCATCATTTCTTCTACCACCTTCATTTCCTTGTTCCTTGAGAACCAAAATGAAATTTGGGAAGACATAATTTGCTGTCCTCCTGTATGACCACTTCCATAATACCACGGCTGACCAGCATAACACAACTGGGAACTCTTTTTTCCCCATGGAAGTTCACATTCCTCTTCGTGGGCATCATCTCAGGAGGAATTGCAAGCAAAAGGTGGGGCAGATCCATTTCTCTGACTCTCTCACACGTGCAAATGCACCAACGGCTTCTGGAGAAGAAATGGTGAACTAAAGATGATTCTGCTTAAAAGGGAAGCATGCTTAAAAACCATGCCAGAATGATGAGATGGCAAGTAGAAACTTTTTTCTGATTTACCCCCAGGCAAGGCAATCACCCCCAAAGTGCTCCAGATAGTTGCTCCTTGCAAGGAGACCACAAGACACAGACCTCTAAATGGTTTATTGCTCTGGGAGATGAGGGAATAGCTATCTCGCTCATTCCACGATTTGCGCATTCAACGATGCCAGCTTTGCATATTTCTTGTTCTAATCACTTTAGGAAATTGATATTTAGTTTCTTTTCAGTTGTTAAGAACTTTGAACTGAAAAGTTTTACAGCACCAGGCAAGTTTCCTTCAAGGTGGGCATCTCATTTAAAGACAACTTACGATCATAATTCTGGGCTCCGCTGTGGTTAAGCCCTAGTAATAAGCAGGCATATACAATGGAATGAAGGCTATTGCTGAGCACTTAGCATGGTGTTCCATAGACTGTAAGCCGCCCTGAGTCTCCGGAGAAGGGCGGCATATAAATGCAAATTAAAAAAAAAAATAGAGCTGCACCCATGGTATAGACCAGAGATTTCCCACTCCAAGCATAACGAAGAGCTTTGATCAACAGCCTGCCATTGTGATAAGCACAGTCCTAGTGCTTCTTGGTCACCCACAGCATCCACCATTCTCCTTCTCTTTCTCTTGCCTTTTCTACAGTGTGTGAAATGGAATCTCAGCAAGTGAGCCTGGCAGGAGGGCAGGAGTGGAGGGCAGTTTCATCAACAGTTTCAATAAAAACAAGTGTTTGCTGTTGTGAAATTGCTCTGTGATCTGTTAACCGTATTAAGCTCAATCCAGGGAGGGAAACTGATGGGAGGCGATGAGGTCTTACTTAGGAGTCACGTGCATGGCTGGCTTCTTCGTTGCATCTGCCTGGGTTTACACAGAGCAGTAAAACGCCCCAGAACAGGACACCACAAATACACTCCTCTGGTATGCAGGGAAGCCTGAAGCTTCCCCTGGTTTCCCAGAGACTCTGGTTCTCTGTGGTGGAGGAGGGCACATTACCTTGCGTCCAGGGGTGGGATTCAAATTTTTTAATAACCAGTTCTGTGGGTGTGGCTTAGGTGATGGGCATGGCTTGGTGGTCATGTGACTGGGTGGACATGGCTTGGTGGTCATGTGATTGGCTGGGTGTGGCCAACTCAATATCACTCCCATCGAGGCACACATCTCCTCACCTGGCCTCTCATGACTTTGGGGATGCTGCAACAGTCGTAAGTGTGAAAAATGGTCATAAGTCACTTTTTTCAGTGCCATTGTAACTTTGAATGGTCCCTCCACACAAGCAAAGTACCAGCAAAGGAGGGGGAAAAAAACTCCAGAGAAGTTCCTGAGACAGGAAATCTAGTCCTGCCAAGAATGTAATAAGGGTTAACGGAGAGGCAGTTTCTGTAAGCAACACCAGAATGTTTCCTTCCTGTCTTCCTTGCAGGATTAGACCAGTAATTTCTTCTAACAACCAGTTCTCCCAACTGCTTAGAATATTAACAACCGGTTCTAGAGAATAGGTGTGAACTGGTAGAATCCCACCCCTGCTTGCGTCTCTATGCTTTCATGGCTCTGCTGTTTTTAGCTGAAGGCAGCCTAACCTAATATTCCTATTATATTCTTATTGTCCTTTCCTATTGCCCATTTTCCTTTCCATATTCAACATATTCTATTGTCATCATTCCACTGTACCCAAAGCTTCAAAGCATCTATGGCAAATGGATCCAAAGTGGTAGGAGGATTGTTGAATGAGTACTCTGTGAAATAGGCACTGGATTGTAAAGCATGGCTCACTGTAGCACTAGGCACAATCTGAAGACAACTGTACAGAGATATGGTTCCCAGCACCAGGCAACCACATGTGTCTCTGTCCTTCTGCCATATGCAACCAGGAAGCTTTTCTAAAGGACACGCACAATTACCAGCCATTTGTTAGGCCAAAGATCCACTGGGCTTAGATGCAAGCATGAGGTAGCCTTGCAGTTCAGATTCTTTGTGCAAGGGATATGTTTGTGTGACTTTTCCCCCTCCCAGGCCAACTTCCTTTGGTTGAGAAAGCAGAGAAGTTTGGGATTGAGGCTGGGGAGGCTCTCCAAGGCCCCCATCATCTATACAGCAGTGGTGGGGTTCAATTTTTTTACTACAGTTCTGTGGGTGTGGCTTGGTGGGCGTGGCAGGGGAAGGATATTGTAAAACCTCCAGTCAGAGGTGGGATTTGCCGGTTCTCTGAACTACTCAAAATTTCCACTATCTGTTCGCTAATTGGTCAGAACCTGCTGAATTCCACTTCTGCTATACAGCCCCAGTTGTTTGTCTTCTAGGACAAAGAGTCGTGTTTTTCACCAAAAGGGACTCCTGGTGGATTTGTCCCTACATTCAAATTTTGAAATCTCTCAAAAAGTTTTCATTGAAGGAATGAAACCAACCCAATTTCACTGAAGGTAGCATGAAATAATAGTTGGCGTGGCTTAGATACTGAAATAAAGACTGTTCTGACTTATCTGTTCTCCACAGAGCTTTGTGGAATTGGTGTCCCTGAGCTTTCTAGCTGGCAGGTGGACCTGGGTCTTCTATAGCAGGGGTCTCCAACTTTGGCCACTTTAAGACTTGTGGACTTCAACTCCCAGAGTTCCTCAGCCAGCTTTGATGGCTGAGGAACTTGGGATTTGAAGTCCATCAGTCTTAAAATGGCCAAGGTTGGAGACCCCATTTTAGAGGAAAACCCTGGATGGCTTCTTCTTTTAGTTCCTCAAAGCTACCTCCTCTAGAACTGTGTTTCCTCCTCATGCTTCTTTAAGCCTTCTATCAAAGCCAAGTTTTTGAATGGGAAACACGTATGCACATTTTAAGCAAACACAACCCTGTTGCAGTTCTAAGCCTTCCTTCTTTCCCTTCTTCTGTTCTTGTTCCTTTGCTGCTTCAGTAGCAGCTATTAAACTTTTTGTGGTCATTTTCATTTTGCCAGCTTCTACTTCATTTAAGATTTCAAGTCTAAGTGCAGTTCTGCATTCTTAATAGAGCTCCTCAAAACATTCAGAAGAAAAGCATTGCCAAGTGCCTGAGCATTGATTTTTGTGCTTTTCACGCAGCTGCATCCTTTGCATGTCTCCTGCAGCTTCTGCCCCTAAGTGCATGCACAGCCACTTCACTTCATTGGTAGCCCTAATGAACATGCAATCTCTGCAGGCCCCTGGATGCCCAGAAAGAACAGATAATTCTCCAAGCCCTGCAGGAGAAAAATGATTAATTTGGGAAGAGATTCATTTTATTCAGATTAGCTCACATTCTGATGTATCCCTTTCAGATGTATTGCTTTGCTTTCTGACTGATGAAGAAAACAGTGCTTGCCAGCGAGGCAGGATGGGGAGGAAAAAGACATTATTTTTACTTTATTTGTGGTCGCGTTGGCCATTTCCTCCCAATGAGCAGAATGTCTTGGAAGACAAAATGGAATCCACCCAAAGTGGTTGACCAAACATGCCAATTCTTTCATTTCCATCCAAGATAGTGATCAGCATTGCTGTAACAAGCTGCCATTTTTATTGTCTAATGACATCACAAAACGTGGTAAACTATGTCCATGATTTCACCTGTATCACCATGTCATGAAGTTTGTGTTGCCATTTGCTCCACCTAACAGACTCCTGTGGTGGCGGTGATAGCTTTCCTAAAAGTGTGATCAATGCAAGGAAAATAAGGGCTATTAATTAAAACCATGGTATTCTTCAATCAAAGATGGCTTCCTTCTAGGAAACACCTATAGCCCAACGGTCTACTTGGGGACAGGTTCTGGGAACATTTGCTTTGGAGTAACATTCTGAGATGAGTTTTGAAAGCTGAAACTTAAAACCTTTGGCAAAAGCTGAAGTTTGTTTCTCTGCTGCACAACCCAGCGATTAAAAGGTTTTCTTTGGAATACCCTTTCCTTAAGACTTCTGGCTGCTGGATTCATGCTTGACAAACGCTGGAGTTCAAGCTTCTTCCAGGCTTTCTTGATTCAACTTCCTCTTAGAAGGTCATGCAGCTTGAATTTCCAGGCCTGGGTGCTGCAAGATTTCCCACCCGCCCCCATTACTGTTAGGAAATGTGATGTGAAGATTTACAAAGCCTCCATGGTCTTCCGAAGCACATTTGCACCACAGAATGAATCCAGCCTTGGCATTTGAGCATTGCCTGGGAGGGGCTGAAGCTCCCTGGCCTGGCAGCGAAAATGGCCAGCAAAGACACCATTACTCTGTTGGTCATTCAAAGAAATATGGGGCAGTCTATTTTTATCCTAGAGTTTAAGAAAGCGGGAGAATCTAATTCAGTACTATAAATACAACTGAATTGAGAATAGAAGCTGTGTATGGAGAGAAGCTTCCGCTATGGGATGTTTACTTCACCCCCACAAACTCCCTTCTCCCCTCATTGCAGCCCACAGAATCATCCAGAAATAGCACAACCACCATGGGGTCACCTCTTCTTCAGAAGATGGAGGTACTCCAGCTGGAGAAATGGGAGCCATTTAGTTTCCCAGTTCACCACAGCAAATCCAGTCGGACTCCCAGAGGTTATTGGGGGCACTGGCAGCCTCTTCCTGGCAGGAGGACCTGAGGACCTTCAGAACCTCCACCCCAGCCTCTCTGTTCCCCAACTTTCAGTTAAGGAAGGCCTTCCCCCTCCAGCCCCACCAAGTTGGAGAACTCAAAATTGCCTTGGCCCAGCTCTCAATAGGGTCTCAGTAAGCACATTTTCTGCCATGGCAGATGAAGAGTGAAGGGTGGTTTAAGGGTGAATATGTACTTTCAAAATCAGATGAGAAGGTAGGGCTTGAAAAGGGGACAAAAGGAAAATGAAGACCATTTGGGCTGAGAAGCTCAACTATCCTTGATGTGAAGTTGAAGTTGGGGGTCCTACCACTATGGGAAGGAAGAAAAGTTTGTTATAAGCTCCTTCCCTTCCTCCCTCTTCCAGCTGCTACAGCTGGAGAGAGCCAGCCTGCCCAGCCACCCTCAGAGGAACAAGTATCTGCCATATTCAGATGTTTCCAAGTTTGCGTGTAGATTGCTTGCAAAGACATTTGGTGTCCTCAGATCTTCTCCTTAAGAACTATTGGCAAGAAATGGTTAAGAAACCAGAAGAAGATGAGCAAACTATTGGAGTAAGCAGATATTAGTGGAAAAAGTGGAGTATGGAATCTGGTAATATTATGGTTTCCACCACAAGGATGTACATTATTTATCAAGAGAGACCTGAAAAATGGCTGTGGATAAACACAGCAGAAGAAAAAACAGAGGGGGAAAGTTCCAGTAGAATTTAATGGGGGTGCCAGTGGATGATCCAGGTTCAAGTATTAGAAATGCTTTGCCTCATTTCTTTCTGCATAGCTACTCTTGCATTTAGGACTATCCTCATCACCTGCTTGATTAAGCTGCTCTAGAAACAACCTTTTGGATCACTTTCCGGTCTCTGCTGAGTCTCTGAGCCAATGAAGGAACTGAGCCACTCAAGACGACCGATGCTGTGCTGAAGGCCACGAAATGCCACGGTTGGATAGCAGTCCTTGCTCCAAGGGTGCCCCATCATTGCTCATCCCTCTCTCCCCCCCTACCCATCCACTTGCTGGGTGACTTGACTGTGACAAGGCACCCTCTCAAGACCAAGGGAAGGGAAGCAAACAAGTCCCGGACATTGACAATTGGTCACTTTGAGGGATGCCTTGTAAAACTTTTCACTGTGTTGAGTCTGGGGCAACTTATCTGAGGAAATGCTCTGTTGTGGACTGCTTGGTTGATAACTCAAAGGGATCAATGCAGGCTCTGTTCTAACAGGAATGTCCAATTTAAAGAGGAGAATTAGTTTGTTGAAATTGGTTGGCCTTTTTTCCCAAAAAAATGTATATGGGCTGTTTTTTTAAAAAAGAAAACAAGAGAGCCTCTGAATTTAAAAACCTGGTTTGTTGCTTCATTTGCCTTTTGAACAAGCACCTTTGGGATAACCATGGCCTGGTTGGCTGATAATCTCTATAAATGTTGGGAGCTTATATTGTATGAATCTGGAACTCGCCCATGAACATAATGACACAGCAGGTCATATGATTGCCATGTGCAAACTTCTCTGCTGGCTTCCCAGCACTGCATGCAGTTCTTGCTGACCTACCTCTGCTCCCATGGTATCTGCACATGGCACCCTGCCATCTCCCTGTGCTCCTCACCTGGGACCTTACCTCTTCCTACATGACTCACAGACTCCTAGGGTTATGATGGCAATGGCGACTGTGGTGATTGCCATTGCAATGTGATGTGGTCATGTGGTGTCATGCCTTACAATTGCATTGCTCAGTGACAGTTATCTCAGTCTCAGTAGATGCCATAATCCAAAGTCTACCTATATTAAAAATTACCTTGTGCCAATGAGGGTGCACTCACTTTTCCACCCTTAGTGTGTCCAGATGCCCTATTTTAGGTGACTCCATTCCTCTTGGATAGGGAAAGGTAAGAGGAAATCTTGCAAGGCCATTGTGAAGATTAGCCTAAGCATCTACAAATACAGATTAACAGAGTTGGACCTTGTAGGTCATCTAGTCCAACTCCCGCACCTAAGCAGGAGACCCTACACCATTTCTGACAGATGGCAGTCCAGTCTCTTCTTGAAAGCTTCCAGTGACCAAGCTCCCACGATTGCTGAAGGCAACTTCTGTTCCATGGGTTGAGTGTTCTCACTGCCAGAACATTTCTCCTTATTTCCAGGATGAATCACTCCTTGTTCAGTTTCCATCCATTATTCCTTGTCTGGCCTTCAGGTGCCTTGGAAAATAGCTTGACCCCTTCGTCCTCTCTGTGGCAGCCCCTCAAATATTGGAAGATGCTCTCCTGTCTCCCATGGTCCTTCTCTTCACTAGATTAGCTATGCCCAGTTCCTGCAACCGTTCATCATATGTTTGAGCCTCCAGTCCCCTAATCATCCTGGTTGCCCTTCTTTGCACTCTTTCTAGAGTCTCAACATCTTTTTTATAATCTGTCAGAGAAAGCCACTGGGATTGCTCACAGCTGGATTCTGTCAGGGCTGGTCCTGTTGATACAACTGAGGCTCCGTTATCTACTGAATTACTCCCAAGAAAGTGGGCTGGATCTTTGGAACATGCAGTTCCACCAGCTGCATGTGGGTCCATGTCTCTCCTGGCCAATCAAAGTTTCCTGGAAGGTGACGTGCAGCTGGATCCAAACAGCACTTAATATTTCTTGCAGAGGGCAGGGATGGTCCCTCCTGTCTAAAAGGAACTGTGGTCATTCCCTTCCTCAAGAAGTCACCGCTGGACAATTTCTGGGTTTGGTGGACTCCTTGCAACCAGGCTTCAAACCAATTGATAGTACCAAGATGGTGTTGATTGGTGTTGTAGGTTACTTTTGGCAGACTTGGGATGGGGCAGCACCCACTTTGCTGCTGCTACGTTAAGAAAACCGGCTAAAAACCTGTGCTTGTAAAGAAGGAAAAATAACTGAGCTGAAGAAAGTTCTTGGATGAGAAGTGAAGAATCTTGAAAGAAAAACAAAGGAAGTCCAGTTGCCTTTGAAAAAGGACCTTGGGATAACCATGACGTGGATGACTGAGAGTCTCCATAGACAAGGAAAAATAAGGAAAATTCATGGACTGCCCCTGTTTTCTTATAGACTCCAGTTTCCCTTTTTCCCAGGAGTTTCCCACTGGTGGCACTTTCTCTGGACCAGGATCATCTCCAGATCCCTGAGATCCCTACACTTGAGAGTGGCTTCCCGATAAAGAGCGCTCCCCCTCCCAGGCAAAAGTTCAGCCTCAGGAACATTGGGCTGAGATGCTCCTTTCATCATTCCGCTTATTGCCAGAGCAGCCCCCTTCACCCTGTTTAACAGCAAGCACTGCAGTTTTCATAAGGCAACAGAGAAGCCAAGCGTGAGGCAGAGGGCAGGGCCTGGTTGGCTGACCAGCCATCTTTGCAAATGTTCTCCCATGGGCATCCTGGGGTAAGGTTTACGGTGGTGAGGATCTGTTTGAAAGCATTTCTGAAACTTTGGAGCCCAGAAGCAATTTGAGTCTCTCTCAGTGATGATTTTAGCCATCCAGGTTTTTAGAAAACCAGAAAGCTTCAAATAGTACTAGAATCACCCCATTTTCCTGAGTGGAGAAAAGGACAAAGTAGCATTTTTAAGTGAGAGAGCCTTCATAGATATAGAATAGAATTCTTCATAGAATTCTTTTTATTGGCCAAATGTGATCGGATACACAAGGAATTTGTCTTGGTGCAAATGCTCTCCGTGTACATAAAAGAAAAGATACATTTGTCAAGAGTCAATGAGAAATTTTGCTGGTTTTCCTATGTGAACATTTTATTTTTTATTTATTTATTTTTATTTGTCAATTGCTTACAAAGTAATAGGTATAAGTAAAAACATAGTCATGAATACATGGACACATATAAGAAAAATTAAAAAAATAAAAGAAACAATAGGACAGGGACAGTAGGCATGTTGGTGCGCTTAAGCACGCCCCCTACAGACCTCTTAGGAAAGAGGTGAGGTCAATAGTAGAAAGTCTAAGGTTAAAGGTTTTGGGATTTGGGGAAGAAACCACAGAGTCAGGTAGAGTATTCCAGACATTGACCACTCTGTTGCTGAAGTCATATTTCCTGCAATCAAGTTTGGTGCAATTAACCTTGAGTTTGTATCTATTGTGTGCTCTTGTGTTGTTATGGTTGAAGCTGAAATATTCATTGACAGGTAGGACATTGCAATGTATGATTTTATATACAATACTTAGAGCGGACCGAAGGTGGTTTAGTTCAAGGTTTTCTAGGTCTAGAATTTCAAGTCTGGTGGCATAAGGTATTCTGCAATGAGTAGAGGAGTGTAGAACTCTTCTTGTGAAATATTTCTGGACTTTCTCAACTGTGTTAATATCAGATACATAATGTGGGTTCCAGACTGATGAGCTGTATTCGAGTATTGGTCAAGTAAATGTTTTGTATGTTCTACTTATTAGTATAATAGAAATACGCACTAATACGGATCTGAGAGCTTTCAGACGTGCATTAAAAATCTGGCTCTTTGAGCAGGCCGGCTGACATAGGATTTTTAATTTACTACTTGCATTTTAATTGGGTTTTTAATATTTGGGTTTTAATTAATTTATTGGGGGAGGGTATAATTTTTAGACAGCCAAATTATTTAATCTATTTTTAACTTTTGTATATTGTAATGGGGTTTGTGATTGGCTGTGCACCGCCCTGAGTCCTTCGGGAGAAGGGCGGTATATAAATAACACAAATAACTAAAATAAATAAATAATATTACCAGAGAAAAAGCTACGTAAGATTAGGTTAACAACTCTTAATGCCTTTTTGGCTATGTAGTTACAGTGGGCTCTAGCACTTAGGTCATTTGAGATGAGTACTCCAAGATCCTTGATAGAAAGTGATCAAATTTGTTTTCTTTTGCTTTTCCTACAATAAGGTCTGTGTAATCTACATTTCCCTTTTTTTATTCTACATTTTGGCATCTCAGTCTTGTTTGGGTCTTAAGGCTGAGGTCCCTTCACCTCAGGCTGCCTAGAGACTCCAAGCTATCAGGGAAACACCTTGAGTTTTAAAGCCAGCGAAGCCACTTTGGGAGATGCTGTGTGTGGAAGTTGTTCACAGTGCTAGCATATTGACACATTATGTGTGCCATATGTGCACAGCACGAAAGATGGGTTGGTTGTAGCTGGGAAATTGGACCTCTGTTTATTATATGACGAAAGAGTGCCATCCTTTCCCCAGTTCATTCCTTGCGATACTCATGGTGGAAATTGAAGCTGCATCTGCCAGCCCTCAGGAGCATGGGAAAATGAAACTGAGCAGGAGGAACGAAGGACGGGCAGCCAAGTTCAACAGAGAGACAGGAAGGGGAGGAGAACATCAACAATGAAAGCAGAGCATCTGTGAGCAACATAGAGAAGAAAATTAATGCTGGATGAATGCTGTATCAAGGGACCTCCCCAACTCAAGTCCTACCACCCACATCTTCTTGAATGTTGGCACCAAATGAGACAACCATCGATTCCGTCATCATGGGCAGGCTGCAAAAAGGAAGATGGTTTTCCTTGAGTGATGGCAGAACCCCCTCCAATTGATAACAGGCATTCTCCAAAAAAAAAAAAAAGTTCCTGTCGCTGCCTCGTTGGCCTTTCCGTAAGGTCTGTTCCCTGCAACCTCCTGCTAACCAAGCATTTATCATTGGGACAAGCTGGGAATTGTTGCCCGTGTTGTTGTGGTGCATTTTGACATGCAGGGTCTGTGACGGTTCTCTGAAACACTGCACCATTTGTGAGGCAGAACGTGTGGGAGTCATCTTGGATGGGAGAATCGGAACCATCTGCTGGTGGTATCAACGCTACAATCTTGTGAAAGACCTTTGATGTTCAAAAATTAAACCTTTTTAAATATATTTAAGGCTGGCCCAAAACTAAAGTGCCTAACATTGTTATTATATATGATTCAAAAAGTAAAGAGCATGATGGGGAGGGAGAAGAGAAAATGACAAACTCACTTTCATTTACACCAATCTTGTCTCAATCTGCTGCCTTTTAAAATCTATAATGTTCTAATTCTATGAATTCTAAGTGATTTCTCTCAGTTGTGCACACCATTTGGTCACCACACTATAAAACGATGAGGAGACTCTAGAAGGAGTGCAGAGAAGAGCAACCAAGATGATTAGGGGACTGGAGGCTCAAACACATGAAGAATGGTTGCAGGAACTGTGCATGGCTAGTCTAGTGAAGAGAAGGACCAGGGGAGACATGATAGCAGTCTTCCAATATTTGAGGGGCTGCCATAGAGAAGAAGGGGTCCAGCTATTTTTCAAGGCACCTGAAGGAGTAATGGATGGCAACTGAACAAGGAGAGTGTCAAAACAAACTTATTCTATTTTATAAATTAGGGGAAATGAATCGTGTTTTTCTGTTGCCAGCATACTTTATTTACAAAATAACTAAGAAACTAAAGAAACAGCAGTACCATTCTATTAAGCAAGCAAAAGAAAAGCTATAATGAAAGATGAAGTGGAAGTAAAACTCCCCTGCACACATGCGCAGTAAACCAGAACATCACAAGACACTCATATCTTGTTACTATGGAAACTTGATAACCAGTCCAGCTTATTTTGTAAACTTCTGTAGAAGCTCCTCAGACAAACAAAATAAACGCAATGACACCCCCTTCTTTGTCTGATGAGCTGACATCAGGTAAGGCACATCTTCTCACGCAGGTATTCATGCTGAGCAGCTGCAAGTGGTTTGTTGAGCATATCAGCAATCTGATCATGTGTAGACACATACTGCAATCTACTGCAATTTAACAAAACCTTGTTTGATTAGTTGCTTTATGTTCTTATACCGAATGTCAATGTGTCTGGACCTAGAACCTGTGAGACGAGTTTTGGAAATATGAACCACAGATTCATTGTATTCCATCACGGTGATTGGCTGAATCGGGTGAGTCTAGATACATCTGTAACTAAAGCATCAAACCACGTTAAACAATTACATGCATTTGAAACACAAGCATATTCAGCTTCAGTAGATGAACATGAAATGAAATTTTGTTTACGCACATGCCAGTAAACAGGACATCCATTTAGGAACACCATATAACCTGAAGTACTTTTCCGTGACTTTTTATCACTTGCCCTATCAGAATCTGCATAACAGCATAATTCTGCATAATTAGTGTGTGTCGGTTCTAACAACAACTTCATACTTTTTGTGTGATTCAGATATCTCAATAACTTCTTAATGCATAACCAATGAAACTGTTTTGCTTTACCTACGTGTTGTGACAAAAGATTAACACTAAGAGCAATATGTGGTCTGGTCCAACTACTAATGTATAACAAGGACCCAATTACTGAACGATAAAGTGTTTGATCCTCAAAAACAGGACTTGGTTCATGTGCCAGATTATGAAAATCTGTTTGCATAGGTATGCGAACTGGATTAGCATCCTTCATATTGCAATGATGCAACAGTTGTTCAATCTTGTCCTCTTGTGAAATACAAAACCTTCTGAGTTTTAGTAATCTGAACACCCAAATAAGTGTCAATGTGACCTAAAGATTTCAATGTGAAATATTTCTGCCAAGCATTAGCAAAACTCTCACTCATTTGCTTATTTGGACCAATATAAACAATATCATCAACATAAACAAGAATTATCTCATATGCATTCCCAGATCTTTTTGTGAACAAGCATTCATCAGTTTTGGATTTAATAAAACCCATTAAATTTAGTTTGTCAGTTAGACATATATACCACATTAAACCGGACTGTTTCAGACCATAAAGGTTTTTGTTTAAGAGCCAGGTATCCCCTTCTTTCTTCCGGAACCCTGGAGGACCTTTGAAATAAATTTCTTCATCCATTAGGAATTGCAGGCGTACACACCTTGAGTTGCTTTAGACTGTCCATTTCAGCCTACATTTCCTTATGCCAAGGTAAGATTGCTTTTGTCAATTGCCATGAAAATGGCTTCGGAGGGATCCCCTTCTTGACCCTCTCGGAACGTCTCGGAACAATGGTCCATTCTTTTTCCGTTTCGTCCTCTCTTCTTCCTCATTGCTAGCCTCAGCATCGACAGCATGCGAAGATGGAACTTTTGGTTGAGAAAAACTAGTTGATGGAACATGTGCCTGATAATCTCAATCATCAGACTGTGTAATATTATCTCTAGGAAAATAAACTCCAGTATCATTTGAGTGAATTCTGGACCAGTCAGCATCTTCTTCAAAATTAAAGGATTGAAAAACCACAATAATATTTCTGGAGTGAACGAACTTGCTGAATCTGGAATTGTCATCAATACCCATAAATCTCAGTCTTTTTGCTGCTGGACCTCCTTTCTTTCTTTGAGCTAATGGAATATTCACCATAGCATAGGAACCAAAAATATGGATATTTCTCAAATCGGGTTTATATCCATATAACATGAAGAAAGGTGTCTGGTTTATTACACTGCTCCAGATATGGTTAATGATGTAGTTTGCATATTTAATTGCTTCACCCCAGTATGGGAAACTCAGATTAGCGTCTTCTAGGAGACAACACATCATGGTTTGCAGGACTCCATTTCTGCATTCCGCCACTCCATTTTCCGCAGGAACGTAAGGAGCTGAGGTCTGGTGCAGAATTCCATTCTTACGCATCCAGTCCTGAAAACGCTGGGACATGAATTCAGCACCGCGATCACTTTGAATTCCAGCGATGTGAACACCATGTTGAATGTTGACATAAGTTGCAAAGTCTTTAAAGATCTGAAAGGTCTCTGATTTTTCCTTCATAGGAAACACAAATCCATATCTAGAATAAGGGGTCAAGCTATTTTCCAAAGCACTTGTAAGCCAGGCAAGGTATAATGGATGGAAATTGAACAAGGAGAGATTCAACCTGGAAATAAGGAGAAACTTTCTGACAGTGAGAATAATCAATTAATGGAACACAAGTTGCCTTCAGAAGTTGTGGGAGCTTCATAACTGGAAGCTTTCAAGAAGAGACTGGACTGCCATCTGTCAGAAATGATGTAGGGTCTCCTGCTTGGACAGGGGGGGTTGGACTAGATGACCTAGAATGTCCCTTCCAACTCTGTTAATCTATTAATCTGTTAAAATGATGTCCCTCTCTGTCTTTATACATATATGTTCATGCATAGGAACATTATTATGTATAAATGAGTGGGATTCCACTGCATATAATGTAACATTTTACACACACCCCTCCTCCAGGAGTGCGGGACAATGCAGATTTCCAGCATAGCAGTAGAAGTCCTCCCTTTTCTATGGGTCTCAGAAAGTTGTCTCTCTATCTGCCCCAAAGGGACTGAGCTTCTGATGGTCACCTATGCATGCAGCTGGCCTGGAGGTGTTCTTGGCTTGAGGATCATAACGTGTTGATTCTGTTGTTCTTCTTGACTTCCTGGCATACCATTAATCATGGGTACTGTCAGAATTGCCAATATATGCTTGAGCTTTGCATTCACCAGTTGCCAGTCTGTCATGAACTAAGGGGGTAGGGAGCCAGATGGAAAGGGGAAGGAAGGCTAACCACTCAGTGTACCTTCCAAAGGCACCATCTCAAGGTCTTAGCCCTGGGAATGGAATGCAATGGATCTCTCACCAGCCTGCCATTGAAGAAATTGCTCCCAAAACAATTTATTCAAATATAATTGGACAATAAAGGACCAGTGGAGGGGAGGAACCAGAGAAGGAAAGTTAACTCTCTACATGGGGCTCCCCTTGAAGAGTATCCGGAGGCTACAGTTGGTCCAGAATGCGGCTGCGTGGGTGATCTTGGTGAGCATGTTACACCGCTCCTGCGCGAGCTGCATTGGCTCCCTTGGCCTTCCGGATCCGATTCAAGGTGGTAGTGATCATCTTTAAAGTGCTCCATAGCTCGGGACCTGGGTACTTACAGGACCGTCTGCTGCCACCAACGGCCTCCCGCCGCCCAGTGCGCTCCCACAGGGTCGGCCTCCTCGGGGTTCTGCCAGCTGGGCGATGCTGGTTGGTGGCCCCGAGGGTGCGGGCATTCTCTGCGGGGGCTCCCTCCCTTTGGAACGACTTGCCCCTGGAGATACAGGCCATCACTGACATTCAGACCTTCCGGCGTGCAGTAAAGACCCACTTTTTTCAACAGGCTGGCCTGGCCCAGTAATAATCATGGGGTTTTAAATTTGGTATTTTAAACTTTTATCTGTTTTTATACATTTTGATAATTTTATAATTCGGCCATTAATGTAATCATTTTAAATTGTTTTTAACTACAATTTTTATATCTTGTTTCTATTTTTATCTGGCTGTACACCACCCCAGTCCCTTTTTTGGGAGAGGGGGCGGTATAGAAATCTAATAAATAAATAAATAAACTGAGAAACTGTGGCATGTGAACTTCACTTCTGGCTTTGCTATACTATATTCCACTTGGCTTTTAGTAAAGTATACCTTCCAACATGAATGGAATCAAGAGTCTTTCTTGCCTAAAGAATCAAGCTGAACAGATCTGACAGGAATGCTGTCAGGTACATGGATCGCTCAGAGTACTGGAAATAAGATTCCATTTTTCAGGGACATCTCTCAAGTAGATTTGAGGTGGCTATTACCTGGCACACCCTAGGACTCTTATCTCCAACAATGAACAACATCCACAAGAAATCCCACAAGTGCTAATAAATAAATACATTATAAATAAATACATTTATTTATTCAATTTCCATAGCTGCCTGTCTCAACCAGGTGACCCTGGACAATTCTAAAACTGTAAAACAATGAAAACAATAAAACACTAAAAACATCCAAAAAATAAATATGTACAGCCACCAAGACAGTTAACCAACTGACAGTAAAGCCAAGAATCAGGCCCAAACCACATCCTGAGTTCCAGGTCAGGTACAGAGTCACATTGTAAAGCCTTACAAAGGGTTGGGGTTAATCAAGGAGGTTGGAATGGCTGCTATTAGGATGCTGATGTCTCTAATTCTGTTTTTGCATTACTGCCTTCAGAGGCAGTTGGGTTGGATGAGGGATGATCAATGAATCCATTATGAGGGGTTAGAATTCCAGAAAGATGGTAGAGCATTTTTGATTTGGACTGTATTCTTCCTGTAGGAGCAGAATAGAATAGAATAAGAATAGAATGGAGTAGAAGAGAAGAGAAGAGAAGAGAAGAGAAGAGAAGAGAAGAGAAGAGAAGAGAAGAGAAGAGAAGAGAAGAGAATTCTTTTTTATTGGCCAAGTGTGATTGGACACACAAGGAATTTGTCTTGGTGCAAATGCTTTCGGTGTACATAAAAGAAAAGATACACTCGTCAAGAGTCAAGAATCATCAGGTACAAATAATCATGAGGTACAATAGAATAGAAGGGTATAGGAATAGAATTTAAATAGAATGGGATGGGATGGGGTAGAACAGGATAGAGAATAGAATAGAATAGAATAGAATAGAATAGAATAGAATAGAATAGAATTCTTTTATTGGTCAAGTGTGATTGGATACACAAGGAATTTGTCTTGGTGCAAATATTTCAGTGTACATAAAAGAAAAGATATATTCATTAAGAGTCAAGTGTCAAGCCTGAAATTGACATATGTGTAGCCATTTTAGTTAGGCTTAGTATATATTCTTTTTCCTACATTCTCTGTGGCAGTCATGGGGGAAGGCTACAACACTTAATGATAGTTATAGGGTACAATAAGCAATCGAATCATACTAACAGTCAGTATAAATAGTAAGGATACAAGCAACAAAGATACAGTCACAAGTGGGAAGGGATGGGTGATAAGGAGTGATGAGAAGATCGATAGTAGTAGTAATGCAGACTTTGTAAATAGTTGGACAGTGTTGAGGGAATTATTTGCTTAGCAGAGTGATGGCATTTGGGGAAAAACTGTCCTTGTGTCTAGGTGTGCAATGCTCCATAGCATCGTTTTGAGGGAAGGAGTTGAAACAAAAACACAGTCAGAAGATACTTTCAGATGCAGATCTCTCTGCTTTCCCAGAATGAGCCAACAGCAGGAATTCCTTCTCTCATTTGATTCTAACTGTGTCCTGTCTCGAAAGAAAACAATCTTAAAATTGTGAGGCATGCCCAAGCCCTGACCGCTGAAACCTGCTGTGCTTGGAGCTACTTTTGTGTCTAATCCAGATGTTCCATTGATACAGAATGCAGCACCCAGGTTGGTCTCTGAAAGAATTCAGAGAGATCAGGTTAGGCTGTGCTAAAAGCACTCTACCTTCTTCCAATTTGTTTCCAGATGAAATACAAAGTGCTGGTTATGGCATTTAAAACTCTGTATTGCTGAGTTTGGCTACTGGAGGGGATCCTTGCTTTCACCACTAGAAAATGTAGCTTCTGCAATATGCTCTAAACTTTGAAAGCCTTGAAAGCAGCCAACTGGTTTCTCAGAGCCAAGTGCATTTTGATTTTTTTTTTCATCGTTATGAACTGTTGGACTTGTCAAAGCCAAGGTAAACAGATGGAAGTTTCCTTTAGCTCATGTCTGAGAAGTAATTATTTATTTAGCTTGAGTGATTGTTTAGCTATGCCTCCCTCTATCCTAGCTTGTTTGCTCTTCTCTGCAGGAACCTTTTGCCCAGCATAAGCCAAATAAGAATAGAAATTTAACTCAAGGCTAGAATCTTCAGGCGTTTCAAATGGCCTCTCTCCTCCTCCTCTTGTCCCAAAGGAGGATTCTGGCATTCGGAGGAACAAGGGGTATTTTTAAAATCTGCAGTCTTCCAAAGAAAATAGGGCTTCCATCCCTCAAATCATCAGGAATCCCAAATTCCATGAACTTGTGGAGCCACATCTGCCAAGCTAGATTTCTCTCTCTCTCTCTCTCTCTCTCTCTCTCTCTGAGAGCACATGGCCAGTTCCCTTTGTGTTTGTGCTTATCTGTGAGAATGTGGGAACCTGCCAGAAGCTCATAAGGCCCTTTTTTTGCCACCCTTATTTTTAGGTCATGAAAATTCAGTGGCAGCCTCAACATAAGTATCCCCCAGATAGAGGAGGAGGAGGAGGAGGAGGAGAACTGAGTTGGTTCCTTAGTAATCCCCACCCGTATTCTGGCAGAATAATAAAAACTGTATATCTTTAAGTATATAAATCATATGATTTATATATATTATCCATACATAAATTATGTATTTCTGATTTATAGCTATCAAATAATAAACACATATACACAGCCTTTCTCCTAAAATAATTTTGCATACTTGGGATATTTCATGCCCCAGTATGTTTTCCTTTAAATGAAATTAATAACAATTTCCTGCTAGTAACTGAGACTAAAATTTCCCTGAGAAATGAGTCACATGGAGATGAAAGAGTCTGCTATGTCTTCCTTAAAGTTCAGGGTGGATATTCATTAAATTCATTCACCCCTTTGAGAACTGAATGCAACGAAATTTCATTTTAATGTATGCTGATTAGTGTACATTCAAAGTGACTATAAAGTTAGCTATTCTATTCTATATCCTATCCTATCTGATTCTATAGTCTATCCTATTCTATATTCTATCCTATTCTATATCCTATATCCTATTCTATCCTATTCTATATTCTATTCTATCCTATTCTATATCCTATTCTGTATCCTATTCTATATTCTATCTATATTCTATATTCTATTCTATATTCCATTCTATCTTATTCTATATCCTAACCAATGTAACTTTGTGGCACAGCATAACCAAGAACTAATGAACTAATGATTGCTTGGAAGGATTGTGCTTTTCTTATCTCTGAAAGAAGGAATTGGGAAAAGAACATTTTTAAATGTCTAAAGATATTTGGAAAGAATATATGGACTTTCTCTTAATTGCTTAAAAGGGGACTGACTCAATGCACACCGATTTAAAGAATATACAGAATACAGAATAGTAAAATGGGAGGAAACTTTGAGGTCTTCTAATCCAACTCCTGGCTCAAGCATTCGGGTTGCTGAAAACTGGGATGGATGCAATCTTGTGTTTTCACTATAGCTGCATTCATGCAAAATGGAAAAGTGCACTGGTGTTCATTGTCATTAGATTTTTGGTGTCTGAGCATAATGTTGTGCGCTATATCCCTTTAGGGCCAAAGAAGCTCTTAACTATTCTAACTGCCTACTTCAACTGTCAAGAAAGTTTGTATGAACTGCTAACACTGTCAATATACTGCTAATTTTCATTTAGACAGCATTATGTGAGAATGATCTTCTTTGGAAATTGTTTTAGAAGGTAATTCTAGAATATAAGTGACATCATGTATATTGCCCATTTATTTCTTAATCTGTTTGCTGTGGCATTATGGAGTTATGACAACATCCACTATATAGTGAAGTATTAAATGCAATGGTAAATAATTTTAGCTACAGAAATAATGACAGGTGACATTCTAATCAAATACAATGTGAATGCATACATTCACAATGTTATTTTAACAGTTAATATAAGCCTATGACCTGTGTCCTGTAGATGACAGGATGAAGAGAAAAAGGGAATGCTTGGGAGGAGAGATGGAGAAGCTGAAGATCAAAGAAGCTGCCCCAACCTGTCTTCAACCTGGAGAGTTGCCCAGAAGTAGAACAAATGGAACCTGCCTAGTCACAAAAACATAGCATACAAAATAGCACATATCAGAAAAATTGTCCACAAGATAAAAATATCCCTGTCTTAGAGTCTCCCCTCCTCAGAGGTGAAGCAGGCCCCCTACCCTCCTGGCCTTTCAAGAAAGGAGCCAAAGCATGGCCCTGCAGCCTTGCGTGGGGAGCCCAGGGGAGGGTACAATCCAGGGACTGTTTGGTGCCTGAAAGCCCTCCCCTGCCTCGTAATTAACTTTCAATATTATTATTTTAAAAAATTTAAAATGATGAATTGTGTATACTGTTTTTAAGTTTTAATATTTTTACTTGTACACCACCCAGAGTCTCTCTGCCAGGGAAATGGGTGGTCTCAAAAATATGATGAGTAAATAAACTGTGTTTGAAAGGGATGGATGACAATAAATGTAGATTTTTCTTAAAGCACGTACACACACAATAATCAATCTATATGGTAAGTGTGATATTGACATATACCTGGCTAACCCTCCCTAACATTTCATAATACAATGTGGGATAAACAGGAAAGAAATAAATCTGTGGCCCTTAGCAAATAGAAAGGTAAGGTTTTTCTTCCAAATAATTTAGCTCTGAGTTAGAGGAGAGGGAATCTTAGATCAGATGAGAGTCCCAGTGGATCTTGCTGCAAACAGACCGATGTGCACTGGGTGCAAAAGTTTCCTGAACAGTTTGGATCCCTTTGTGCTTAGCTCAAAATTCATCTTCTGGTTTGGACTAGTTTGCCCAAGGAAATCAAGTCATTTTATTTCCTCCTGTCACGTTCTCTCCCCTCATCCCAATTCTGTTCCTGCTTTCTCATTCTCTGATCTTGCTTTCTCAATCTGGGTATTGATTCCTTCTTCACCATCTCCATCCTGGTTTTTTCCACTATTTCTGCCATTTGAAGGAAACATACAGAAATGTGGACTGTTGCATAGGAGAATAGATCAATCTAAGAGTTTAATTTGCAAGAAAAGAGATTCTAAGTAAAGAGCAGAAAGAATTTAGGAATTGTTCATCGAAGAAAGAGGCTGTCTTGAAAATTGCTAGCGCCACCTCATTTTTAAGCCACCTCTGGGAGATGTTACCCCCAAAGGGGATTAATGAGGTGACTTTGGCTCAACTTTCATGAATGAGCTTTTCCTTGGGAAAAGGAGAAGCTGCTTTGGGCTCTCATACCTATCACAACACCATTAACACAAGAAGGGGTTCTGGATGAAGAGCTTTTCGCACGTGAGCCTTTAAAGAGATCTGTTCTTCAGAATCTATGGCACAAGGTCCATCCTTTGGGCTTGCCTGGGTTGCACTGAGTGAAGAAGAATTGTCTTGGGCTGCACATAAAATACATAATAAAGTTAATGTAGACAAATCAAACAATAATGTTAAAAGTTTGCAATCATATGGGTCCATTTTACTAACTGTCCAGGGCTGCGTGTGGCCCACGGGTCATGCACATGCCTGGTCTATGTAATATAAAGCATTAATATACAGCTCTCCTAATCTGCCTTTGCCAGCACAGCTGTTCTGCAGTAGTGAGGGCCTCTAAGTATATCTGTCAGTTCCACTAGGAAATCAACAGGAATTCTAAAACTAAAATAAAGCCTTAGTAAGACCACACCTAGAATACTGCATCTAATTTTGATCATCAAAAGATGTTGAGACTCTAGAAAAAGTGTAGAGAAGAGCAATCAAGATGATGAGGGGACTGGAGGCTAAAACATACGATGAACAGTTGCAGGCACTGGGCTTGGCTAGTCTAGTGAAGAGAAGGACCAGAGATGATATGATAGCAGCCTTCCAATATTTGAGGGGCTGCCACAGAGAGCAAGGGGGTCAAGCTATTTTCTAAAGCGCCTGTAGACCAGTCAAGGAACAATGGATGGAAACTGATCAAGGAGAGATTTAACCTGGAAATAAGGATACATTTTCTGACAGTGAGAATAATCAACCAATGGAACAGCTTGCCCTCAGAAGTTGTGGGAGTGCCATCACTTGAGGCTTTCAAGAAGAGATTGGACTGCCATTTGTCGGAAATGGTGTAGGGTCTCCCCTTGGGCGGGGAGTTGGACTAGATGACCTACAAGGTCCCTTCCAACTCTGTTATTCTGTCTGAACCATTTTTATTGAGATTGGTTATAATAACAGATTTTTGCAAGTGTGATTCTTAAATGTCTTAATTCTTAACAAATGTATCTATTCTTTATGTATACTGAGAGTATTTGCACCAAGACAAATTCCTTGTGTGTCCAATCACACTTGGCCAATAAAGAATTCTATTCTATTCTATTCTATTCTATTCTATTCTATTCTGTTCTGTTCTATTCTATTCTATTCTATTCTATTCTATTCTATTGTGTGGTATACATTGTAGGGAGGCATCTACCTGAGTTGCTTTATCCAGCCTTAAAAAATGCTTTAGCCCCCCTTGCCTAGTCAATGGACCTGGCCTCTCACCTTCCTTGTTTCCTATCAGAATTTAGCCTTCTGCCTAAAGACACCCCCCCCCAACTCCCCTAGTCTGCTCCCCCTCAGTTGCCTCTCTTACAGTCTTCTGCCATCCCCCATTCCCGCAGCAGTCCAAATCCTTCTTATAGCGCTCATGCAGGCGGATAAGCAAAGAAGGAAGCCCATGACCACAAAACCATCCTGGGAGCAGCAAACCAAGTTGAGGATCTGTTTCCCTGCTGGAGAAGGCAAGATGGCCTGGCTGTTCACTTGCATTGCTTGAGGATAATGAGAAGAGACTAGGAAGGGGAGAAACCCGAGAAGCCCCCACCCCACCCCAACCTTTCACTGCTTCACGTGGCAACATGATGGTGAGCCTGACAGAGGCCATACTGAAGTAGCTGCCTCTGGCGGATCTTGTGAAAGGCAAAATTCCCCTGCTCTTTGAGCTTTCTGTAAGATGGGAAGTGCAGAGAGGTGAAGGAAAAGGACTCTAAAAATATCCACAAATCACATTATTCCTTCCTGGTCTCCCTCTTTCTCCCTCCATATTATTAGAAAGATAGGAAAAAAACCAGGAGGGAATGTCTGTGGAGAGTCTCAGTCATCCGGTCATGGTTGTCCCAAAGGCGATTTTTTTTTCAAAAGGCAACTGGACTTTCTTTGTTTTTCCTTGAATAGAATAGAATGGAATGGAATGAAATTAGAACAGAACAGAATAGAGCTGGAAGGGACCTTGGAGGTCTTCTAGTCCAGCCCCCTGCTCAAGCAGGAGATCCTGTACCATTACAGACAAGCGACTGTCTAGACTTTTCTTAAAAACCTCCAGTGATGAAGCACCCACAATGTCTAAAAGGAAGTTGTTTCACTGGTTGATTGTCCTGACTATTAGGAAGTTTCTCCTTAATTCCAGGTTGCTTCTCTCTTTGAATAATTTCCATCCATTATTTCTTGTCCTGTGTTCAGGTACTTTGGAGAATAACTTGACCTCCTCCTCTTCGTGGCAGCCCCTCAGATATGAACTATTGATATCACGTCACCCCTAATTCTTCTTTTCTTTAGATTCAAAACCTGCAGCCTTTCTTCCTGGTATTTTGCTTCTCATCCAAGAAGCTTCTTCTGTTCTCTGAGCCACTTCTCTGAATTGAAGAAGCTTCTTGGATGAGAAGCAAAACATCTTCAAGGAAAAAAGAAGAATAGCAATAGCACTTATACTTATATACCACTTCACAGTTCTTTGAAGTCGTTTCTAATTGGTTTACAGGTCACCATGTTGCTCCCAACAATCTGGGTCCTCATTTTATTGACTTCAGAAGGACGGAAGGCTGAATCAACATTGATTCAAACTGGTGAGATTCAAACTTGCTGAACTTCTGGAAATCAGCAATCAGCAGAATTAGCCCACAGTGCTTCCTTCTGAAAAAAAAGGCACCTTTGAAACAATCAGGAGAAAATAATATGATTTGGGGATATCTATCCATTACAAGAGAGAAGCTACATGCATTAAAAGGAACAGTATTTTATAACAACAATTCAGACAAGATTTTTTTCCCACTTAAAAAATAATTACTGGGCATTTTATACAATATGTGGAATTAAATTCTTCAAGAACAATCATTCCAGAGGGTCAGCAAAGTGCCTTGACTTGAAGCCTGCCCTCTTTCCCATCCTCCAGAAGCCATTTCTGACAAGGGATTCTTTTTGAAATGGCTGAGCCAACCCACTTGAAAAATCCCACCAAAGGGAAGCATCAGCAGGGTTTCAGATTTATCCCCAAGGTTTCTATCGCAATTCTACCATGGCTCCGCTGCATATTTTCCAGGATTTTCTCATAAATATTCAGAAAATACATTCTCAATTAGCCCTAGAATATTTCCTTCCCATCACCTTGAAAAGCGGCTGCCACGATCGCTCACTCCATGCCAGGAAATGTCTTGGTGGAAACAACCAAGCACCTGCAGCAATAATGTGACAAAACAATTTTGTAACATTTCCGATTTTTGGGGGTCACTTAAAAAATGCTCCTACAATGTGCGAGTGTGTGTGTGTGTGTGAGAGAGAGAGAGAGAGTGTGTGCTGGGGGGAGGTCCCAGTGGACATGAGATGTATTATCCAGACAACCATTTCCAGATGCCAAATTTTAACAAGCAAAACCAAAATCCAGAAATAATAAAAGCCATAGGAATCATGAGAGTAGAATACTGGTTAGATTTTTTTTTATATCACACCTTTAACCTTTTTATTAATTCACACTACTAAGCAGAATCAGTATTAACTCATACTTGGCAATAATTATTTCTATTCCAGATGCCACCAGTGGTTCTTCAACTTTGACTATGGCAACTGTTCATTTTCTGCACAGCTGATGAGTAGACAACTCTGATTCTTTTTTTTTAAAAAAATTGTAACAGTTTATTAAATTATAGAATAAAATACAATTGTGTAACGTTTTACTGAATTATAGAATAAAATACAAAAGTACAAAAGCAAATAGTAGGACACAGTCAGGAGGGGAAAGGGAAAGAAAAGTGAGGCAGGGAAGGAGAAAAATAGTGTTGGCTTCCGATTCCCTCTGTTCCAGAAGAATAAAGCATTAACACCAACCCTCAACTTTTTACTTTTCCAAAATAGTATAAAATAGCCATTTCTAGAACAACAAATCAATCGAATCAATAAAACCCAAAATCAAAGTTTCATTTTTTTCCCCACCTCAAGCACAAAGTCCATGTAGCAACAAAAGTACTTGTAGTTTTTGCTTTGATCAAAACGGTCATTTAAGTCATTTCTGCCAACTCCATCAGCTTCTGCAGTCATTGAAATTGAAATATACTTCCGCTTTTGTGCATACAGTAGTCTTGCTGCCGTCAACATATATAAGATCAAAGTTCCAAAAACAATTTCCAAGTCTTTTTCCATTAAACCCAAAATAAAAATCTCTGGTTTCATCTTTATCTTCACTTTAAGACTTTTCTGTATTAAAATATGAACCTTACTCCATTTTTTTTTTGCTTTATCACATGTCCACCATAAATAAAGGTCCCTTCTTTACATTTACATTTCCAACATTCATTTGAAATACCTTTATACATTTTAGATAACTTATCTGGTGTTAAATACCAGCAATACAGCATCTTATAAAAGTTTTCTTTTAAATTATAGTACAGTTTTAAGCCTTTCATAGACAAGTCAGATTCTAGAGAAGAATGATCTGAACAGTTATGTCAAGTTTATGCTTAAACTGAGATCTCTCTTTGATTTATTTATAATTTTATTTTGTTGAAAAGAAAAGATTTATTTTATTTTTATTTAGCATATGGAGATGTTATACAAGCCAGGAGACTACAAAGCTAACGCAGAGTAGTAGTTTGGCTGCCTAAGACTGCTGGCCCTGTTCGGTTCATGCTTGCATGCTTTCCAAGGTGTGCCACACAAGAGCAAATTAGCTCTGCACCAGGGAGAAAGACAAGCAGCTTTCCTGCAGTGTCAGCTGAGGTTTTCTCCCTCCACTCCGTCAATGGGCGTTGCAACTAGGAAAGTCTAGCACCAGCAGGATTAACTGTCCACATGAAGTGCTGGCTTGTTTCCCACCAAAGTGGTACCTATTCATCTATTCATATATAGCCTGCTTCCAAATTCCTGGGTGGGCAGGCCAGGTGAGTGATGGGAATTCACCCTACCATGCAGTGGTAGGATGATCACCAGGGAGCAAAGACTATCTCCAGCACATTAAGCCACTGAGCCATCATGCTTCCTCAAAGAATTCTAACTGGCTAACAACAAATAAAGAAATAACAAAACATACACACACACAAACCTTTCATGCCACCAGGCACTATAACAACCCCATCCCAGAACCACGAAGGCTGACTCTCCTCCTCTGCAGACCCAGCACCTGAGCAACATCTTAATGGCATTCCGAAGGCAAAAAGGGTAAGAGCTAACTAGAGTATTCTCAGTCACACCCCCAATGTGGGCATAAGTCACTGACTTCTAATTCTTATTTAGAGATATGGATAGATCGAACTGGCTTTACATTATTAATTTGAAGAAGGCTGGGCTGAAGGCTGGGCTGGCTTGCTAAGACACTCCAGACACCATGAAGATGCTATTCCTGCATAGCTGTGGCAAGAAAACTGGAAGAATTGCAATAATTGAATGATGGGAAAGAGAGGAAACTTCACAGTCTTTCTCCTCACCTCCAGAAGGTGAGCCTATACAACTTTACAGATCAACCTTGTCAGCTAAAAGCAATACAGATGTATATTTAATCCAGTGGGGATGCAGTTTTGCAAAATTGTATTACTGACCTGCTATGGGTCTCAGTATCACCTTGGATGTAGGACTGTTTTTGAAAATAGAGCAGCTCACCTCATCTCCTTCAGAGACCTCCCCTCTGAATGAAAGATTTCTTGTTTACTCACATTTTCCAGCCAAGCGGCATTTATAAACATTTGGCCTCAGATCACAAGGCCTCTTTTAGGAAGGTAAAATTATTCTGGGTGTTAAATGTCTTTTGTCCTTAGCATATCACTCATGGTCTAATGGTAAAATGGAAATGCTGTGGTGCTTTCTGAACTTGGTTGTTTGTTTGCAGATGTTTCATGACCTAAAGCCAGATAATTTCACAATAGCTAGTCCAAAATCCAAGGGTCCAACAACAGAGCAAGAAGCAGGAAGAACTTGGGGTAGGGCATCTCGGGAAGTAAAATGGGCTTGAGGGATGCTCTTGCAACCCAGAGTTCATGGCTTTGCCTAATAGGAAACATCTCCTTTCTCACCCAAGAGTTGTGCTAGTCTGCACTGGATGCCCTTTTTAGCTGGCAAGCATGATTTTCATCTCGACACTAAATAGCAGCCCCTGAGCTGAATTGTCTTTCTCATTACCAGGTGATTGACAATCTCCTCTCCAACGTCAGAGAAGCGCACAAATTTTTCCTCATCTCTGCAACCAACACGGAAGTTTTGTGCACTCCCTGCCATATCCATAATTACTTGACCAGGATGTGGGAACTTTTAAATTCTCCCTCACCACTGGAGATTTTTTTCTCCTCAGGGAAGAGGCAGATGCTCCTTCCCCACAACCCTATGGCACAGATGAGAGGTGTGGGGGCTCTTGATCAGCCAGTGGCTTCGAGCAGGAGGGATGGGAATAAGCCTGCCTCCCTCAGAACAAGAAAGAAGAAAGAGTGGAGTTATATGGGAAGTCAGTGTCAGCCTCCAAGATTCCTTCTTCTGCTTGACTCTTTCTGGCTGCCATAGAAATGGAGGAGGGAGGAATAATTGGGCCTCGTGAGGGGAAGGGTGCTGGAGGTTGAAGTTGTGTGAATTGTAAAAGTTGGGATGCTTTCTTGCTTACTGCACAAATGCAGCCACTTATTGTTTCTAGGCCAAGGTCAGCCATCTTGGAATACCAGATGTCTGAGATGCCACCTGAAGATGTACCCACATGACATTATACACACCTCAGATTGGATGGCCAGTTTGAATTGTTGGGGGTGGGGATATGGGATAACTTTTTATATGTAATTTCTGTGCTTTTTGCTTCAGATCTTGTATTTCTTCTGATGCTACCACTTCAGATTCAGTAAAAGTCTTTTTCTCTATAAAAATGGAGTCTAAGGTTTTCGTTCTTGGATTTTGAATGGAGCTACCCCAGACAGGCAGTGTGAGAACTGTTTGCACCAGAGGTGGGCAATCAATTTTCCCATGAGGCCACAAGAGAAACTAGAGCAGCTGCTGTGGAGAGCTGAACCAACATGCTGAATTTAATTCTGCTGGCAGCACCCACATATGGAAGGACTCACCTCTGTCGACCAAAGGAGTGTGCTTGGCTTCTTCTTCTGCACCCTGCAGTGCAGTTATCTACATTTTATTTTCTAACTTCCAACTGACCTCACACGGCCCAGACAGGGACAGCCAAAGGAGTGGGATGTGGCAAGGGGTGGGGGGAGGTGTCTATGTGTGTAAAATGTGGCTGGGGGGGAGAGGCCCACACAAGGTCTCCCACCCTCAGTGCCTTCACCCAGACTCTCCAACCTTCACAAGGGTCAGAATGGAGAGGGGCAATGGCCTGTGGGGCCCTCTATTGCTGGGGTTTCCTGCATTACCTCCTGGAGTGGAAGAAGCAGGGCTGGGATGGGGTGAGGCTGCTGACTGGAAGCCTCCATTGTCTGGCCCAGGAGAAGGCTGAAGCTGCCCATGTCCGAGGCCTTCCTGCCTGGTGCTCTTTGGCATCCTTTTGCAACCTGCCCTCTGCCCAGGAAGGAATTCTGAAGCTGCAGCAAAATCTCTTGGAGGAGGAGCAAAGACCAGCTGAGGGACAGAGATCCTGGAGTGAGAAACTTCCTAACAGTGAGAACTATCAACCAGTGGAACAGAAGTTGCCTCCAGAAATTATGGGTGCTTCAACACTGAAGTTTTTAAGAAGAGACTGGACAGCCACTTGTCTGGAATGGTATAGGGTCTCCTGCTTGAGCAGGTGGTTGGACTAGAAGACCTCCGAGGTCCTGATTCTGAATTGAAAATTGAATTGAAATTGAAATGCACATGCCAAGTTTACATACTGCTAAGCAGCTGCTTCCAAACAATCCACAGATGCAGCTCCCCATCTCCTGAGAAGATACAAGCCTCCCTTTACCCTGAAAACAAGTTCAAGAAGAGAAACCAGGTGGTCTTAAATTACCTCTCTGCACGCATCTTGTTTAAAGGTAGAGGATGGGCTGGGATTCTTAATTTGATTCCTTAACTTTCTTGGAAAGAAATGCTATTAATCAAAAATCAGAAAGACTTGTTTATTTATTGCTTCCAATTCATGTTGCTAGAAGAGAAGTTTGACAAGGTTCTTCTTTCTTCTTCACTTATGCTGACCAGAAAGATTATATGGCTATTTATTTAGCCAGAATGATCATTACACACACACAGAGAGAGAGAACAAATTAGCGAATCATTTGTTGACTTTTGAGGTTCAAGTTGAGCACTTCTAACCTTTGACTTTTGGATGTCTTCAAAAGGATAAAAGATGGTTGGTTTATCCAGATGATTAATTGTGTCTCTGGAAAATCACACAAAGAGACTAATTTCAAAGGTTTCCTATCAACCTGTTCCTGCTCTTCCAGCTGTTTGGAGAGGCAGTCATTATTTTAGGCAGTGATTCCAATTAGGCCTTTGAGTCCAATCCACATTCAGAGGAGGAAAGCAGATTAAAAGCATTCCAGATAGATCAATGTCCAGCCCCTGCTCCAAAGGGGAGCTTCCTCCCTTGGGGTTTGGCTGAACTGCTCATCTGCTCTTACACTGTAGTCGCGTTCTGCATCTTCAGTTAGAACCTGCATTCTGCTCTCAGGGCTAATAAACATTTCCACTTCTATAATTGCATCCCTTAACAGTTTCCGGGCTCCTGATTAGCCTTCCCTATATTTAACCTGCTCTGTTTTCCTAAAGTATGGAGCTCAGAAGTGGACCTTGTACTTGAGGCAGGGTTGGGCCAACATAAAATAAAGTGGAATAATTACTTCAAATTTGGAAATTTGAGTTTTTGTTGCTGCAGCCAAATATCGCACTGCTCTTTTTAATCAGCAATGTCACACTGATTATAATTAGCTTGTGATCAGTTACGTTTTTTAGATAATCGAGCACTTGGATATCAGAGCACAGAAGGTCCTATCTTGCCTTCTGAAGTGGCCTCTGTTTACAAAGACTGAAAAAGATGGTAAGCTTGGATAAAAGGGAACAGGGAATCAACAAATATTGGATTTATTCCCTGTCCACTCAGGTTGCTCAATCATTGGCATTCATCCTGGCTTGCAAATTGTATTGGTTGTAGAAGTGATAAGCACTTTGGATTATTATGGGTTTTTTCCCGATAATGCTGCTTATTAAAACAATGCTTTATTTTTATTTTTAAAACAGAGATTCACTTAAAAACATTCAAATGAAATAGCTGCATTTTAAAGAGTCTGCTTTTAAGGCAATTTGTAGAAGTCATTTAAAAAGCTGTTGTACATCTAAACATCTCAGGTTAAACAAGCAGAAAAGACAGAAAAGACAAAATGAAAATGATAACCTTATACCTTTTCCATTTTGATAAGAATATCTTATAAGCAGGAGTGGGATTCAAATTTTTTAACAACCGGTTCTGTGGGCGTGGCTTAGGTGGTGGGAGTGGCTTAGGTGGTGGGCATGGCTTGGTGGTCATGTTATTGGCTGGGTGTGGCCAACTCAATATCACTCACATTGAGGCATGCATCTCCTCGCCTGGCTTCTCATGTCTGTGGGGATGCTGCAACAGTCATAAGTGTGAAAAATGGTCATAAGTCACCTTTTTCAGTGCCATTGTAACTTTGAATGGTCACTCCACACAAGCAAAGTACCAGCAAAGGAGCGGAAAAAACTCCAGAGAAGTTCCTGAGACAGGAAGTCTAGTCCTGCCAAGAATGTAATAAGGGTTAACGGAGAGGCAGTTTCTGTAAGCAATACCAGAATGTTTCCTTCCTGCCTTCCTTACAGGATTAGGCCAGTAATTTCTTCTAACAACCGGTTCTCTGAACTGCTTAGAATGTTAACAACCAGTTCTAGCGAATAGATAAAAACTGGCAGAATCTTTCCCCTGCTCATAAGATATTCTTACTGGACCAGTTTGGTCTAGTAGTTAAGGCACCAAGGCTAAAAAGCAGGAGACCCTGAGCTCAAGTCCTGCCTGAGCCATGAAAGTCAGCTGGGTGACCTTGGGTCAGTCCCCTCTCTCAGTCCAACTCACTTCAGAAGGTTTTTGTTGTGAGGAACATAGCAGGAAGAGTAGGTGTTGGATATGTTCATTGCCTTGAGTTATTTATAAAAATAATAAAGGTGGGATACAAATAAACAAGTAAATAATGAATGATTCTCCTGACTATACACAAAATCCTGATACCTTCCTTCAGCACCCTGTTTATTTGGATCTCCCCTTACAGGTGTCTTCTCCAGAACCTGGCAACTCCAAAACAGATCTGAATTCCCTTCTCTCTATTCCTCTGTGTTCCTTCTACAAATAAATCAACTCTCCTGGTTTTGCATCCAAAGATAGAAATGAGGCTGATGGGAGAGACGTGTAGGAGATGACCATCCTCAGCATGAGGAAGGGGTCAAGTGCAACATCAGCTTGGAATCACTATATCCCAGGAAGAAATCTCAATCCCAGGCCCTCCTTGAAATCTGTTGACTCTCTGCCAATTTCCCTTGATCAAATTGATCAAATTCCTGTGTAAAGGTTGCGTGCAAAAAACTCACAGTGCCTTTGACCTCTTATCCTGGCTCCTGATTTTCTTCACCCAACAATAGGATGAGAAGGGAAGGCAAATTAAAAGTTGAAGAGAAACAATCTGAAACAAGTATCTTTATTTCCTGCAATTTCATGGATGGACTTCTCTTCCATCACCATCAGACCTTGCTCTCTGCTTTTATGCTTTATCTGCCTTGGGTTCAGGGGTGGGATTCTACCAGTTTGCACCTATTCGCTAGAGCCAGTTGTTAACATTCTAAGCAGTTTGGAGAACCGGTTGTTAGAAGAAATTCCTGGCCTAATCCTGTAAGGAAGGCAGGAAGGAAACATTCTGGTGTTGCTTACAGAAACTGCCTCTCCGTTAACCCTTATTTCTTTCTTGGCAGGACTAGACTTCCTGTCTCAGGAACTTCTCTGGAGTTTTTTTCCCCTCCTTTGCTGGTACTTTGCTTGTGTGGAGTGACCATTCAAAGTTACAGTGGCACTGAAAAAAGTGACTTATGACCATTTTTCACACTTACGACTGTTGCAGCATCCCCACAGTCATGAGAGGCCAGGAGAGGAGATGCGTGCCTCGATGTGAGTGATGTTGAGTTGGCCACACCCAGCCAATAACATGACCACCAAGCCATGCCCAGCCAGTCACATGACCACCAAGCCATGCCCACCACCTGAGCCACACCCACAGAACTGGTTGTTAAAAATGTGAATCACCCCTGCTTGGGTTCCTGAATGAAAGGTGAAATACAGTTTAATAAAAACTTAAAGCGTGGCATTTGTCTGCTGGGTCTGTCATCCTGAGGTCATTGTCAGTAAAAACATAGACTAAATAGGGCCAAAGAGGTCAGGTTGACAAAGTCTCTTCCGTTCCTGTATTATGTCCAAGGGAACCCTTCACAACAGATGAGAGAGAGAAAGCCTCTGAGCTGGAAGCCATGAATCCTTTTGGCCTTGCCAGTACCTGCTTCTCTTTCTAGCAAGCAAGAGGAAAAGGGGAACCATGCAGTGCAGGCCACCTTAAAACTATCCCTGAAGGTTCAGCCCCCAAAACAAGTGGCTCAGCTCAGGCCCTCTGAAGAATCTTCAAGTTCCTGCTGATTGCTCTCTCTGCCTTGCAATAGTGTGTCTGCAGAAAGCAGCTGTCAATGGCGTTCTTGACTGAACAAGTTAGAACTGTAGACTCATAGGGCTGGAAGAACCTTGGAGGTCTTCTAGTCAAACATGCAGCTCCAGGCAGGAGTCTTTATACTATCCTGGTCAAATGGATGTCCAATATTTTCTTGAAAACTTCCAGCGATGGAGCTCCAGAAGGCAAGCTGTTCCTTTGATTAATTCTTGACACTGTCAGGAAATTCCTTCTTAGTTCCAGGTGGGATCTCTCTTCAATGAGCTTCCAGGCATGGCTTCTTGTCCTGCCCTCAGGTACTTTCTAAACTAAGTCAACCTCCTCATCTCTGTATCTGCCCCTCACGTACTGGATATTATGTCACTCAAATTCTCCTTTTACTTAGGCTAGACATACTTATAGCCTACAAACATTGGTTGCACAGTTTAGCCTCCAGCCCCCTAATCATCTTTGTTGCTCTTCTCTGCATTCTTCCTAGTGTTTCTACATATTTTTTGTATTGTGGTGACCAGAACTGGAAACAGTATTCCAAGTGGTCTCCTTAGTTCATTATATAAAGAGGTACTATAATTTTCCGTGATTGTAATTCTATCCCTGTATTGTGATGCAGTCTAGGACTGTGTTGCTTTTTTGGTAGCTGCAGCACACTGCTGACTCATACTTAACTAATTCTTCCCTAGGATTCCTAGATACTTCTCACAGTTATTGCTGTTGAGCCAGGTACCACATATTCTACACCTGTGCATTTGGTTTTTCTTGTAAAGTGTAAACCTTGCCTCCTTTTGTGAATTGAGTCCTCTTTTACTTGAAGGTTGGCCTGTCTGCATCTCTCCCTCCTGTCTCCTAGGATCATTTCCACATACATTGTCATTGCTTTATAAATTACACATTTCTATCCTATGCCTCTTGTATAGAATTATCTTGCCAATATCAGAAAACAATTGAAACGTCAGTCAAAATGAAAACTCTGTTTGCCCCTGAGTTATCTGAAGCCACCAACTTTCTTTAGCTGGTTGCTTTTGTGAACCTAATGGAGATGCTGATGTCCCAATTCTATCAAGAACATGTCTTTCACTTGGCTTTTAAAATTATTCTGTTTTTCTTTGATAATTTTAGCAATAAAAATAATAAAAAGCAATTTGCTGTGTTAAGTTTTTCTAGGGAGGTTCTTTACACTACAAAATATCTGAAATCGATACATCTCAGAGCCATGTGGCATATCCTGTCTTTGATTGGCCAGCATGAATAAGGAATTAGAACAAGGTCTGGGAAATTCTGAAGACATTTAAGATGTGTCCCATCATAATTTCAAATGAAATTATTCTAATCTGATATAAAATCAAAATGAATTCAAGGACTTCAAAGGATCAAAAGATAAACCTGGATTTTAGAAAAACCTAAATCTGTGTTTTTTTCTGCATTTTCTGGTGGTCTTCCTAATATCAAGATTCTACTATCAAGAATGGAGGAAGAAAGTCCCTGACACTTGATGTGCTCTTGGCGCAACCCACTCAGATGAGGGACTAGCAGGTGAGCAAAGGCTGAAGGAGCTTCCAAGGTAGCGTCTGAAAGGGCAGTTCTGGGCCATAAATTGCATTAACAGATAACAGATAATCAGAGTTGGAAGGGACCTTGTAGGTCATCTAGTCCAACCCCCCGCCCAAGCAGGAGACCCTACACCATTTCTGACAAATGGCAGTCCAATCTCTTCTTGAAAATCTCAAGTGATGGTGCTCCGACAACTTCCAAGGGCAAGGTGTTCCGTTGGTTGATTGTTCTCACTGTCAGAAAATTTCTCCTTATTTCCAGGTTAAATCTCTCCTTGTTCAGTTTCCATCCATTATTCCTTGTCTGGCCTACAGGTGCTTTAGAAAATAGCTTGACCCCTTCCTCCCTGTGGCAGCCCCTCAAATATTGGAAGACCACTATCATGTCTCCCCTGGTCCTTCTCTTCACTAGACTAGCCAGGCCCAGTTCCTGCAGCTGTTCATTGTATGTTTTAGCCTCCAGTCCCCTAAACATCCTGGTTGCTCGTCTCTGTACTTTTTCACAGGTAGGTCATGAGTTTGCCATCATTGTGAGCATAGTTCTTTTCCCACTCTGGCAAGCCCTGAATTGGCCCTTTAAGGCTGGAGAGAAGATGTGTGGAGGGTTGAACAAGGCCTTTCTCACCCTGACTTGAATGGGGAATAATCCTATGAACTAATCTTGGGGGACAGAGATGATGATAAAGTTGGGTTTCCTCCTGACCAACCATTCTTTTGCAGGGTGCACCTCCTCAGTACTCAAAGGCCAAATGCTGCCTAGAGGCCAGGGTGAGTCCCCAGACAATCCCCATGGCTATGAAACCACAATTACCATAGCAAGCTGAAGCCAGGCTGAACTGTTTTTTCTTATCACCTCCATTGTTCTAAAATTTTCATTTTCAGGAATTTATGAAGTAGAAAAACTCTTCTGTGATTTAAGCACTCTTATTTACTCCCTTGCAAAAAGGAGGAAACAGTTCAACTGCAAGTTTCTACTGTGCTGTCAAACTTCAGCAACACAATTCTGGAAAGTGTAAAATCACAGAATCTGGGCCAGTGCCTAGAACTTGCAGTACCCCATCAGCTATGGTTTATTGAGCAGTTTATAAACCACGGTGACAGATTTATACAACCCCAGAGATGCAAAAGTGTGTGGACTATCAGCAAATCTTCTGGGGGCCCAAAACAGACGGAGGGAACATTTTCTGGCCCAGAATTGTAGATTGGATTAGTTATAGGGACCAGATATCCTGCCATTTACTTTTACTTGGAGATCTGTCATTGACAGCCATTAATTACCAGTAGTAACATCTCTCAGTGACATGAGTCAGTTGTGAAATGTTGCTCTTTTTCTTCCAGATAATAACAGATTTGAAAGGGACCTTGGAGGTCTTCTAGTCCAACCCCTTGCTCAAGCAGGAGACCCTATACCATTCCAGACATGTGGCAGTCCAATCTCTTCTTAAAAGCTTCCAGAAGCACCCACAACTTCCGGAGGCAAGTCGTTCCACCGGTTGATTGCTTTCACAGTTAGGAAGCTGCTCCTTAGTTCTAGGTTGTTTCTCTCTTTGTTCAGTTTCCATCCATTGCTTCTTATCCTGCCTTCAGGTGCTTTGGAAAATAGCTTGACGTTGACCCACTCTTTTTGTGGCAGCCCCTCAAATATTGGAATGCTGTTATCGTGTTTCCCCTAGTCATCCTTTTCTCTAGATTAGCCATACCCAATTCCTGCAACCGTTTTTTATGTTTTAGCCTCTAGGCCCCTAATCATCTTTGCTGCTCTTCTCTGCACTGACTCAAGAAAGAATCTCAATATCATTTTTATATCATAGTGACCAAAACTGGAAACAATATTCTCAGTGTGGTCTTAACAAAGCATTATCAAGTGGTATTAACACTTTGCCTGATCTTGATTCCATCCTTCTCTTAATGAAGCCTAGAAATGCATTGGCTTTTGGGGCAGCTGCAGCCCACTGCTGGATCATACTTAAGTGATTGTCCACTAGGACTCCAAGATCCCTCTAACAGTTGCTACTGTTGTATCTTTGTAGTGTTGCCTCCTTATAATTATTATTCCAATTTTGATACCACCCCTCTGCAAATGACTCTGAAGAAAATTTCTTATATCTATCCATGTATTCATAACTATGTTTTTGCTTATTCCTATTATCTTGTAAGCAATTGACAAACCAAATAAAATAAAAATAAATAAAAATGGCCTCTTTAAAGAAATAAGTCACAATAGGTTCGGGTAAGATATTGCCTGGGAGCTCCCTCCAGAGTAGCCCCATTTTTCAGCCAGGCCCATTGCCTGCACTGGATCCCCCCTGCCCCAAAGCATTGGAACAGCCACCAAAAACCCCACATGCCCCAGTTCTCTGCTAGGGGCAGTTGCCTTTCCTTCCTTCTCTTCCATCCTTCTCTGGGGTCGGCCAGAGTTGCTGTCCCTCTTCCTTAAAGCTCCATGCTCCATTTCAGCAAGAAATCCGTAACAGCCCCGACTGAAAGAGACCATGGGGAGCCCTTCCGTTGGGCCTCCTCCCAGATTCAGCAGAGACTGATGTGTCTCTCCCAAGGGAGAAACCACACAGACACTTCCTGATGCAATATCTCCATGCATGTCATGTTTCATCTTTCTGTTATTTATTGGCAACTTACTAGCAATGCATTAAATAAGCTTTAAAGACAAAATGCAGCCGAGGCCCCATCCAGCCTCTTCCTTCTACAGAGGGAGCCAGCCATGGGAGTCACAGGTCAGCCTGTGCAGTTCCTTGGAGCGTTACAGGATCCAGATCTCTCCCCCCCCTCCTCAAAGCCCCTGAACCCTTTCAGGCTCCCTTCACCCACAAGGACCCCCTTGGCAAAATTCTTGCCTGGCTCACCTTGGAAGAGCCCCAGCAACTTCCTTCTCATTACCTTTTGCTATTCTGACATGCTTAATTGATGCAGAATATAAAAAACCATGAAGGGTGATAAACAAATGTCAGAGCTGAGTGGCAACTGAGGGAATTGAATAAATGGAAATTTTAAGGTGCTTAAATTAGAAGTTTGTCACCGGTGCCAAATCGCCTTATATTTGCACCATCCATTTGACAACTTTTATTTATTTCTATATTTATTTATTTTAATCTTGCTGACCTCTCTGAAGCCATTCTCACCTATACATTCAGAATGTATAGGTGAGAATGGCTTCAGAGAGGTCAGCAAGATGTTCTGGCTGGGGGCCATGAGATCAGGTCCCCTTTAAGGCTCCTCAGGAATTCAGGCATTTGAGGTCTTCTCGGCTCCTTCTCTGACCCACCACGCCTTGAATCAAATTGAGTTTTGATTGTTAACTCCTGCACACCCTCCCAGGGACTAAATGTGAGAGCAAGCAACCCATGGAACAGAAGTTGCCTTCAGAAGTTGTGGGTGCTTTATCACCGGAAGCTTTCAAGAAGAGACTGGACTGCCATCTGTCAGAAATGGTGTAGGGTCTCCTGCTTGGGAGGGGGGCTTGGACTAGATGACCTACAAGGTCCCTTCCAACTCTCTTAATCTGTAATCTGAGTCCCTCTGCACCTGGAGGGCAGTGCCCATCTGCCTTGGGCCAGGCCAGATTGGTAGAGCCATGCGAAAGAAGAAGGGATTCCCTCCCTGCTGGGCTTCCAAAAAGCCTTAAAATTGGCTTTCATCCCAGGACTGGCTCAATGAGGGGGCATCATGCTGAATTTATTTATTTTTATTTAATTATTAAGACAGTTTATATGGCCGCCAAACTCATTCTCAGTGATTCTGAGCAGCAGTTTACAAAGAATGGTTGTAATGACTGGTTTAAGTTCTGGTCACTTTGTTTTGTCTGTGTTTTAATTAACATTAAATTAAATTAAGATCACCAGTTGAAGTATGAGGCTATATAAATTTAAGGAAATAAATAACTACTGCAATAAATGACAGTTTTGCTCAAAGCTTCCATTGGAAGATGATTCCTTTGAGTCCTTAAATCAAGCAGATTTTGTTAACTCAACGGCAGGTCAATTTAAATGGTTGAACTGCTTTTGATTCTGCACATGAAATACCATTTTTCTGGACTGAATGGATGCTACAGAAGTGTCCCGAGGACCTATGAGTTGTCCCCTGGCTCCCCTGCTTATTACTGGTCAATCAAGCAGGTTGCTCTGCAAGACAAGGCAAAGTTACTGCCAAGTAGCCAAGATTCATGATGGGTTTCATTAAAACCCACTTGCTCTGCATTGGCTACAGCAATCAGCAAGTCCTGGCGATAAGATCCTTCCGTTGCTGTCACCAAATGTCCCCTTCAATTGTCTCCACAGCCGGGGAGAAGGTTTATTTAAGAGCAGGGGTGGGATTCTACCGGTTTGCACCTATTCGCTAGAACCGGTTGTTAACATTCTAAGCAGTTCAGAGAACCGGTTGTTAGAAGAAATTCCTGGCCTAATCCTGTAAGGAAGGCAGGAAGGAAACATTCTGGTGTTGCTTACAGAAACTGCCTCTCCGTTAACCCTTATTACATTCTTGGCAGGACTAGACTTCCTGTCTCAGGAACTTCTCTGGAGTTTTTTCCGCTCCTTTGCTGGTACTTTGCTTGTGTGGAGGGACCATTCAAAGTTACAATGGCACTGAAAAAAGTGACTTATGACCATTTTTCACACTTACGACTATTGCAGCATCACACAGTCACGAGAGGCCAGGCGAGGAGATGCGTGCCTCGATGTGAGTGATATTGAGTTGGCCACACCCAGCCAATAACATAATAAGCCATGTCCACCCAGTCACATGACCACCAAGCCATGCCCACCACCTAAGCCATGCCACAGAACCAGTTGTTAAAAAATTTGAATCCCACCCCTGCTTAAGAGAATAGAGGAAGCCTCTAATTCATAGGCCAAGCTGGGAGCCTGGGCTAAGAGGGTCAGGAGAGGCATAATTGCTTCAGCATCTAAATCACCTCTTCTTCTTCCATACTCCCTACCAGGGAGCTCCCAGAAAGGTTGATATAGATGCTTCATTCATTCTCAGGCTGAATAAATTTACCCTTAGGAAATCTGCAGGCTGCACTCAGATGTTGACAGAAGGTCCCTGGGGAATTGGTTCCATTCCAAATGAATGTCATGCTCAGCAATCACAACGCAGGGCCCTGGTTGGGGCGGGGCAGGGGGGTGGAGGGGAGAAGAGGAGCTTTCCCTGGGAGGATCTCAGAATGGAAAAGAGACTGTTTTGAATCCTTCAGGAGGTGCGTGGACTTGGGATCCAGCAGTCAGGCAGATCCCATTTCAGGGCCCTAAAGCCACCGCACCCCTTTTTGGGGGGTCCCACAGTCACCCCCTAAGCCTGCAGGGTCATCCTGGGAAGAGACGCCTCTGGTTAAGAGGGGCAGATGCTTCTCCATCAGCTGAGTAGAAAACAGTATATGCTGGATCCCTGCTTCTCTCTCAGTCAAAAGGTGACACAAGCCAACTCTAAATATAAGTAACAGAGTCTGAAGCCGCTGCTGTTTATTATGGAGAGAGAAAAATTCAGCAACTGCTGGTTGTGCAGCTCAGGTTTAATTTACTACTGGGCTCTTCTCTGATTTCATAGCAACTAAGTACTTTCAGGTACTTTTACTTTGCTCTGTTTGCGCCCCGTCTATTTGAGGCAGGGGTCCCCAAACTCTTCAGTTCATTGCTTTCAGGAAGTTTCATATTGTTCATCAACCTCCAAACATTTTTATATGGAACATAATTTAATAAAGACTATTTTAACTAATAGCACTAAGAATAAAAATAAAAATAAGTAGCATTTAAAAATCTAAAATAAAATAAATAAATAACTGTAATGGATGATCCTGTCCACCCTTGGGGGGTTGACATTGACCAGCAGGCAAATGCAATGTTCTCAATACGTTGTACAAAAATTGGTGAGGCTCATGGAAGGTGTTCCAATTGTGATCAACGCGGGTAGACTGTTGCAGGGAAGTGATGCTCCATTGCCACATAATAAAGAGAAAAAACGGAATTATAAAATGATGTCATCCATCCACAGGTATGTCTTTCCTACGTTGCAAGAGAAGCAGTTTGTCTATTAGATCAGCTGACCTGATGGGTTTTTCTGCAGATCTATCCAAAAGCAAAACACTCCTAAACTGGCATTCCTGTTGCCTGACCACTTGGGGTCCTCCTGGGCTATACTAACCATAATATCCATACAGGCTATGGTGTATTTCATGCTTTACTGCCAGAACAAGATACAGCTTGGTTCTGATCCTGCCTTATTTGTCAAAGAACCAGGAGACCCAGGAGCCAGTGAGGCTGAAGCAGGCTGCGGCCCTGAATTCAGACCTAAGCAGTAGGAATGAAAAGGGCAACTCCCTTTCCTGGGGGTGGGGGTCCTATCACTGTGCCCCAATATCTGTCCCTTCATGGAAAAGTTTCCACCTCCAGCATCCTCTTCCAGAAGGCCTGGGGGGGGGGGGCGTCCCTCTTCTATGGACGCAGTAGTGGGAGACTCTGATGTGCAAGGAGCTTCTTTCCCAGTTTGTGTTCTGACCCAAATCTTGTTCAAAACAAAAACTGTGTAAAAAAGCAAATCTTTTTAAATGCGGCGCTGGGAATTCAGTGCATTCCCAGCCAAGAGTTAGTTAAAGCTAATTGTCCAATATCAAAAGCAAGCCCTTTCAAGGTTGCAAAAGGCTGTCAAGAACAGAAGATTAATTACCGATTAAATATCCATTTGACAGAAGTTTCAAAAACAAACCGGAGTAAGTAGGGCTTCAACGAGAACTCTGAGTCTAAAGAACTTCTTTGCTTCCTGCAAAGAACACATCCCTGAGGGCTGACTTTTATCCCTTATGGGAGAGGCCATCACCTTCCAGCCTTATTCCCGAGTCGCCCTTGCTGCTGCAGCTGCTCTTTCCTTTGAGCAGCCCTGCATGCATGCGCACTGGACACAGGCTCCTCAGGGTCCTCTGCATTACTGCAGCCTCCACAATCTCCGAAGGCAGCACTCCACTCTCCGATAGTCCTGTCCGCATCCCTGCATCACATGCAGGCCCCTTGTCTGAGTCCTCGCTCTCCAAGACCTCTGCCATCCACACCTGCTGCCAGCGAACCACAACAGTTCGAATTAATAAGCCACCAGGAAGGTCGGAATCCCACTTGCTCTTCCCATCACCATATTTTGAATGATATCTTCCTAGGAAAATCCCCCACTTCGTCTTACAATCAGCAGGTATCTTTCTCCACCCCAGGAGCCCAGCATTAATTTTAATGTGGCTTTGAGGAAGCCCCAGGTATGGGCTGCTCAGCTATGGCTTTTTTAGGAAAAAAAACAGCCCTAGATTTCTATTATTCCTCTCCATTATATGACTTGCTGTGTTTTCTTGGGCAGCCCTTCTAGTGGGGGGCCGCCTGGATCTCTGTCGCCGGGAAGACATGTGCCCACCTGGCAGAGTTGTTTGTCATTTATTAATTATCCATTTTATTAGATAATTGCCCTGTTCTTCTGATAACATTCCAAAGCAGGACTGTAATTCGTGGGGAAAATTTCAGAAGATTAGACATTATTCACACTTTTAAAAATGCAATTTAAAAAGCCCTTGTCTAACTTTGCAGCTGTAAGATAGCAATAGCAGACTTAAATTCTGCTTCACAGTGCTTTACAGCCCTCTCTGAGCTGTTTACAGGGTCAGCCTCTTGCCCCCAACAATTTGGGTCCTCATTTGACTGACCTCGGAAAGACAGAAGGCTGAGTCAACCTTCAGCCAGTCAGGATCGAACTGCCAAACTGATGGCAGCAGTAAGTCAGCAGAAACAGCTTGCAATACTGCATACTAACCACTGCGCCACCATGGCTCTCTTAAGATAACTTAAAATTCCCTCCAGAGTTTTTCAGAGGGAGCTGAAAGCCCAGGATGGTCTCTGTATGTAAAGTCCCAGTCCTTGTGGTTTGGCTCCTTCTCTATTGGTGGCTATAAGCCAATCCACAAAACCACATCTCTCCTTGGACTACAACCCCTGTCAAGTGTGGTCCCCTCCAGATGTCTTTTCTGGGACAGGAACAAAAGACCTGCAGACTTTTTTCAAACAGGTTTTGCATCTATCCCAAGAACTTTGAAATGGCAACCTTCACAATGAGCATAATGTCTTCTCGGTGGGGCCTTTTTGCATGTACAAATCAACAGCTCTAGTTAAAATGCCTCACCAGACATCTGTGGAGATGTTCGCCTAAGCATTCTGCCCTGTGACTTTCCAGAGACAATATTCAGGAGGAAGCGCAGCGCTGCAATTTCCAAGCCCCCAGAAGTGAGAGGGACGCCTGGCTCATCGTCTCATTACATCAAAGGCCAAGGTCAGGCACAGCCCTCTCCCTGCAGGCTGGTAATTTAAGCAGGATGACATAAATGAGTCACCAAGATCTCTATTCAAAATGCTGGTTGTCACCGATATTTTCAGCGAAATGTGAGGAAGGGCTCAGTGCCACTAAGGACCTACCAAGCCCAGAAACCTGGCTTGTTTATCATCCTAGTCTATAAGGCTCAGTGCAATTATTATTATTTTACTTTGACTTTCCCGAACAGGAAACTTCACAGTTCAGCTTGATAATTAGCTCTGACAAATACAGAAAATATCCCCTGAATAATGCCATTCTCCTGGGCCATTGAAACCATTTCCAGGGTGCCATCTCTGGCATCAGGGATGGTGGAGGCATCACCTGTGGGCCCATTTGCATCAGCCATTTCACCCATTTCAGTTGCCCTGAGCCAACTTCATCTTGGGGCCGTATGACTGAGCTGCTGCTCCTGCTGCCTTCACCTCCTCTCCATCTTCTTTTCATTATTTTGTGGGTCTTTAGGACAAAGTTTTCTTGCAGCCAAGGATCACACTTTAAAAAAAAAAGTTTTGACTCTGTACAGGCTTAGAGAGATACGACATTACTCGAGTATACAAGACCTATATTTCCAATCGTTCTGCATTTTAGAGGGTTAAAAGTGAAATGGTTGCATTAAATCGCTGCAAAGCCAGCACTTCTTCCCACATTTTAAATGCTCAAGAAATAGCTATTAAAAAGCAAATTGCATTCCCCCTGCTCTCTGATCTTTGCCTGTGGTCCAGACCTTTGAAATGCAGTTGTGGAATTGGACCTTATTGATTATTCTATTTCTGTAATTCTCCCAAAATGGATCCTTTTCCTTTGGTTGATCTTACAAGCAGATCATGCTGTATGGAAGCCAGCAAAATGTTCCACATCCACTTTCATGAATTTCTGGTTGGTGGCCCCAGATCCCTCATGATTTTAATGCAGTTGAGCTCTTATTAATGAGGATCTCTGCAAGTGTTTTTTTTTTATGTGAATAATCACTTTCTCCTTCATCCCTTTGGATCTTACACTGAGTGGAATACATTTCCACGTATTCACTTGATATACAAATAACCAGGCTCAAGTTATTGATCTTATGCAAAGACTTGGCTTTCTGGAGAAGACTGATTTTCAACTCCTAGTATCACCTAGATAGATCTCCTAGTGGTCTTTCAGTACCATAACTGTGCTCATTCACCTTGCTACTAGTCCTCCTGTTCTTCTCTTTCCTTCTACTTAATCCAGAGAGCTGGGTCTTCACTTAATGGGTAGGATAATCCAAGCCTGGTCATTTGTGCCTTGACCCAAAACTCTGGGTCAATTTGTTGCAGATGCATTGCTATGTTTCTTTGGCTATCTGCAATACTCTTAGGATTCTTCTCCAACACAAAAGTTCAGAACCAGCAATATTTTTCCTATTCTGCTTCTTCAAAGTCCAACTTTCACTTCTATAGTATATCAGATATAGAATAACAGAATTGGAAGTGACTTTGTAAGTCATCTAGTCCAACCCCCCGACCAAGCAGGAAACCGTAGACCATCTCTGACAAGTGACAGTCCAGTCTCTCCTTGAAAGCTTCCAATGATGAAACTCCCACAACTTCTTAAGGCAAGCTGTTCCATTGGTTGATTGGTTGATCACAGGGAATTACTTGGCTTGCACAGTTCTTGTCTCTGTAACTATAGATGTAGCCTGACATTTGAATATCTTTTCCAAGGAAGCAAATACAGGGAGCCCTTACATCAACAAATATCAAACAGTTCTGACTAGGAAATGGAGGCTGTTAAGAATAATTGCTGAGATGCTACAATGTGATTTTTCTCCAGGCTTTTGATTCTGAAGTTGAACCAGAACCAAGAGAAACAAAATTCAAGGCTACATTCACTCAAAGAAACTCAGCTGGTGATGTTGGGAGAACGACTCACCTTGGCCTACATCATAGGACGATGGCACTGGGACCAAGTAGGGGAGGGACACGGTGTTGAATTCCTAAAGGAAACACAGGATAGAAATCCTGAATCTGAAATGCCAAATATTCAAGTGGCTGAGGAGAGAAGCAAATACAAGTACTCTTCAATTTATGACCACAACTGAGCCCCAAATTCATGTTGCTAAGTGAGAAAGTTGTTAAGTGAGTTTTGTCCCATTTTATGACCTTTCTTGGCCTGGTTGTTAAGTGAATCATTGCAGTTGTTAAATTAATTGAATCTCGTTTCTCCATTGACTTTGCTTGTCAGAAGGTTGCAGAAGGAGATTACATGACACAGGACACAGCTATTGTCATAAACGTGAATCAGTTATCAAATATCCGAATATAAGTTATATGTCCATGGGGATGCTGCAATGGTCATAAGTATGAAAAATGGTTGTAAGTGCCTTTTTTCAGTGCCATTGTAACTTAACTGCTGTTAAGTTGAGGGCTACCTGTATCCGAGTGGCTCTTAAGGGTACACTCTAAAAAGGACTTTTGCTTCTACCTCAAAGTACAAACCAAGCTGACTCAAGAGCATAGCAAAGTTTTACTCACAACAACAGTCAGATCTTATGTCTCTGAAGGCTTCCTCCTCTTCCTTTTCCAAACTCACTCCCAAGTCCATTCAATGGAGGAGATCATGAGAGAATTACTGTCTGGAGAAACCTTGGGTGAGAAGAGGACTTGGCATTATGATTGATGGGTAATAAACGGGCTACCGATTCTTTTGATCAGCAAATCAATGGAAAATGTCTTCAAAGGTTGGGGTGGAGCTGACATGATGTCAGCCTTGGAAGTCATATTGAGATTCGATCCTTCCACACTGCCACAATTGAGCCTGAGAAAGTGGGAGGGGGGAATTCATTGGAGTATATCTAATTAGACAAAATAAAATCCTTTTGCTGGTTCAAGGTCACTGAGTGTGGCGCATAATTAAATGGGAATCTTACTTTAGGACGGATGGGGATTGGACCATGTGATGTGATGATGGCTAAGCGGGGATCGATTTGTAGTTTTGACTTTTGCAAGGAAGCCCGAAACTTTCAGATTCGGGATTCCACAGATGTGCCAGTTACTCTCCAAATAAAGGAACCTTTGAGAGATGCCTGTCTCTGAGTTATTGGTTGGAATGGAGGGTTGCTGGAATGCTGACACATGACACTTTGATGGAGCTCTTCATCACAGCCAAATTGCCAGCCAACAAAGTCAAATCTAATCCTTAAGTCTCCAAATTGAGTCTGGCCTTGTGGTCAGCCTTTGGCGCCTTTACTCATGGATGATTCACAAAAGGAATGATTTCTGCTGGCCTCTTCAATCCAACAAGTGTCAAAACAAAAGTGGGCCATCCCCATACTCTCAGGAGCAGATCTGTGGAGATTCTCAGTCCTCCAGGTCACAGCTGTCCCAAAGGTGCTTTTTTTCAAGAGGCAACTGGACTTTCTGGTTTCTCTTGGAAGACATTTCATTTCTCATCCAAGAAGCTTCTTCAGCTCTGACTGGATGGTGGGGAATGAAAGGATTTATACTGGGATTTATATTTTATATTTAGACTTGTCTGCAAGGAGTATAAATAAATCCTTCCCTTCTCCCACCATCCAGTCAGAGATGAAGAAGCTTCCTAGATGAGAAACGAAACATCTTCAAAGAAAAACCAGAAAATCCAGTTGCCCTTTGCAAAAAACACTTTGGGACTCAGGAGCAGGTCTTGAAGGATCTCCAGCTGCCCTTTAATGGAGGTTAAAAATACATTTCTAATATTTCTAACAGGAATTTTAAAAAACAAATATGATCATTATTATAAAAATCAAGAGAGCTTTTTGTGTTACACTGATGCAACCATTGATTGACAGAAAGGTACCACAGGGAGTAGAAAGTTGCCTGACCGGGGTAGAATAGAATGTAACTCCTTGCTGAGAAGAAAATAAAAAGCCTAATTTTTGGGGGGTGGTGATGAATTCAGTTCAGATCAGAATAGAGCTGGAAGGGACCTGGGAGATCTTCTAGTCCAACTCCCTGCTCAAGCAAGAGACCCTATATCATTTCAGATAGAGGGCTATCCAGTCTTTTCTTAAAAACCTCCAAGGACGAAGCACCCACAACATCTGAAGGGAAGCTGTTCCACTGTTGGGAAGTTTCTCCTTAATTCCAGGTTGCTTCTCTCCTTGATTGGTTTCTATCCATTGTTTCTCATCTTGCCTTCTGGTGCTTGGGAAAATAAATCTTCTTTGTGGTAGCCTCTCCAAAACTGGAACACTGCTATCATATCACTGACTGGCCAAACCCAGATTCTGCAACTGTTCTTCATATGTTTTAGTCTCCAGCCAGTTAATCATCTTAGTTGATCTTCTCTGCCCTTTTCCCAAAGTCTCAACATCTTTTTTATAATGTGCTGGCCAAAACTGGATGCAGTATTCCAGATGGGGCCTTACTAAGGCTTTATAAAGTGGTACTAATACTTCACGTGATTTTGATTCGATTGCCTTTCTTTATTCAACCAAGGATTGTATTAGCTTTATTGGCTGCTAATAATTTCATTATCTTAGGAAAGATTAGGAGGATATTTAAAATTTGATTATGCCTATCAAAATCAGCAATATCTCCTGCTTTACTAGATCTAAAATTTAATAAGAGCAGTATAGAGGGCAAATTTATAATATGGCAGCATTATGAGATTGATGTATTTATGTTTGGAGAGAAGGAATTCAGGTTTTATAACCCAGTTATGAAAAGGAGTGACTCCTTTATTTGAATGCCTCCAGGTAAAACACGTTTGTCAACCCGATTATGAAATCAACTGGGAAGATTAAGACAAATGACCTCTTTCAAAAAGTTAATTCTGGAAAGCCTCCAATCTCCCCACAAAATCTGGTTTCTCACAAAAATAATATCATTCTGATGCCCTTGGAAGAAGATGGGAAGCTCTGGTTAAGTCCTAAGAATGGGTGGCAGAATCTGGGCGCTGAGTCTTCAGTGACAGATAGAGTAGCACTCATATGCCTTGAGTCATGTGCTCTGCCCTTTCAGATCAGTGACATACAAGCTTAAGCATCAGGCGTCCAGGTTAATAACTGTTGGAAATGCAGACCAGACGCCTTTGACCCTTGTGGCTGACACATGGCAAAACAATCTTGGCAGACCAGGTGGACAAAAACCAAGGGCGTCCTTGAGAGTCTTTTCCCCCAGTTTGTTTCTCCACTTAGTGTGGCATGTGAGCCTGGCCTCTGCTTCAGCTTGGCCTTCAGCCCTGGTAGTCCACAGGTAGTGGAAAGAGTGACGTGGTGCCAGAAGTGAGGTTTCTGGGCACAGGCTCATTTCCAGCCCATCTCCATCACAGACAAGCATTTCTACGGTTCCTGAAGTCAAGACTGCAGGCCATCTGGACACATAAATCAAACCAGATCAACTGACCAACTTGCCTGTTTACTCCACATGTTTCTGTTTTCTTCTGGGGTAAAGAGCAACAAAGCAGTCCGTTTTCAAAGTAATACAGGTATTCCTTGCTTACCACAATACAAAATTATAAATATATTCTGGTCACCACATTATAAAGAAGATTTTGAAACTCTAGAAAGAGTGCAGAGAAGAGCAACAAAAATGATTAGGAGGCTGGAGGCTAAATTCAGTATATATGAAGGAAGATTGCCGGATTTGGGTGTATCTAGTCTAGTGAAAACAGGGACTAGAGGTGACATGATAGCACTGTTCCAATATTTGAGGAACTCCTAGAAAGATGAAGGGGTCAAACCTATTTTCCAAAGAACCAAATGGAAAGATGATAAACAATGGGTGGAAAACAGAACTAAGGAGAAATTTCCTAAAGATGAGAGCAATCAACAACTTTCAGAAGCTGTGCGTGCTCTTTTCAAAAAAGAGACTGGACAACCATTTGTCTGAAATGGTACAGGGTCTTCTGCTCAAGCAGGGAGTGGACTAGAAGATCTCCAAGGTCCCTTCCAACTCTATTCTATGGTTATCACCATTTGCTTGGTGATTGTTCAAATTTACAATGGGGCTGAACAAGGGGGACTTATGACCAGTTCTTGAAGTTTCAACCATCACAGCTTCACAATAGTCACCTAGACATTTTCAACCTGCTCACGCTGGTCACATGATTGTCATTTGTCACCTTTCCTGCCAGCTTCAAACAAGCAGCGGGGTTGCAGGGAAGGTTGCAAGTTGTTTCTGCCATTTTTTTCTCTGAGAAGATCCTATTTTACAGCACACTCACACTGCAGCAGGCCTTCCCCAGCCCATATGCACTTGTGTGGCACCACAGCATCCCCTCCGTCATTCCATAGCACTGAGCTTTCCCCCAGCCTGCTGGTGAGCCATACGGCACTTGCAACCTCCAGCTACCTCTCCTGGAACATAGAATATAGAATCCCAGGGCTGTGGAAGGGACCTTGGAGGTCTTCTAGTCCAACCCCCTGCCCAAGGCAGGAGTCCTTCTACCATCCCAGACAAATGGTTGTCCAATTCTTCTTGAAAACCTCCAGACATGGAGCACCCACAAAGCCGGGAGGCAAGTTGTTCCACTGATTAATCGTTCTCAACATCAAGACGTTTCTCCTTAGTTGTAGGTTGGCTCTATCTTTGAAAAATTTCTGGTCCAGCCCAGTGGTGGGATTAAAATTTTTTTTACTACTGGTTCTGTGGGCATGGCTTGGTGGGCATGGCTTGGTGGGCGTGGCAGGGGAAGCACACTGTAAAATCCCATTTCCTCCCCACCCCACTAAATAGCTCTGTCCTCCTGTGCAGGGCAATCAAAGAAGACTCAGCCATCAGCTGGGACTTGGGAGGCAGAGAATAGGTGGGGGCAGGGCCAATCAGAGGTGGGATTTGCCGGTTCTCCAAACTACTCAAAATTTCTGCTACCGGTTCTCCAGAACTGGTCAGAATTGGCTGAATACCACCTCTGGTCCAACCCTTACTTTGGAGAATAAATCTGTCCCCACTTCTCTGGAACAGACCTGAAAGACAACTTCCTCATTGGAATTCCAGCTTCCCCACTGAGTTTGTTTGTGGGTGCTGGCCCTTCAGGCCAATTAGAGACATGCTGGATGTGACCTGAACCTCTTGTACATATTTGCTGCCTCCTCCCTTCCCAAAACTGTTAATTAATATCTGGTAACTTCCATGCAATTTTGGATGCATTTGAGTTGTGGTGCAATTGCAATTGTCTCCTATCCCAAGTTGTGTTGGGTTGGTGATGTCTATATATTTGTGTTTTTAAAGTAGTGCTTCACTCTCTGGTGGCAGAAATAATATTCAAAAAGTCCCCACAGAATTATAATTGAGAAGGTTGGGGAGTCTAAGCACCAGCCTTGTGCAACAACAGAATCTTCAGCTTGGCCGAGTAGTGACACACTACTCCGTTTCCACTGGTACAGTATTGTCCCCCATTTTTGGTCCATCAGGTTGATTAGAATGGATGAATGAGCTGGAAGGGATCTTGGAGGTCTTCTAGTCAACCCCCTGCTCAAGCAGGAGATCCTCTACCATTTCAGAAAAGTGACTATCCAGTCTCTTCTTAAAAACCTCCCGTGATGAAACACCCACAACTTCTGGGGGGAAGCGGTTCCACTGGTTAATTGTCCTTATTGTTAGGAAACTTCTCCTTAATTCCAGGTTGCTTCTCTCCTTGACTAGTTTCCATCCGTTGTTTCTTGTCTTGCCTTCTGGTCTTTGAATAATAAATTGACCGCCTCTTCTTTGTGCCAGTGGCAGCCCCTCAAATACTAGAATACTGCTATCATGTCACTCCTAATTCTTCTTTTCTTTAGGTTAGCCGTTCTTCATATGTTTTATCTCCAGGCTTTTATCATCTTAGTTGCTCTTCTCTGAATGTCATTTTTGTAATATGGTGACCAAAATTGTTTGCGGTATTCCAAATGTGGTCTTACTAGGTTTTTATAAAGCAATAGTAATTGTTCATGAGATCTTGATTCTATATTTCAGTCAAAGTATAGTATTAGTCAAAAAAGAATCTGGGTTCAGGAGGGAAGGAAGGAAGGAAGGAAGGAAGGAAGGAAGGAAGGAAGGAAGGAAGGAAGGAAGGAAGGAAGGAAGGAAGGAAGGAAGGAAGGAAGGAAACCTTAATAAAATAATAGTTCATAAGAATAGGTTCCAATTGCCCTAGATCTGTCTTTTCTAACTGGAGAAGGGTCATTAACATTGAATGTGCTATTTGGCTTTGATTTCTTGAGCACATTTCTACTGCAGAAATATCTTCAACAGACAACATGGAAAATTAATTTGTTATGGCTATTATTAGTATTTAAGTACTATTCATGGTGTAAAAATATCCCTATTTAGGGCAGAGTGACAAAGACTCGGGAAAGTTTTGCCTGAAAAAGAAAAAAAAAGTGGCTTCTTTCTTCTCTTCAAAGGTCAGAAGAAGCAGAAGATTTGTGGAGCCTCTGTGGCGCAGTAGTTAGAGTGCAGTACTGCAAGCTACTTCTGCAGCCCAGCTGCCTACAATTTGGCAGTTCAAATCCCACCAGGCTCCAGGTTGACTCAACCTTCCATCCTTCTGAGGTGGATAAAATGATTGTTGGGGGTAATAATGCTGATTCTGTAAACTGTTTAGAGAGGGCTGTAAAGCACCATAAAGCGGTATATAAGTCTAAGTGCTATTGCTATTTGCAAAGGAAGGTCTCTGCAGCCAAAGGCAAAGCTGTTTGCAAGGAAGGTTGTGGGGTTGCTGCCAAAAGCCTCAGGTGGACCAAGGGCCAGGTAGCCTTCTGAAGGGGCTGAGTGCAACCCTCCACAGTTGGAATGGGACAACTCCTCACAGTCAACTCCCCACGGTCAATTCGCCGTGGCCAAATCACCTTGGCCAGTTTTCTGCAGGACAATTAAACAATTCAATTTAATTATTTAAAATGGTTAAAAAGATTATTTTAATTTTTGTTATTCACATTTCATTTTGTCCCTCCTTTGGGATCCTTTCTTTAATGATTCTGTTCCACTGTTTCGTCAATATTAGTGCAATTCTTGTTTTGCGGCAAATTGTCCTATGGCGAATTGGCCATGGTGAGTTGCTATAGACAGTGCATCTTCCTATCCTCCAATTGTTCTGTTTGTGGTGCAAAACAGAGGAGGCTGACTGGACTGGATGTTCCACTTGCTGTGTCTCTTCTGCTGCTGTTCTGCATATGAAGGGCTCTCAAGCTGGAATGGCGAACACAGCCCCTCTCTATAAGACTGACTGTCCCGGGCAGTTATCCATAGTTCAGTGTTGCTTCCAGTGCAACTCAGCAACTCAGTTAGAGGCTCTTCCAGTGATGTTCTCCTGACCATCATCTGCCAGCAAAGCCTCTCATGATCCTGCATAGGACAAACAGAATTTGTGCAAAATAATGGATGGCCACTAATTCGACTTCAAGCGCTAAAGAAAGGACAAAGCCATATTAGAACATTACAACCTTGCAGGCTACTTCATTACATACAGATCTAAAATTAGCCATCCTGGAAAAAGGATGCTTTCCTTGCATAATTGAGCAAGAGATTGCTGAATTGACAAAGAGATTAATCAAAGACTGCAAACTCCCTTAGCCAACTCCTTAACAAACACATTGGATTTTTAACACCATTCCAGTTGTTAACTGACAAGGCTTGAGTCTTGAGTCATTCACTTTTGCCACTCTATGGCAGGGGTCCCCAACCCCCAAATCATGGCCAACTCCTGAGCTACAGCCTATTTGGAACCAAGCTGTGAGAGAGGCAGGCTGGTACACTTCCTCTCTCCAGCCAGGCCACCAAGTCATAAAAGTTGGGGACCATTGTTCTATGGGAGGTCTATGGAAATTCTCAATCATCTAGGACTTGGTTCTCTCAAAGGTGCTTTTTCCAAAAGGCAACTGGGCTTTCTTGCTTTTTTTCTTTGAAAATGTTTTGCTTTTCATGCAAGAAGCTTCTTCAGTTCTACTCCCTACCAGTCAGTTAAAACTAAAGAAGCTTCTTGGATGAGAAGTGAAACAGAATAGAATAGAATAGAATAGAATAGAATAGAATAGAATAGAATAGAATAGAATAGAATAGAATAGAATTCTTTATTGGCCAAGTGTGATTGGACACACAAGGAATTTGTCTTGCTGCAAATGCTCTCAATGTACATAAAAGAAAAGACAAATTCAGAGTCAAGAATCATCAGGTACAATACTGTACCTAATGATAGTCATAGGGTACAATCAGCAATCAAATCATACTAGGAAACAGTCAATATAAATTGTAAGGATACAAGCAACAAAGTTACAGTCATACAGTCACAGGTGGGAGGGGATGGGCGATAAGGAGTGATGAGAAAATTAACAGTAATAGTAGTACAGACTTTGTAATAGTTGAGCAGTGTTGAGGGAATTATTTGTTTAGCCGAGTGATGGTGTTCAGGAAAAACCTCCCCTTGTGTCTAGTTGTTCTGGTATGCAGTGCTCTATAGAATCGCTTTGAGGGAAGGAGTTGAAACAGTTTATGTCCGGGATGTGAGGGGTCTGTAGATATTTCTACAGCCCTCTTTTTGACTCGTGCAGGATACAGGTCCTTGATTGAAGGCAGGTTGGTAGTAATTGTTTTTTCTGCAACCCTAATTATCCTCTGAAGTCTGTGTCTGTCCTGTTGGATTGCAGAACCAAATCAGACAGTTATAGAGGTGCAGATGACAGACTCAATAATTCCTCTATAGAACTGGATCAGCAGCTCCTTGGGCAGTTTGAGCTTTCTGAGTTGGCGCAGAAAGAACATTCTTTGTTATGCTTTTTTGATGATGTGTTTGATGTCAAGGTTAGGGTTTCTTTTCTCAAAGAATAAACCAAAGAAGTCCAGTTTTTGAAAAAAGGTCACCTTTGGTTCTTTCTATGAGAGCTGTATGTGCAGGACCAACTGGCCTGTCTTCTCTCTGGTCCTCCTTTCTCCCCCACCTCTTATCATGCCAATTCCAGTCTCCCTCCCTGCATTGGAGGGCCTGCAGTTCACAAAAGCTTTTGGTTTTTGATAAAATGTGCTACTCTCAAAGGTTGTTCCAGACCCCTTCTGAGTTTCGGCTCCCATGGACTATCCCAGCCCTCCTGGGAAGTTTTGGCAGTTTAACTTTAAGCATAGAGAGAGACATAGTTGCATTCCTGCCAATTGTACGGGTCTTTCTCTCCCTCTTTCAGCTGGCCCTTTTTTCTTATTTCTGCCCTCTGGTTTTGCTGATATTTAATACATAAACCTCCAGCTCTATTTTTGCTAACTTAACCGAGTGTGGAGGGTGCTGGCTCTGTCCTGGATACGGGGATAGTCTGAGAGGGGCTGCATGCAAACTAGTCTGGAAATTACCCACAGGAATTTTCCAACATGAAGACCTTTTGCACACGAACGGTACAGCTACACTGTTTTCAGAAACCTGTGCAGCTCTTGAAAGTGCGAGAGTGCAAGGGACACACAGCCTCTCAAGGCAAAGGGCATTGAGGTCAAGGAACACACACACAGGCACACACATATGCACACATGCATACAAATGGAACTCCATTTATATATGTAGTTATGGTATTTAACTCTATTATAATAAATTTAAGAAACAATAAAATAAGGGATTGTCTAGTTGCACACAAACTGTAAAGCTATCTGTTCCGTTTTCGATAGATAGATAGTTAGATAGATAGATAGATAGATAGATAGATAGATAGATAGATAGATAGATAGATAGATAGATAGATAGATAGATAGATAGATAGATAGATAGATAGATAGAATACTTTATTGGCCAAGTGTGATTGGACACACAAGGAATTTGTCTTGGTGTAAATACTGTGCATTTTTAAACACAAATTATTATATCATGTTTCATACCATATTGCATTTTTCCTTAAAATTCTGCATGAACATTTGCACACATTTCTTGCAAAAACATTTTAGAAGTGATTACTTAGACTCTGTCTAAGTAGCAAAATATGATTGAGGCTGTTCTGTATCTTTTTCCTGTCATCCTGTGGTCATCAAGATTTTTGCAAGCTCAAATTTGGCTGCCAGTCCCAGAAAATACAAATGAAATCAAAGAATTTTATTTCTTGACTTAAATGTATATCTGAATAGTAAGAATGAGGGGAATAAATAGAAGAATCTTAAATCTGGATTCTTTCACCCCTAAAAAGCAACAAAATACAAGCCACTTATTTCAATAAATATTGAACAATTCAAAATTTTAAGGTACATTTATTTAAACTGGATCGTTATAAAGATCTATATGAACCTTAGAATTTCTACTGTTGACCTCACCCCTTTCCTAAGAGGTCTGTAGGGGGCGTGCATAAGCGCACCAATGTGCCTACTGTCCCTGTCCTATTGTTTTGTTTTTTTTTTCTTATATATATCCATGTATTCATAATTATGTTTTTACTTATACCTATTATCTTGCAAGCAATTGACAAACCAAATAAAATTAAAATAAACAAGAATTTTTAAAAAATGTAAGAATTCATATAGGTCAAATATTCCAAACTTCAACTGTCTTAAATTATTTGGAAATACAGTTTGGATGGGGTTTTTTCTAGTGCATTATGCCAAGAACTGTCAAGAATGGGGATAAATAAACACTGTAACCATTTTATTATACAGATGAATGTCTTTATCAATGGAATTAACAGATATTTCAAGTCCTAATATTTGTTTTAAAGGAAAAAAAACCAACCTATTCCATTTTTTCAGGAAAGAGACCTGTAATATTTCTGGGCTTTCCTTGGAAGTCTCCTGCACAATTAAATGCCAGAAACCTTCAGTAGCTGTGAATGCTGTGTATGTGCTATGAATGCCATCCTGAACAACTATGCTTCTTTCTTGCCCTCCTTGTATTCCACAGAACATCAAATCTATTGTATTCAGTACAAGTTGGGATGTTAAAACTCAGGGGTGGGATTCTAACCAGTTCGCACCTATTCTCTAGAACCAGTTGTTAACATTCTAAGCAGTTCAGAGAACCGGTTGTTAGAAGAAATTACTGGCCTAATCCTGTAAGGAAGGCAGGAAGGAAAAATTCTGGTGTTGCTTACAAAAACTGCCTCTCCGTTAACCCTTATTACATTCTTGGCAGGACTAGACTTCCTGTCTCTGGAACATCTCTGAGTTTTTTTCCCCTCCTTTGCTGGTACTTTGCTTGTGTGGAATGACCATTCAAAGTTACAATGGCACTGAAAAAACTTTCAACTGTTGCAGCATCCCCACAATCACAAGCGGCCAGGCAAGGAGACGCGTCCCTCAATGTGAGTGATATTGAGCTGGCCACACCCAGCCAATAACATGGCCACCAAGCCACGCCCACCAACTAAGCCACACCCAAAGAACCGGTTGTTAAAAAAATTGAATCCCACCCCTGGTTCATACTGACACCTGGTGCCCAATTGCATGCACAAATTGTACCCCAGTCGTCCATGGTGGGATAGGAGGTGTGATGGGATAGCAGCCTAAGCAAGAATGTGTGACGGCAAATTTCTCATTCTATGCTCTTGGAGACCCAAATGGATGGATGGATGGATTCTTTATTAGCCAAGTGTGACTAGACACAGAAGGAATTTGTCTTGGTGCATATGGTCTCAGTGTACATAAAGGGAAAATATACATCAGTAGGCATGAAACCCTCCCCTTCACATTCCTGCTCTGTGAAGGACATGTTGCCTCTGATAGGTGCATGGCAAGCCCAAGGGGCAATAGCTTGAGGTTCCCATGGATGCTCTATTTCCTATCAGCCCTGTTGGAAAACTGCCTGTTCCAGGCTATCCTTTGATTCTCTGCTGAACAGACCTGTGACTCAGTACCATCCTGGAGAAACTTACTGGGAGGAAATGTAGAAAAACATTATTTTTCACTGTTCATTATATTCACTAAGCTGCCCCAGTCATCAGCTGAAATCTGGAAACAAAGCAGATCTGAGGATTTTATTATTTATTTATTTATTTACTTATTTATTTATTTATTTACTTATTTATTGTACTTATATACCACCCTATGTCCCTGAGAGGACTCAGGGCGGTGCACAGCCAAATTAAAATACAGAGGATAATACAAAATTAAGAACAGTTAAAAAACCAAATATAAAAGGCTGAAATTTATAAGAAGTTTAAAAGCCAAACTAGATAAAAACCAGATTAAAATCCTAAAAACCCCTAAAAACCCCTAGGCCAGAGCGGCTTAATGAAATAAATAAGTTTTCAATGCACGTCGGAAGGTCAGGAGATCAAGGATGATCCTCATCTCCGGGGGTAATCCATTCCAGAGAGGGGGTGCCCCCAATGAGAAGGCCCGCATCCTCGGGGTCGCCATCCATCCAGCCGGCGGCACCCCAAGGAGGCCGACTCTATGGGAGCGTATCGGTCAGCGGGAGGCCGATAATGGCAGGAGGTGGTCTCGCAAATATCCTGGTCCCGAGCCATGGAGCGCTTTAAAGATGGTAACCGACCTTGAAGCACACCCGGTGGACCACTGGGAGCCAATGCAGCTCACGCAAGAGCGGTGTAACATGGGAGCCCCGAGGAGCCCCCAACACCACCCGCGCAGCTGCATTCTGCACCAGCTGGAGCCTGCGGGTGCACTTCAAGGGAAACCCCATGTAGAGAGCGTTGGCATAGTCTAGGCAGGAGATCACGAGGGCAGAAGTGACCGTGCGAAGCACATCCCGATCCAGAAAGGGCCGTAACTGGTAGATCCTACGGACCTGGCCAAAAGCCCACCTGGTGATGGCCGCCACATGGTCTTCCAATGACAGCCGTACATCCAGGAGGACAACCAGATTGCGAGCCCTCTCCGTGGGGGCAAGAATTCCCCCCCCCCCACAGCCAGCGATGGAACCAGCTGGCTATATCGGGGTGCCGGGAAGCACAGCCACTCGGTTTTGGCTGGGTTGAGCTGAAGCCTGTTCCGCCCCATCCAACACCACACGGCCTCCAGGCATCGGGCCATCACTTCGACGGCTTCATCGGGATGGCCCAGGGTAGAGATGTACAGCTGAGTGTCATCAGCATACTGATGGAACTCTACCCCAAAGCCATGGATGATCTCACCCAGTGGCTTCATATAAATGTTGAACAGAAGGGGTGAGAGCACCGACCCCTGAGGCACCCCACAAACCAGGGGCCTCGGGGCCAATCTCTGCCCCCCCGCCAATACAAATTGCGAACTGCCAGAGAGGAAGGAGGAGAACCACCGCAAAACAGTGCCCCCCATTCCCAACCCCTCCAGCCGCTGCAATAAGATACTGTGGTTGACAGTATCGAAAGCTGCCGAGAGATCTAATAGGACCAGGACAGAGGAATTACCTCTATCAGGAGCCCTCCAGAGATCATCTACCAATGCGACCAATGCCGTCTCTGTGCTGTGCCCAGGCCTGAAGCCTGATTGGCGTGGATCCAAATAGACAGCTTCATCCAGGTACTGGGGGAGCTGCCATGCCACCACACTCTCAACAACCTTCGCCACAAAACGAAGGTTGGAGACCGGACGATAATTTGATAACAAAGTTGGGTCCAGGGACAGTTTCTTGAGGAGGGGTCTCACCACTGCCTCTTTCAAGGCGGCGGGCAGATATCCCTCACTCAAGGAAGCATTAATAATACCCTGGAACCAACCTCGTGTTCCCTCCCGAGTGGCCAACACCAGCCAGGAGGGACACGGGTCCAATAAACATGTAGTGGCATTCATCCCCCGCAGCATCCTGTCCACATCTTCGGGCGTCACAGGATCAAACTCTTCCCAAATGACTTTTCCAAGTTCCACCCCCGACCTCCCGCCCAGAGTCGCCCATACAGAGTCCAACCCATCCCGGATCTGAGCAATTTTATCCAACAGGAAATTCGAAAAGTCCTCAGCCCGTCCCTGTAAGGGGTCCTCCCGCACTCCCCCTTCCAAGAGGGAGCAGGTCACTCTAAACAGGGTGGCTGAGCAATTTCCTGCGGACGCAATAAATGAGGAAAAGTGAGAACGCTTTGCCACCCTTATCACCACTAAATAGGTCTTAATATAAGACCGCAATAGTGTTCGGTTGGGTCCGGAGCGAGTAGTCCTCCAAATACTCTCCAGGCGTCTTTTCCGGCACTTCATCTCCCTCAGCTCCTCGGAAAACCATGGGGCCGAGTGAGAGCAGCGCTGGGTCAGAGGCCACAAGGGCACGACCCGGTCAAGAATCAAAAATCTCAGGAGACAGCAACTTGGAAAGGCTGGGCAAGGAAGCTTTGTGTCTCTCATTTATCTAGGCCAGCATTTGTCTCCTTCAGCTTGGAAGCTGCATCCGAGCACCTTAAGCAGACTCGATGGGAGCCAGGTGGAAAGCGAGGAAAATTGTTGGCTTCTCAACTTGAGACTGTAGTAAACATTATTGGTTTCCATGGGCAAAGGATGTGATGACTCAAAAGTCATATATCTGCACTTTATAAGATATTTGAAGTATATTTTATTGTCTGGGTTTTGTTTTAGTTTTGAAATTTAGTTTTGAAAATATGATTTCTCCAGTTCATTGGGTGGATTTATTTACATTTTTAGTATTACAGGAGATATTCGATGCAATGTAATATGGGAAGGTTCCCACTCAGACAGAACAAAATGAACACTTGGCTTCTGATTCCTAGAAAAACATACTAAGTCTCCCTGTCATTTATTGTTGTATGAGGCCTATAAAATGATCATTCTGGAGCCAGAATTCTGCTGAGTCAGCTAGAAATTGTGGCCAGCCAACCCAGGATGCTCTGGGCATGGTGAGCCATGCCCAGATGGACGCTTGGGAGCACACTTTAGGTGGGGCCAGTAGCGGATTAAGGCCGACTGGTGCCCTAAGCACTGACAAATCTTAAGCACACGAAGCCAAGCTTAGGCTACATCAAAGTTTTTGTGGTGCCCCCTTTGGGCCTGGTGCCCTAAACAGGTGCTTAGTCTGCTTAATGGTTAATACACAACTGGGTGGGGCCGCCTTTGGAGGCTTCCCAAAAGCCACAGCTGGCACAAAAGGTATCAGAGCAACTCCTGATGGAAACAGCCCTGCCAGGGCAGATGGCCTGTTTTGGCGTCTCTGCACTGGTGCATCCAGATAGGAGTTAATGTCGGATCTGAATGAAGGAGGCAGTTCAGAGAGGACCCCATTTCTACATCCAGCTTCTATTCAGGCTATCAGGAGAGAATCTCACGCAGGAAGATTTGCTTACGCAGCACCAAAACCCACCTAGCTCAGCATGACCCACCCGTTACTTCTCTGTGTAAAACCAGGATCATTTCATCTGGAACTTCTTTGTTCCCTTTCAACAGCCAATCTGAATCCTTAGCGCATTATTTATTCGAGCATTGAGGCTGATTTATTCTTTTTGCACATTAGTCTTCAACAGCTGTTTCTAAAGCAGCCCAACCATTTTAATTGCTGCAACTCGGTAATCATTTAAATCGCAAGAAAGAGCTTTTAAGCTTACAAGCACTTTAAGATGAGACAGGAGTTTAATAGACTTCTCTGAAGTTCCTCAGTTGCAGCCCTCCTAATTATGGCCTATTCTGCTAGCGACTCAAGGAGAGAGAGGTATTTTTCCTCTGATGACCAGCAATTCACTCACAGATATTACTTATGTTATCTGCTGGCTATTTAAATTATGGACTAAGTCCAAAATCAGGACATGACCTCTGTACTCGACAGGGAACTGATTCGAGCAGTTATCCTGAAAACCCTTGAAGGCTGCTTGAGACCTCCATAATTGGGAAACCATTAAAGGAAGAAAGTTGATGGAACATGGAAGCTCAATACAACTGGTCCGTGGGAAACAATAAAATAACAGGGAGCTAATAAAACCAGAAAACAACGAATTAAACATGAGTAAACTTGACAGTAAAGAGACAAAAAGATCTTTGAAGTCTCAACGTTACTGGGGTACCATAGGGAGCCTCCGGCAACTGAACTGATGTATGATGACGTGGAATGTTCATTTGCCCAGGATGGGAATGGAAAGACACTGGGACGAACCAGTTGAGTTGATGCCTGTAGTGACCAGAGTGTTTCATTTTTGAATAATTCAAAGATCTCTTCTGACATCATAATCCAGATGGATTTTTAGCGGTATATATTTAAATTGTATGAGCTTCCTTAAGTACTCAATGAAACAGAAAGGACCGGTATAAATAAAACATGTAACACACAAAGAAAACCAAAAACACACAGGCAACCCCCTTTTCAAAAATACTTACAAAGCAAATGATGAGCAAATGAAATGTATTATGAAATATCCCGGGGAAAGAAACCACAAAACTGCAGACAAACTTACAGGCAAACCACAAATGCATACACAAATTATCCAACAACTAAAAGGCCCCCACACACAAAGGCCAATGAATGAGAGGATTGTTCCTTTGCCTCTTGAGGAGGCTTTGGTTAGCCCCCTCCTCAAGAAGCCCCCCCTGGACCTCACATTTTTCATCGAGGATCTAATCTCCCCATTTAAAGGAAACTGGCAGTGCGCAGGAGCTTCAGAAGACCCCCAGGGAAGCGAATTATCTGGATCAGTCGGATTCAGATCTGGGTCCAGGATGGAAACGGTGTTGGGCACACTTTTGGATGACCAGAGGGAGTTGCTCTTTCAGTGCAGCCGTGTTCAGCTCAATGCTGCCCTTGCAGGAGGACCATTACCAGTGGCACCAGTGAGGAGGCACACACCCTGCTGCCCCAGAGTGAAAAAAACCTTCGCTTAAATGACTGGGTGCCAGAAAGAATTAATATTAATCCAATACAAGGAGCACATGTGAAGAGGCAGTTTGGTGCAAGTGGTTAAAGCACCAGGGAAGAAAGCAGAAGACTATGAGTTCTAGTCCCTCTTTAGACACAAAGACAGCTTGTTGACTTGAGCCAGTCACTCTCTCTCAGCCCCAGGAAGCAGGGAATGGCAAACTGCTTCCGAAAAATCTTGCCAAGGAAACTGCAGGGATTTGTCCAGGAAGGAGTGAAAAACTGGCTCAAAGGACCCAACATGAATGAAGCAAACACTCGTGATGAGACATTTGTTGGCACTTGAATGACACACTGGCCTTTTATGCAGCTCCTTACCAGCCTTGATAGGTCAGGGATGGTGTGTGTGTGTGTGTGTGTGTGTGTGTGTGTGTGTGTGTGTGTGTGTGTGTGTGTGTGTGTGAGAGAGAGAGAGCTTTCTTTCCCAAAGCTCCATCCATCCATAATCATTGAACTTCAGCAGAGAGAAGTCGCTTTGAGCATCACCAGTGCCAGAAGTTCTCCTCCGCATTGTGGCTGTCATAGCACGTTGGGTGAAAAGACGCCAGAGGCAGCCACAGCCCTGACAGACCCTCCCCAGCACCTTCCTCCCCTTCCCAGAGGCTCTGCATGGAGGGGGCAAAATGAATGCCCTGCCATCCACTGTCCTTTCAGCTGGTTTGGGCTTCGCTTCCCCGCCTGAGTCTCTCTCTCCTTCCAAAGAAGAACCTGCAGGTTCTGATGGGTCTACAAATGTTTCACATCCACTGAAGGGTCCTCTCCAGTTGTCCCAGCCCCTCTGCAAGAATTGGGGGGGGGGCTTTGGGGCCTGGACTGGCTGACTGGAAACCACCCCCCTCCAATTCGGTCAGTGGGTAAAACTAGTGAAATACAAAGAGTTGGTCAAATCTAATTTCACTCACTTTTTCATATCTGTTTGCAGTTAGGAAGAAAAATGTGCCTAAATGCTTGCGGATATTTTTCCTGTTATACATATTTTTATTCCCATTTTCTCCAATATACAGTTTTCTATGCTATCTCAGAATTTATAAGTGTGTTCTCTGTAAAATGCATGTTTGTTTGTGGATATTTCCCATAATGTGCTCCCTTTCAGACACACCTTCCCCAAACAGAGTTAACTTTGTATATACACTTTGGAGATGTAATCTGCTTCCAGGGAAATATAGTAATCACTCTATAACTGCCTTCAGGTTGCATCAAATCAGAAGGCTGCAAGTGCCTTTTCTGATTAACCAATTTTATTAAAAGGAAAAAGCTTCATCAGATGCAGAAAAGTTTCTGCCTCTTAATAAAATCATCTCGAAAAGAAACTCCTTCTGGGGTTTTGCTACTTTTCTGTATCCTGCACAGTGATGGATTTGTAGGCTGCACAGATGCAGATAGATAAACTCAACAAGACGTCCATAACAAAGTACATTTATTGGTTCATCAGGTATCCTCATAACTCACATTTGTGACAAAGTTCTTCTATAATGACCAATCCTTTGTATATCAGCCTTGCAGGTAAAAGATGGTTATCTCCTAACCCATCTAGTAGCGATAGAAAGCAGCTACCATGAGTAAGTGAATTCAGGGAAAAGTGAGGAAAACTCTCCCAACCCATCAAGGGTCAAAATAGTGACCAATCGGGATTACAGATGTGACCATGTGACCTGAACTACATTTCCGGGATACCTTTAACTACATTTACCATGATACATTCACTTAAGGGGACAGCTCACAATTACTACCTAACTATCCAATTCCCATACACTGGCTGGACAGCACAGCTACCAAAGTCTACCATAGCTCTCCTCCCACAAGGCTTTCAGGTTGCATTTAAGGAAGGGAGGAGGACAGGCAGGTCAGTGTAGCAATTAAGGTGCCAGGCTAGAAACAAGGAGACGGTGAGTTCTAGTCCTGATTTGGGCAGGAAACCAACTGGGTGACCTCGGGCCAATCTCTCTGTCTCTCTCCCTCCCTCCGCCTCCCTCCCTCCCCTTAGAATCCAACAATGGCAAGCCATTTCCCAAAAACCTTGCACGGCTGCTCCAGGCAATCACCAGGAGTCAAAATCTTGACTTGGGCCTTGAGTTTGACACCCCTGATCTAGTCTTCCAGATTCACAGATTCCAGTACTGGAATTTACTTTTATAGCATGCCCTAGAGATTGCCATCTCTGAAATACCTTCAGCAAAGGAAGGCCTTCCAATCCCAGAGACAATCTGTCCCTGTGCTGTTTCAAAACTGGGTTGCTTGTGTGCCATAAGGTGGTGTTGATTCTTTGTGACAATGTAGAGATGGCCCTTCATGACGGTCCTTCCCTAATCTGGTCCTTAATCACTTCATTGTCCCTGCAACCAAGTCCATCCCCCTGGTTGTGATGACCCAAAGAGATGTGGCACAAAAGCAACGAAGTCACAAAAGTAGGTAAAGTCCCTTTAATACCTCCAACCTGACCCCCAATGTCCAGTTATCATTGGCTGGAGAAAAAACTCTCCCAAGAATAGTCTTTAAAGGGAAGAAATCCAGTCCGAACCCAAAACACATATAGATTATAAATAAAAACCAACACAAACCATGCTGCAGCAATTGACAAGACAGGGCAGCATAAGGAATTGCAGATAACGAATCACACGTGATTGGGAGGACACCAGAACCCAGATAGGATTTGACAAACAAAGATAATTCATGCTTTGCTTCCAGCAAGGTGCTATGCGCAAACATACTTTTTAAATCCTGTTTTCCCAGCTGCAGCTAATGAAGGGGATCAGGGCCCTTTTCTCCCCTGTAACCCATGTTGCTCCCTTATCTGTTCCTCCCTGTGTGTCCTAGGATGAAGAGGAGGTGGATCTGGGTCTTCCTCTGAATGCCCAGCTGGACTGTGCCCTTCCCCCGTTTCCTCCACAGTCATCAGAGCCACACTTCCACTCCCAAACGGGGCATGACACTGGCTTTAGGTCATCTCATAGAATTTGAGGGCTGGAAGGGACCTTGGGGGTCTTTTAGTCAAGGCTTCTCTTGCCTCCTTCTTTGCCAGGACCAGAACCTTCTGTGGTGATGCTGAAGTCATGCTTGATATTTCTGTGCTAATGAATGCATTTGTCAACTATGACAAATGTTTTTTCTTTCAAAAAAAAAGGGAGTTTAGCAAATTGAGGCAGATTATTTACCTCTCTTGGTGAGTCTCGTCAAATGCTGAATGGCAATAATTTTGCAGGATTCCAGGAAATATCCCCCCTCAGCCTTTCATGGATAAATGTGGGGTCATCTGCATGCCACACATAGTTCAAGCTGCTTAAGTGCAGTTGTGCTAATATGAAAACTTACATGCATTTACCTGAGAAGTTGCTTCTTCTTGGATCAAGGTTAGAGGAGATGAAGACTGAACCACTGCAAAAACTTTTAACTGATTTATAGTCTTAAAAACTCCATTTTGCATTGGAAAGTTAGTGTTTCATCCCAAAGAGCTCCATAAATTTTCAGATTTCCCTGAAAGAGACCAGCAGGGCAGAGGATGACAGATGAGATGGGCACTGAAACTGTGATCTGCCCTCAGAAAAGAGGTGCCTGCTCTCTCTTCCCTCAAGAGAGAAGCTCATCTGGGCAGAGGAATTCTGGGCAAAAGACATCCAAGGTGTGAAAATGCCAACTTTGAGGGAGGCATCTTCTCCTAGGAATTGCAAGCCAAGGAGGGAATTGAGCTTGGGGCATCCAGAAGTCAAGGCTTCAGCCCTTTGGGAAGGGCTGTGTGGAAGGTCTGGATGGCAGCAGGAGGGGAAGCCCCCATCGACTCTTACAGATTAACAGAATTGGAAGGGACCTTGTAGGTTATCTAGTCCAACCCCCCTCCCAAGCGGGAGACCCTATGCTGTTTCTGACCAATGGCAGTCCAGTCTCTTCTTGAAAGCTCCCAGTAATGAAGCTCCCACAACTTCCGAAGGCAACTTCTGTTCTATTGGTTGATTGCTTTCACTGTCAGAAAATTTATCCTTATTTCCTGGTTGAATCTCTCCTTGATCAGTTTCCATCCATTATTCCTTGTCTGGCCTTCAGGTGCCTTGGAAAATAGCTTGACCCCCTCCTCTTTGTGGCAGCTCCTCAAATATTGGAAGACTGCTATAGGTCTACTGCGAGAGAGGAGATGTGCTTCTTGGGAAATCCTCCCTTGTCTGTTTTTATTCTTCCACACACCAGGACAGCTGCCCCAAAACATCTGGATAATTGAACGCAGGCTGAAATTCTTGCATAAATGCAAACCAGTTTCAGCCTGGCATGCCACTGGATCAATTTATATTTGGCTAACTCTGGCTGAATGCCCTTTTCAGCAAATGCCAGCATATTTACTCAGCTATCTCTCTGCATGCTCCTATTCCTCAGTATGCTGGAGCCATTGCTGTGAACCAAACTCTAAAACCAACCAAGAACAAAGTAAGAGAGAATGATTTCCTAAGCAGTATCCAATTCAGGAAGAAAGTTTATCAGGTCCCTGGGCTTCCTGTTTTTAGATCCATTTTATTTAAAGGCAACTGTTTGCAAAACACAGAGGGAAAAATATTTTATGCAGAGATCCAGCTTTTTGGTTCCAGTTGGAGATAGACATTTAAGGAGGATGCCTGAAAAAGCAATGAAATGCCCAAGTAACAGAACAAATTGCAAAAGAAGGAAATGAAGAAAAAGCTCGGTCTCATATTGGAAGCATCATATTGCAATTAATGTATCTTCCTTCCTTCATCTCCATCCCTGTTCTCTTTCATTCTTTCTTCCCTCCCTCCCTTTCTCTCTTCTTCCTTCCTTTTTCTCTTCTCCTTCCTTTCTCTCCATCCCTGTTTTCCTTCCTTCTTTCCTCCCTCCCTCCCTCCCTCTCTTCTTCCTTTCTTCCTTCCCTTCTTTCCATAGAATAAAATAGAATTAGAAAACAAATAGGAATAGAGAATAGAATAATGTTATTGTCACTTTAAATGTACACTAATCAGCATATACTAAAATGAAATTTCATTGCATACAGCTCTCAAAGGATCACCACCACTATTATGCACTTTATTTTATTTTATTTGGTTTGTCAATTGCTTACACAATAATAGGTATAAGTAAAAACTAGTTATGAATACATGGATACATATAAGAAAAATAAAAGAAACAATAGGACAGGAACCATATAAATAACCATATACCCACATATACACATATATTCTATGACCCAGAGAAACAACACAGTCTAGTTCAGATGTGTACATGTACATGGCAAGAAAAACGAATCTTGCGAGTTTACCAGATGGATGGAACAAGGGACAAAATCCCTGTTACAGAATCCAGTAGTCCTGCTAGAAATATCTCGAAACCTCCTTCCAGAGGGGAACAACAGAATTGGACCATCCTTCCTCTCTCCCTTCCCTCCCTCCCTCCTTCCCTCCCTCCCTTCCTTCTTCATAGTAGTTTTTAGACCCTTTCCTCAAAGCTGTCCAGCAATCCTGAATTAGCAAAAGAACAGTATTATCCTGAAATGCTCTGTTCCCCCTATTTATCCTTCACCTCTGTTGTATCACCTCTCAGTCTCTGCTGAATAGCCTTCTAGAACTGATAGAGCTGACATCTATCTTGCATGTCTGAAGGCACAAACCCTCACCTCCATTCTTCACTAATTGATCCATTAAGGCAGGTCCTTCCTTCCTCTGACCCTCCAGCAATGGGGGGGCAGCTCATCTTCTCGTCTTGGATTGTTTCCTGGGATTGTTTCCTGTTTCTTTCATCCCCCAAGGTCATTCACACATTCCGTCACAGGGACAGAGCTGTTATTTGGATCTGACATTGTGTATAGTTTTGAGCCGGGCTTGCCTGTCCTTGCCCCTGTGTGGCTTGTTTTCGAATCCCAAACCCTGACCCTTGAGAGAGAAATCAACAACTAGGAGAAATCAACTGGGCTGCTAATCCAGGACTTAACTCCTCAACCCCTAATGAACCACCAATCTTTCCATAAAGCTTAAAGGGCACCTGAGGACGCTTTCTGAAGACACCAACTGCAAACCCTGGTAGAAAATCAAGGGAGATGCATTTTGCTGTCTGAAGCCCACCTTCTGTCCAACATTCAAGACCAATCCGGCTGCTTCAACCCCAGAGGGGGGAAAAATCCTTTGAATGTGGATTCAGGTTCCACAGCCTTTTCTTCTATTAAAATTCCACCAGAAGTACCTCAAGAAAGAAAAGAAAATGTCCACAAAGCTTTTGCATGATATGAGGCCCTGAAAATGTTTTCTATCTTTTTCACCCATATGAAAAGCATTACCCCGGAATACAAGCCCAGGAGAGCAGATGCTAAAATGAACTGGAACTTAGTCATTCGACCTGATATCTGAGCACCATGAGAGGTGGGAAAAGGGTGTTCTGGATGACATAAAGGGAACAAAAGAGAAAAAGAAGTAGCTCCCTTCATGCTGTCCTAGCATCATCTGGATAGCAGGCAAACCTCTTAGTTCTGTCTAGCAATGAGCGATGATGAAGGCAGAGTGGCAGGAAACAGAACCAAGCTGGTACTTTGGGAATTGTTAATCACCTAATTCAGAACATTTCCTAGGGACTAATGAGAAATTGCATGGAGCTGATGATACGGCAAAGCAACATTAGCTGACCCAACTCCCTGAGAGATTCCACTCCTGGGAATATTCTTGCAATTAACAAACTGAGAAAGGGGAGGTAGAACGCAAAACCATGTACATTCATGGTGTAATGTGGCTAATTGAGCTTGCCAAACAGGGTACAGTTTTGTAATTTCCTGCCCAAGGCCTCCTTGAATAATTCAGCTTTTGTTTGTTCGGATGCAAACTAATTTGTTCCATGCCTGCCCTTCAGAAAGGAATGAATGGATTAGAACTTACCTGTCTGTTTTGCAGGTTCTATTGCAAAATACATTCAAATAATATTTATATGGAAATTTATGTTTGAAGTTTCACAATAGCTTCTTTCCCATTGCCAGTTAATAAGAAAACAGAAGAGAAAGACTTGAGCAAAACTAGAATAAACCAGTAAAAATTATTTGTCCATCCTGAAACACAGAAAAAATAAGTAAATGTGACAGAAAGTGGTGACAGCTTTGTGATGAAGGATTTGGATGGTCTTTACACTGGTAGCAGTTGAGGGACTCTCTCTGGATAAGAGATTTTCCTTTTCTTCTTTCCTCCCTTACTCTCCCCTGCCCTCTCCTCTTCTCCATTCTCCTCCCCTGCCTTCCCATCCCCTGCTCTCCTCTCTTCCGTGCCCCTCCTTCCCCCTTCTATGTCTTCCCCTTGCTTCTCCTTCCCTTTCCTCCACTCTCTGCCCTTGACAGGCTAAGGAGCAAATATCTCTTGTCAAAATCAGGAGCCTTTGTTTTAATAGCACAAAGGCCCCTCCCTCTGACCCATTTTCATAGCGGTTCAGATTCTGCAGCTCTGACAATACAACCCCTCGTGTGATTGATTCAAGTGAAGAGATTGGAGGAAAGACAAGGTCAGGCCATGCATGGAAAGATGGGGTAGAGAATGGGGGCCAGGTGAGGCTGCACCTGAGGTTTTAAGACAGAATAGGCTCGCAAACAGGGAGGAAGAAGCGAGGCCTTCCTGCATCCTGCGCTGGGGGAAACAGGGAACAGCTGAGTCAATGGGGCCACGTCTGGATGAGTTGGGAAAACTAGTGAAGGACAGGGAGCAAGGCCAGAAGGCCATCCCACCAGCAAGGCTGGCTGGAGACTGCCCTACGATGGGGCTAAGTAAGATTCACCCAGTAGCTATTCATTTTTACTTCCAGTGGGAGGCCAAAGTAGAGAGCAGAAGACAGAGAAATTTTCCTGCCTCTTTTAGAGTCCATTTCAAGATGGACTGTAGATGATTCCCTCAGCTGACCAAGGAAGCTTTCCTTAAAGTCAAACTTTCAGCTTTTTTGTGCAATGCACAGAGATGGTTGATTCGTCATGAGGCTAAGACCTTATAGTCCTTGTTCTGGATTGGTTAATATTTGAAATACTTACTGTTCATTGGTCTACATTCCGGCGGGAGATCCTCGCGCCGTCATTGGTTGGTTTAGGCGCGGGAGCCCTTTAAAAGAAGGGCTGCCGCGCCGCCGAGTCAGTCGGTGTCCTGAGAATAAACAAAAAGACTGAATCACTATACGTGTGTGCCTCTTCATTGCCGCTCCAAAACACTGGCGACGAAGATGGGATCGAGGCAACACGTTTAGAGAGTGCATAGCGGCGGAGAGCGAGCGGCATCATGTCCGGAAGCAACGCACCGCCTGAAAAATTCAACCCGGCCAAGGAGGAATGGCAGACGTATGTGGACCGATTCCTCATGTTTTTGGAGAGTAGCGATCTGAGCGGAGTGTCGGATCACCGAAAGAGAGCGGTGTTTTTGACCCACTGCGGCCAAGCCGTTTTTCGGATGGCAAAGGCGCTAGCGTCTCCAATCGATGTCAAAACGCTAACTTGGCCCGAGCTAGAGAAGATCCTGAGGAAACACTACGCTCCCACAGTTTCCTGCCTGATAAAGCGCCATGAGTTTTACCTCCGGAACCAAAAAGAAGGTGAACCTATCGCCGATTTCGTGGCAGATTTAAGAGAAATAGGTGGAGAGTGCGAATTCTCGGATTTCAATGAGGCGCTAAGAGACCGGATCGTTTTAGGCTTAAAAGATCCAATATTGCAGAGTAAGTTGCTAAACCGACCCAAGATAACAGCCACAGAGGCCATCGAAGAAGCCACCGCAGCCGAAGCTGCTCACAAATCGGCGGCAAGAATGAAACAGATTAATCAAGCTGCACACCACAAATCCAAAGACGCCACCAAAGCTGATGATGAACAAGGAAAAACCTCAACACACTACGAGGATCTGGAAACTGAGACCAGTAGTGAAGAAGACGAGGTTTGCCACCTAAAAGCCGCGAGAGGAAAAAAAGAGCGGGCTTCCAGGCGTTTTGATTTTGAATGCAACCGTTGTGGTGGAAACCACCCCAGATCAGAGTGCCGTTTCATAGACGCAATATGCCGAAAGTGTGAAAAGAAAGGGCACATCGCAAGGGTATGCAGAGCCCGATCAAGCTACAGCCCCAGGCGAAGAGAAAGCCCTCCCACAAGAGAGAGAGAAAAGAAAACAAACAACCGTTGGAGCCAGGAAGGAAGGAATAGAAAGTTTAAAGAGTCATCTTACAAGAAGGAAGAAACACATCAAACAATAATAATTGGTCACTCTAATACAAAAAACGTCAAAAAAGTCCACGTGCAAGTAAGAATTGAAGAAAAAAATTGTGAAATGGAAGTGGATTCGGGATCATTCCTTTCCATGGTTTCCTGGGACACTATTAAGAAATTGATCCCAGACATACGGCGAAGCGAACTAGACAAACAGAAATTAACGCTCAAAGACTACCAGGGAAACAGAATTCCGGTAGTAGGGATTGGACATTTCCAGGTAACCTTCAACAACCATACTGAGATTCTGCCCCTAACAATCGTGGACCGGAACAGACCCAGCCTCTTAGGACTGGAATGGTTCGAACCGCTGGGAATAGGGATGACCGGTATCAACCATATCACAGACGCTGACTGGGAGGCAGATCTCATTCAAGAATTCCAGGACCTGTTCAGCGAAGAATTAGGCAAGTACCGGGGTAACCCGATTTCTTTTAACATAGACCCCAAGGTAGCCCCAATTAGACTAAAGGCTAGACGGGTACCTTTTGCCTTAAAGCCAAAAATAGAAGAACAACTGGATAAACTAGTAAAGCAAGGGGTCCTCGAGCCAGTTGACCACGCTAAATGGGAGACCCCTATAGTGACCCCTATAAAAGCAGACGGGTCGGTTCGTATTTGTGGGGACTATAAGGCGACCCTCAACCATGCACTACAACAGAGCGCATACCCCGTGCCTGTCGTGCAACACTTGCTACATTCTATCAAGGGCGGAAAGATTTTCGCTAAACTCGATTTGGCTCAGGCTTACCAGCAACTGCCCGTCGACAAAAAAACAGCTGAAGCCCAAACTATTGTAACACACCGGGGTGCATTTAAGTGTAATCGCCTCCAATTTGGCGTTAGCGTGGCACCAGGCATTTTTCAATCTCTTATGGAACACCTCCTTCAAGGAATTCCTGGAGTCATTCCGTATTTCGATGACGTCCTAATTGCAGCTAAACACAAATTGCAACTGCGAGACCGTTTAAGAAAAGTACTGACCAAATTTACTGAGGCTGGGTTTAAAGTCAAAAAAGACAAATGTACCCTTATCACAGACAAAATAGAGTTTTTAGGATACCTAATCGATGGCAATGGCATCCATCCAACAGCAGGAAAAACCCGTGCTATCAAAAACGCCCCTACACCAACTAACAAGGCTGACCTACAAGCTTTCCTAGGGTTGATAAATTTTTACCATGTCTTTTTGCCCCAGAAAGCCACAGTGGCGGAACCCTTGCATAGACTTTTGGACAAAGACGCATCGTGGAAGTGGGGACATCGGGAAGAAACAGCATTTAACAAAATTAAAGACATGATCACTTCAGCTCAAGTGTTAATTCAATATAACGAGACTTTGCCATTGTTACTAACTTGTGATGCCTCCCCCTTTGGAATCGGAGCTGTCCTGAGCCACCTTCTACCTAACGGCAGAGAGGCTCCGATTGCCTTCTATTCAAAGACCTTGTCCCAAAGCCAAAGGAATTACAGTCAACTGGACAAGGAGGCACTAGCCATAATTTCGGGTATTAAACGTTTCCATGAATACCTGTATGGCCGATCATTTTCTATCATCACCGATCACAAACCCCTACTAGGTATCCTGGCGGGTGACAAACCCACTCCCCACATTCTATCACCCAGAATGACAAGATGGTCAGAATTCCTGGCCGCTTACAATTACACCCTGTCGTACCGCCCGGGTCCGACCATCACGCACGCCGATGCTTTAAGTCGTTGCCCGTTACCAGACTCTGATCCTGAACCAAACCCCAGCACTTCAACCTTTTTGATTGAGACCCTGCCCGACCTCCCGATGACAGCAGCAGACATCGCGCACGAAACCTCTAACGACCACCTACTGCATACCGTGAGTAGGTGGATCATAAAGGGTTGGCCTGACTCTGAGTTACAAGAACAGCACAGACCGTTTAAACAGAGACAAATGGAACTGTCCGTACTAAAAGGCTGTGTACTAAGGGGGGATCGAGTGGTCATTCCACAAAAACTGCGAAATCCCATTTTGAAACTATTGCATGAGGGACACCCCGGGGTGGTAAAGATGAAAAGTCTAGCTAGAAGTTATGTATGGTGGCCTGGGTTAGACAAGGATGTTACCGACTGGGTCGCGGGTTGCCAGCCCTGCCAGACTTCCCGGCCCTCACCCCCAAAGGCACCAGCTACTGAGTGGGATCTACCTAGGGGCCCTTGGTCTAGAGTCCACATAGATTTTGCAGGTCCGACTAAGGGACATACCTTCTTGATTCTGGTAGACGCTTATTCCAACTGGTTAGAAGTGAGCCTCATGAAATCAACCTCTTCTGAAGCTGTCATCCGACAGCTCAGTCACTGGTTTGCCACCCATGGTTTACCAGACGTCCTGGTATCTGACAACGGCCCTCAATTCACGGCTACAGAATTTGAGGGCTACCTAGCAAGTTTGGGCATACGCCATGCTTTAACCGCGCCGGCACATCCGGCAGCGAATGGACGGGCCGAGCGCATGGTCCGGTTTACCAAGGAGTCCCTTCTTAAGTTAGACCAGGGCCCTATACAAACACGCATCGACAAATTATTGTTCCTCCAACACACTACACCTAGTAGCACTACTAACAAAACTCCTGCTGAATTACTTATGGGGAGAAAACTACGTTCCCCTCTCGATAGACTACACCCCACCTACTCTACAGAGAAACCCCTAGATTCTTCAACCAAAGTCCGAACATTCCGAATTGGGGATTTAGTTTACGCTAAAAACCTGGTAGGGCACCCCTTATGGGTGCCAGCCACCATCACACATCTAACCGGACCCCGTTCTTACCGGCTTACCACCGCTGATGGCAAAAGCTGGAAGCGACACATAGACCAACTTCGAACTCGCACCCATCCCAGACCTGGCGATTTTCCTGGGGGGGAAGGGGAGCAACCACCAAGCAGTCTGGATAAGGGAAGCACACTAACAAACAATGACGCCCTAACTCACACACACACACCCTCAACTCTAGCTCCGGTCGGGTCGCGCTGCTACGCACCTGATCCTGAAGAACGTCCCGCTGTAACATCTGACAGGGTCGTCGATAATCCAGGCCGAGCAGGGAGCGGCATGGCCACGTCAACTAGCCCAGTTAGGCCCGTTGGTAGTGACGCAGCCGGCTCGACCTGCTCGAAGTTTCCAGGGCCGGAGGCGAGAGGAGCAACAGGTCCTTCCGCACCAGCCGATGGTAACGACGCAACTGAGCCGCGCAGGTCCAGTCGGACTCACAGGAGCCCCGCCTATCTACGTGATTACGTAACATAGGCGCGGCTCCTGATTGGTCAGACTGGACCAAGGAGGGAGGGGTGTTCTGGATTGGTTAATATTTGAAATACTTACTGTTCATTGGTCTACATTCCGGCGGGAGATCCTCGCGCCGTCATTGGTTGGTTTAGGCGCGGGAGCCCTTTAAAAGAAGGGCTGCCGCGCCGCCGAGTCAGTTGGTGTCCTGAGAATAAACAAAAAGACTGAATCACTATACGTGTGTGCCTCTTCATTGCCGCTCCAAAACAGTCCTGGCCAGATAATAGCACATGTGACCTTCCAAGGTAAGTTCACAAGATGGCACAGGTTGGTCAATATTTATTTATTTATTATTTATTTAATTTATATTGCTGCCTATTTGCCCATGGTGACTCAAGGCGGCTTACACAATGTAAACCATATTTAAAACAAAAAAATAAAAATAAAAACAATAACAACTAACAAAAAGAATCAAATTAGTAAAGTACAACAGCAGATCACACTAGCCACCTGATGGGCTCCATCCCTCTCTGGGTTCCTCAGGCCTGCTGGCAGAACCAGGTTTTCTGGGCCTTCCGGAAGAGTGCTAGAATGGGGGCCATTCTAATCTCTGGGGGAATGATATTCCAGGGAGTCAGAGCCACCACAGAGAAGGCCCTTCTTCTGGGTCCCACCAGGTGTATCTCCCTCAGGGGTGGGACCCTCAACATTCCCTGCCTCCTCGCTCTAACGGGTGGGGTAGATGTCACTGGCAAGAGATGTTTCCTTAGATAAATAATTAGATATTGCGGCACTAAACAGGACTTGTGGTCCGGTGACTTCTGGGCTGGGACACCAACAGGGAAATTTTAGAAGAGTGGACTGGATTGGGAGGACTCCAGCAGCCCAGAAATAGGCAAAGAGAAACCATTCTGTAATGTTGCTAAATAGAGTCTGTTAACATGTCCACAAGGTCATCAGAATGGAGGGAAGTAGATTTATTTCTAGTTGGGGAAGGAGTTGCTAAAACATCTTCAGTCTGAAGTGAGCTACCTGGTTCCTTTGGAAACAGTTTCTACTTCTTGGTGATTCCTTGCTTTTGTCCTTTCCCAGAGTTTTTAATGGATCTGGAGAGATCCGAATCGGCCGGTTTCACAAAGCAGCCATTCCATCTCCATCTTGTTTTACTCAAGCATCTAATTTGGATTCCAGAAATGCAAAAGAGGAGTTTCTAAAGAAGTGGGCAAGGAAGCAGATCAGCACCTGGAGGAACGCCCAGCCTCCAACCAACACGGCAGGGCAAAATACCAGCATGTTTCTGGTGCCAGAGGCAGCTCTGGGATCCCAGTTCAGTTGTGGCCGAGAGAACCCTGAAGGCTGGGCTCCCTCAAGGTCTGTGTCAATGCTGGGATGCAGCCAGGTCAGCGATGCAGTCAGAGCAGGGATGTTGCGCTGAGATGGAGCCACCACGAGGCTACAGTGGGCCCAAGACCGGGTAGTTTGCTGGCTGCTTCAGAGGAAGAGAGCCTTCCAGGCATGGAAAGGGAAAAGAAAAGGCTATTCATTCAGATGATACTTATTTCACATAGACATTGCCTCTGCTCTTCCCCCAACTGTAAGATTTGGGAGTTGGACTAGATGACTGAGGAATACAATCAAGATCATGTGAGATACTAATACCACTCTATATCTAGTAAGACCACACCTAGAGTACTGCATCCAGTTTTGATACCACACTATAAAAAAAGATGTTGAGGCTCTAGAAAAGGTGCAGAGAAGAGCAACCAGGATAATTAGGGGACTGGAGGCTAAAACATACAATGAACAGTTGCAGGAACTGGGCATGGCTAGTCTAGTGGAGAGAAGGACCAGGGGAGACATGAGAGCATCTTCCAATATTTGAGGGGATGCCACAGAGAGGAGGGGGTCAAGCTATTTTCCAAAGCACCCAAAGGCCAGACAAGGAATAATGGATGGAAACTGATCAAGGAAAGATTTAACCTAGAAATAAGAAGAAACTTTCTGATAATGAAAACAATTAACCAATGGAACAGAAGTTGCCTTCAGAAGTTGTGGGAACTTCATCCCTGGAAGCTTTCAAGAAGATTGGATTGCCATATGCCAGAAATGGTATAGAGTTTCCTGCTTGGGCAGAGGGTTGGACTAGATGACCTACAAGGCTCCTTCCAACTCTGTTAATCTGCAATCTTTAATCTAATCTGTAATCTCCTGCCTTGGACAGGCGATTGGATTAGAAGACCTCCAAGGTCCCTTCCAGCCCTGTGATTGTATGATTCTCTATGATTCTGACTCCTACTCCTGGAGGCTAGTGTTTGTACCATCCATTCAAAATAAGTAACACAGGTGAACTAAAACAATTCATACTTTGGGGGGAGGGGATACTCTTTCTTAGCTGGCTTTTGAATAAAGAAAGCCATGAGAAAAATGTTTTCATTGCTTATATTTCAGTTGTTAGTCTTTTTTTCTCTGCTGACAAAATGAGATAGCAGAATGCCTTATAGTTCAATGCATTATCAGTAGCAGCAAAAGTAAATGCATTCTAATTACAACATTATTTGCTTTACCGAAGAAATAAATATTGCAAAACCAGTTTTGCTAAATTCCTTTACAAAAAACATTCATGTGACTAGGATTACATCTGATTTTCCATTTCTTGGCATTCTTTAGTTTTCAGGAGTGACTTCAAATTTCAATAATTTCAATTGAATTTTAGTTTAAAAATGGATGGCAACAGGGGTGGGTTTCTAACGGTTCTGTCCACTTCTGTAGAACCAGTAGCTCTAAAGAGCAGCAGACATAGAACCGGTTCTATATCTGCTGATGTTTTTGCCCACATGCCCACCCGGGCTCTTACCTGACCTTTATTTCCTGATTTTTCAATTTCAGCTGCCCTGCGAGGCACAGCTGCAGTTAAAAAAGCAGGAAAAGAGGGCTGTTTTAAAGGCTGCTTCTCTGCATGCAGCGTGCTGATGACGATTTACAGACGATGATTTACAGGCACCCACTCTCAGCATGCAGGAAACCACATCATAAATCACCAAACCTCATAAATCCCAAAACGGTAGTTAACCCTGTCGTATCCCACCCCGGATGGCAACTCTATGTTTGGAAATGAAGCTCTTGCATCAATTTGAAATTGTGTTTTGAGAGCATTATTGGAGTGCCCTGGGAATTGAATTAAAAGGGAGAATCAACTGGTGGTGACTGTCCCTGGAGAACTAACAATATAAAAGAATACAGGATCAGGTATCTATGGCCCAAATCAAGCTAGATCAATATTAAGGCAAAGGATTAAGACCAGAGAGAAATGGTTGTTTTTTTTCTCATGGTATAATTGCAAATAAAAACATTTTAACTCCTACATGAGCTTCATGGCACGTCACAGTTCCCAAATTCAGAAGAGGATTGTCATTAGCTCCATTTGATAATCTCCCCCCAGCTGGGTTGGAAGGGAAATAGAGGAAAACCTCTCATGAAACTCAACAGACACAGGTGCCCCAGAAACCATATCCTACCTTGTCTCATATGCCAGTTCTCCAGGGCTGATTAAACCCCTTTTAAAACTCAATTTCCAGGGCACTCCAATTTTTATTTGCTTTATTATTAGATAACGAGGATAAATGTCTATGCCTTTAAGAGTGGTGAAGTTCTGCTATATTATGTATAAGCTTTGCCCACAAAGGCTTGCCAGGAGTCTTTGATGTAGATGTTAACTATTGCATGTGTTTTTATTGGTCAATGGGTGAAATGAAGTTTCTATGAGTCAATGAATCTATGTTGGGCACTTAGACCTTCAAAAAAAAGAGCTGGAAGGAAAAAGAGATTGAACACACGCCAATAAAAAGAGATTAAAGGATTGTAAAAAGAAAAATCTGTTTGATAAATAAATGTGTGAAATCATCATCATCATCATCATCATCATCATCATCATCTTAGTGAGGAGGTGTTTTTTCACCAGTGCTTAAAGAGGTTGAAAGAGTGTTATCTGGAAAGAGCCCTTCCTGGGTGGCATCTGACTGAGACCTGCCTGCAAGGCTGGGTCTTTGAGCAGCCATTCCTGGCTGAAAGGCTGCAATGAGAGGGCTGCCATCACAGGAACCAGCCAGCAAGATGATGTCACCAAAGGCAAGATGTGTAACCAAAACCCCACTTGTGGGACACACAAGGCAGTGGAGCTTCAGTCACAAGAGAGTATCCTGACTTGGATGACACTTTCACAGACATCCCTACTTCAGTGTCTCCACAAGGCATGGGAAAACTTTCATGCCAAGATAAGGTGATTTAGTCTGAGACTCGGAGGGCAAAATTATGAGCACCAGGGAATTAGAGCAAATGACTGTTTTAGGTCTGGTGCTTGGAAGGAAGTTGAGATATCCAGGTCTATGAAAAAGTAAAGATGATGTTGTTGGAGTGCATTTTGGTTTAGCACATGAAGTATGTAAAAGGCGCTTTAGATTAAAAAATAAAAATGTTTTAGGAAATTACAGACCTCAAGACTGTCAAGTGAAGTGCAGAAGAAAGAAATGGGAATCAAGGGGAAAAAAGAACCAAACTCTTTGGAGACAGTCAAGATAGGAAGGTAAACTTCAAAGGATGTTCTGGGCTGGTCCAGTGGGGTGTTTTGTGACAGGAAGAGAGTCATGGGACAAAATGGCACCTCACCCAATCAAGAAGCCTGAAGTGAATGGCTGGCAATGACACACTCCCCCCGCCCCCCAAGTTCCCTCATTAGACGAAATCTGTCCAGCTACGGGAGACCCTTCAGCTGGGGCTTCCTAGGGCCTCTCATTTGTTTGTTTGTTCCATTGCAGACCTCCAAATTGCTGATTGCTTGAAGCCTTTGTTCCTGCTTTGCCCCTCAGCCTATCTCTTCATCAACCATCAACAGGCATGAGAAATGGTGTTTAGACTTCACGTTCTTGATGAAAGTCAAATGTGAAACCTCTGCAGATGTCTGAGAGAGAGAGAGAGCAAATCTTGTAGCAAGCCATTTCCAGCATGATAAAAACAAACGATAATGTTTCTTGTGAATACCTTTCTCTCACTTTCCCCCTGAAGCTATCCAGGTAGGCTGAGAAAGTTCACTCTCTTCCCCTCCCTCCCCTTTGCTTTTCTTACATGAGACTAGCTTGGTTCATTTCAGTGGATGCATCATGGAGAGGACATAGAGAAGGAATGTGACTGGCCTAAGCATCATGCTTAGCATCACCTCACCAACTTGAGTAGAAAAAACATGGTAACACAACACAGCAACTTCATGTCAATTTTTTTAAGCAGCTTTGGCAAAACAAAGGCTCCCTTCCCACAGTTCTGCCCAGTCCAAATCATTAATTCATTCTCCTGTCTCTTTATGAATAATTGAATTAATTAAAACAAACTTTTTTTCAGGGACAACAATTGTTATTCTTCTCTCTTTTAATGTTACTTTGGTAGTAATTAAGAAGGAATTGTTTCTTGAGTAGGGACAGCTCAGAATTTAGTGAGAGAATTCTTAGAAACTTAGAATAACTTTATTGTCACTTTGAATGTACACCAATCGGCATACATTAAAATGAAATTTTGTTGCATACAGCTCTCAAAGGGTCTCCACCTGTATTATACACTACATAAACATGACTAAATAAATAAATACAAAATTATGCATATACCCACATATATTGTATGACACGGAGAACCAACAGTCTAGTTTGGATGTATAAATGTACACGGCAAGAAAAACAAATCTTGCGAGTTTTACCAGACAGATAGGGAACAAAGCTGTTACAGAATCAGGTAGTCCTACTAGAAATACTTTGAAACCTCCTCCCAGAGGGGAGCAACAGAAACAGATTGTGAAGTGGAGGTGTGGGATCTCAAACAATGCTTTGAGTTTTAAGCACATTCATCAGGATGGTTTTAGAGGAATCCCTAGCAGTATTTCTCTAAAGTCAGCACTAAGTGTAAGCCTGAACGAGAATAAATAAAAGCTTTTCCTACTTTTGACATCAACATAACCAACAGAGATGAATATACATGGATATATTTTGTATATATTTATGTTATTCTTTGAAAACTATCTAGCATATATTTGTAATGGCCCATGGAGAAAAGGTGCACCTTGGAGCAGTGATTATTCACACTTCAGCCTCTATCCTAGGACAAAGATTTATTATAACAAGCAAAGAAGCTGCTAATGAGTAACTGATAGAGGAAGCAAGTCCCCTGGGACTCCACTAAACTAAGGCCCAGGGGATCAAGAGGGACAACCAGAGATGCAGGAGTTCCAGTGCACCGTTGAAGTTCAGAAACGGCTCCATGTTCTTGCAGAAGAAAGAGCAACTTTAGTGGAAAGAAAAGTGTCCCACAAAGGAAAAAAAGAGGGATTCCAGAAGAATGGGGAGGGTGCATGAAGAGCCATGATAGCCAACCAATCCCTATTATGAGCGGAACATGTGCTGGACACACTTCTTGGCTGATCAGGTCCATCGCCTGCCAGACATACAAACTGGTGATGGGATTGACTTCTCAGCTCCACTGACAAGTTCCTTTCCTGTCAATTCATGCAGAGAGGAACAACAGTGCCAAGAGCACAGACCAGCACATTCCCATGGACTATGACGATGGAGAAAAGAAGCTCAAGATTTGAAGGGATCTCTCCTCATTCAACCTTCCAGTCCATAAGAAAGGCCCAGAAAGGCAGAGAAGAACAACAAGGGAATGGCCACTGAAAACAGTGTTGCAATATTTGTGGGGCTCCTACAAAGACGGGAGGGGTGTCAAACTATTTTCCAAAGCACCAAAAGGAAAGAAACAATGGATGGGAACTAACCAAGGAGAGAAGCAACCTAGAACTAAGGAGAAATTCCTGAGCAATCAACCAATGGAATAGCTTCCTTCAGAAGTCATGGGTGCTCCATCACTGGAGGCTTTCAAGAAGAGACTGGTCAGCTATTTGTCTGAAATGATATAGGGTCCCCTGCTTGAACAGTGGGTTGGACATAAGACCTCAAAATCCCTCCCAACTCTATTACTCTATGTTCTATATGCCAACGAGGGAAAGATTTGAGCATAAGCACCCTGTCTGGGATCATAGGCTGCACCCCACAAAGACTGTTAGATATATATTTGCCAAAGCATGATAGTGAGTTGGATTCATGAAGCTGAATTTAAGCTGAATTCTGTGAAGGTTAGAGATGAAAATCCTGACATCAGAATTTATAAACAGAAAGAAATGCAAACATTACAGAAATGGGACCTATTAAATGACTTATTAAAAAGAAATCAGGGAAGAAAACGTGAATTTGCAAGATTTGTGGCTGTTGCTGCCTGTAATGCATATGTTCAGAGCATGGGAAAATAAATAAGAGGAATCTGAATTATTGTTACAGAAGAATAAACATCATTTAATAAGTATAACTGAGACTGCCTAATATGCCTTGGAAAAATTGGAACTTACTCAGGAGGTTCATAAAACCCCAGGCGTTTTATTCTGGCCTGCCAGCCATGTTTCCCTCTCAGCTTTTCCCAGTCAGAGGCAGAACTCCCTGGGTTACAAGAGTTCACACCTGCTCCATAGGCTCATTCCTGGCTCCTGAACTCTCAACACTCCTGTGAAGGGTTTGGATCCAGAGGTGGAGGAAACATTTGTCAGATCTGTGCCCAGATGAAAAAGTGGGTGGGACAGCTGTAATACTCTAGATAAATAAAATCCAAAATTATCTTAATAGGTAACAGAAACGGCCTGAAATCTGAAACTTAGTCAAGACAATTCACTTAAGAAATAAAAATGAAATGAATGCAAGATGACAAAGCACCTGGTTTGAAATTTTTGGAAAAAGATGCAAGAATAGAATTTGCTTATAAAGTTATAAGTTTATATGAGTCAGAAATGTAATGTGGCTGTGTCAAAAAAGAAAAAGAAAAAGAAAAGATAAGCTTCGTCTATAGAAAGATGATTTCCTAACTAGGGGACAAAATTTATATTTCATTCTATGTTGAAGTATGTTCTGGGAATTTAAATGTTTTAGGAAGAATTCAGAGCAACTGGAACTGATTCAAGAATGAGAAATCGGGTCTTATGGAGAGAGCTGAAGGACCTGGGAAAGGCAGAATGGGACAACTGGGTGCAGCAACTCATCATGGCCAACTCACTGTGGGAAAACTCTCTGCGGGACAATTAAGCAATTCAAGTATTTAAAGCAGGGGTGGGATACGACAGGGTTAACTACCGGTTCGGGATTTAGGAGGTTCGGTGATTTATAATGTGCTTTCCTGCATGCTGCGAGCGGGCGGGGTGCCTGTAAATTGTCACCTGTAAATCATCATCAGCACGCTGCATGCAGAGAAGCAGCCTTTGAAACAGCCTTCTTTTCCTGCTTTTTTAACTGCAGCTGTGCCTCTCACGGCAACTGAAGTTGAAAAAAATCAGGAAATAAAGGTCAGGTAAGAGCCCGGGTGGGCGGGTGAGCAAAAACATCAGCACACATAGAACCGCTGCTCTTCAGAGCTACCGGTTCTACAGAGGTGGACAGAACCGGTAAGAAACCCACTCCTGATTTAAAGTGATTTAAAAATTATTGTAATCTCTGTCATTCGCTTTTCCTTTTGTTCCTCCTTTTCCATCCCTTTTTTAATGATTCTATTCTGCCATTTTTTTGATATTAGTGTAACTCTTGTCCTGCAATGAGTTGCCCCACAGCAAGTTGGCTTCAGTGAGTTGGCTGTGGCAAGATGTCTATGGGGGGGAGTTGGCCACACCAGTTTGGCTGCGCTGAGTTGTCCTAGACCCTGGGAAGGGTGCCATTGGTTGAGAAGACCATGGATGAGGAGGGGGGAGGAGGTAGGAAAGGGCAACAACGCAGAAGGAGGTGAAGCTGCTGCTCTTTGGAAGTCCAGGGAACAAGGCCAGGAATAAGGGAGTCCAGTTACAAGACGGCAGATTCCAAAGGAGTATAAAGAGATATCAATCTAAAACAACAGTTGCATGCAGGCAAATGCACCTGCCAAAGATGTGGGGGCCTCCCTTTTGGGGGGGGTTTCAAGCAGATGCTGGAAACCATAAAGGGGGATTACAGCAAATGGTTCCAGACCTTCCTTCAATGTGGCTGAGTATAAGAGACAGGATCCTGAGTTAGCAGCATGTGCTCAGAGTCACCTCAAACCACAATCAATAATAATTAATAACGATAATAATAATAACAATAATAATAATAATAATAATAATGAGGAGGAGGAGGGCTGGAGGAAGGGAGGGGGCCTTTGACATCTTAAAGCTTCACCAGAGAGACACTCTCTTGCTAACATCCCTTTGCTTCTTCCTCGGAGGAATTATTTCGAGTCTATAATGAAAAGCACCCAGAGATGTAAGGCGTGTCAAGCCATCAGTGCATCTGAGCTATCCTGGTGAAGGACATCTCCAAACCACCAACACTGAAGTTGTTTAGTGTTTATGCTATTAATAAAAACTTCCAGAATCCCAGGTCAGGAGACTGATCTCATCCACACATTTAACCTGGGTGGGGGACAGGAGGGCAGAGCTGGGGAGAAAAAACCTACCTTCTTCAACATTTTTGTCCTGATCCTGGCTGGTGGATCTGGGATGCTGTCCATGATAGGTAAGATGCCAATGTAAACTTTCTATGAGTGGATTACAACAACAGTGTGTTAACAGAGAGTTTTGAAACTTTAATCCTGTTTTAATATTATTATTGTTCCTGTCAACTACCATGTTTTTCGCACTATAAGACACACCTGACCATAAGACACACTCCCGTTGTCGGCCTCCACGTGTCCCCATTGACTTTTTGTGATTCAGATGGTCACAAAAAGCGATCACGTGACTTTGGAACAATGCAACGGTCATAAATATGAACCAGTTGCCATGAGTGTCAATTTTGATCACATGACCATGGGGATGTTGCAAAGGTCATAACTGTGAAAAATGGTCATAAGTCATTTTTTTCAGTGAATTGTAACTTTGAACAGCCACTAAATGAACTGTTGTAAGTTGAGGACTACCTGTAGTTGAGACTTGGTTAATAAGCTCAAAAATTCATATTTATTTATTTTTTTAGTATAATAACAAAAACTCGAATTATTTTTCTTAGAATCTTTTATTAATGTTACACAATATCATTTCTACAGTCATACTATCAGTCCATCTACAGAGACAATCCTTTTTTAAAATATATCTCTGCTATACATAAAATAAACAAATAAAATTGCCAAATTGGTCTTCTGCAGCTTTAATAAAGCGAGTCACCAACTTCCTTTTGGACCTGGTTCGAAGACCCTCTTGGGCTGCTGGATGCAAGAGCCCAAACAGCAATCAAGGAGAAGAAACCTCAAAAGGCCACCCCATTCTCACATCCGCTGGGTCTCGCCATCTGGGATTTCATGTTGGGGCAGAACCCCAAGCATGGGGGAAGTCACAGGGGCAGGAACAGGCTCCTCAAGCCATTCCTCCTGGAGCATGCCACTAATCTTGATTTTAAACAATAAAAACAAATAATGTTGTATATAAAATAATTTAATCATTGGGGCTATTCTAAACTAACTATTGCAATGTTTAATAACCGAATACCATTTTCCAGGAAAACCAGTGACAATCAATAGGTGGTGTTGTATAAAATGACTTTCATACTGGCATACAATCTTCAAATAATCCTATTGTTCAGTCTATATGGGAGTGGCTAGCAGGAAGTATAAAGCAGCAATAATATAAACACATTTAAAGATTACTTACTTAATTTCACCTTTCTGCTCCTTTTCCTGGAAGACAGAAATATGTTTTAATAAGAGTAAACGAAGCCACCACAGCATGCATTAGATCTGCAGTTTGTAGGGAGAAGTCTAATCATAAGATAGCAAGAACCCTCTTGAGATCAAAGCCTCCATGTCATTGTAGGCTGCTATTTTTATTAACAATCTTGTTTGCGAGGTTTGCTTTATAGGATGCAGAAGGTTCAGGTCTTTTGAAGCCCATCCACCCCCTGGCCCATGTATACAGACTGCAGCACAGCCAGTGTGGTGGGCATGGCACGTCCTCACAACACATTGAAATTCCATAAGTCAATAAGCTAGTTGGAACTATTTGGCAGCCATAACACCAGGGTCAGAAGCCATTGTGGACCCCAAATGCCTTCCCTCCTCCTCCTCCACACTCCCTCCGAGGAAGGGCTGGAATCCCATCAGCTCTTTCCCAACCAGATTTCTCCAGAGCCAGGCAGATGGTGGTTGGGCATCCTGGCTTAGTGTTGCAGCTAATCAGCGACTGAGAAGCACATTCCAGGTTATCTGAGCTCCCCTGAGGATTCTTTAACAGAGACCTTTGCTTGTTCAATCTCTCTTTCCTTCCAGCTCTTTTTTTTTTTGAAGGTCTAAGTGCCCAACATAGATTCATTGACTCATAGAAACTTCATTTCACCCATTGACCAATAAAAACACATGCAATAGTTAACATCTACATCAAAGACTCCTGGCAAGCCTTTGTGGGCAAAGCTTATACATAATATAGCAGAACTTCACCACTCTTAAAGGCATAGACATTTATCCTCGTTATCTAATAATAAAGCAAATAAAAATTGGAGTGCCCTGGAAATTGAGTTTTAAAAGGGGTTTAATCAGCCCTGGAGAACTGGCATATGAGACAAGGTAGGATATGGTTTCTGGGGCACCTGTGTCTGTTGAGTTTCATGAGAGGTTTTCCTCTATTTCCCTTCCAACCCAGCTGGGGGGAGATTATCAAATGGAGCTAATGACAATCCTCTTCTGAATTTGGGAACTGTGACGTGCCATGAAGCTCATGTAGGAGTTAAAATGTTTTTATTTGCAATTATACCATGAGAAAAAAAACAACCATTTCTCTCTGGTCTTAATCCTTTGCCTTAATATTGATCTAGCTTGATTTGGGCCGCAGATACCTGATCCTGTATTCTTTTATATTGTTAGTTCTCCAGGGACAGTCACCACCAGTTGATTCTCCCTTTTAATTCAAATTCCTAGGGCACTCCAAGAATGTTTATTCCTATTATCCATTCAACAATCAGGATGAAAGTCTATTTCCTTAAAAGTGGCAAAATTCTTCTACGTTTGTGTGTAAGCTTTGCCTACAGACAGTTGCTAGCAGGTTAGGGGTTAACTTTGCTTTCTTTTGTTTATTGGATGTATTTTTATTGGTCAATGAGTTTCTGTTTCTCTGTCCTTCCTGTTGGGTTCAGGTGGAATGAAGGTAACTGTGAGCATTGTGGATCCATTTTAAATATAACCCCTGGAGATTAATTGACTCGCTCCCTGATTGTCTAGATTACGGAATCTCTTTTTTCCCCCACATCCCTTAGTGGTGGAAAGACCACTATTATTTCCCCACAAGACAGCTGGCCTGGCCGAATGACGCTGTGTGAGTATTGTCCCTGTGCAGGAAGGAGGTGCAAGGAGAATCACATCAGGCTCAGGTTCCCTCATTGCACCTTACAAGGAACAGGGGAGCAAAGGGGGGGGCAAGAGAGGGACCCCAGAAAGGAGCTGCTTGCTGAGGTGGGGACCCCAACAGGAGCCCTGGCTGCCTTCCCTGGAGGGCAGAAGATGAGGCAAGGCGTTGGTGGGAAAATTAAAAATGAAACGTATTTGTTATTTTGAAAAGAGCTCTGACCTTATAATAAAAGGATTAGGTGGGGTTTCCAAGCGGAAATGAGCCCTGAGAGCTCTGGCTGGTGTGCGTGCCCAGAAGAGGGGCTTATTGAAACCACAAGTTGAGGGGCTTAAGGCAGCCGACCTCCAGGCCATTGGTGAGGTACCACTGCCCCCCAGCGGTTCCCTCCCACAATGGCACCCAGGGAAAGCCAGAGCAGCCGCTGCCACTGAGGGAAGGGCAGAAACCGCTTCCCTGGGAACCCCAAGACAGTGGCTGCCCCACCCTGGTTGAAAGGCAGCAGAAACCTGGGTTTTTTTCATAGGTGAAGCAGTCCAAGGGCAAAATCAAATGATCAAAACGTACAGGTATTTTCCATGGAGTTTACAGTGCAGCCTCTCACGAAAATGCTCAAGATGGCCAAAACAATACCTGAGGAATAAGATGACATACCTGTAAAGCATTGTTCCTTCTGCTGAGGGACCCATTCCCTTAGAGATAACTAAGGGAAAGAGTAAAGTGAACCCAGGAGAGATTGATAGAAGATAGATAGATAGTTGATAGATGATAGATAGATAGATAGATAGATAGATAGATAGATAGATAGATAGATAGATAGATAGATAGATAGATAGATAGATAGATAATAGATAGATAGATAGATTACAGATAGATAGATAGATAGATAGATAGATAGATAGATAGATAGATAGATAGATAGACAGACAGACAGACAGACAGACAGACAGACAGACAGACAGATAGATAGATAGATAGATTACAGATGATAGATAGATAGATAGATAGATAGATAGATAGATAGATAGATAGATAGATAGATAATAGATTACAGATGATAGATACATATATAAGATAGCATTATTGCAAGCGCTGTGAGGATTGTGTCCTAGAGGGATCACATAAGAATGAGATCTGGAACAAGAATGCAGGCTGAATTATCACATGAACCACTAGCAGTGTGTGTGTTTGTGTGTGTGTGTGTGTGTGTGTGTGTGTGTGTGTGTGTGTATTAGCATGAGGAAGGATACTGCTAGCAGTTCATGTGATTAAATCCAGCTGGGCAGAGCTGCCAATCTGTGTTGGGATGATGCGTCAAGAGATAATATGGCCCAGCAGTTGGTAGGCAGCTTGCTTGGATTTCCAGGGAAATTGCCCCTTCTGGGAGAAAGCACTAGATGCCTCAAATCAAAAGCACCATTGGATCGTCCTCATTATTATTTGATTTAGGAAAGCATTCTGATCTCTCGCAAGAGCATTGCCTTTCACAGATCTGATATTCAAACCGTGTGTCCTCAGCTGTCAAATATTATTAGGGCTGCGCAAGTATTCAGCAGAGAGATTAGGAGGCAATTCAATCAGCTTCCTAAATTGAATTGACCATTCAAATGGCCAAATCAAATCAGACGCCCTCCGATCCAGTTTGCCTGACGCTGATGCATCTACGCGTGAAGCAGCTTCTCCAGATTAGATCAATTTTCATATTTGAAGCAGTGACTTAATGGGGTTTGTCTAAATCACACTAAGCCTGCAGTATACATGAGGGTCCTTTTTTGACTGCACTCCTTCAAGAAGTTGAAGATTTCACCCATTTAATTAGACAACCTTTAAACAGCACCCTCATGTTGTTATGAATCCATTTCACCGATATTTGTCTGCACACTTCCATGTTCATTATTTCACGGTATTTATGACCCTAAAACCGTTCTGGATTCCTGCTGTGGTGATGACCGCCGTTCTGTATCCTTGAGTAGAAACTGTGGCCGCTATTCTCTCCTTGGATAGTTCAGCACAATACCGGATTCTGGGAAAATGAAATCACGGCTGCCAAAATGTTTACAAAATCAGTTCCCTTTTAACCCTCCAAAAGTGGGGGAAATGATTGACATTTCTCTGTGTATTTTGAGTGGCAGGATAAACCTGTTTGATTGATGGTTGAAAACATAAGGGTGCCTTGCACCAAAAGGCCACAAGCCAGTGGTGGGATTCTAAAATTTTTACTACTGGTTCTGTGGGCCTGGCTTGGTGGGCTTGGCAGGGGAAGGATACTGCAAAATCCCCCTTCCCTCCCCACCCCACTAGCCTGCTTTCCAGCTCTATTCTCCTGGGCAGGGCAACCAAAGGAGACCCAGCCCATCAGTTGGGATTCAATGGGAGATAGAGAAGAGATGGGGTTGGCAGGGCCAGTCAGAGGCGGGATTGGCCGGTTCTCCAAACTACTCAAAATTTCCACTACCGGTTCTCCAGAACTGGTCAGAACCTGCTGAATCCCACCTCTGGCACCAGCTAATCAAGAGAGCCCTGCTCTTGGATTGCCCCAATGACCATCATAGGCTCCCAGCTTTCTAGACCTTAAAAGAGGAACAGGGACCTCATAATTCCAACAGTAACCTTAGACATCCCCCCCAAAGAATATCCTACAATGAAAATGGTATAATTTTTTCAGATTACGCTCCCCTGTCAGCCTTTCCAGGCAATCCAGACAAGATGCACCAACCATGAACATTAATAGTACATTTATTGTAAGATGACAATAGCAGAATCTTGTGAGTTTGAAAGTATTTCTTCCCACACTTACTTTTACTCTCCCGAAATATGGATGGTTCCTCAGGAGATGCTTCTTCCACCCCACCCCTCCTTTGGACCCAGATTTTGTTAATTAGACCATTGTTTGTGCTGCGGCTCTTTTTCCTGCCTTCCAGGGTCATTCCCTCTTCCCATTACATTTCCCAAGAGCTTCAAACAACAAGGAGTCATTAATGAAGACGGTTAGAGCTCTCATCCCTCAGCAGACCTGGGGTTCAAAGGAAAATTTGATCCTGAGTCATAGCAGCAGGCTGCGGTTAGTTCAGCAAAGGCTCCAAGATGGGGTCTCCTCCTTTTTCAGGCATCAGAAGGCCCACTGTTCTCAGCTAGTTCTTGAATCTTGAGTAGAGCCCAAGGGATCAGGTTTTGTAAGCCACAAATCAGGTGCTCTTATGACAACTCAGAGACTTGCATTGGATCTGCTCCCTAAAATTCCTGAGTGAGGTGACCGGGTGGGAATTTGGTCCAGAAAGCATCCAGCAGAGACCACAAGGGCCAGAGGGTCGAGTGGCACTCCTGGCTATGCAAAGCTACCCCTCGGCTAAACCACTGTGCCAGCTTCCAGTCAGCCCCAGAGAGCCAGATTTAGCCAGCTGCAACCAGTGGCAGGAGCCCGGCCCAGTCCTTGTCACTGCTCCTTATCTGGTCTCCGTGAGGGGCCCATGTGCCAAGGGCCACAGCATATCTTCTGAGAGCTATTGGCAGGTAGGATATGGGAGGCTTCCCCCTCCCCCCTCTCCTTCGGCTGCTTTGAAATTCAGAATTCACCTGCAACAAATCTTTTTTTAATCCCTCTTGAAAACTCACTCTTTCCCCCAGAACTTCCTGGAATCTTCCACTACCACCACCACTAAACATCATTTTTTAATTAAAGTGCTTTGTTTTGTTTTGCTTTAGTATGTATTTTACTGCTGTTTGTACTGTAAATCACTTCAAGATACTCCAGCCTAGGAAGTGATACATAAATACAGTAAATAAATACATTTGCAGAGTGTGCCAAGTGAGCTTTCCAACAAATGCATTCCTGTGTTTTTTTCTGGCTTACTGGGAAGCCTCAGACTGGGCCAGATCCTGAGACATTCCTCTCTTCCAAGAATATTTGTAATCAATATTCACCAACAAGAAGAAATTCATTTCGGCTCCAGCTAATGACGCAGCTCCTGGTAATTCCCCACCCTGTGGAAGAACAAGTCAGCAGTTCAGATCCTTCTAAAGAGTTTATTAATCTTTGGAAGCACATAAAGATGGTTAAACCTGCTCCCAGCAGGCGGTTATTCTCGGCCAGAGCTCCAAATAAACTAAGGTTAGGTTCAACTTGGCTAATCTTTTCAAGTCCTGATTAATGTGACAAGTCCCATCCCAAAAGTAGCTTAATAAAAGCCAAGCTCTTGCTCGAGAGTTGCCACAGAATGACCTCAAGTGACCTTCCCACTTTCTGCTCTCAGGCTGAACCTTATTAAAGCTTCTTGAGAAGAGTTGAGCCTCCAGAGTCCATCTACTGGTGGGACTGATCTCTGGGGATGCATCCTTGGGTAGAAATATTGGCTTTTCTGTTGAAATGGCCTCACATTCTGAACAGCACCCAGGGTCTCAAAGAATCCAACTTCCTTGATGAGTCTTGTCCGTTGCTTAATAAAAAAGGTGAGGTGATACGCAAAGAACTATTCAAAGCAAGAGCAGCAGAAGAAAGAAGTCAAAAGAGGGAGGGAAACATGTAAGAAAGTCTAAATATTTGAGGGCTTTCATCCAAGACATGATCCAGGTAACCCCAATGCAATTATTATTTATATCCTGCCCTTATTTATTATTGATTGATTGATCAACTTTCTTAACCGCCCAACAGACAGGCTCTAGGCAGTAAGTTATTTCTACAAATAAGTCATGATGGTGAATATATCAAATATTATTTCCTCCTCCTATTTTCCCCATAACAACAACCCTGTGAGGTGGATTGATCTGAGAGAGAAGCGGGGAGAGTGGGGGAGAGAGACTGGCCCAAAGTCATCCAGTTGCCTGTCATGTCCAATATGGGACTTGAACTCACGGCCTCCCATTTTCAAGCCAGCTGCCTTAATCACTAGAGTAGACCAAACCAGCCTTCCGTGTTTCTGTTCTTCCCCTCAATGTCAGAATCTCTTGGGATGCCTTTGCGAAGGTGGCCTCCTTGTTATATTGAGAACAGAGCCATTCAGGGTCATCAATTTTGGCTTTCCAAGTGTTCATTGTGGGATTTAGTAAAATATTGATCAACTTGGAGTGGCCAGAGGGGGATCTATGGAAATCAGAGAATTTCAGTTGCCTTAGTTTTACCCTATTCATTAATCAGGATCTGCCTAGAATTCACAATCCAGTAGACCAAGAAAGAATAATTGACTTCACTGCACTCTCTGGTATATTAATCTGTATCCCTTCAAACCTTCTTTAGGCCATGCTGACAAGCCTTTGCAGCTTCTTAGCACATCACCTGAAGAAGTTGTTTTCCTCGCATATTTTGCTGTAGGTAAAATAAATCCGGGCTAGGAGGCACACAAAGTATCTGAGACTTGAACGGCTGCGCTGAGATCTCTGCATTCGCCAAAAGCTTTACAAACATTGCACTTGAGCCTCACCCTATAAATTGGTGTTGAATTTAATATAAAGTGTAATGTTGTGTTACTAGAGGGTGCCACAGGGGGAAAACTCCGAAGATTTCTATTAAAATCCTTACAGCTCTTTTGTCTGACATTTCTAACTCCGTTTTTGCCTCGGGTCAACCCCGGGGACAATTTTGGGTGGGTGGGGGAGAGGATCATCAGCTTTATTCTGTTGGGGGGGGCTCTCTCTACTCTCCTCCTGCCCAATTCATTCCTAAAGGTGGTTTAGGGATAATCAGAAAAATAAATTAGCAGGGTCTGAAATTTGCACCACTCCTGAATGCCACTGCAACCCTTTTCACTGACCAGGATTAACATGGTGCCTGAAATGATCGATTTATTGGGTTCACTCAAGATTGGGGGGTGTCTTTGAGTCAGTGTCGACTCCTGGAGATTGTCTGGAGTGCTCCCTGCAGAGATTTTTCTTGGGAAGGATTTTGCATTCTCCTTCCTAGGGATGAGGCAGGGTGACTGGCTCACATTCCCCCAGCCGGCTCTCAGTTCAGAGTCTCCCGATGATTGGCCCCCAGTCCCCCAGCTGACTTCCATGACTGCTAACTAAGGCAGGACTAGAGCTCCCTGTCTCCCAGTTTCTAGCCTGGGGCCTTGGCTATTATATATCAACCCTGCTTCAGCCAATACACTTAACATGAACTAACTGAACAAACTGGGTTTGTACAATATGCTGTGCAAAAACAAAAGACAAAATCTGTGATGACCCAAAGGGGCGTGGCACAAAGGCAACACAGTCACATAAGTAAAAAAGAGTCCCTTTAATACCTCCAACTTTGCCCCCAATGTCCAGTCACCTTCGGCTGAAAAAAAACCTCTCCCAAGAACAGTCTTTAAGTGGAGGAAATTCAGTCCGAAAACAAAGTACATATAAACTGTAAATAAAAATCCACACAAACTACAAAGCAATTAACTGGACAGGGCAGGAGAAGGAATTGCAGACTTGAAAGGCCAGCAAAACTCACACAGTTGGGAAGACACCAGGAACCCAGAGAAGCCTCAACGATACCAGATAATTCACGATTTGCTTCCAACAAGTTGCTGTGCGCAATCTCCTTTTTTAAACCCTATGATCCCAGCTGCAGCTAATGAAGGGAATCAGGGCCCTTTCCTCCCCCATAAGCCACACAACTCACATTGTTCCTTTCTCCGTTCCTCCCTGCGTGCCCTAGGATGAAGAGGGGGTTTGCCTGGATCTTCCTCCAAATTCCCTCTGCCTTGCTCTACCTCTTCCCTGCTCTGCCCAGCTGGACTTTGCCCTTCCCCAGTTTCTTCCACACAGCCAACAGAGCCACACTCCCAATCCCTGTCAGTTGCTCAGCCGCCCCCTCCGAATCAGATTCCGACAGGGGCATGACAAAACCTGACCACAATTAAAACTAGCTATTTCCCAAGGGTCACAGACAGGCAGCTTCTGTATTTCAAACACCCCAGTGACAAGAGTTGTGCCATCTTATCCCCTCCTGGCAGCTCTCCTGGCTCTCCACATAAAGAGAAACACCCATTTCTGACCTCAGTGTCCAGGGGCAGCCAAAAAACCCTACATTGCATTAACAGAGGGATAGGCTCAGTAAGACCACACATAGAATACTGCACCCAGTTTTGGTCACCACAATATAAAAAAGGATATTGAACTTTGGAAAGAGTGCAGAGGAGAGTAACAAAGATGATTAAGGGGCTGAAGGCTAAAACATATGAAGAACGGTTGCAGGAATTGGGATGTCTAGTCTAGTGAAGAGAAGGATTAGGGTGACATGATAGCATCTTCCAATGTTTGAGGTGCTCTTCCAAAGAAGAGGAGGTCAATCTATTGTCCAAGGCACCTGAAGGCAGGACAAGAAGCAATGGATGGAAACTAGCCAAGGAGAGAAGCAACCTAGAACTAAGGAGACATTTCCTGGCAGTTAGAACAATTAATCAGTGGAATGACTTGACTCCAGAACAGCAGAATAGCACTTAGACTTATATACCACTTAATAGTGCTTCACAGCCCTCTATAAGTGATTTACAGAGTCAGCATCTTTCCCCCAGCAATATGAGTCCTCATTTTACTGACCTCGGAAGGACGGAAGGCTGAGTCAATCTTGACCCTGGTGAGACCCGAACTGCCAAACTGCTGGCAGCCAGTGATTAGCAGAAGTAGCCTGTAGTACTGCATTCTGACCACTGCGCCACTGGCCAACACCGCATTAGAAGTTGTGTGTGGAGATCTTAAAGAAAAAATTGCACAGCCATTTGTCTGAAATAGTATAGGGTCTTCTGCTTGAGCAGAGGGTTAGACTAGAGTACTTGCAAGATACCTTCTTCCTCTCCTCTCCTCTCCTTTCCTCTCTGGGAATGTGCAGGAAGAGTTGCCTCCTCTACTCAGTTCAGGCGGACAGACACATTTTAATCCTCCTTTTCTTTATGGGTGGAACACATTATTCCATTCCTCAGCAATTGGCGGTGGCATCTTTGTGCAGTCGAGCGTCAGCCCAATGGTGAGGGGAGGACAGGGGCACCGAGAAGCCTATCAAGATGCCTCCCTTGATGTGGGATGTGTCTGAAGCAGGCAAACAGGCAAACTGACCGGTTGGCAGCCCCTACAAGGAGCAGCCATTGCACGCAGACGTGTTTGCCTGGGGCTCACCCCCCTCAGTTCCCCTCATCTCTTTAGGAAGATTAGGAAGAAAAGGAAAAGACCCAAAAAAAAGTCATCAAGCTTTGGTTTTTCACTATCCCCTCATCCCCATTTTCTTTTCATCTATTCATGTTTTGGACTGGATTTCAGTCTGGATCCTTTCCAAGAAATCATCATTTAACCTGAGACATTTCTTTCCTACTTCTACCATGCGCACATGCCACATCCACGTAACAAGCACCTGTCAAATATCCCCTATAAATGGAGCCCTCCAAGAGCAGAGTCCCCCGAGAGGTCCAAGGCTTGTGATTACATCAGACACCGAAGCAGGAAAGCTGATCTCCTTCACGCTTTAGGGGTTAGCCAGGGGGCTCTTTTCCTCCAGGTTCATGCTTGCGTGCTCAAGCAGGAGAGACTCTGGATCAGTCTGGACAAATGGCTGCCTTGTTTCTTCTTGAAAACCTCTTGAGAGGGTCAGCTGGGCCTCCCGCCACCTGAAATTTCACCCAAGCGGCACACTAGAACTACGCCACCTTCGGTCCGATCTAAGTATAGTATATAAAATCGTACATTGCAATGTCCTACCTGTCAATGAATACTTCAGCTTCAATCATAACAACACAAGAACAAACAATACATACAAACTCAAGATTAATTGCACCAAACTTGATTGCAGGAAATACGACTTCCATAACAGAGTGGTCAATGTCTGGAATACTCTACCTGACTCTGTGGTTTCTTCCCCAAACCCCAAAAACTTTAACCTTAGACTGTCTACTATTGACCTCACCCCTTTCCTAAAAGGTCTGTATAAGAGGTGCATAAGAGCACCAACATTCCTACCATCCCTGTCCTATTGTTTCTTTTTATTTTTCTTATACGTATCCATCTCATGTATTCAAAGCTATGTTTATACTTATACCTATTATCTTGTAAGCAATTAACAAATCAAATAATTTTTCTGAACCTGAAGGAGCAATGGTTTTTGCTTATTCTCATTCTCCTGATAATTTGCAAACAGAAGGCTTGGGGAAATATTTCAACCTTTCCCTTTTCTAGTTTCTTCTACCCCTACTTGTAAGTAGTTTGTTTAGCACTGGAATAAATAGACACTGCTTTGAGTTGACCAAATATATCTACCTTTAAAAGGTGGGATAAAACAACAGTAACAACAATTCCCCAGTGAGGCACTACTTTGATATGACTTGGGGGCTTGTGTGCTCTGAGAAAGATATGCCAGAGATATTGTTAAATCAGGAGTCAAAGCAGTACAAATGATTACAGGTTTATTGCATGCTTGGAGATAGGCAAGAGTCAACAGAAATGAAGGGGGCTGGACTTAGATCTCTTATGGGTGCAAAGGGACTCGAGACTGATAACACGTTTTACCTCTCCCTCGGGCTCAGCCTGGTCGTCTCCTACTGACTTCCTGAGGACAATTAACCAGTGAAACAGAATCTGCCTCCAAAAGCCTCCAGAAGCTCCATCACTGCAGGTTTTTAAAGAGAGACTGGACAGCCACTTATCTGAAATGCTTGAGCAGAGGGTTGGTCTAGAAGACCTCCAAGGTCCCTTTCAGCTCAATTCTGACACAAAGTTGGCCCTGGACCAATTTGGAGAAGTCCATTCTTGCCCTCCATTCTTGCCAAACGGTTACCTGCTCCAACTTGGATAGGGAGGGAGACCCATGCTAGTCTGTTGCAGTCTATGAATAGGAAATGGCCTATTAATTTGGATAGGTTTCCAGTCCCAAAAATATGTGAGCTGCTTTGGATGCTTTCTTATCCAGCTTGATACGTCCAGCTTTATTTCACAGACATGTATCAAGGGAAGGCTGGCTGGTGGTGAGAGAAGATCTAAATTCTGGGAAAGGAAATAAGGATGACCTCTGATTAATTAAAAATCAAGACTTTGCTATGGAAGCTCTCTACACCACTTCAGCTGCCCCTCCCGGCTTGTTTATGGCAGAAGAACAAGGTCAGTAATTGGCGGAACCTGAGGGAGATGCCTTCTCCTTTCTCTTGCTTGTCCAGATTGTGTGGGGAGGGGGAGGAGAGCTGGCATTGCAGGGCTGATTGCAGGCCATTAAGGTCACTGGGGAGAGGAGGGAGGGGAGTGAGGAAGGGGGAGGACAGAGATCAGAGCATCAATCAGCCAGCCTTGCTTAAATGAAAAAAAGGTCAAAACAGGAGAAAAGCATCATTTAAAGCTCCTAATGGAGTTTGTACAAACTATATCAAGGAAAAAAATAAACAGCCACATCCTTTCCTGTGGAATCAGAGATGGGAATCAGCCGGTTCTGACCAGTTCTGGAGAACCGGTAGAGGAAATGTTGACTAGTTTCAGAGAACCAGCCAATCCCACCTCTGACTTGCCCCACCAACCTCATCTATTCTCTGCCTACCGAATCCCAGCTGATTGTTTTGTTGCCCTGCACAGGAGGATGGAGCTGGAAAGCAGGTTAGTGGAGTGTGGAGGGAATGGGATTTTGCAGTAGCCTTCCCCTGCCACGCCCACCAAGCCACGCCCACCAAGCTACGCCATGCCCATCAAGTCATGCCCACAGAATCTGTAGTAAAAAATTTGAATGCTGAGCCGATCTGTGTGATTTTCAGCAAAATTAAGCCTCATTTTTTTCAATGCCGTTCTTTGAATTTATAATGGGCCAGAAATAAACCACCCTTCATGACGGATCATCAATTCTACCATTTGCATGGGTGCCAGCCCACATCTGAAAGCAAGGGCCCCCCCTGCAGCCACCAGCAGGGAGTTTATGGTTTCTGGAAATGCAGGACACGGGTCCAGGATTTCAATCAGGGTTGAAAACACTGCGTTTTTCAGAAAGAAGCCATGATGATAAAATGCAAGGTCTTTTTAAAAAAAGGCTTAAATTGTGAAGCCATGCATAATCTCAATTTTAAGCAAACGAAGAGAATGAAATAGGAATTGTGAAAGCTTTGACAAGTTTAACATTGCAAATTAACCTCCTCGGATAAATGTATTGTAATGTGGTTTTTTAAATCATTTCTTCAGCATAATTCATTCTTTTACCTGGAATTGTTAAAAACTAAAAATAGAGAGAGGATTGAAAAATGTATCAGTAATTTTCTGGCTTCCGTGTTTGATTCTCCTCTGGTGATAACATGAAGAACAGCTTTTGTTTGGTAATCCAATCTGTGCATGTGCTGTACAAGCCAGATTTTCATTTTGGATTAAAGTATTACTGAAAGATTTCTTAAATATAATTTTGTGCCAACCCATCAGCTGAGTTCATGGCCATGTCTTTCCCTAGTTATCTCTCGATCCTCCCCAAGTGTTATATCACTAAAAGAGCATCACATGACCTGGATGCAAACGTGCAAATGCACATCCAAGGCAGTCCTTCCAGTTCCCACACAGGAGAAGGAAAGGAAAGGCCAGCTGGGTTCTCCATTTCCCCTCCCAGCAAGGGCCACCTGACCCGGCAGGAAAACAGCCATTTCTCCCCTCTCCATCTTGTGATGGGGTGGCTTTGAGGTGTGTCATGCCCCTGTTAGAATCTGACTCCAAGGGAGAGGAGGACAGGGAGTGGGAGTGTGGCTCTGGAGGTTGTGGAGGAAACTGGGGAAGAACACAGGCCGGCTGGGTAGTCAGAGGAAGACCCAGGCCCATCACCTCTTCATCCTAGGGCATGCAGGGAGGAACGGATAAGGGAGAAACGGGAATGGTATGGTCTACAGGAGAGGAAAGGGCCCTGATCCCCTTCATGGGCTACAGCTGTGAGGACTGTGTAAAAGGACAAACTGCACATAGGCCAGTGCTGAAAGCAAAGAATGAAAATATTTCTAGTTTGTCAGTTCTTATATGAGTTCTGGCAACCTTCCCAGTGTGTGTATTTCATTATCTATGGATGTCTTCAAGTGCTTATCCTGCGTTGTCTCATTCATTGCTTCAGTGTGGTTTGTGTTGTTTTTTTCCTATTTATAATTTATATGTATTTTGAGTTTGAATGGAAGTTCTTCCTTTTCGCAACTGTTTGTGGAGGAGTTTTTTTCTCTTGTCAATGTTAATTGGATTTTTGAAGCCAAGCTGAAGGAAATAAAGGACTTTACCTGTTTTTGTGACTTTGTTGCTTTTGTATCCCATCCTGGGTCATCACAAGGTGCTTGAAATGGAAGGTTTAGCTCCTTGTGGCATGGAGAGGCTCCACCCTTGGGATCTACCTCTTGCCATAGAAGGCTGCATCTGCGCATAGTTTTGGCCCTTTAGAAGGACTCAGCCCACCGATGGTCCAGCTGACTGCCCACAGGTGCAAATGTGGGTATGGGATGGAAGAACAAAGATTAACAGAGTTGGGAGGGACCTTGTAGGTCATCTAGTTCAGCTCCCTCCACCAAGCAGGAGACCCTACACCATTTCTGACAAATGGCAATCCAATCTCTTATTGAAAGCCTCCAGTGATGAAGCTTCCACAACTTGCAAAGGCAACTTCTGTTCCACTGGTTGATTGTTCTCGCTGTCAGAAAATTCCTCCTTATTTCCAAGTTAAATCTCTCCTTGTTCAGTTTCCATCAATTATTCCTTGTCTGGCTTTCAGGTGCCTTGGAAAATAGCTTGATCCCCCTCCTCTCTGGGGCAGCCCCTCAAATATTGGAAGATGCTATCATGTTTCCCCTGATCTTCTCTTAACTAGACTAGCAATGCCCAGTGCCTGCAACCATTCTTCATATGTTTTAGCCTCCAGTCCCCTAATCCTCTTTGTTGCTCTTCTCTGCACTTTTTCTAGATCTTTTTTTATAGTGTGTTAACATCTTTTTTTATAGTGTGGTGACCAAAACTGGATTCAGTACTCTAGGTGTGGTCTTACTAAGGCTTTACTGAGCCTATCCCTCTGTTAATGCAATTTAGGGTTTTTTGGCTGCCCCTGTACACTGCTAGTTCATATTTAGCTGTTTAAAAGAAGCTCCTAGTTGGTGCAATAGCTGAACCAACTAGGGTCTAGGGCTAATTCAACCTCAGTCCCAGAGTAGCCCAGGCATGGAGGGAGAGCCAAGGTGAAGAACAGCAGGCCAGCTCCCCTCTTGATCCTGCTGTAAGGGGCTGCAGCTCAACGGTTTTCAGAAGGACACCAATGGGGGCACAGAAGGCCTGGAAAAGGCCATCCAGACATCGCTCAGCCACAATTCGGCTTCTCTTGCATCTCAGCTAGGATGGCCAGGGTGGCACTCTAGGGCCAAAGAGGAGGGCATGTCCAAAGCAGAAAACTTACCCACCTCTTCCAGTGGCCAAAGAAGCAGGTTGGGTCATATTCAGAGAAAGATCACCTTGGGAGAAAGGGAAACACCTGCTCTTTTGGAACTGAACAGTTGGAGATCCCCTTGCCTGCCCTGTGGGCTGGGAAGAAGATCGAGGTGAGGGGAGTCTTGAGGACAGGAGCATCTTCTTGGTGGGATTGGGGGTTGCGAAGAAGACGAGCTGCAAGGCAGCTCCCACTGCCGGCTTCTGCCATCACTAGCCCATCTGCTATGGAAAATGTGCTTCAGAGAGAAAATAATAAAACCACAACGTTGCTTTGGTAAGCAAAACAAGCTAAAGCCCATCTTCTCTCCACCCCGGCCTAATCCTCTGAAATGCAAAGCACATTTCTGTATTCGCGCCATTGACTGACGGGAAAGGATGGGCTGCTGTGTCTTTGTAAGCCAGCTGGAAGAAATGTCCTTCTGGTGCCAGGTTGAGGTTCTGCTGACAGGGCTCTTCGCTGTAGGGGACCTGATGCACATTCCCCGACATGACTGTGGCCACCAGGCAGAAGGGGCCCCACTTGCCCTGTCTGGTGAGGTGGGGAGGGGCTGATAAAACTGATTTTGCTTTGGGAGAAGACACCAAAGCCTGACCAAGAAACATAGAACAGAATAGAATAGAATAGAATAGAATAGAATAGAATAGAATAGAATAGAATAGAATAGAATAGAATAGAATAGAATAGAATAGAATAGAATAGAATAGAATAGAATAGAATGGATGATCTGGAAGGGAACTTGGAGGTCTTCTAGTCCAGCCCCCTGCTCAAACAGGAGAACCTATACTATTTCAGATAAGTGACTGCCCAGACTCTCCTTCAAAACATCCAGTAATGGAATGCCCACGATTTCTGGAGGCACTGGGAACACCAAATTGACAAAGTTCTTGAAGACGAACAGGTCAAGATCTTGCAAGATTTCCAGATCCAAACAGACAGACATCTGCCCCACAACACACCTAATATCACTATAATGGAAAATAAAAAAGTCTGGTTCATTATATTGCAATAGCAGGCGATGCACGAATTGAGGAGAAACCGCTAGAAAAAATAATGAAATATCATGATGTACAAATTGAAGTTGAATAATTGTGGAGGAAGAAATCAATGGTTGTACCTGTGATGACCCAGGGTGGGACACAAAAGCAACACAGGCACAAAAACAGGCGAAGTCCCTTTAGTACCTTCAACTTGGCTTCAAAGGTCCAAATATCATTGACTGGAGACAAAAAACTCCCCCACAAACAGTTGCTAAAAGGAGAAAATGCCATTCAAACTAAAAATACCTATGAATTATAAATAGGAAAAACAACACAAACCACACTGAAGAAATTAAGGGAACCTGGCAAGATAAGGGCTTGAAGACGTCCACAGATATCGGAATACACACTGGGAAGGACGCTAAACTCAGATAAGCATGGACAGATTAGAGATGTTTTCACGCTTTGTTTCCAGCACTGGCCCATGCTCAGTCTGTCCTTTTAACCAGTTCTCACAGCTGTAGCCCATGAAGAGGATCAAGGCCCTTTCCTCCCCCGTAAACCACACCATTCACATTTCTCCCTTATCCTCTCCTCCCTGCGTGCCCTAGGATGGAGAGAGGATGGGCCTGGATCTTCCTCTGACTGCCCAGCCAGCCTCTGCCCTTCCCCAACCTCCTCCCCAACCTCCAGAGCCACACTTCCATTCCCTGTTGGCTGGTCCTCCTCTCCCTAGGAGTCAGTCTCCAACAGGGGCATGACAGTACCAAAGTAATAGAAGCTCTTGGAGCAATATCCAAAAGGCTGCCTAGAAACATGGAAATGTTGAATTTATTAGACCTGAATATCCTGACTTTGCAAAAAAAAAAAAACACCACCCCATCAGAAACAGCCTATATACTGAGACACTACCTTAACAGCTCTTAGGTCCTTGGTTAGGACTTGAACTGTTAAGTCTTTACCAGTCCCAGGCTATGAATCAAATTGAAGATTAACCAAATCATCAACAACAATAACTTTTGTTACAGTCACAGACCAGAATAAAAATCAAAACATAAAAATGAAATAGAACAGAACAAGACAAGACATAATAATGCAGGGGTCTTCAAACTTGACAACTTTAAGGCTTGTGGACTTCAACTCCCAGAACTCCTCCTCCAGTCATGTTAGCTCAGGAATTCTGGGAGTTGAAATCCACAAGTCTTAAACTTGCCAAGTTTGAAGACCTTTGTAGTAGTGTATTATAATTAATGGTGAGATCATCAGGGCAAAGTCTGCCTAATTTTACAGACAGCATAACCGAATGTAGCTACTGTATATTGAAAAAGAAACTGGGATCCAACAGTAACAGTTGTATGTAAAAGAGATCAGAATTTCTTGGATATTTTACCTGGTAAGGAGTTACAAACACAGTCCAGGAATCCTTATAGAGGGAACAATTTGGTGGGGCTGAAGCTGTGATTTCAGGGCCGTCTTGTCCACAGAGCACAATCTCAGTTCATAGGGTACTTTTCCATCCCCCCCCCTCACACACAACTGCCCTGGGGAGAGTACCCACCTTGCATTTTCCAACCTTCTTTTGAAGTTTCCCCGCAGGATTGCATTTGTGGGAATGAAGGTTGCTTAAACCAGTGGTTGCCAACCAGTGGACCGGGGACCACTGGTGGTCCGTGAAAAATTTTTGGTGGTCCACAGAAAAATGTCATCCCCAAAGCACCCCCCAAAAGCAATTAATCCAGGCTGTATGGGAACATAAGGCTTGTGTTGTTTACATTGCGAACAACATGAGGTAGTGAAGGGAGGGAGGAAAGGGTGGAGAAGGGGAACTTGCCCCACTCGCCTGGCCACCGGGCTGCTTCTTTCTGTTTCTTTCTTCTTCTGCTTTGGCTGCATGCAAGGAAAGCAGCAAAAGTCTTTCTTTCTCCCCCCCAAACTCCCCCAGAAATGAGTCTTTGGGACCCTGCAAGGCCTCCTGCTCCAAGAGGCTGTGCCAGTGTGACAAATCTCACAAAGACTCATTTTTGGCAGAGTTTGGGGGAGAGAAAGACAGACTTCTGCTGCTTTCTTTGCATGAAGCCAAAAGTCTCTCTCTCTCTCCCCTCCCCCGAGAACGGAGCTGGAGATGGTATCCTGCAATCCCAAATAAAGAATGATCAATTGGTAGGAAAATGGGGTGGGGAATTTTCCTGCAGGGTCTCTGCTGTTTTCTGAAGAGACCCTGAGAAAATGTCAGCAAGCCACCATCAGTCAAAATTCATATTAGTGGTCCACAGGATTTAAAACTATGAGTTTGGTGGTCCCTGATGTCCAAAAGGTTGGCAACCTCTGGCTTAAACTATTAGCCAGAGGTGTGTGTTGATCTCATCTGCACAATGTGCCTTCCAGTTCTAGCTTTACCATCCCTCACTCTTTGAGGGAGGGCCATTTTCATTCTTTCTCCCAGAGCAAATGCCCTCTGTATTTATTTTTACTCCTTCTGTTCCTTTTTGCTTGTAGAACTTATTTTCATATGTCAAGCTCATTGCATTTGCTCAGAGACTTGGCAGCAAACACGCGGCAGATGCTTGACAACAATCGTGGGTAAAGTGATTGTCGATGCACATGAAAAGCACCCAAAGGTGCAGGCATTGAATATACAAAGAGTGAGACATTTGTGGCGGCTCCAGCAAGGAGTCTCTCTGCAGATTCTCAATCTGCTTCTGAAGAAGCTTCTTGGATAAGAAGCGAAATGTTTTCAAGGAAAAAAACCAAGAAAGTGTGATCTTGATTCTATCAAAAGAATGCAGTCCACTTCCATCTTGGTGGTGAGGCCCACATATCAGCGTCCATCTTTAAGTTTTGCCATGCAGCAATGGAGTCCATTTTAGGTCAGCCCATTTTAATGATTTAGTTACCCTGGATTAAGTACCTGCAAATTCCTTCTCTTGGGAAAAAGCAAGGATCACCCTGCCCAGAAGTGGGATACAAGAGATCACAATTGGGGTTGTGCTGTGTAATCCAGAGGTTTTGGGGCTCCTGGCGAGCCCAAACAGGGAGTGTTCCTCAGGGGGTGGGATTCAAATTTTTTAACAACCGGTTCTGTGGGTGTGGCTTAGGTGGTGGGCGTGGCTTGGTGGTCATGTTATTGGCCAACTCAATATCACTCACATTGAGGCATGCATCTCCTTGCCTGGCCTCTCATGACTGTGGGGATGCTGCAACAGTCATAAGTGTGAAAAATGGTCATAAGTCACTTTTTTCAGTGCCATTGTAACTTCAAATGGTCACTCCACACCAGCAAAGTATCAGCAAAGGAGGGGAAAAAACTCCAGAGAAGTTCCTGAGACAGGAAGTCTAGTCCTGGCAAGAATGTAATAAGGGTCAACGGAGAGGCAGTTTCTGTAAGCAACACCAGAATGTTTCCTTCCTGCCTTCCTTACAGGATTAGGCCAGGAATTTCTTCTAACAACTGGTTCTCTGAACTGCTTAGAATGTTAACAACCGGTTCTAACGAATAGGTGCGAACTGGTAGAAACCCACCCCTGGTGTTCCTGGATTGGTTCTTTCCAACTGAGCCACCTGGAGACACTTCTCAGGAGGCTACTGACAATGACTGGAGGGTACTTGGAAGTTGAGCAAGAAGCCTGGCAATGTTTTCATCACATGATTAATTTGAGGGCAGGGAGATGGAGCTGTAATTCCAGATGTGCATTTTTGTTTAATCCCTTCTTGCCCTTTTCCAAGGAGCTTAAATCCTCTAAATTTCTGATTTGCATTCAAAGCAAAAGAAACATGCATGATCTGTCTGTGTCTGGCATTTTATATGTGGAGAAAGAATCAGTGGATCAAGTCATTTCAATGAGTCTGTTTCAACCTCCCTAATGTGGAAAGATTGCATGGAAATAATGCCCAGGACCTTACAGGCATCGTTTGCTGTACCAAAAGTGACTCTCTTCTTAAAAGATATTTCAATCATCCAGTTGTTGGATTTATAGAACTTTTCATTCTGTCACCACTGAAGTTTTTTTTTTTTTATCATTTATCATAAAAACAAAATCAAAGATAAAGTCATGAATAGTATAAGAATTGAAATTTAAAGGCTCAGGGAATAATGTGTATGGAAAAGATAAACAAAAAAATGATGCCTCTCATTACTGTTGGAAACATCTTCCAAGAAGGCTGCTCAGAGTCTGCAAAATGAACCTTCAAGCAATCTAGATGCTCCCAAGAATTGCTGTGATTGTGTGTCTGGGTGGGAGTTATGTATCCTGGGCCAGGTCACACACTGTAGGCTTGAAAGGCCATAGGTAGTGCCTTGTATCAGCAAACAAACTGGCACCCATTCCCGACAAACGCTGTCCAATATCTTCTTAAAAGCCTCCAGTGATGGTGCACCTATAACTTCTGAAGGCAAGCCGTTCCACTGGTTAATGAGCCACGGTGGCACAGAGGTTAGAGTGCAGTACTGCAGGCTACTTCTGCTGATTGCTAGTTGCCTGCAATTTGGCAGTTCAAATCTCACCAGGCTCAAGGTTGATTCATCCTTCCATCCTTCCATCAAATAAGGACCCAGATTGTTGGGGGCAAGAGGCCGACTCTATAAGCCACTTAGAGGGAGCTGTAAAGCACTGTGAAGTGGTATATAAGTGCTATTGCTATTAATTCTGGTGGTGCAGTGGTTAAAATGCAGTATTGCTGGCTAATTCTGTTGACTGCCAACTGCCAGCAGTTGGGCAGTTCGAGTCTTACCAGCTCTAGATTGACTCAGCCCTCCATCCTCCCAAATAAAATGAGGGCCCAAATTGTTGGGGGCAAGATGCTGACACTGTAAACTGCTTAGAGTGGGATGTAAAGTGCTGTGAATCAGTATATAAGTCTAAGTGCTATTGATATTGATATTGCTCACTGTCAGGAAATTCTCCTTAGTTCTAGGTGATTTCTGTCCTTGATTAGTTTCCATCCATTGTTTCTTCTCCTGCCATCTGGTGCTTTGGAAAATAGGTTGATCCCCTCTTCTTTGTGGCAGCCCCTCAAATATTAGAACACTGTTATCATGTCACTTCTAATCCTTCTTTTCACTGGACTAGACAAACCCAATTCCTGCAATTGTTCTTCATATGTTTTAGCCTCCAGTTAAAATCATCTTTGTTGCTCTTCTCTGCACTCTTTCCAGAGTCTCAGCATCTTTTTATATTGTGATGACCAGAACTGGATGCAGTATTGCAAGTGTGGCCAATTAGCTGGACATCAATACCTGGGGAAAAATCAAGCAGAGGATTTGTGAACATCTAGAAATAAACAAGGTGATTACTAGAAGCCATCATGGGTTTATTAAAAATATATCATGACACACAAAACTTATTGTCTTTTTTTTTTTTGACAAGTTAACAAAATTAGTGGATCAGCTAAATGCTGTGGACATGATATACTTGGACTTCAATATGACATTTGACAAAGCACAACCTATTTCTTGGTAAAATTATGGGATAGATTTCCTGACAGTGGAACGGCTTGCCTCAGAAGTTGTGGGTACTCCATCACTAGAGGTTTTAAAGAGGTTTGTCCAGAATAGTATAGGGTCTCCAGCTTTACAGAGGTTGGACTAGAAGATCTCCAAGCTCCCTTCCAATTCTGTTATTCTGCATTGTTCTTTCCTGTGCTTTTCAGCCTCAAAGTCCTTGGCAGAAAGAGGGAGAGGGATTAATTCTGACAGACAGGAAAGGTAGACCTTTCTAAAGGTCTCTTTGTAACTAGAAAGTGCAAACACATTGCAATCTGCCCATTTTTTCCTTCCCCTTTGAAAACAATTACTTTTTCTGCCAACTGAAGGGTTGCAGTTTAGAGAGCAAGTCCTGCGGGAACACATCAGAGCTAGCCAGGTACAACGTGGTTTCCCTTCCCCCACCCCATCAAGCTGCTATAGCCTCATGGTCACATGCACCAGTTTGACTACCTCACTGTGAGTGCAGCAGTCCCAGAAGGAGCACCGCCTGACCTCCTTTCCAATGTCCAGCAGACATCCATCACCTGAAGGAATCTTCAAGCACCCCATCTGTGGCCACAAAGTCTCCTGGAGTGGAGAGAGGAAGAGAGCTGGCCTTGATGCAGGATCCATTGCTCGGACAAAAGGACCATAAACCATAAGTTTAAGTTCAGAATAGCCAATAACATTTGGAAGCAACTTTCAGTCTTCCTGGACTCTGAGAAGTGCCCACCCATCTGCCCACCTGCCCTTCCAGCCACTGGAATCAGACAGATCACAGCCTCACTTGTTTCCATCAAAACCCATGGAACCAGGGGTGGGATTCTACCAGTTCGCACCTATTTGCTAGAACCGGTTGTTAACATTCTAAGCAGTTCGGAGAACCAGTTGTTAGAAGAAATTACTGGCCTAATCCTGTAAGGAAGGCAGGAAGGAAACATTCTGGTGTTGCTTACAGAAACTGCCTCTCCATTAACCCTTATTGCATTCTTGGCAGGACTAGACTTCCTGTCTCAGGAACGTCTCTGGAATTATTTTCCCCTCCTTTGCTGGTACTTTGCTTGTGTGGAGGGACCATTCAAAGTTACAATGGCACTGAAAAAAGTGACTTATGACCATTTTTCACACTTACAACTGTTGCAGCATCCCCACAGTCATGAAAGGCCAGGCGAGGAGATGCATGCCTCAATTTGAGTGATGTTGAGTTAGCCACGCCCAGCCAATAACATGACCACCAAGCCATGCCCATCCAGTCACATGACCACCAAGCCACACCCACCAACTAAGCCACGCCCACAGAACCAGTTGTTAAAAAAATTGAATCCCACCCCTGCACGGAACAGCCGTGTGACATATCCGTGTTGGCTTCATAGCCTCCAATGACTCTCTTGGTGAGAAAATACACAATGATGAGGGCTGCAAATCAAGGGAAAAGACATGGCTGCAGGGGCAGGAGATCCACACACACACACTGCAATTCACAACAATTTAAGAAAGGGAGGAAGCCCAACCCAATCCAACTTGCAAGGTTCTGTTCTCATCACCAGCCTCAGTACGAGTCATTCCAGTCTTCTTGTGGAGTTGATTCACTGGCTTGGTCTACCTAGTCGAGCTGACATGAGTAAACTGCGCTGAATTTTTTATCACTTTTTGATATACTGTGAATTAAAAACTGAAATCGGCATTTGGGGATTAGAGCAAATTTAAGCACCCTGATAGGAATATAATTTGTAGAAGACATTGCTTGCATGAAAAAAGGGAAAGGAAGATAACCTTCATTTAAGAAATAACAAGTGATGGGAAACCCTGAACTATTTAAAACTACATAGAGCTAATAAGGTGTAAAGTGTCATCCTCCATTATGGGAGGTGAGGGAGTTAGGTGAAAACCTGAGTTGCATGGTTCAGAGAACAGAGGGAGGGAGAGTGATGCGGGGCAGGAGAGAGGGAGAGGGAAAGAGGGGAAAGGTGGAGAGAAAGGAAGAAAGAGAAGGAAGGAGGGGGAGAGAGGGAGAGATCAGAACTGGAAGAGAAAGGAAGCAAAGACAGCCAAGAGATCACCAGTTTAATCAAAAGGAAGGAAGCATGAAACCTCTAGATAAAAGCCATTTTGTCAGATTCTAAAGTTTTGAAGTCCATCGTCACAGAATAGAACATAGAACTGGAAGAGGCCTTGAAAGTCTTCTAATCCAGCCCCCTGCAAGGCAGGAGTCTTATGGCTGTCCACTTCTCTTCTTGAAAGCCTCCAGTGATGAAGCTTCCACAACTTCTGAAGACAAAGCCATTCCAATAGTTAATTGTTCTCACTGTCAGGAAATGTCTCCATAGTTCTAGGTTGGATCTTTCTTTAATGATCTTCCACCCATTACTTCTTGTCATCAATATCATCATCCCTGAAAACCAGCTTTGAAAAAATATTTCCTGTTTTGTGGGTTTTTTCACCTGAATTCAGACACTAATGGGAAGTAAGTACTGCTTAAATGCAACAGCTCTATATAATTCTCAACTGCCTAAATCCAAATTTTCCCTGTGAGATAGGGAGCCCGATAGCCCTAATTCTCACTCAGGATAGTCCTTGGGCCAACCAACGTTCCTTCTGGTTAAGGACTTCATGTCATTCCTTGGATCATTCAGTTATATACCTGGTATATTTTATTTATTTTGTGTGCTTATTATTTTATTGTGTATGTTCTATTTTGTAGCTCCAGTGTAGGTTTTATGAGAGAATTTTATTTATTTCATCTGGGTAACTGACCTGTAATAACATGGAGAGCCAGTTTGAGCTGATTGGATGAAGGCCCCAAGCTGGAAACCAGAAAGTGATGAGTTCTAATCCCTCCTTTGGCATGAAAGCCGCCTGGGTGACTTTGGGCCAGTCTGTCTGTCACAGTCCATGAAATGAGATTTGATCAACAAACTGCACAACACTTGGTTGATCTGGGGGAAAAAGTGAATCTGCACTTATGGGAAACACTAGGAAGTAACAAAGAAAATGGAGGGGGGGAATACCTGTAATAAAAATTTGAACACAGAACAAGTTTTCTTTATCAAATTATTTATAATACTTTACTATTCAAAGAGACAAATAGAAGAAAGGAACAAAAAGGAAATGTGAAAGCATATAGAAGAAAAGAAAGCAACAAAATATTATATTGCAAATAAGAAAATCATTCAGCCCATTTAAACATATCATTAAATCTTCCACACAGAACAGTATTGATCAGTCCTTCCATTAGATTGGTAAAATGTTGATTTGAAAACAGAAAGAGAATGCATTATTATTGATTCAGTATTGTAAAACTGGGGTTATTCTGTTTTTCAAGAATGAAGAATCGTTTTTACTACTCCTGCATACTTTATAGTTCATGAAGATATTAACAGATTAAAAGATATAATCCTACCTTTCTCTTGCATTTTTCTTTTCACAAACATATGGCTATTAAATCAAACTATTAAAAAATGGCCCCAAACTAGTCCATATATAGTCAGCAAGGATCCTCTCCTCTATTTTTCACTTCCAGGATAACAATATTGATGTAGAAACCTTTTTATCAATGTCTGATGTGTTCAGTAACAATGAAAAAAATACTTCATTAAATTACACACATTTTACCATCATAAAATATGATCTTAAACATATTAACTTCTTTAGCCATTGATTTGTTCAGATGGGATATTCTAGAATAATTTTCAAACAATTAAGATCCATCTTAGTGATATTAATAACTAGTTATATTTTTAAAAATGCTGACGTCTTGGCATTATCCCAAACACATTCCAATATTAAAAATAGGTCAGGAGTTTTTTACATGTTTGTTGCTATGCATCTGGACCAAATTATGAAATCAAGATATATTTTAATATATATCCATTCTTCAATTCCAGGCTATCCCAATTCCCCAAAGAATTAAAAAGTTGACTGGCAATAAGTTGCTTTTTGGATAGGTGAATAGGCAGATAATTGTTGGGATGTATATAAACTTCTAAATCCTTTCCCTATGGCGGGTTATTAAGTGTGGTCCCTTTGGTGCAGTTTATGACAATTCTCCATGGCCAACTTGTCATGGCCAAGTTGCCATAGTCAACCCTCTGAGGGACAACTCACCACAGCTAACTTGCCACAGGATAACTCACTGCAGGACACTAATACCAAATAAATAATAGAATAGAATCATTGGAGAAAGGATATGAAAGGATGGAGAGAATGAAATGTGAATGGCAATTTTTTTTAAAAAATATATTTTATTATTATTTTATTTTAATTTAAATAATTAAATAGAATTGTTAAATTGTCCCACAATGAGTTGGCCATGGCAAGTTCGCCATGGTGAGTTGGCCACAGCTACTTGGCTGTAGTAAGTTGTCCCATTCCACTTCTGGTGAACTATGAAGTTCTTAAACTTCCAGGGAATAGCAAAAAAAAATAGGAGACAAGTTGTGTCTTCCTTCAACAGAGGTTGTTGAAGGAAGGATTTTTTTTCTACTTTGGTATAAATGGATTCCTTTACTACTCTGTCAAACATCTTCCCTATTCAAAATACCAACATTATTCCCTTCAAAAGAATATCCTTTTTTAAAAAATGAAGATATACTGCTGATTGTGGCCCTGTGGTGTTGCTTCTCCTGTGCTTGGCCACCCTATTGTCTGAAGGCTGCTTGATTTTGATGGTCGCCTCTGGTCTTCGGTTCTGCTTTGGCAGATTATCTCCAATAAGCAGCTGAGTTGGAAGAACAATTAAAAGCAATTTATTAGTGTGCTCTGATAAAGAGGATTTCTCTGTGAAAGTAGACAGAGACAACCTGGAAAAATGCTTATATTTACATTTATAGTTTGCACAAGATAGAAATTTCAAAGTAAAAGTTGATTGGTTTAGAAATGGTCATCTGTCCAGTTACAACACAAATGTTAAAGCATCTGATAATATGCTAACATAGTCATAGAAAAAAGGGTTATATTCTGAATCCAGTGGTAGTTTGGTACTCAGCTGCTTTGAAACCCATCAAATTTAGTACTCAACACATTTATGTTATTATTTTGTCCCACTATTCATTGTTTATTTGGTATTCAATGCACAGGCTAGAACTTTTCAGTATCGGCTGCCTTGTGATTCACTACATTATTCCTTAAGGCAAAACTTTGTTTGGTACTCATTGTACCTCCCGGAACCAATTAACGATGAGTGTCAAGATACCACGTGAAAGTAAAAGGAAAAATTGCAAAGGAAAAACATCAGAACGGTATGGGTAAGACACATTCTTAGTGTTTCCCAAAGTTGGCCTTGAATATTTGCTTTGTTCATGGAGGCTTCAGAACAATGAAAACAAAACTGTGATCTACATTGCATCGAATGCTCTCTTGACAGTCTTTGTTTCTAAAAGGGAGGCTTTTCTTGAAGGTTGAAGTTTATGGCAAATTATTAGCAATATGTTTGAAAAAGCAAATTTAAAATACAAGAAAACCCATGTTAATTACAACAGTATTACAAAAACATATTGCAAGTATTACAAAGTCAACCCTGTGTGGCCCTCAGTTTCAAGGCCTCCCCCATGCCTGAAATGCTCCACTTCCCATCTTGGATCCTAATAGCCCTTTTCCTACACCCACTGGGTCCTCCCAGGCCTTAGGGCTGATTCCCACCACACCAGACAAACCGCCTTCCCTCGCTTCCCTTCTGAAGAGCTCCAAGGCTGCCTTCCATCTTTGCACAGCCACATGGCATGATTCTACAAGCCATTTTCTGGTTGTCACCACACAGCCTTAGGGCACAAAGCGCTTCATTTTGCTGCCTTAGAGAGGTTTCCATAGTCCTGCAAAAACTTTCTGCAGCATTCAAAAGTTGAAGCACTGTGGAGACCTCTGTAAGATAGCAAAATGAAACCAATTGTCTGGCAACTGCCATTTTATACACACACATAAATGGATGGGACAAAATGGCAGCTGCATTTGGGGAGTCACTACGGACGGCCCACAAACATATAGCCTGTCATCCTTCCACAACATGGAATTGGAAGAGCTTCAAAATTTAAGTGTGGGGCGTGATGGGTATGTGGAAAAGAGGACCAAGCTCTTATAATGGAGTGGGAATTACTGAGACAGCTTCCCAGCTACCCAGAAGATTTCAGGGTAACACTTTTATTTAAACAGCTAAGAAGGGTAACGTCAAACTGCGCACTAACACAGCGGCTGACAGGCAACAGATGATCATGTCTGACAGCGCTCTTTATATAGCGCGCTGTCAGACGCAGTAGCCAATCAGCTGTCACGCTGCCTCCCGGTCTTTCCTCAGACCACAGAAGACTTTAATCACAATGCAGGTTTTGACATGGTCAGACGGGAGAGAGAAGTGTGAGGGGCTGCAGTGACCTGGGTGGGTCATAAGGGCGAATGATTGTAGGGCCACTGCAGCCATCTTCACTTTGAAATGGGGTCAAATGCAGCTTTTTCAATTTTTGTTAAATGGCCGATCATATCTCAAGGATTACCTGTACTGCACTCATGGGGCCAACCTTGGACTGCTGCATGCTGTTCAGGTCACCAAGATATAACAAATACTTTGAGACTCTAGGACCGGCCCGCGGGGTGCTTAGATCTGGCCTGCAAGGCCGCCCTGGAAATAGCGAAGGACTGGCCTGCAGTGCCTCTGTCAATGAAAACAGAACTCGGGAGGGGGCACTGCAGCCCTCCTGAGCTCTGTTTTTGACTGCAACTGCCTCCTGCAGCCTTGTGCCAGTGAAAATGGAGCTCAGGAAGGTGGCCGATCTCCATTTTTGCTGGCAGAGTACTTGGTCCACCACAGGTGTCCCTAACACAGGTGACATTGAGCTGGCCACACCCACGTGGCCCCCCCAAAGTCAAACACAACCCTGATGCAGCCCTCAATGAAATCAGGTTTGACACCCCTGCTCTAGGAAAAAGGCAGAGGAGGACAGCAAAGATTGCAAAGGGGACTGGAGGCTAAAGCACATGAAGAACAGTTATGGGAACTAGGCATGTCCAGTCTAACGAAGAGAAGCACTATTCAAATATTTGAAGGGCTGTCACAGGGAAAAGAGGGACAATCTATTATCCAAAGCATCTGAAGGCAGAATAAGAAGCAATGAATGGAAGCTCATAATTGAAATATCCAACCTGGAATGCAAGGAAGAATTTTCTGACAGTGAGAACAAATAATCAATGAGACAGTTGTTTCCTGGAATTGTGGGTGTTCCATCACTGAAGGTCTTCAAGAAAAGAATGAATATCCATTTTTCTGTGATGTGATAAGGCCTTAGGCAGGGCTGGACTAGAAGACCTACAAAGTCCCTTCCAGTCCTATGATTCTAAGAGGTTAGTATTTCAAAATCAGCTCTACATACTGCCTTCCAAGCCTAGAATCTATGTCAAATGCCTGTTGAAAAAATAAAAACAGAAGAATTGGAGCCTTTCTCCTTCCTCTTGCAATTCTTGTTGGATTGAATTACTATCAGAGCCAAGATGAATTGGATTGAAAGGTAAGCACATTTAATGTTTACAATGCTCCAAGAAAAAAAAATGTAGTTGGATAGGCCCAAGCTGGAATGGAGACAATGCTGTCTGTGATTTAAGTGGTAATGAACAGCCATCAAAGTTAATGGCTATTGATAGAGCAATGCTCCATGAAGTTGCCCAATCACTTTCAAAACAGTGGCCATCATCTCATTTTATGGCAATCAATTTTACCATTCGATTATGTATTCTTAAAAATTAGTTCAGGCGCAGGTCTTCCCATATTAGAACGAATCAGGTTCAAATCTTGCAAAGGAAGGAAGAACCTTCTCTCTGTTCCAGTTCTCTATACCCTGCTTGAAATTATACATTTGATTGACACGGAAGTGGGAAATTTGAACGGTGGAGGATAATCACAGTATGATTGAATGAACACAATGCTCAGCTTTGTCCTGGCTATTTTCTGGTCCTGGTCCTGGTCCTGTCTGCATTTGGAGGTAGGTTCAAAGGACTTCCATCAAGAGCCAAAGGGACCAATTACATAGAACAAGGGTTGCAAGGTTGTGGTTCAACCTTATCATCTTTAAGATGTGTGGATTTCAACTCTCCGAATTCCCCAGCCAGCATGTTCCTCAGCCAGAATCCCCCAACCTAGGTGTTGAAGTTGTTATTGTTGTTGAGAAACACTTTCCATCCCTGTGCCTGCCACAACCAGTCACAACACTCATATTCTTCAAATCTGGCATTTATTGTATGGGTAAAGGAATTGTAGAGCTATATAAGGTTGTGAAATTAGGTGCAACTCATTTAACAGTTGCCTTGCTTAACAGTGGAAATTCTGGTCTCAGCTGTGATCATAAGGTGAGGACTACCTATATACTTACAATTCTAACAATAGGAGGGTGGACAGGGATATGGAAGGGCAGATCTGAGCTACTAAACCTCAAACACAAACACAAACACACACACATACACACAAACATAATTCTTGAACAAGCACCAAAATCAGATGATGTCAATATCAGATGTGTAGCAACATAATCACCCGCTCCCCAAAAGTCCCTAACCAGACTTAGCATTTGATGTGAAGGTAGCCGCTTGGTCTTTTCCCCAACATCTGTGAATATAACCAGTTTATCTATGACAGGGGTGTCAAACTCACATCGTCACAGCGGCGACACATGACATATTGGGACTTTTTCCCCCTTTGCTAAATGAGCCGTGGGCGTGGCCAATGCGTGACACATCCAGCCTATAGCCCGGGAGTTTTACAGCCCTGATCTATGACATGAATCATCCCATGACATCATTGTTAAAGCTTAGAGGGAACAAGTAGATCACTGAGCTGCCTCTCAATTCACAAACTTCCCTCTCTGTGTTCTCCATCCTGGTTCTTTATTAAAGCGATAGGAAGCCCATTAAGAATCCTTTCTATTTTGTTCTATATCTTTTCTTTTTTTTTTTTTCTTTTCCCTCCCTCCCTCCCTCCCTAGATTATTTAGCAGTTTATGACATTCTGTATGTTCAGTTCTCATTGGAAGATTTGAGGCCTTCCCTGAATCTTCCCCTCCTTTTTGGCACTTCTTTTCTTCAACAGACTTTGTCCCAGATATCTGAGATCTTTCAGAGTCTCTCTTTTTTTTAAAGAGTACAATCCTTCATATTCAAAGCTACGCAGTTGCTCTAGGGTACTTGGGGGTGCCCACCTATCATCTATCCACAGCTGGATAAGAGATTATGACAAAATGCAAAGGGTTACACCTCATTTCCTGTGCTGTCATTTGACTGGGCTCTATAGTATCACTCAGCAGGGGCTGCCTCTGACTGTGTGCTTAGCTTTTCCAGTGAAGACATAGCATGGAGAGTTTCATCCCTGTTGAAGTGCTGGATATCCTGGCAAGGAAACGGCTCTGAAAGGATGCCCAGCAAGTCACAGATTGTCTCCTAGGCATTTAAAATTAAGTTTATCAACAGTAGAGATCCAAGTCTATCCTTCCTTGCTCAGATTGTCTTATCTTAATCCATCAGTCCTTCTTGACGGGGAGGAGGGAGGGATTTGACTTCTAGATGAAGCACTGAGATGTCATCACCCACCCTGTATTCTGCTCCTGGAGACCATAGAAGTCCTGATTGTGGAATGTAGAATACTAATAAGAACTCTGATAAAAACTTTTTTGGGAGAGATGGAAAACTAGGAATATCGATAGTTGAGTTTCTTTTTTATATGAAGCTTCTCATGTTTGCAAATTTTATTAATACATTTGTGATCTTCTATGACCTCACAAATAGGATACTACCTAAACTCTGAGAAAGCAACTTGTTGGGCTACCTTGACACTTAGGCATTTGGGAACAAAGTGAGAACGATTCCCAATGTTGCATCTAAAAAGTTACCTCTAGAAATGGTCTTGAATTCTTTGTGTCTGCTGTGATAAGAGAAAAAAATGTCTTTGGATTGAAAGACTCTTCACAGAAAACATTTATGGCTGAATATATAGATTGATATAGATAATTCAAGAGATCCATTGTTGTATCCCTTACCTAGTAGGCTTTACATTTTCAACACTATTGTTTTAATATGTTAATATTTTGTTTTTACTGATAATAAACCTATAGTTGCCTCTAGATTGGTGGCATGTAAGTTAAACAAACCAACCAACAAATAGTGAATATCTTGAATTCAGATATACGTACATTTGTTTAAATGGGAAATGTAAGTTACAGCTTCTAGAGACAATTTAATTGGTGGAAATCACAGGGGGAAACAAGAATGTCTTCTGCATGGTGAATTTGGATCACCCATCTGCTTTCAGGAAAAGAATCATAAATTTCCTATCGCTTACAGGATATTGAAAAGCTTAGGATTCCTGGGATCCTATCAATTGGAGAACAAGTACCAAAAAAAGTAGTTAAAACAAAAAAGGAAAGTGAAAACTCCTGGATCGGGAAACCTGGTGTTTTCCAGAAGTCTTGGACCTCGTCCCCTTGGAGTATTCGGGGAGGCCAAAGATTTGGAATGGCCTTTTTAAGCACTAAGGGACGGACTACCTAAGGGGATGGGTTTCAGCAGACGTTGAAATCTGCAAGAGAAACCCAGAAGCTGCACTGCTTTTTGAGACTGATGCATTAGACAGATGGAAGATTGCTTTTTCCTGCATCATTCCCAGAATTTGGAAAACGCTTCTTAAGCAATTACATTTGGCTACCACTTATACATTTATCAAATACATTTAAAAACCACTTGTTTTTAGTCCAGTATTTAGAGGCCAATGGTTTTATTTAGATTTTAATTTACCAATCACATTTTTTATTATTGTAACTATTCCTGTAGTCCTTTGGGACAGGAACATTGTTCTTTAGATTATCTTTTGTTGCTACTTTAAATTATAAATTGTCCTGGTTGTTCAACAGGAGTCCTAAAGGATCATTCAGATCAGAGGAACTAGAGGGCAGATACATTTAGAATATTATGTGCTGTTCTTGGATAGTGTCTCTCAAAACCTATATTTTGATTCCACCCCAACCCCCACCCCAAAAATAAAGTGTTAATGCTATTCCACAATCTCACCGATTACTTTAATCTTCTAACTGCCAATTTTGACTGTTGTTGGAAAGTAATTTCAAGAGAAGAATAAGAAACACCATGAAGGTTGTTGTAGAACAGATAGGAAGAAAGCTTTCCTTCATGAGCCACATTAAATGCTATTGATGGATAGAAATAAAGATAGATAGATGACAGATGATAGATGGATGGATGGATGGATGGATGGATGGATGGATGGATGGATGGATGGAGATAGAGTTAGATAAAAAGACGACTCATTGTTTTTTGTATTTGTCCTCAATTGCCAAGAGCAAGTTTTTGTTCAGTGCTTTATTTTTGAAATATATATTTAACTTGTATTAGCTACCCAGGAGATCATGATAGGGCATCCAGCGAGAAACTGGGAGACCAGGAGTTCTTGTCCTGCTTTAGGCACAAATCCAGCTGGGAGACCTTGGGCCAATCACTTTTTCTCAGAAAAGAAACAATGTCAAACCTCTTCTAAAATACCTTGACAAGAAAATTGCAGGGACTTGTCCAGGCAGTCCCTGACAATCAAATACAAATGAATGGAAAAGGGAAAAACAGAGAGAGACCCAGCATCTCTATTGCATGTTGGGCAGCCATATATGTTAGATGAATGAATCAATTAATTTGCAGACTCAGCTTAAGTCATTGTAAATATTGATTTAACATATTTAATAGGCCAAGTGCCCAATGAAGTTTTTACATGATTTTAGCACAAGTGCAATTTGTACCCTTTTGACTTAAAATGAAAGGGCAGAATTATCCCTCCTCCTTTAAGGCACCCACAATCATCCATCTCTCGTTATTTCCATTGAATTTAGAATTTAGAATTTTTTGATTTGTCAATCGCTTACAAAATAATAGGTATAAGTATAGTTATGAATACATGAAATGGGTACATATAAGAAAAATAAAAGAAACAATAGGGATGGTAAGCACGTTGGTGCGCTTATGCATGCCCCCTACAGACCTCTTAGGAAAGGGGTAAGATCAATAAAAGACAGTCTAAGGTTAAAGTTTTTGAGGTTTGGGGAAGAAACCACAGAGTCAGGTAGAGTATTCCAAACATTGACCACTCTGTTGCTGAAGTCGTATTTCCTGCAATCAAGTTTGGTGCAATTAACCTTGAGTTTGTATCTATTGTGTGCTCTTGTGTTGTTATGGTTGAAGCTGAAGTATTCATTGACAGGTAAGTCATTGCAATGTATGATTTTATATACCATACTTAGATCAGACCGAAGACGGCGTAATTCAAGGTTTTCTAGGTCTAGAATTTCAAGTCTGGTGGCATAAGGTATTCTATAATGAGTAGAGGAGTGGAGAACTCTTCTTGTGAAATATTTCTGGACTTTCTCAACTGTGTTAATATCAGATACGTAATGTGGGTTCCAGACTGATGAGCTGTATTCGAGTATTGGTCTAGCAAATGTTTTGTATGCTCTAGTTATTAGTGTAATATTACCAAAGAAAAAGCTATGTAAGATTAGGTTAACAACTCTTAATGCCTTTTTGGCTATGTATTTACAGTGGGCTCTATCACTTAAGTCATTAGAGATGAGTATTCCAAGGTCCTTTACAGAGCTTGGATCATCAACAAGGTCTTGACTGTTCAGCTTGTATTTTATTTTCTGATTATTTTTTTTGCCAATACATAAGACAGAGCATTTATTTGTTGAGATTTGAAGTTGCCATTTGTTTGACCATTCTGATACATAGTCAAGATCTTTTTGAAGGGTAGCAGTATTGACTATTATTTTGTGCCAATTTGCCTTGACTCTTAGTAGATCAAATTCTTGAGGATTGATAGCATAAAATAAACTTGTGGTAGTTTTGAACACTGTCCTGCCTCCTAATTTTTTGTGCCTGACATTAATCTGTTCTACTCCCCAAAAATTTTACAGAGTGCTTAGATTCTTTAAATGGTCAATGGGATAGCTCAGACTAATTTACAAATCCTGGCTCATTCCGAAGAGCTACACAAAGTTTTCTGCATATCATTGAGACTTTCCACAATGAAAGTTCTCAGAAGCTCAGAAAGCTTAATTGCTTAAGTTTCAGGGAATTTTTTTATTTGTTTCCCCCCTAATTTTGCAATGTTCAATTATTTGCAACACTTCAAGTTCCCTTGAGAAGAACTAACTTAAAAGCTAAACCAACGAATGTTTACTAGAACACAGGGAGATTAGAGTGATGTGCATGTATCACCAGAAGAGAGGAACTTAAAGCACACATATTATTATTTTTTTTTTACCAAAAGGATATTTATAGCTCAGGCCTGAACTGTGGGTTCTTTTGTGCTCTCCTAGTGGGGTTGTTTTCTTGCAGACATTTCATTGCCCAACTAGGTAACTAGGAAAGGAGTGGGGTTTGTTTTCTGTTCCACAATCACAAGCAACAGCTTAACCATGGAGCCACCAAGAACACTACCACCAACACTGACAGGACAAGCCACCATTATATAAACAGAAAGCAAACCATACTATCTTCTAGCACACTAACTTCTACCACTAGTTTGGGTAATGAAATGTCGGCAAAAAAACAACCAAGCTCAGAGAGCACCAAGACAGCATCTTTTCAACCCTGAGCCACAAATATTCTCCTTTATTCACAACATCATTCTTTCCTCAGTAATAACCAGTGTGCTCTTCTGATTCATAGTGTTCAGTCCTGGTCCATCTCAATTTGCTGATGCCTAGGATGTCAGTTTGTAATTGTTCCACTTAATTGTTCACTGTGTTGAGCTTTCTTATGTTTGTGCTTCATACATTCTCAGTTCCAACTGTAATTCTGCCTTTGCAGCTTCAGATTTTTGTTTTACTGAAAGGCAATGTCAGCAGTTAGTCATCCGAAAGGCTTTAATTTAACTATGTCATAAACACGATTAATTCTGCAAACGATCCTCAGCAATTCCTCAGCAGCAGGTTGAGTGCCATAGAACACAGAATAATAGAGTTGAATGGGACCTCAGAGTTCTTCCAATACAACCCTCTATTGGAGCAGGAGATCCTATACCATTTTAGGCAAATGGTTGCCCAATCCCTTCTTAAAAGCCTTCAGTGTTGGAGCACCTACAATGTTTGAAGGCAACTTCTGTTCCACTGGTTGATTGTTCTCACTGTTGGGAAATTTCTGTTTATTTCTAGGTTGCTTCTCTCCTTGGTTAGTTTCCAGCCATTGATTCCCATCTTGCCTTTTGATGCTTTTGAAAATAGTTCAATCCCCTTATCTTTGTAAGAGCCCCTGAAATATAAGAACACTGTTATCATGTCCCCTCTGGTCCTCCTTCTCATTAGACTAGACATATTCAGTTCCTGTAATCTGACTTGTAAGCCATCCAACCTGTTGGCCCAATCATCCAGAACTATGTCATTTCATAATTTCTATCTTTGTAGCTTACCTGGGAAAAAATACAGGAAGGGTTTCCCAGTGCCTTCTCCCACATAGTATGACTTGACACGTCTGTCATTTTCACTAAAATTTTCATCTTCCTCCAGCATCTTTCTCAAGGCTGCAACCCAACATCTTTAATTGGCAGCTGGTATGACCTTCTGACCTTGGATGACCCAACTGAAGGTACATGCTCTTGATGTACACTTGCAATTTTATTCACACATCTCTCCCAGGAACACACCACAATAAGGATTTAAGGGAGGAAATGAAATTTGGTTCAGAAAAGTTTAACTGCAGGCCTTACCCAATTTTGGGGTTGCTCTGGGACCTGGCAACCATATTTTGCATTTAGTCCATCCTTGACAGAGGAGAGTGTCTCTGGAAACTGAGGTGGAGACCCAGAGCAGCCATGCCAGAATGAACCCTCCCACCCACTTTAATGGAACTGAAAAATGCTGATAGCAACTGTAATTCCAAGTCAGCCTTAATTGGAGAATTATTTGCGAATCTCGTCTTGGCCCAAGCACAATCTCCTTGTGGCAGATTGAAGAGCTGCCAGGCAAATTTTCAAATGAAAAATCAGTAACAAAAGAAAAACCAGATCCTCCCCTTTTCACTCCCACAACCAGCTGCAACCAGCTTGGATGTTACTATTTTTAATTTTGCTAAGTCCTGGAACCATCTTTTGAAATCAAATAATTACTGCTCAGAATTGTAGTCCAGAACAGCTGTGGTCTTTTCCTTCTGGAGAAGGAGGAGCAGGAACAGGGGGTGGTTATAGAATCAGATGACTCTGCCATTAACAGCATGGAGGACATGCCAGAGGGCACGAAATCCAGGTGCCAGTAAAGTTTGTTGTCTCATAAATGAAGTGCTACTCCAGGTTCTAATGTTGGAAGTACCACTGAGGAAACCTCTATCATTAGGAAAGTCCATCTGGGACCTTCTGTCTCAGATCTTATTGAGAGTGGATTTGCCATTTTGCAGCTGCACAGAGGATGAAACTAGCCAGAATGAAATTTTACTAGAATTCATACCTCCCTGGAAAGAAATCTGTTCTGGGAAGAGATAGAGGGTAGTTCCACTAAATATTTAGGCTTACCAAGATGGCAAGAAGACTGTAAAATAAACATACAAATAGCCTTCATATGCAAACCATTATCTGAAATGTGGAGGCTTCTTAACTGCTGCTTCCAGGATTAGCCCAGACCTGCCAGATGCCATGGAATGTTGGAATTGTTGGAATCTTTTGGCTCTCCAAGAACCCAGTTTTATGTTTTCTTGAAAAATCTAGTTTTAAAAAATGTCAGTCGTTCTAATTGCAATCTTGGGACAAATAAGATCCCATTTTTCTGATTATGTTATGATTCTGGCACTGTTTCTGATCCTCTAAGGACTCTGGATGACATCTGCCTCATGGAAATGACTCATCTTCTGCTCTAACATGGGTATTTCTACCAACAAAAGGAGTTGCACCCAATCATACTTCTTATTGCCTGCTGCAATTCTAGTTGATGGTTCTTTAGCTATATGCAAGAAGGCCTGATTTCTTGATATCTTCATCTCCAAGACATCTTTCTAGATGACCCCATCTTGCTGGATAGGCATGGTCTATGTACCTTTGATCAACCAATGTCATCAGTCAGAGGCCAGAAGTGCATTCCTCTGTTGCACTGCTATCCTTTGAAAGACTAATCCCCTCCAAAACCCAGATGGGTCCCAGATTGCTGTTGTTTAGAAGAGCCATGAAGACCTGGCTTTTCACTCTGGCATTCAGGAAGGGGGAATGAGACCTCTCACTCATGATGATGCATGCCATCTTTTTATTTTTTTTTAAATGTTATATTATTATAATATAACTTCTTTGCTAGATTGTTGTGAGCTACTCAGAGTTATGGAAGCCTCTGAATAACTTTTAGGCTTGAGTTACTCTAGATGGAAACTTGGACTAAAATTTAGACATGTCCAAAATTTGAGCCTGGTCATTTGTCCCAGTGAGAACCCTGGATTGATTTATTCAATGATGAATTTATTTTGGCTGTCCAAGATATTCTCTGATGACTTATCTAGAACCAAAGTTCCAAAGCATCAATACTCTGTCTGTCCTCATTCTTCAAAGTCCAACTGGTGCCACAGTGAATTATGTTGCTTGCAAAAGGCTGACCTTTTCCAAGACCTTCATGACTCCTCTACCAAGTGCTGATCTGTAGCATATTTTTTGACTGCTTGGTCCTTTTACCATTTTGATAATCAATTCTTAGGCTGATTGTGGCTCCTTGAGTACTGGAAGACAGTTATCATGTCCCCCCATTCCTTCTTTTTGACAAGCTATACATACCTAGCTTTCTACCCAGCAGTGTTGGCTGGGAAATTCTGGGAATTGAAGTCCACAAGTCTTAAAGTTGCCAAGGTTGGAGACCCCTGATTTAGACAATCTGGTGTTACTGGAATTGAGGGGGGTGGGGATTCTGCTAGAGAAGGAGTAGTTTCAAGCAACCCTGGTGAAAGCTCCAGGGAATAGCTCGTTCAATCTTTAACAAACCTTTTGGAATGGAATGAACATTGTATGGAGGCAGAGATTGACAAAGTGTATAGAATCAATATGCAATTTGCAAAATTAAGAAATGTACCAAGGGACTGCTTGTGCGCTTTAGCAGGAAGAAGTCTAGAGATCAGCGTTCCACTACCAGACTGAAGATTGATAATGAAGATATGAGTGTACTTAAAGAAATCCCAGTTGAAATACTACGTAAGCACCAGGCGGGTTGTTGTTGTTTTTCTTGACTGACAGCCTTTAAAAAAGATACCATTTCAATGGTTTTGGAAAAAATTGGAAGCAGTAACAACAGAGGTTCAGATAGAATTCAGTCGAAAGAACAAGAAAATTTATAAAAAATAAAAAGAGTTGGAAGGTATGCAAATGTAAATGAAAGAGGATCCCAAGCAACAGCCACAAGAAGAAACTGAGGCCAAGACATCAGGATAGACTATTCACCTTTCTAGTTTTTGGCATAAAAATAGGATTTAAGTGACTAATGTAATAGATAAACAGAGCATGCATTCCTCGACAGGAAGAAAATTGTTTCACTCCTTTTTTAAAAAATGAAAGAAGATGTAGTTCATCCATAAGAAACACTTATTAGGGAAAAGGATTCAAAATATTGCACTGCAAAAACTTGACTGAAGAATTTATTTCAGCAGGATTCCAGAAGAGAAGTGAGTTTTTAATAGATAATCCCTAATTATAACCAGAATTGATATGACTGATGATTATGGCAGATAGCAGGGGGGGGGTGAAATTATTTTGCATGGGGCCAAGACCTTAATAATGGAATTGATGCTCTAAACAAGGTTAAAGTAACAAAGGACTTATTGATAAATTAAGGGACATACTTATCAAAATTTGAGTTAATGGGAGATTGGAAATGAGTATTTTATTCAAAGAAAGACAGAACGTCTGAGAACATATTAAAATAACACAAGGTAAATTACCAAAATGTTTTTTGATGGATAATTTAGGGCAGATACATGGAAATACAAAAATAGTGATGCAAAGGAATATACTTATTTTTCTGAAAGTCACAGATCTTTTTCAAGAATTGATATGATTGGATGAGAATTTGGCTACTAGTATTTATAAAGTGAAGCTACTATCACATACTTTTTCAAATTGCAACCAATGACTTCAACGTTTTTTTAAAAAAAATTCCTTCTGATGTAGTTTAAACCAGGGGTCTCCAACCTTGGCAACTTTAAGCCTGGCACACTTCAACTCCCAGAATTCTGGGGGGAATTCTGGGAATTGAAGTCCGCCAGGCTTAAAATTGTCAAGGTTGGAGACCCCTGGTTTAAATGAAACTGTTGTAGAGGATTGCAAAAAGAAAAAAAAAGTTTTTTTTTGAAAATAATTATAATAAAGTTATAGACATAAAGATGGTTTGAGACTCAAAGTAAAGCTTTTATGAGCAAACATAAAGTACTACATAACAGGAAACAAACAAAATCAAGAGAAAACACAAGTGATTTTAGATGAGATAAAATTAAAGAAATCCACAGAAAACAAAACCTGCTCTTTTCTTGTGGAAGTCCATGGAGATTCTCAGTCATCCAGGCCATGGTTATCCCAAAGGTGCTTTTTTAGGAGGCAATTGGACTTTCTTGTTTTTCTTTGAAGACGTTTCACTTCTCATCCAAGAAGCTTCTTTAGCTCTGACTGGATGGTGGGGATATATACTGTATTTATATATATTCATAATGGAAAGATATACATTGGCTGCAGAAAACATCATGCAGCCAAGAAGGATCCACATCCATTTGCACCACTCAGGTGACCGACCCAAAGGACATAGATAAATCTCCTAGCAGCCTCAATGACTCTCTCAAAGAATGCAGATGACCAGCTGTCTGCAAAGAATATAAAGACAGACAGTTGGTCATCTGCATTCTTTATAAAATTTACCTTTATAAAGCATTATAAAGATTAATAAGAATACTCATCAGTTTGCCTTCCAGAGGTGTAGGAGCTCCATCACAATAGTATTTCAAGACAAGATTGGACATCCATTTATCTGGGATGGTATAAGCTCTCCTGCCTTAGGCTAGGAGTTGGACTAGAAGACTTCAAAGATCCCTTCCAGCCCTATTATTCTATGTTCTATTATGCTGTTGACCATCAACTTTTTTGGTTATTTTTCTACTTGGGATATATAGCTGTCAGATCTCAGTTCTAGCCTTGTTTTGTTTGCAGCCACTAATCCTTGGTAAATCAAATGTAGTCAATGGCCTTTCTTTCCTAGGGACCCAGCTGGGGTAAGCTTGACATTAGCATTTGCATCTTGCAGAATAACCAATAATAATGTCCAAAGCAAAAGAAGGGAGACAAGATTTTATATCCCTTTGATAGCCAATGAATGGTGTTAGAGAGATGCTAAAAATCCACAGTGGGAAAATGGCCCTTATCAGTGGCATCAAAGTCAGAAGAACCTATGCAGTACATGCCCTGGAGTCTGGATGTGGCTGCATAAGAGTGAATCCTAACAGGGACGATTAAAAATGGGGAAAATTATCTATGATATGTCAGAGTTTATTCATGAACTGGAACAGAGCTTAGTAACAAGTTCAGCCAATGAGAGCTGAATTGAGGGCTGAAACTTAAAGAGAGAATCTGGCATTGGTTGCCAGTGGCCTCTTGGGTGCGCTTTAAGATTTTAGTGTTAACTTTTAAAGCGCTCCATGGCATCGGACCAGGATATTTACAAGACCGCATTCTGCCAGTTTCTTCTCACCGTCCGGTGCGTTCCCACAGAGAGGGTCTCTTGCGGGTCCCGTTGGCATCTATGTGCCAGCTGTGACCCCAAGGAATAGGGCCTTCTCTGTGGGGGTGTCTGCCCTCTGGAATGGGTTGCCTCCGGAGTTACGTACAGCCATGGACCTGGGGACCTTCAGGCGTGCCTTGAAAACCTGGCTCTTTGACCAGGCCGGCTTGGGCTGATTTTAGATTTGCGTATTTTAATTTTATGCTAATTTTAGGGTTTAAGGTTGGGGTTTTAATTGTTTTGCAGCCAGGGTATTTAATTTAGTTTTAATTTTTGTATATTTAATGTTTTAATTGCATGGCTGTACACCGCTCCGAGTCCTTCGGGAGAGGAGCGGTATATAAATAAATTTTCATTCATTTTCATTCATTTCTATTCTGTGCTCAGCTCTAAAGTGAAAGAGAAACTAACTTGCTTGCTGAAAACTAGAGCTCTGCTCTGAACCTGTAATATATTTTGAGTTTGCTCCATATTGGAAAAATCTACAACTGGTATTGTAAAATTTATTTTAAATGTTTATAAAGAAATTAAATGAACCCTCAACCATCTGTGTTTATTTTTCTGGCACTGAATTAATGTTGCAATACTCTGAACATGATAGGTGAGGTTTACCACTCCTGTCAGAACAGGTGTGTAGCTCAGAGGTATTGAAGAGCCAATACTCAGCCATTGCCATGGACCCCCTGGGGCAGAGAGTGTCCTTCACTATGGCCCTTATGGAGAAAAGTAATCTGAATAGTCCTCCAAGCAGTGGTCATCGCAAGATTGCATGACTGCCATGTGCTGTTCGTGGGGCTGAAGGGAGGTGAACTGGAAGCTGCAGATAGGGGTGAAGATCATTGTTCAGTTGCTCAATGAGCCAAATTAAACCTGCCACACTTGTTCTAAAGAAGCTGCTCTGTCTGCAGTTCAAGGTATCCATACGGTCCATCTGTACATGCATGAAGCTGTGCTCACAGCAAACACTGAGCTTGAACTGCTCCTCTTCATCCAGATGTTCAGTTCAGTGGCAATGCTGTGCCTTTAGTTGAGGATCACTGCCTTATTAAATCATCTTAGGTTTTTAAGTATATTTGAAAAGTATTTTGCTCTGTACCAATTCTGCATGACATGAAATTGGAAGCCTCATTAGAAGTCCTTTTTTCCTCCTTGGATAAGGCCAGTAAGTTTAGCAAGTAATATTATGCAGGTAAGTTTAGCAAGTAATACTATGCAGGTAAGTTTAGCAAGTAATACTATGCAGGTAAGTTTAGCAAGTAATATTATGCAGGTAAGTTTAGCAAGTAATATTATGCAGGTAAGTTTAGCAAGTAATACTATGCAGGTAAGTTTAGCAAGTAATACTATGCAGGTAAGTTTAGCAAGTAATATTATGCAGGTAAGTTTAGCTAGTAATAGTATGCAGGTAAGTTTAGCAACTAATAGTATGCAGGTAAGTTTAGCAACTAATATTATGCAGGTAAGTTTAGCGATTAATATTATGCAGCGTCGCTGAATGTTCAGAAATACTTGGCTGTGGTGGGAAAGATCCTGCCAGCCATTTCATACAGAAACAGATGTGGGATCCTTTCTGAAGGTGAATGAATTCTGCATCCCGTTTTTTGTTCACAGGAGCCTTCGCTGCAATGTCTACAATAGCTTGTGGTGACTTCATTCAAACATTGGTTTTGTGCCCTTCCTTGTGAGTAAACAAGCCAGCAGCCAAACTGCAGGGCGGGGGGGGGGTCTGCAGCCCCTCCTGGTTTGCCCTCAGAAGAGGAGAGATCACTCCCCAGCTGGCCACAGCAGCCAAGGGGGCGGGCCAGCCTGTTTGGCCGACTGCCCAGTCTGGGGAGGACATGAACCTGGGGAATGCAGGGGGGAGGTTCTTTGGAAAGGAAAAGCAGAAGGCATCCTGTGGGTGGCTCATCCATCATGCCACAGAGCAGCCGGGCCATTTAGTTGTGACTTTCCTGAAGAATCACCCTTAATTAACAACATGGGAGTGTTTCCTGTTCGGATCACAACTACGAGGGCCGAGGGGAGCTGAGGAGCTGCAGCTTGGCAAGCAACGGCAACAAATCTCTCATTTTTCAAAGTGATGAATGGGGCAAAAGAAAATAGAAGGGGCTGAATGTGCCACAAAGGGAGACGATTGTTAGATAAGTGCCCTGAAGTCAACATTCCACAGAATTGGGGGGCGTTGGGGGGCACCAGGGGGCAGCGCCAGAGTCAGGGGGGCAGAATCAGCCAGTTAGGAAGCAATTCAGAGGATGGGAATATTAGTAGGAACTGTTCATTTGCTGCATTTGGTCTGGCTTTAAAGACAATTATTGGTCAGGGAGGCAATTCACATCAACAGTGAGAAAGTCCCTGCTGCCAGAATTGCAAAGAATAAGAATAAGAGAAGGCGGGGGGAGGAGGAGAAAGAGGAGGAGGAGGAGGAGGAGGAGGAGTTGGAATAATGAAGGGTTGAATGGCAGGAGAGTTGCAACAGGTGTGAGCAAGATCAAGTATCAATTGGAGACAATTGCTGGACACTGATGGCACTCAATTGTGTCTCTCTGCCCTGGTGCCTGGAGCTGTGGAGGTCTGGATGGGGAACAACAGGTTTCAGCTGAACTCTAGACGGGCAAAATGGCTCCGCGTTTGGAAGCCTTCTAAATGTGGACTTTACCATCTTGGTACTCAATGGAATGGCATTAGCCCTGCCCCAAACAGACCTGGTATGCAAAACTTGTGGATTCACTAGTCCTGCTGGAGTAGTAGCTCTGGTCAGGAGGGCCTTTAAACAGCAGTTACTCACACCCTGGACATCTTCTGAATAGAGTACTGTAATGCAGTCTACATGGAGCTACCCTTGAAGAGTATCAGGAAACTTCGGCTATTGCAAAATGCACCTAGAAGCCACAAACTGAACCTCTGTTCCGTGAACTGCATTGATGACAGTTTGCTTCCTGGTCCAATTCCCAAGTGCTGTTTTTGACCTTTAAAGCTCTACATGGCACAAAACTAAGTACCATGGTGGAGCAATGGTTAGAAGGCTAACTAGCTGCTCGCTCCAGGAGTTTGATCCTTACCAGCTCAAGGTTGACTCAGCCTTCTATCCTTCCAAGGCCAGTAAAATGGGGAGCCAGATTGTTGGGGGCAATGTGCTGCCTCTGTAAACCACTTAGAGAGGGCTGTAATGGATTGTGAAGTGGTATATCTAACTGATATTGCTATTATTTGTGGGACCGCCTATTCTTGATTACCTCTACCCACCCCATCAAGCCCAGCAGGAAGGTCTTGTTTGCTTATTTTCATCTGACAGGACTCAGGAAGTGGGCCTTTTCTGCCATGGCCCCAGCCCTTTTCCCCCTCCCCTCCCCCAGCCAAGTTTAGTCCTTCTGGCCATCCAGAAATCCCTTAAATTGCAGTTCTTCCAACAGGCTCGTGGATCCCCTGGAAAGAGGAAGTTTATCATTGGTTGCATCATGCATAGCATCTTGACATTTTCCCTTCTTGTGATTGTGTTTTTATTTAGGTTTCATTGTTTTTCCTCTGGTTTTAAAAATGTTTTCTTTAGGAATTTATGGTGCACTGCCTGGAATTGCTCTGTGCAAGATAGATGACTATATAGATTTAAAATATAAATAAATACAAAGTGGACAAAGAAAAGAACACAACCCACCATCTGTATCTCTCTACTCGGAAGACCGAAGGGAAGGGGAGCTGCATAGGCCATCTTAAAAATACAAATGAGATATTTGAAAGAAGAGTTTACATTCATCCATTCAATATCCCTTCATCCAGTACGTCTTAAGGCTAAGCGTCTCCTGTTTGGTTGTCTAGTAGTCCAAACCCCTCCTGCTTGAGGAGGGCATAGGACCGCTTGACACTAGAAAACCCCCAAGATCAGGGGTGGGATTCTATCAGTTCACACCTATTCGCTAGAACCGGTTGTTAACATTCTAAGCAGTTCAGAGAACTGGTTGTTAGAAGAAATTACTGGCCTAATCCTGTAAGGAAGGCAGGAAGGAAACATTCTGGTGTTGCTTACAGAAACTGCCTCTCCGTTAAACCTTATTACATTCTTGGCAGGACTAGACTTCCTGTCTCAGGAACTTCTCTGGAGTTTTTTTTTTCCTCCTTTGCAGGTATTTTGCTTGTGTGGAGTGACCATTCAAAGTTACAATGGCACTGAAAAAAGTGACTTATGACCATTTTTCACACTTACGATTGTTGCAGCATCCCCACAGTCATGAGAGGCCAGGCGAGGAGATGCGTGCCTTGATGTGAGTGATATTGAGTTGGCCACGCCCAGCCAATAACATGACCACCAAGCCATGTCCACCCAGTCACATGACCACTAAGCCATGCCCATCACCTAAGCCATGCCCACAGAACTGGTTATTAAAAATTTTGAACCCCACCCCTGCCCAAGATCCTTTCCAACCCTATGATTCTATGCTCCATCTTCCATCATCAGACTTTCCTTCTGGACCCCTAATTGTCCTTATTGCCTTCTCTGCACGTGGTCCAATTTCTGTTAATCTTTTGTAGAATGTGGTTTTAGTCACAGGATCCAGAGTTGGTATTCAGCAGGTTCTGACCAGTTCTGGAGAACCAGTAGTGCAAATTTTGAGTAGTTTGGCGAACCGGCAAATATCACCTCTGACTGGAGATTTTACAGTATCCTTCCCCTGCCATGCCCACCAAATCACGCCCACAGAACCGATAGTAAAAAAATTTGAATCCCACTACTGACAGGATCCAACATGGGATCTCCATAAAATAGGCCAATTATTTTATGATTTGCAAAGTATATTTCTGGTGGTACTAAGCTTGCCTTTGCCATTTTTTTTTCAGCCAATTCTACATGTGGTTTAACTCACAGACCTACTGCAAGATAGGCCTGTGAATTTGACTGTTGTTTTCTGAGGGAAGAGCCCTCTGCTTCTCTTTGACAAAAATCTCCTGGTTATTTGATCCACATTCCAACTATTTATTTATTCATATAAACAATTTGTATGGCTGCCCATCTCACAGCAGAGACTCTGGGCGCACACAAAGTTAAAAACAACAATTAAACAATCTAAATAATAAATGAAGTCACAGGCGGCAAATTCCAGCCTCCAATACAAACATTATCTGGCACAGCTCACTTAACTTCCCAGCTCAGATGTCTGCCAGATAAAAATTAGGTTTGAAGTGCAATTACAATACCCGCCCTACCAACCTATCAGGATAATTGGGAATGCTCACATCTACAAAAATATCTCACATCTACAAAATTACCTATCCACCCGATTATCTGTCTTCTGCCAACTTGACCTCCACCTCTTCATCCATTCAGTAATAGAATGCCTGCTCTGGACTATTCTGGGGCCACCCCTTGGTGAGTGGATACTTCAGGGAGAGAGAGATGGAAAACAGAGAAGCAGTGGTAAGTCTCAGAAGGCAAGTGCTGGACATCACACAGGCGGAGGAAGTGGCATCACACATCATTCTGCTCTCAGGAACAGGCCTTTTAAAAAATATAGCATCCTTGGGAGCTTGTCTATGGAACTGTGATATTAAATTATAACCCCCAACTAAAGAAACAGGCCATCTTGGTAGTTGAAATTGCAGCAGAAGAGAACATATGTAGCTCAGGATTGAATTCTGGCATCCTTGATACCTTTCTGGGCTTGATGGTTTTCTTTGCAGATATTTCATCACCCAACTAGGTAACCTTATCAGTGCTATTGAGTGTTTGCTCCCTGTTTATATATAGTAGCTTGCCTTGGGGGGTGGGGAGGGTTGTATTAGTAGTTTATGTCCTTCCCCAGCAGACAAGAATGGAATGCCAGCCTTGGCTGAGAATAATCAAAGAGAAGAAATAAACGAAGGAGAATATTAAAGCACATTACATTCGAATTCAAAAAACCACAGTAAGTTGATAGACTGAGCACTCAGGGTTCACGTCTGGACTATTGCAATCATTCTGCATGGGGCTACCCTTGAAGAATATTCCGGAAGTTACAGCTGGCACAGAATGCAGCTGTGCTGACAGTTCTTGGAGCCCGTGGGATGGCTCATGTTACACACCTGTTGTGTGAGCTGCACTGGTTGCTGGCTTGCTTCCAGGTCCAATTCAATGTGTTGGTTATTACCTGTAAGCCTCTCATGCTAAGGGTGCAGGATATATGAGCAGCCATCTTACCAAAGCAGGATTGGCCTGCCACACCCATGCTGGAAAAAAGAGCTTGTTGCGGGTCCCGTCAACCAAGGAATTTCGGTTGGTGGGGTCCAGAAGAGCCTTTGAAACACCTTTGAAGCATGGTGGCCCCCAAAGGTGGGCTCTAAACCACCCTTTGGGCCTTCCAAAAGAGCTTGAAAACCTTGGCCTGCCAGCTTTCTGGGCCTCCAATGGGGATGCTTCATGCTGGAGGCAGCTGCTGGACTAAGATAAGCCCCGCCTCCTGCTCCCTTGTGCATCTTGACTTCTTCCTGGCCCATCTTTGTTAATTTTAAAGTTGATATTTATTATTTGAAAATTTTGCCTTGTTGCTTTTACTTGAGCATATGTTGCTTAAGGTCACCTCCAATTGAGATGGGTGGCATATAAATTGATTAATAAATAAATAAAATGATTGTCAGTAAAAGTAAATAGTCAGGACAGAGCACCCTACAGTAAAAATAAGAATCCCCAGGAACAAAGAAAAACAAACTGAATCATATTCTTCCTATAAAGAGTTCTTTATTTTAAAACCTGTATTTGTAATAAAACCCTTTGGGAGAGAATTGTCCAGACTCATGTCTTGTTCTGCACCGTCTCCCTCAAAGTGGAAGTGATGCTTCTCTCCAATTGATCAGCAGCTTTTGTATGATCTTTGAGCCATCAAAAAAAAAAATCTGTGGTTGTGGTTCACACACTTAACTAGGTTGCTAATCAAGGTGTTTTGCAGTAGTTTGTCAAACATGTTGCTGAAATCCAGTTATGCTGTTTCTGCAGTACTCCCACGATTGATTAAAGGAAGTGGTCAAATCAAAAAAATGAGACCCAATTTGGCAGAAGAGACAGGCTCTTGACAAATCACTGCTGATTTGCCAAATTATTTTCAAGTGTTCACAATCCCCTTCTGATCTGCTCTAGAATTTTCCCAGCTCTGATGTCAGACTGACTTAGTTTGTAGAGATCTTCCTTTCCATCCTTTCTGAAGGAAGGGAGGTTGGTTCTCTTCCCATCACCTGGCCCTTCCCTAGTTCTCCATGACTTCTTAAAGATTATGAAGGAGGGTTTGGCCAGACTAACCAGAAGGTTTTTCAATACTCTAGGACAGGGGTCTCCAACCTTGGCCACTTTAAGGCAAGTGGACTTCAACTCTCAGAATTCCCCAGCCAGCAAAGCTCTAGGAAGTAATTTGTTCAGTCCTGGAGATGTATGTATGTATGTATGTATTTATTTATTTTTAGTTCCTTCAACTTAGACTCATCTTCTTTGACTGGCTGGCTGGCCCTGCTCTTTTCCTGGCAAGAGTTTCAGAAGGCTTTTGCCCTTGCCTTCTTCTTCCTCCTAGGGCTGACAGGGCGACTGGCTGAAGGTCCCCCAACTGACTCTGTGCTAAGACGAGACTAGAACTCACAAGGTGCTGGATTCTAGCCAGGTGCCTTAACCACGACAGCCACGTCTCTGGGGTCCCATTTGCTTTTCACATCTGCACTGGTACAGGCCCCCTGGGCTTCTTCAGGCTGCTTATTTTCTTCCTCGCTGGAATTTTTGGCAAGGCTGCTTCCCTTTCTCCTTCAGGAATTCCTGCCCCTCTTAAAGTTCTTCTCAGATGGGGGAAAAGGGCACACTTAGCATTATTTTGGGTTTATCAAATTCCTTTTTTTAAAAGTCCAAATGTTTGCCTATTCATTCTCATTAAACAATCCCCACCTTCTATGTTCATTTTCCTCCAATGTTCCATTGCCTCCAGCCTTTCTACAGTTAGCATCAAGTCAAGGAAGCTGATCCCCAAATGCCTTCCTCCCCACATTCCCCCCCAACAAAGGAGCCAGGGTCCAATAGGAAAGGTCAGGATGTTCTGCACACATACCCCACTCATGATTGCATTTGCCTCCTCACAGATGTCAAGCAAACTGAAGACTCCCATCTTCACCTCTCTAAAAGACCTGCTGTTGGTTTTTGAAAGGCATTATCTGTCTCTTTCTGTTGGCTGGGAGGGTAACAGATAATAGAACAGATAAAAGATTAACAGAGTTGGAAGGGACCTTCTAGGTCATCTAGTCCAACCCCCCTGCCCAAGCAGGAGACCCTACACCATTTCTGACCGATGGCAGTCCAGTCTCTTCTTGAAAGCCTCCAGTAATGAAGCTCCCACAACTTCTGAAGGCAACTTCTGTTCCATGGGTTGATTGTTCTCACTGTCAGAAAATTTATCCTTATTTCCAGGTTGAATCTCTCCTTGTTCACTTTCCATCCCTTGTTCCTTGTCTGGCCTTCAGGAGCCTAGGAGAATAGCTTGACCCCTTCCTCTCTGTGGCAGCCCCTCAAATATTGGAAGACTGCTCTCATGTCTCCCCTGGTCCTTCTCTTCACTAAACCAGCCATGCCCAGTTCCTGCAACCGTCGTATGTTTGAGCCTCCAGTCTCCTAATCATCTTGGTTGCTCAAGTCTCCCCTGGTAGATAATAAATAGCAGCCATCACTGTCTTGTTTTTATTCATTCCTCTGTTTATTTTAATGCACACGGTCTCCACAAGATTTTCATGTTCACTTGGATTTGTGAATAGAAATGTCTATGTTTTAGCAGTAATGCTCCTCCATTCCCATTTGTTCTGAACAAATTGTGGCACTTAACAGAATAACAGAGTTGGAAGGGACCTTGGAGATCTTGTAGTCCAACCCCCTGCTCAAGCAGGAGACCCTATATGTTTTCAGAGAAGTGGCTGTTCAGTCTCTTCTTAAAAACTTCAGTGATGGCAGCATCCACAACTTCTGGAGCTTTACTGAAATACAGTAAAAGGTTTACTGTTAATTGTATATTATTCCTGTTAAGTATATTTTCCATTCTGTAAACAGAAATTGGGTTCATCTGGCTTCTTTCCCATGTGATAAACAGGAATTTTATGACCAATTATCCTTTCTGACCTTTCTTTGAGTCTTTGGGTGGGGTCCCTATAGGAGACGAGGCCCTAAATAACAACTGTTCTTCCTGCATGAATGTCCACCACAGCACGTCTTGCCCGCCAGCAACCAAATGGGGAGCAGGAGGAAGGCAGCCTCTACCCACTCATTTCTGCCTATTCTGTTCATTAAGCCGGAACTGTCTGCATCATAATTGACTATAACAAGGCTCAGGATATGACAGGAAAGCAAATTTGGTCTGAATGTTAGGAAACACAAGAGATTTTCTGTTTACAAATCTGTTAGAGAGGAGTTTGGCCTAGTGGTTCAGGCACCAGGTTAGAAACCAGAGAAGCCAGTGCCAGATGCTGAAGGGCCAGAGGAAGGCAGGAAAGACTCAGTGTTTTCAACTCAACATCGTCTACTCCAAGTCTGAGGTGATTGCACCACCAGCTCAGTAGCTTCCTCTCTTCCTCACAGGGGAACTGAATTTATGTTCTCCCAAAAAGGAACCCATTTGTACAAACAGAGACCATAATAGGGTGAGTATCCATTAAAGAGAAGGAGATGAGGGGTTTTTCAACATTAAATTTTCATGGGGCCCTTGCTGGCTTGTTAATGCATTTGTGTTTACAAATAACTGCTCCTTGTAAGCAAAGATTAGGACATTGAGGGCATTTTTGGAAAAGTTGCTGATGAAGACAGGAAGAAGATCTGAAAAGGCCAGCAGGCCAGCAGAAAGTACCAATCTCTGGGCTTCTGTGACGCAACCAGGGTTGCCTTAATAACCCAGGGAGGGAGGGGGACAGCATCTAACCAACAGTGGCTGGACTAACAGACCAAAACATCTTGCCCTCTTCCTTGGGCATAACAGAATCAAGCTCAGTTGAGACAACATGATAAGGCTGTTCCCTAACAACTCATTAGGACTTGCCCAGTTGGAGTCCAACTCTGAACAAATCTGAGTGACATTGTCTGCCAGGTAGTAGGAATATGCTTTCTGGAGATAATAATAATAATAATAATAATAATAATAATAATAATAATAATAATAATAATAATAATAATAATAATAATAATAATAATAATAATAATAATAATAATAATAATAATATTTATACCGCTCCTCTCCCGAAGGACTCGGAGCGGTGCACAGCCATACAATTAAAACAATAAATATGTGAAAAGTTAAAACTAAATTAAACTAAGGCCCTGGCTGTAATCAATTAAAACCCCTCCCCAAAACCCTAAAATTTAATATAAAAGTAAAACACCCAAATCTAAAATCAGCCCAAGCCGGCCTGGTCAAAGAGCCAGGTTTTCAAGGCATGCCTGAAGGTCCCCAGGTCCATAGCTGTACGTAACTCCAGAGGCAACCCATTCCAGAGGCCAGACAGAGAAGGCCCTATTCCTCGGGGTCACCAACCGGCACATAGATGCCGATGAGACCCACAGGAGACCCTCCCTGTGGGAGCGCACCGGACAGTGAGAGGAAAATGGCAGAATGCGGTCTTGTAAATATCCTGGTCCGATGCCATGGAGCGCTTTAAAAGTTAACACTAAAATCTTAAAGTGCATCCGAGAGGCCACTGGCAACCAATACAGCTCTCGCAGGAGGGGCGTCACATGAGAGAACCTTGACACCCCCATAACCACCCGCGCGGCCGCATTCTGTACCAGTTGAAGCCTTCAGATGCTCCCATTCGGGAGCCCCATGTAGAGGGCGTTACAGTAGTCCAGTCGGGAGGTGACCAGGGCATGAGTGACCGTGCATAAGGCATCCCAATCCAAAAAGGGCCGCATCTGGCGGATCAGGCGAACCTGATAAAACGCCCCCCTGGAGACGGCCGTAATGTGGTCTTCCAAAGATAGCTGTACATCCAGGAGGACACCCAGATTGCGAGCCCTCTCTGAAGGGGGCAAAATCTCATTCCCAATAGCCAGTGATGGAACTACCTGGCTATATCGGGACGCCGGAAACCACAGCCACTCAGTCTTGGAAGGGTTGAGTCGGAGCCTGTTCCCGCCCATCCAGTTCCACACGGCCTCCAGACAACGGGACATGACCTCCATGGCATCGTTGGGGTGGCTTGGGGTGGAGATGTACAGCTGAGTATCATCAGCGTTAGATGATCCTCAGGCCATTCCCACCAATAGGGAATGGCCCTAAACAGGAGACTGGACAGGGGCTATCAGCAGATGCTATAAGGATGGAGAGCCAGTGATGTTTTGCCACCTGTATCCCCACAGTGTAGGCCCAAATATAGGCTCTTACTTGCTGTCTGATTTGCTCTTTGTCTTTTTCTAACAGTGCTGCGGGTATTGAATCTAATTTTGGTTTTGTACGTTCCCCTGTTGAATAAATGGAATTCAGCTTTGGTTTCTCTCAATCCCCCCCCCCCCCAAAAAAAAACCCCTCTCCCCTGCAACCCCATTTATACAATGGCACAAATGGTGAGAACTACATGGTCCACAGCAAGTATGGTAATATGTCACTGGCCATTAACCATGATGGCAGCACATTCTGCTAGGTTAGAAAAGCTTTTTAGTTGTTATAACTGTGACTTCTTTGATCCAAGACTGTAATGAACTAATGCTCAGTTCTAGAACAGAACTTTGCCATCCCACCAAGGCTCATTAGGAAGGTGAATTCAGCCAGTAAATAATTTCTGATTTAGAGACTAAACCCAGGGAATTAGAGAAGGCACATTTTTCTTGGATTGAAGAAAGCAAGTCTCCTCCTAAAGTTCATCTCATTTATTAGGAGGAGGAGGAGGAGGAAAGGGGAGAGGGAAAAGGAAAACCAGAATTTCAGTCTTGCAAGATTCTGTTGTTATAACTTTATTATAAATGTAGTATTTGATGCTTCTTGTTTCAGTAGTTGATGCTTCTTGTTTCAAAAGGCTGACAATACCAAAATCAGAGCAATGAAAACGTGGAAAAATTAGATTCCGAATCTGATGGGAGTCTAAATTAGAACACAAAGAGAACTTCCTTTGACTTCCTGTTTATGAAATTCAAGCCAGGATAGAAGAAGAAAAGGCAGGCATCTCTCGGGAGATTCTGAATAGGCTGACCTTCAGGTAACAGCAGAATACTGAGGAATCAACTTCCCCAACTTCTACCATTCATCAAAATGTGAATTAACTTCAAGAGGTAAATCAACGTTTGTACTTTCCATTTCAAAATGCTGGCAGTTCCTCTGGGGGAATTTTTTTGCTTGGGGTGAAAATTAAACTTGGAAAATTTGAACTTCAACCGATGATCCTTGTGCTGTTTCTTTCATTTGTACTTCTTAAACAGAATTGCATTCAATGGAGGGGCACTCAGTGCCTCTGTAGAAAAAGGCATTTTACATATCTCCCCACAGTTTTCTCTTCACCTGTCTGATCATACCCAAACACCTCCAAGTGTTCCTCTCAAGTTTTTCTTTTCTGAACTGATCAACTGAGTTGCTTTCCTTTGCACATCTTTCTGTTTAGTGGTGTCCTTCCTAATACTGTTTCTCTGAAAATAAGACCTATCCCAAAAATAAGCCCTAGCATGTTTTTATGTGTATGTCTAATATAAGTCCTACCCTTCCTCCAAAAAAAAATAAGTCCTACTTAAGAGCCTGTGCAGCCGGCCTTTCCGTCTCGTTGCTTGCGGTGCTGCAGCCACGAGGTGAGGTGGCAGGGTGGAGCTGCCAACCACCCACATCCTGATGTCTGCCTTGCAGCAGCTGCAGCAGCAACCATATGCAGCGGAAGCCCATGTGGCTGCTGGCCCGTTTCTTCTGCTTGCTCACGGATGCAATGGAGCATCGGTTGAGCAATCCCCTAATCATCTTTGTTGCTTTTCTCTGCACTCTTTCAACATCTTTTTTATAATGTGGCCTTACTAAGGCTTTGTAGAGTGGTAGTAATGGTACCTCACGTGATGTTGATTTAATTCTCTGTTAATGCAATTTAGGATGGCTTTTTTGGCTGCTGTCACACACTCCTGGCTCATATTTAATTGATTGTCCAATTAAGAGATTGTCAACAGAGGTGACTCTGGGTGGTTTACAACATCATAAAAGCAAAACTAGTAAACACAGGAGCAATAATAGCACTTAGACTTATATATCACTTCACAGTGCTTTATAACCCTCTCTAAGTAGTTTACAGAGTCAGCATATTGCCCCCAATAATCTGGTCCTTATTTTACTGACCTCGGAAAGATGGAAAGCTGAATCAACCTTCAGTCTGGTGAGATTTGAAGTGCCAAATTGCAGGCAGCCGGCAGGCAGAAGAAGTAACCTGCAGTACTGCATTCTAACCACTGAGCCACCATGGCTCTTTTAGTAGAAATAGCCTTTCTCCTAGACCTTTTGTTGAAGGTGAAAGTGCCTAATCCAGTCCTCTGCTCAAAAGCCTACAGAGGTTGCAGTGGGCTATGCCAATCTAATGCAAAGAATCAGACAAAAAAGTGATCTGGGAACAAACTTTATTTTCACAAATGAAGCCAAATATGTGTGTCCCAGGATAATATTACAGGATGCAATCTGGGATGGTGACTGAGACCAGAGATTTAATTTTCCAACCTTTCGGACTCATGATGGAGCCCATCTTGGAAGACTAAACCTCTGATCCCGGTGACCAACCCAGATTGCACCCTGCAAACTCCATTTTCCTGGGCTTAGTAATTCAGAGCAGTAACCGGCAATGAAGCAGAGATTCTGCATCTCAAGAGACCAACTATGGCAGATCAAAACACAGTAGAGACATCACACTGACATCAAAAATATATATTATCAAGAATATTGTTTCCCCAGGTGTAATATACAGCTGCCAGCTGGACCATCAGAAACTGAATTAAATAAAATTGATATTTTTGAATTGTGGGGCTGGAGAAAACAAGTAAGAATGCCAGAACTCCATGTAGAACAAATCATTCCATACCAGAGGAAGAGAAACCAGATTGGTCCCTGGAAGCACTGATAATGAAAGCAAAGCTTTTGTATTTTAGGCACATAATGGGAAGGAAAGCGTCATTAGGGAAGGCCCTGATGCTCAGAATTATCAAAGGCAATGGGAAAAGTGCCTCCCCGCTCCCAAAATGAGGCAGTTAGACACCATCCCTGATGAGGCAAGTGGAAGTTTATAAGAACTCAAAAGAGCTAGTTACTGACAAACAATCCTGGCGAAATTATATCTATTGGGTCGTGAACAGTCCAGAGAGATTGATGAACAGAACTGCAGACAAAAATAATGTTTTTGTCTCTGGCTGTTAAGGACAGCAGCTCTTTCAAGATGCCTCCTGTTCTTAGAGGCTGGTCTTTCTGGAATGGGCCTTCTTCTTTGCTACACCCAGACTAGAAAATGTAGTCTCTCAGGAGGTTCCACTCTCAGAATTTATAAACCAGATTTTAATTTAGCACTCATTTTATGATTCTAATATTTTGTATGTTTCATTTAAACAAAGAATACAGAGCATTTTGCGAGAATGTGTACCGAAATTGGAAGTCGGAAGAAGCACATGGCAGTTTCATTTTCAATTCACAAAAGTTGAAAAAAATAGCTTTTATTTTGCCACCCAGATGTTTTCTTGTTGCAGACCCTGCTGCCTGCCAGACCTGGAAAACATGTGACTCCAGCATCGTGCAGTTCTGGTGAAGGATTGGGAGATGAAAGTGGCAGTTAAGAGAACTTGAGCAACCCTTAGTTAGATGACCATCCATGAAGGTTTCACTCGGAACTGCATTCAGCAATGCAGCTTACATTTTATTTTAGAAAGACATGCTTAACATGTATTTGCTCCGAATTTGTAGAAAGTAGGAAGATGATCTTGCAATAGATATTCAAGCTCCATTAACAAAGTTATGAGGGTAAAACACATTATAAGTCAACAAACAAATGGCAGTGTTCATAAGTGGCTCAGGGAAACCCCTCCCTAATTTACTTGGTATAAGAAGTGGAAGGTGGCACAACACAATCATACTTGCAAACTCTATGTGATGACCTGGGGCATGGCACAAAAATAACAAAGTCACAAAAGTAGAATAAATTCCTTTTAATGCCTCCAACTTGGCCCCCAATGTCCAATTATCCTCAGCTGGAAATCAAACTCTTCCAAAAACAGTCTACAAAGGTAAGAAATGCAGTCTGAAGCCAAAGTACAGATAAATTAGAAATATATAAAAAACAAAACAAACCACACTGAAGTAATTAACATGACAGGCCAGGATAATAAATTGTAGACTTCCAAAAGATAACTGAAGCACACAAAGTTGGGAGGATGCCAAACCCAGATAAGCCTCGGCAAAGATAATGCATGCTTTGCTTCCAGCAAGGTGCTGTGTGCAAACGCCCTTCTTATATCCTGTTCTCCCAACTGCCCCTAATGAAAGGGATCAGGGCCCTTTTCTCTCCCATAAGCCATGTTGCTCCCTCCTCTGTTCCTCCCTACACAACCTAGGATGAAGAGGGTGTGGACCTGGGTCTGCTCTGAATGCCCAGCTGGACTGTGTCCTTACCCCGTTCTTCCACAACCACTGGAATCACACCCCCACTCCCTGTCAGCTGCTCAATCTCCCCCTCAGAATCAGACTCCAACAAGGGCATGACACTCTACTAAGGTAGCCAATCTCATTATAAGTAGTCTTAGCCTTTCTGTAGAATTGATTTCCTGGTTTGGTCTACATAGTGGAGCTGACATCAGTGTAAAGTGAGGGCATACATATAAATTATTTGCCAGAGTTGTGGGGTGGAATGATGAGAAGGGCTTAAATGAAAGAGACAAGGCACCCCAGAGATTTGCAAGACCCTCTTTCAAATATTAAACTTTAAAATCAATCTGATCCATTGTATCATCCAGGATCAAATAGAGAGCCTGAGAGAATGAATCAATTACCACAGCAACATTTAAGGAGCTGTTTGATGGAGCTAATGATGCTTGCAGAATTTACCTACAATGTAGAAGATAGAATTAAGGTTGGAAGAGAACTTGGTCTTCTAGTCCAATCTCCTGCCCAAGGCAGGAAGTCCTACATTATTCTGGATTATGCATATTATACATTATGCTGTCCACTCTATTACTGAAAACTTCCAGCAATAGAGTACCTACCATCTCCATAGGCAAATCATTCCACTGATAAAATATTTTTGTCAGGAAATTTCTCCTAGATTGGATCTCTCTTTAATTATCTTCCACCTGTTACTGTACTTCTTGTTCTGCCCTCAGATGCTTTGGAGAATAAATTGGCTCCTACTTTTTTTGTAACAGGCCCTCAAGTACTGGAAGACTGCTATCATATCACTCCTAGTCCTCCTATTCATTATACTAAACATACCTACTTCCCTCAGTTGATTGTCATATGGTTTAGCCTCCAGAACTCTTATCAACTTTATTGCTCACAACAAAGTAGACCACAACCTAAGAGAAGGCCCGGGGAGACAGGATAGCAACCTTCCAATATTTGAGGGGCTGCCACAGAGAGGAGGGGATCAAGCTATTTTCCAAAGCACCTGAAGGCCAGACAGGAATAATGGATGGAAACTGATCAAGGAGAAATGAAACAGCTTGCTTTTGGAAGCATCATCATTTGAGAGAAGATTTTGGACTGTCATTTCAAGAAAATATTGGACTGCCATTTGTCAGAAATGGTGTAGGGGTTCTTCTGCCTGGGTGGGGAGGTTGGACAAATGACCTACAAGGTCCCTTCCAACTCTGTTAATCTGTTCTTTTCTGTACTCTTTTTAGTATTTCAACATATTTTTTTTGTATCATAGTGACCAGAATTGAATGCAGTATTCCAAGTGTTGTCTCACCAGTGCACTATAATGCAGTACCATCACTTCACATGATCTTAAAACTAGGATCCCTCTGTTGATGCAACCCAGGACTGCACTACAATTTTTGCAGCTACAGCACACTACTGGCTCTGTCAGACCTCTCCTAGCTCAGACAGTTAGGAAAGAGAGATTCTTGACTCCATTGAACTGAAATGAATGGCTCTTTTACTAAAGTTAAGCAGTTACAGTGAAAATAAAGCTAGATCTGAGTATTCCCACGCAAAGGTTGCACTTTTCCTGGCCCTCCCCCCTTGACCAGATCAATGGTCATTGATCATCAATGTCAAATAGTATACCTTTTTGATGTTTTGGGATCTGCCTTGAGGTTTGGTGCCTCTCAATGTGGTTTCGTATTCTATTCCCAAGCCAGATATCGTTGGCAACTGGCTTATTCTGGTTTGACACCTACGGTTCTTGGCAGTTTGTCTCCATCCCTTTTTGTATTCACTATTCTCACCATGCCCAAATTTTATTTCCCCAAATTCCTTCCCCCACTCCCTTGCATTTCATGGCAGGATGCCAGCAAGCAAAGTTGCTGAAGATGGCAAGCTGACAGGCTCATATTTAAGTGTTGGTCTATTAGGACGCCTAGATGTCTCTCACCTTTGCTGATATTGAGTACCATCAATTTATACCTATGCATTTGTGTTTTTTTTTTACCTAAGTGTAAAACCATACTTTTCTCACCACTGAGTTGCATTTTATTAGATAGGGATCAGGGTTTAAGTCTGTCAAGATCCTTCTGAATCTTGAGTCTAAGGTGATCATCCGCACATACACACACCCCGCCGAGCTTGATGTCATCTACAAATTTGATGAATTCTCCTTCTATCCCTTCATCTTAACCATTTACGAAGATGTTGAAAGTACTGGGACCAAGACAGAACTTGAGGTACCTCACTGTATGCTTTCCTCCATGTAGCTGTAGTTCCATTGAGTCCAATTACCCATTGAGTGCAGTTGGTTACAAATCCGTCTCGTGGTGATTCTGTCTATCCCACATTGTTCTATCCTTCCAAGAAGTCGTCTGTGACTGTCTATGGAGATTCTCAGTCATCCAGGTCATGGTTGTCCTTTTTCAACAGGCAACTGTTGAAATGTCCTTGAGGACATTTCATTTCTCATCCAACGAAGTTCTTCAGCTCTGACCAAATGGTCATTCACATTCTTTATGAGAATCATTGAAATCATTTCTCAATGACCTACTTTGTCAAATATCTTACTGAAGTCCAAGTATGCTATATTCACAGCATTTTGCTAGTCCGCTAATTTAGCTATTTTGTCAAAGAATGCGATACAGTTTGTCTGGCATGATCTGTTTTTGACAAAGCCATGCTTGGCTTCTGTTAATTGTCTTGCTTGTTTCCAGATCCTCACATCTACAACAACTCAGTACATTGCTCCATTGTCATGTCTCTGCATTCAAGCAACTTATGGCTAGAAAGAGTCTCGGTGGCACAGTAGTTAGGGTACAGGCTACTTCTGCTGACAGCCAGCTACCTACAAATTGGCAGTTCAAATCCCACCAGGCTCAAGGTTGACTCAGCCTTCCATCCTTCTGAGGTCGGTAAAATAAGGGCCTAAATTGTTGGGAGCAATATGCTGGCTCTGTAAACCACTTAGAGGTGACTGTAAAGCACTTTAAAGTGGTACATAAGTCTAAGTGCTATTGCTCTCACATATTGGTCTCCAGAACTCCTGTCTTGACAGCTCTCCACACTTCATCTGTAGATCTGTATTCACATCTATAGAAGAAGGCAGTCACTCAATGCTTCTTAAAGGGGAAGCTGGATCTGGCAAAAGCAGCATACAAATGAGCCACAGGCCCACTGGGATAAAAGGAGATTTAGTACAGTGTCCCACAGTTTTTTGGTCTTCTGACCAACTTCAATATTAGTTAATTTCAATATCTTCTGGCCCCCTCCCAGTGTCTTTTGTTTGCAATTGCTAGCAACAATAAAGATACATCCTGTTTTCCATTCATTTATGCAGGAGGTGCCCCCCCTTACAGCTTACAGACAAGAACAGCTCTCCTCCCCCCCAATACTAGTAGATTGGGAGGAAGAGTATGGAGGCTATTCAAGAATCTAGATGCAAAGGGAAACATTCAAAATTCCTGATCCATCAGAAAGACTTCCCAGAGAGATTGTGAAAAAAATGCAAAAGACATGCATTCAGATCAGTAATTTGTAAGCCACCTTCATCTGGGATGCCCAGGGAAAACATGTCCACGTGAACTGCTCTTCTTAGGAGATGCTTGGACATCCCAGGGTGAATGGATAGCTTTCCAAGTGGGCTTTCCAGGGACAGGATGCAAGAACAGCCAGAATGGAAGGAGAAACTCATCTGAAGAATAGGAGCAAGGGTAGTGAGGGAGGAGTAATTGGGTACAGCTATGTTACAAGGCTTGTTGAGTGATCTAGGACAGGGGTCGCCAACCTTTTGGACCTCAGGGATCATCAAACTCATAATTTTAAATCCTGTGGACCAGAAACCCTGGGAAAATCCCAAAAAAAAGTCTTCAGGAAAATTTTCCACCCCATTATATGGGATCGCAGGATACCATCTCCAGCTCCATTCTCAGGGAGGGAGACAGAGACAGAGAAAGACTTTTGGCTTCATGCAAGAAAAGCAGCAGAAGTCTTTCTTTCTCTCTCCCAAAATCTGCCAGAAATGAGTCTTTTGTTCCGGCGCAGCCTCTTGGAGCAGGAGGCCTTGCAGGGTCCCAAAGACTCATTTCTGGCAGAGTTTGGGGGAGAGAAAGAAAGACTTCTGCTGCTTTCCTTGCATGCAGCCAAAAGCAGAAGAAAGAAGCGGAAAAAAGCAGCCCAGTACCCAGGCCAGGCATGTGGGGTGAGTGGGGCAAGTTCCCCCCTTCTGCCCTTTCCCCCCTCCCCTCACTACCTTGTGTTGTTTGCAATGCAAGTGACACAAGCCTTGTGTTCCCGCGGGACATGTGGGTGGCACAGCCTTGTGTTCCCGTGCAGCCTGGATTAATTGTTTTGAGGGTGACATTTGTCTGCGGATCACCAAAATTTTCTCATGGACCACCAGTGGTCCCTGGCCCACTGGTTGACAACTACTGATCTAGGACACTCCAACTTTTCTGGCTCCACGGACTAGAAAACAATGGCAGGTGGCAAGTGGCAGCAGCAGGGATAGGAAGGACGTGGTTTTGTGCACACAACTGAATCCCGTGCTTGTGCAAATGGAACTTTGCACACTCACCCACTAATTGTGCAACCCAGTTCCCAATGGGTCATGGATCGGTAGCCGTCCACGGACCTGGGATCGGGGACCCCTGATCTAGGGAAGTTGAGGAGAGGAAGAAGGTGACACATTCACAGTTCAGTCCCATGGCCTTGACATGGAGTGTTCTGGAAAGGCAGAAGGGAGGCTGAAGCTGATGGGGGAGGAAGTGTAGGGAATAAGGAAGATGACCTTGATAGAGATATTGAACCTCCATTACCAAAGCAATGGAGATAAAATATATGTTAAGTCCAGCAATAAATAGTAATTTGTAAGCAGTTCAGGCAGGCAGACATCTTCCTAATTCACATGGGTACCAGGAAGAGCATGACACTCAGCATAATCAATTGCAAGTTTCTGTTCTTTTTGTCTTCCTGTGGAATTGATGCCTTGATATGGGCTGCCTAGTGGGACTGGCAGAATTGTGCTTATCTGCATGCACAGATGCCAAGAGGAAACCCAGCCTTTGCCAGCTGGTTCCAGTTAACTCTGGAGCAGGGCTGCAATTTGGCTCTCTGCTCTGCAGGGGTCCCCTGCAGCCAGGCTTTCTATGGTCCTGAAGCTGCACAGCTTCCTTACTTGCCTTACTTGCACAGAATGTTCCACCACATTGCTATGCAGGCATTGTGAAATAGCACAGATTATTAGAAGCCATCGAAAACTGTCAAAAAGAAATATGCAAAACACATTTGGCAAGAAAATGCCCCTGTGGTAAATGACAAGAAAGAGAAATATGTTCTAAGCTCTCTCATCAGGCCAAAGAAGAGTGAATCCAATAAGTTTTCCCAGCTATTCAAATAGATGTTAACAATTATCTGTACTATTAAGTGATCTGTCGATTCATCAGTGGCTGAGAATTTGAACTGAGGTCTCCTTTCTGAAGATTTTTTTTTTTTAAAGACAAAGGGCTTGCTTGTCTCAAAGAACTTATAACCAATAGCCATTATCATTACTTGATTGCTTCAAAACTCATCCCATTTGGTCCTTGATGCATCTTGATGCAAAAAATATCACCCCGATATTCATTATTTGTTTCTTTGTTTCTTTAGCTCTGAAGCTTCAGAGCTGAAGAAGCTTCTTGGATGAGAAGTGAAACATCTTCAAAGAAAAACCAGAAAGTCCAGTAGCCTCTTGAAAAAAAGAACCTTTGGGACAATCATGATCTGGAAGACTGGGAATCTCCATAAATACTCATTGTTTGTTTTGGTACTTGACATGCTGTGATAGAAAAAGGGGAGAATAGACAGGATGTTGGCTCTGCTGGGAAGACCGTTGAATAAGAAAAGGGACAGACAGGAAGTCCTTCCCAGCCAAAACCAAGAGCCATGTGATAAGTCATGTGGTTTGTTTGGCACGCACAGATTATAGTATTTGTCATGCCACCCGGAACCAATTAATCAGGAGTAACAAGCACAGGTGGTGAATTCAGCCGGTTCTCACTGGTTCTGGAGAACCGGTAGCGTAAATTTTGAGTAGTTCGCAGAACCAGCAAATATCACCCCTAGCTGGAGATTTTTACATATCCTTACTATGCCACGCCCACCAGGACACACCCACAGAATCGGTAGTAAAAAAAATTGAATCCCACCACTGGTACCAAAGTATGACTGTACTAGATAATACTATGTGTTTTTTGTCAGGGCAACCTGGTCTGCCCAATTACGGGCCAGAGCATACTGCTTCTGTTAATACATCTACCTAATATGCAAGTAGCCCAGAAGGGTATGGCTAGCTGATGAGAGCTAAATAGCTTGAAATAGATCTATACTAGTCTCCCTTTATTTCTCTGTAGGTAAAACATAAATTCAACACCAAAATAGATAATACTACAATTTCTGGGAGGGGGAATAAGACAAAAACAGCAGAGTAGAGGAGTTGTATCTCAAGAAAAGCAAGCACAGTAATAAAAACAAATACTGGTTTCATCCAGCCTTTTCTGAGAGCTTATATGAGGTTGCAAAATATTGATCTCAGACAAAAAGGCAGAGTTAAGATGAAGAGCAGCAGGGCAGCAGAACACGAGAATGACAGGTTCATGTTCACGAAAAGGCAGAAGCAGAACCCATTTAAGTACAAGAGAAGAATAACTTCTAAGAAAACTGAAAGTGCTGTCCCACAATTATGTTCTTTATGGCTTTTAATATTTCTCACTGAACTTTGTTGTTGTATTTTTGATTATTCTGTTGTATTGTATTTGTATTTTTAACTTTGTATGCTGTTCAGAGTGATATATGTTAACCAAATAATCAATAAACAATGAATTGCAGGAGTAAATGTCACAATCTGATTGCTTTTTATTTATGTTTATATATTTATTAAATGTATACACTGTCTATCTCTTCACATGAACTTTACATAAGTTACACGAAGCTGATCTAAGCTGCCACTTTTTGTGCTAATTATCATTCAAGAATTATTTTGGTTGACCCAGGATGCTTTTTTTAGAAAAGAAATGACAGTTACAAAAACTTGATTGATCTATGCTGATTTATTCACCTTTACTGAAAGTGAACCTACAAGAAAAGAGTTGGAAAAAGGTCATATTTATCAATCGATTGCTATGCACAAATGTTCAGAAGATTTAAATGGGATAAAAAGATTTTGCAAATGGAAAAATAGACTTTGAAAGGGATTTAAGCACTAATAATGAACATTTTATTGGCAAGGTATATAAACTGTTGTTAAAAGTGAACCAGGAGGTTGAATATGTTAAAGACTGTATGATTAAATGGGCAAAAAATAGATTACAATATTATGCTTGATCAATGGAAAAATATGTGGCTTAATGGCTGAAATTTTTATTGAATTACAATTTGAAAGCATTTGTTGGTATTTAGTTGGTATTTAACACCTGAGAAATTGTCAGAGATATATAGAGGAATGTCAAGTAAGTGTTGGAAATATAATCAAAGTGAAGGTACTTTTTTCATCTTTGATGGACATGTAATACTGCCAAGAAGTATTGGGATCAGTTATGTGGTTTGATTCAGAGAATACTAAAAATAAATATATAATTGAAACCAGAAGCTTTAGCTATAAGTATTATGGATAAGCAGATTGAAAGAAAACATGGCACTTTGTTATTGAGCCAGATTTTCCTACTCTGTACCTGCACATTTGATTTTTCATGATAAAACCTTACTTTTCTATAGATTGGATTTCATTGATTGTTGGATAGGGCCCAGCATCCAAGTCTGTCAAGATTCATCTGGTTTTTGAGCCTATCATCTAGGGTATTGGCTATTCCTGCTGGTTTAGTATTGTCTGCAAATTTGATAAATTTGATGACTTCAATTCCCTCACTAAATAATTTATGTTGAAGAGTTTTGAGCCTAAAATAGAACCTTGGGGTACCTTACTTGAATCCATGTGAATGTAATTCTGTTGAGGACTCCACAGTTGAGTACAATTTGTCAGCCAGTTACAAATCCATCTGGTGGTGATGCTGAAACAAATGAGAATATTTGATCCTGGACTGATCAGAGATAATGATGTGGCAGATAAGAAGCTATTGTAGATTTTCTATGAGTTACTTACATAAAATATTATTAACAGAGGACTTTGAAATTTAACTTTGTCATTGTGTGTGTGTGTGTGTGTGTGTGTGTGTGTATGACATGTACACACGCACACACCCAACAACAAAGTTAAATTTCAAAGTCCTCTGTTAACAATATTTTATGTAAGTAACTCATAGAAAATACACACACACACACACACACACATATACAGTGGGGCAAAAAAGTATTTAGTCAGCCACTAATTGTGCAAGTTCTCCCACTTAAAAAGATGAGAGAGGCCTGTAATTGTCATCATAAGTATACCTCACCTATGAGAGACAAAATGTGAAAACAAATCCACAATCACATTGTTTGATTTGGAAAGAATTTATTTTCAAATTATGATGGAAAATAAGTATTTGGTCACCTACAAACAAGCAAGATTGCTGGCTCTCTCAGACGTGTAACTTCTTCTTTAAGAGGCTCCTCTGTCCTCCACTCATTACTGTATTAATGGCACCTGCTTGAACTTGTTATCAGTATAAAAGACACCTGTCCACAACCTCAAACAGTCACACTCCAAACGCCACTATGGTGAAGACCAAAGAGCTGTCGAAGGACACCAGAAACAAAATTGTAGACCTGCACCAGGCTGGGAAGACTGAATCTGCAATAGACAAGCAGCTTGGTGTGAAGAAATCAACTGTGGGAGCAATAATTAGAAAATGGAAGACATACAAGACCACTGATAATCTCTTCGATCTGGGGCTCCACGCAAGATTTCACCCTGTGGGGTCAAAATGATCACAAGAATGGTGAGCAAAAATCCCAGAACTACACGGGGGGACCTAGTGAATGATCTGCAGAGAGCTGGGACCAACGTAACAAAGGCTACCATCAGTAACACACTATGCCGCCAGGGACTTAGATCCTGCAGTGCCAGACGTGTCCCCCTGCTTAAGCCAGTACATGTCTGGGCCCATCTGAAGTTTGCTAGAGAGCATTTGGATGATCCAGAAGAGGATTGGGAGAATGTCATATGGTCAGATGAAACCAAAGTAGAACTGTTTGGTAGAAACACAACTCGTCGTGTTTGGAGGAGAGAGAATGCTGAGTTGCAACCAAAGAACACCATACCTACTGTGAAGCATGGGGGTGGCAACATCATGCTTTGGGGCTGTTTCTCTGCAAAGGGAACAGGATGACTGATCCATGTACAGGAAAGAATGAATGGGGCCATGTATCATGAGATTTTGAGTGCAAACCTCCTTCCATCAACAAGGGCATTGAAGATGAAACGTGGCTGGGTCTTTCAGCATGCCAATGATCCCAAACACACCGCCCAGGCAACGAAGGAGTGGCTTCGTAAGAAGCATTTCAAGGTCCTGGAGTGGCCTAGCCAGTCTCCAGATCTCAACACCATAGAAAATTTTTGAAGGGAGTTGAAAGTCTGTATTGCCCAGCAACAGCCCGAAAACATCACTGCTCTAGAGGAGATCTGCATGGAGGAATGGGCCAACATACCAGCAACAGTGTGTGACAACCTTGTGAAGACTTACAGAAAACATTTGACCTCTGTCATTGCCAACAAAGGATATATAACAAAGTATTGAGATGAACTTTTGATATTGACCAAATACTTATTTTCCACCATAATTTGCAAATAAATTCTTTCCAAATCAGACAATGTGATTGTCTGGATTTGTTTTCACATTTTGTCTCTCATAGGTGAGGTATACCTATGATGACAATTACAGGCCTCTCTCATCTTTTTAAGTGGGAGAACTTGCACAATTGGTGGCTGACTAAATACTTTTTTGCCCCGCTGTATAAAGATAAATGAATAATATGTCAAATTGATCACAAATAATGTAAACATTTATATATATTGTGCCTGAATTGCAAGGGGAGGAAATTATTGTTCTAATATATTTATCAATATTCAACTGGGACAATAATATATGCACATGTGTTTTGTTCTTTGTCATTTTAATGCACATTTTCTTCTACTTTTCTTTAAATGTCTTTGTCTAATTGTGTTTTGTTTTTTTGTAAAAATTCCTTCTTCTTTTTTGGAGTTTATAAAAAAGGGGTTGCCACAAAGAAATGGGAGTCAAGCTAGTCTCCAAAGCACCTGAAGGAAAGACAAGAAGCAACAGATGGAAACTAATCAAGGAGAGATGCAGCCTAGAACTAAGGAGAAATTTCTTAATAGTTAGAGCAATTCACCAGTGGAACAACTTGCCTCCAGAAGTTGTGGTCCAATACTGGAAGCTTTTAAGAAGAAATTAGACAACCATTAATCCAGGATAGTATAAGGTCTCCTGCTTGAGTAGGAGGTTGGCCTCTAATATCCTCCGAACTCTATTATTCTAAAAAAGAATAAGAGGTTATTTTATTATATATTTGTATATATATTGAAGAAAGTCAAAAGCCACTCGTATTTTTATTTATTTATTTATTTGTCAATTGCTTACAAGATAATAGGTATAAGTAAAACATAGTTATGAATACATGGATACATATAAGAAAAATAAAATATAAAAGAAACAATAGGACAGAGACGGTAGGTACATTGGTGCGCTTATGCACGCCCCTTACAGACTTCTTAGGAAAGGGGTGAGGTCAATAGTAGTCAGTCTAAGGTTAAAGTTTTTGGGGTTTGGGGAAGAAACCACAGAGTCAGGTAGAGTATTCCAAACATTGACCACTCTGTTGCTGAAGTCGTATTTCCTGCAATCAAGTTTGGTGCGATTAACCTGGAGTTTGTATCTATTGTTTGTTCCTGTGTTGTTATGGTTGAAGTTGAAGTATTCATTGACAGATAGGACACTGCAATGTATGATTTTATATACTATACTTAGATCAGACCGAAGGCGGTGTAGTTCTAGGTTTTCTAGGTCTAGAATTTCGAGTCTGGTTGCATAAGGTATTCTGCAACGAGTAGAGGAATGAAGAACTCTTCTTGTAAAATATTTCTGGACTTTCTCAACTGTGTTAATATCAGATACGTAATGTGAGTTCCAGACTGATGAGCTGTATTCAAGTACTGGTCTAGCAAATGTTTTGTATGCTCTAGTTATTAGTGTAATATTACCAGAGAAAAAGCTACGTAAGATTAGGTTAACAACTCTTAACACGTTTTTGGCTATGTAGTTACAGTGGACTCTAGCACTTCGGTCATTTGAGATGAGTACTCCAAGATCCTTGACAGAGTTTGGATCATCAACAAGGTCTTGACTATTCAGCCTGCATTTTATTTTCTGATTTTTTTTTGCCAATATATAGGACAGAGCATTTATTTGTTGAGATTTGAAGTTGCCATTTGTTTGACCATTCTGTTACAAAGTCAAAGTCTTTTTGAAGGGTAGCGATATTGTCTGTGGTGTTGAATAGCTTTATATCATCAGTGAAGAGAATGCAGTTGCTCTTGATATGATCACAGAGATCATTTATGTAGAATATGAAAAGAGTTGGTCCTAGAACACTGCCTTGGGGAACACTACTGTTGACAGGTACAGAATTTGATAGAACGCTCCCAATTTTGACCATTTGTCTGTTTGACAGGAATGCTTCTATCCAGTTATGCAGGTGTCCAGAGATACCGTAAAATTTTAGTTTTAGGAGTAGTTTGGCATGCACCACTGAATCAAAGGCTTTACAGAAGTCTATGTAGATTGTGTCTATTGCTTTGCCCTGATCGAGTTGTGTAGTCCATAAGTTTTTGCAATGTAAGAGTTGCAGATTACATGATAGTTTTTTTCCTAAAACCAAATTGTTTATTAGAGAGTAGGTTGTTTGTTTCTAAGTGGAGGGTGATGGATTGGTTAATAATTGATTCCATGACTTTACAGGTGATGCAGCATAAAGAGATTGGTTTGTAATTTTCAACTAGCTGGGGTCTCCCTTTTTGAAGATGGGGATGACAGTGGCTTGTGACCATAGTTTTGGCAAGGAGCTGGTCCTGAAAGATTTTTCAAAGATTATGCTGAAAGATTCTGCTGTGGCAGTGGATAGCTTTTTTAAGAAGTAGGCACATATTCCATCCAGTCCAATAGATAGAGATGGTTTTAGATTGCGTAGTGCTTTTTCAACATTGTCTTCTGTAAAATCGATATGTATTAAATCATTGTAGTTGTCTGTGGTTTGACTAGGAAATATTGGGCATGATCCATTGCTGTTTATAAATACTGAGCCAAAGAATGTATTAAAGAGGTTGGCTTTAACGGTGTCATCATTGCAGTCTTTACCATTAGGTCCTTTCAGGGGTGGGATGGACCTTGAGTCTTTTAGTTTGTTGTTTACAAAATTGTAGAAAGTGCAGGTGGAATTGGCGCTTAGAAGATTTTCTTCTTGTTTAATGTGATAATTGGTGCATTCAGTTTTTATCTGGTGGCATAAAATTTTGCTTTTGAAGTTGGCAACGTGATCAGATTTGTTTTTCCATCAAAGTGATTTCTTTTTTGATTGAAGCTTCCTTATTGTTTTGGATAATTCGTTTTTTCTGGTTTTGGGAGTTGTTAATGGTACATATAGTTTGATGACTCTTTTGACTTCAAGTAAAAATATATTGTAATGGTCTTCTACAGTATTGTATCCAGAGAATAGAAATTACCAATCAAGGGATGAGAGATCGTTTATAAGATCATAGTTCCCTTTTTTGAAGTTATAATTTGGGATTCCGTCATTGTGATGATTTTTGTGTGGACGTATGTTGAGACAAAAGTCAATCATGTTTTGGTCACTGTTGGAAAAGGGTTCTTTAATTTGTAGTCCATAAATTGAATTCAAACTATTGCAGAAGACGAGATTGAGACAGTTATTAGGTCTAGTGTTGTTGGTTACTAGTTGTTCCATTCCCAGATTTGTTACAGTATTGTAGAAAGTTGCATGTATGGGTTTGGTTGTACATTCATTTAGGGTCCAGTTAATACAAGGTAGATTGAAGTCACCAAGAAAGATAAAAGCATATGGACAGGAAGTTGCCCATGTTAGTAGTTAATTTAACTTGTTTACATGTTCAATGTCATAATCAGGGGCTCATAGTAAGAACCGAAATGTGATATTTAAGGACAGTTCACAGAAGATGGTCTCAGGAATAGCCAGCTCCTGGGTAACTTGGATGTTTTTTAGATGTAAGGACTTTTTATAGATGATAGCAACACCACTTCCTCTACAGATTTCATGATCTGATTGGTAAATATGATAGTCTCTTACTGTGGTTTCCATTTTTTTTGGGGGGGAGGTCACTTTTTACCTTTTTTTCCCCATGATGCCCTCCTTCTCAACTCTTTTTTTCATTCTTATTGTTTTGCAATTTAACTCTTTTTGGAAGTTAATAAAGTTGGTTTTAAAAGAAGGAATTATTCTAGCTATCCTTTGAATTAAGCTGGAATGTAAGGAGAAGCAGAGTCAGCACACCGAACAATAAAGGGAGGGACGAAAGGCTGGTGAAATTCTACTAATCGGAGTAGAATTTTTGTCTCCAAAATGGCCCGCAGCTGCCAGACCAGAGGCAAGCTGCCTTCCTGGGGAATTAAATGCAAGCCCTCCTTAAGCAGCACAGCCTGGGGTCTCATCTTTGAGAATAAGAAAGGCTGGAAGAGCCATTATGTGGTTGTGAGATGAGGAGCGGAAATGGACCTATGTGAAATAGCTGAGTCTCCTGGTGGGAATCAGCCCAGAAAAGGATGCAGGCAGGACCAGCTGAAATCCACTGTTCTGGAGTGAGAAGATTTTGCAGGGGCTTCTCCTCAGAGGGTTCTTTTCAGGGTTGGGTGAGCGTTATAATGGATCCCAATAATTTGCTTTATGCTTATCCATTCATGTGATCATGGTGTTCTTGTAAAAAGGGGGAAAAAAACCAACCTGATCCTTTGCAGCATCAGACGGCAATCAGGGGCTAAATCCAATTGCTGCTTTTATGCCGCTATTTGCCTTTTAAAAGGAGCATTTTTCAGCAGTAACCGGAGGCCGATAATATTAGAAAACCATCTTTTGTTGACAGCAAGACTGGAAAAATATGTCCCATGACAGTTATTAACGATACCCAAGACTTGGGATATGCAAAACGTTTTGTGTCTGAGACATCGTCTGCACAGAACAGCTGTTCTGGGTGGTCCCTGCCTGAGTTGAAGCTTGTGCCTTGAATGTTTTGGTCTGTAGGAGAGCGGGAGGCCATTTTGTTCTGGAGTAAACCTGAGTTAGAATTGGCAGAGGGGAGGGGAAGGAGGGGCAGTGTCAGAGCAGGAAAAAGCCAAGGCTGGGGATTTTCTCAGGGATGGCACACATGCAGGGTGGCACCAACTGGGGGAGGCTGGGGATGGAAAGTGCACAGGCCATGGGGAAGAATGGGAGGAGGATAAACAGGGGCTGGCGACCTGTATCTTCGTTTCCCACAGTTCAATCCTGAGCGACAAATTTACCAAACATCTTCTATGAATTACTGATGAAAGAAGAAAAGAAGAAGGGAGGAATAGAAGGGAAAGGGGAAAGGGGAAAACATAAAAAAGAAAAAAATAGAAAAATCATTTATTTAGTTATTAAATTTTATTGCCATCTGTCTCCCTTTTAAAGTACCTCTGGGTGGTGAAATTAAAAAAAAATTAGAATTAATATTTATAATATAACAAATAACAAATAATCAGAGTTGGAAGGGACCTTGTAGGTCATCTAGTCCAACCCACCCACCCCACCCAAGCAGGAGACCCTACACCATTTCTGACAGATGGGAATCCAATCTCTTCTTGAAAGTCTCATGTGATGAAGCTTCTGAAGGCAACTTGTGTTTCATCGGTTGATTGCTCTCACTGTCAGAAAATTTCTCCTTATTTCCAGGTTGAATCTCGCCTTGTTCAGTTTCCACCCATTATTCCTTGCCCAGCCTTCAGGTGCCTTGGAAAATAGATTGATCCCCTCCTCTCTGGGGCAGCCCCTCAGATATTGGAAGACTGCTCTCATGTCTCCCCTGGTCCTTCTCTTCAATAGACTAGCCATGCCCTGTTCTTGTAACCATTCTTCATGTTTTAGTCTCCAGTCCCCTAATCATCCTGGTTGCTCTTCTTTTATAATATAATTCTATAATATAAAATTTGATTAACAGAATTAAATTTGCAGATGACACCAAACTGGCAGGAACAGCCAACAACCCAGAAGACAAGTGCAAGATACAAATAGATTTGACAGGTGTGAACAATGGCCCTAGCCAACAACATAAAATTTAATGTGGAGAAAAGCAAGGTTTTACATTTGGGCAGAAAAAAACAAAGGTTCAAGTACAGATTAGCGGAAACCTTTGCTCAAAATCAGTAATTGTAAGAGAGACCTTGGAGTCCTTGTGGACGATCACTTAAACAAGAGCCAGCCATGTGAGGCAGCAGTTGTAAAATGGCGGTGGTTCCTCAATATCTGCTTCCACGTCAGATGTTGAGGAAGTGTCGCCATTTTACAGTCTCATTGTGGGGAACATCTGTGAGGAACACTCTAGGTGATCCCAAGTCTTCTCTTTCCTCCAGAGAGAAGTTTGGAGAGCTGACTCCTTCACCAGCATCACTTTCTACCATGATCATCAGCTCCATTAGAAGCGAATCTCTCTCCATTGCTTCCCCTGAAGAGGTTGCTTGGAAGATAACTGGTTTGTAGAATGAGACCCACCAGCCTTTCCTAACTTTTTGACTAGGAGATGATCACAAGAACCTCATCTAATCAAGCCTTATTCTTTAGAAGGCCAGATCCTGAAGGTGACACTTAAATACTTTGGCCACCTAGTGAGGAGGAAGGACTCACTGTAGAAGAGCCGAATGCTGGGAACGATTGAAGGCAAAAGAAGAAGAAGGGGATGGCAGAGAATGAGGTGGCTGGATGGAGTCACTGAAGCAGTTGGCGTGAGCTGAAATGGTCCCCGGGGGATGGTAGAGGACAGGAAGGCCTGGAGGAACGTTGTCCAGAGGGTTGCGATGGTTCGGACATGACTTTGCAACTAACAACAACAACAATAAACGACTGTCCAGCTTAAACAAATAACTCTGGTTGGCTAAGAAAGCAATATATTAAAATAGATGAATAAAAAAATAGATGAATCCAATATAAAACAGTGCAAAACTGAATTATTGGGCCTTGTCCTGCTCATTTCATTTTGTGCCACAAATCTTTCTATTTTGTGTGGGGAGGGGGGAAAAGGAGGAAGTTTGGCTTCTTTTCCTGCTGGCAATACATCAAGCCACCTATCCTTACTTTACCACTCAAATCCTCCTCCTCCTCCCCAGGGAACACTACAACCATGAGGAATGAAAGGAGTCAATCAACCATTGAGAACAATCAGCCAATGGAACAGAAGCTGAATTCAGATGTTGTGGGAGTTTCATCACTGGAACATTGAAATGCAATCTGTCTGAAATGGTGTATAGAGTCTCCTGCTTGGGCAGGGGATTGGACTAGATGACCTACAAGGTCCCTTCTGACTCTGTTATTCTGTTCTGTCCTGAGTCGAAGAGTGGAATGATCTCATTTCACAGTGACCTTTCAACTCAAAAGAGGGACTCTCCATTTGCAATAAAACTTGGGAGATGTGTCCTAGGACAGGGAAATCACCTACCCAGGGCATGATTTGATTCCTGAGAGTCAGTTCAGTCATCCCTGTTGGATATGGCCTCAGATGCAGAGAAGGTCACCTGATAAGGTTATTCAGAAAAGAGATGTATTGGGCAAAATCACGGCTTTGGGGCTTGATGGAGTAGATTGGGAAGAATTCCAGAAAAGATCCAAAGGTAATACTTATCCACGTATGCTTGGAATAATGCCAAAATAAGCCTGTGCCTCTTGAGGTGTAATACAGCTATTATGTAGATTGCAAATATCCAATTGTCTCCATCTGCTTACTCTATGAAGTCAATGCTTTGTCCTCTCTTGTCTAGACATTAACCTCTCCTGGATGGCTCAGTGGGTCCTAGGCACTCAGAAGATAATTGCTGCAGCATCCACTCAGGATGTCGACCTGTTCATTATTATTTTTTTGTATAGTCTTCATTGCTTGGTGTCATATTCCATGAAAGAAACATAGAAGCACAAACTTAAGAATGCACTCGGTTTTTAAAGCAATCCTCCCTTCTTTCTTTCTTCTTTCTTTCTTTCTTTCTTTCTTTCTTTCTTTCTTTCTTTCTTTCTTTCCTTCCTTCCTTCCTTCCTTCCTTCTTTCCTTCCTTCCTTCCTTCTGAGTTGCCAGAACCACATGATCTAGAATATGGTCAAAATGAAGAGGCAACCCTTCTCTATTTTCAGACAAATGAATGCACTAAGTGCATTTGGCAAAGATGATGTTCCACTAATGTCTCATAAATATAAGAGGCATGGAGATGTTTAAGCAAACAGTTGACTCTTCATCCCAAAGAACAGCAGTGAGTGTTAAATTGGCAACAATTACAGTGTTAAGCAAGAGCAGTTTAAAATTCTTCTCCAAAGCACTTTGTAGAAGCCCAGGGTGGGGTTTTCTCCAAGGTGGGGAAGCTGAGGTTCTTCTCTTCCAGAAGGAAGGCTGTCAGAACCTCTTGTTATTTCCTGGTGGCTGTTAGCATTTCAAAATAACCGTCCTTCCATCTTTACTGGGATGAAGAATGAGGAACTGCTGCTGTTCAGTTTTCTTGGAAATCAAAGGGAGGCAAGCAGAAGAGGAGGTTCTTAATGCATGTGACGTACATGCTACACACTTGCAATTCAGAGCAGGTGACAAACATTTCTTATTCATAAGCAAGAATCATAGAATCATAAGGCTGGAAGGGACCTTGGAGGTCTTCTAGTCTAACCCCCTGCCAAGGAATCAGGAGTCCTGATTCCCTCCTAGACAAATAGTTGCCTGATCTTTCCTTGAAAACCTCCAGCAATGGAGCTTCGTCAGCCCCGGGAGGCAAGTCATTCCATTGATCAATTGCTCTTGCTATCAGGAAATTCCTATTTTCTTTGCCACTGGGTTGCTAAGTAGATCAGAGTCTGAACAATGATGCAGCTGCCTGCAGGATCTGAAAAGAAGAGAAAATCACCAAGGGCTAGTAAGAAACCTTGAGTTGTGGGGTGCGGAACCCCAGAGTTGATTTTGCACCCTCTCCTCTCACCTCTGCTTTCCAAGACAGAACCAAGTGGTGTAAGTGGTGGGTGGTGTAAGGGAAACATCACGGCCTTGTGGTTCCCAATCATTACTGATTAGTGAACTCCTTTATAAATAATGAGTCCATATTGATCTCTTGCCAGTAAACAGAGAGTGACCTTTATGAAAAAATATATGAAAAATGCACTTAGGGCAATGCACCGTCTTTCCTCCTCAGACAGATCTACCATCACAGCTGATTTATCCTGCAGCAGCTGGAAACAGAAACAGAGGACAAAAGCAGAGGTTTGGCCCTGTCATCTGTGGAGAATTTGTAGGGCAGGAATCTGGAGGGTTCTTGCCATTCCGGCAGTTGCAACTCTCTCCTCAGCGCCCACCTCCTGCACTGCTTTCAATCGTCACCCGGCCCATGCTGATTTTGCAGCTGAGCATGATTGAAATATCTGAAGATGCTGGCATGCATGTTGGCATTGACCTGTCTGTCGCCTCCCTCTTGCCTAATGTCAGGAATCCCCATCACAGGAATTGCTCTCTCTGCCACTCAATAAGCAGCAAGCATTTTCTTGGCCTAACGTTAACAAACCCAGCAATCAACCTATCTATCAACCTTGGAATAAACCATGCATTTTCTCAAAGAACAGGGTTTTTTTCCTTTCAAGTTAATTAGATAGTTAATTGAGTCATTAATTGAGATGGGTGACTATAGAATTTGAATAAATAAATAAATATTTTAGGGATGGCTTTTTATTGTCTCAGATAACAGATAATAACTTTGTTTCTGCTGACTAGTTTGTCTATTTCAATAGGCAATCCATGCATTCAGCAAGCAATCAGAGTTCTGATGGCACTGAACTGCCCCCACCCCATTACTGGACATTCCCAAGAAGAGACTGGACAGCCCTTTGTCCAGAATAGCATAGGATCCCCTGCTTGAGCAGAGAGTTGGACTAGAAGACCTCTAAGGTCCCTTACAGTTCTATGATTCTATGTTCTATGATCTTCGGTAATGGCTCTCTGTTGGTTGTGCTGTACTGAGTTGAGTGGTCAGGCACTTTTTGATAAAGTTACATGGGTATCCATTTTGTTAGAAGATTTTGTATAATGATCTGTTTCCTTTTGCTGCTGTTCCGGGTTGCTGTAGTGTGTTTGTGCTCATCCGAATTCTTACACAGCTCCTCTCCTGGTTGGGTTGTCACTTTGGTATGGAACATGTGGTTAGTGGGTGCCATAGCGAAGAAGGTCACCTATTGGGACCCATCAGGTGCGAGTCCCCGGCAGATGGGGCCCAAAGCAGTGGTGGTATTCAGCCGGTTCACACCAGATCGGGCAAACCGGTAGCAAGAATTTGGTGTGGGTCACCGAACCAATAGTAAGTTCTGGCTGCCACGCCCCCCCACCCGGTCACCCTCCCGCCCTATGCTCGCTCCCCCCGCCCGCTTGCCTGACATGCGCCTAAGGTATTTCTTCCTTTCTTTTCCCTTCCAACAATCAGCTGTAGATAAGATCAACTGTGCCAGGATTCCCCTTGGTGAGGCCAAAAATGGAGGGAGGAGCTCAGCCCCCCCCCTCCATTTTTTGCCTTCTAGAGCCCCAGAGGAGCCTTAGGGGAGCAAAAAAACCCGCCCGAGGCTCTTCTGAGTTAGGAAGCTCCCAAAACGGAGCTTGGAGGGGTGCTGCATACTCCTCCCATGCTCTGTTCCTTTTGTTCCTGAGCCCCAGAGGAGCCTTAGAGGAGCAAAAATGCCCCTCCAGAGGCTCCTCTGTGTCTAAGACGCTCCCAAAAACAGGTGGGGGCTGCAAAAAAAGCCACACCCATCCAGTCACATGGCCACACCCACCAAGCCACGCCCACAGAACCAGTAGTAAAAGTTTTTGAATCCCACCACTGGCCCATAGCATGCACCTCTCTGTCAGAACTAATGGAGCAAGCTGATGCAATTGGGGGAAAAGCCATTCCTTAGGTAATCCAGCCCCGTCACCTGTCCTGAAGTTGTTGAAAGGTTAAAATGAGCACCTAGGACCCGTAAACAAATTGGGAATCAATGCAACTCATGGAGCAGAGGTGTGGCATCTGCTGATCCTGGTGCAAGAACTGCCTGCACAACTCTATTCTGCACCCGTTGAAGTTTCTGGATACTTTTCAAGGACAGCCCCATGTAAAACGTGTATGCTATGCAGCTAGTCCTCACTTAACAGCCAGTTATTTAGTGTTTCACATTTCAACGGGTCTTTCCAGAGCTACTTAGAACCAGGGGTGAGATTATGCTAGTTTGGTCCAGTTCAGGCGAACCCCTAGCTCTGAAGATCAGCTTGGAGCGAACTAGTTCTCTCCGACGATCATGTGGGCCTGCCCGCCTGCCCCTGTGCTGTACTGACCTTTATCGTCCCAGCTGATCAGAGTGGAAGAGTGGATTGCAGCTCCCCAGCTGTGTTATTCCCCCGAAGTAACATAGTAGGTAAGGTTTTTTGCAGTTCATGCATGCGCAGCATGTGTCAGGCATGAGTGTGTGCAAAGTATGTGATCATCGAACCAGTTGTTATGGGGTGGCAGCATCCCACCCTGGCTTAAAACCCATTTTCAGCATACAGACACATATGCTCACATAATTGCATGGCGGGCACTTGGCAACTGGCTTGCATTTATTACCATTCACATCATCCTTCAGTCATCATGTAACTATGATTTTTAGTGTATACCTCCAGTTTCCAGCAAATCTTCCATTGGGGAAAATGGATTCACTTAATGACTGCAATGTTTGTTTAACCACCACTCTAAAAACCGGTAGTAAGATCGGGTGCACACGATGATCTGCTTACCAACCTCCATGACTTATAATTTTGGGATCAATTACAACCGAGGACTAGACAAGAGATGGCACAGCTCTTTTCTCTTTGATGGTATTTATGCACAACATCAGTGTTTATGAGCAAATTCCTGTCTGGCTATTAAAATACCACTTTATTCCAAAAGTGCAGCAGTTAGGCTGTTGAATGGCCTTTTACCTTCCGCTGGCTCCTATTCTCCTCTCAACTCTTCTTTATCCAGCTGTTTAATTCTTTGCAATTGTTCTCCTTCTGAGAGTCCGGCAAGACCCTCACACATTTCTGCCCAATGCAGGGTAAGAAAGTCTTGGAAGAATTATCCATCTGGGTTCAGTTCCAAGTGGGGAGAAAGACACTGGAAACATGGAGGCTAATTGGAAAGATGGTTTAATGAAGCAGAACCATCAAGCACATAGTTCTGGTGCAGCTGATCACATGGAGTTGAGAGTGGTGGAATTTATACCTTCTCTTGGGCTTTGAACTTGAGCTTCCTGTTCCTGTGCAGGCTATTGGCTGCTGTAGGGGTCAGAGCTAACCTTGTAGGGTTTCTGAGACAAGCTTGGTTGAAGCTTGCTGGGTGATGCAATGAAGAGGCATGTGTTCTGAAAGGGTGTTGGGCAATTCCTACTGTGTCTTAATGGCTTTGCCCTGGTTTGGATCTTGAGTGAGGGCTAATTTATTTATTTATTTATTTAAATTTATATACCACCCCCTCTCCCAAAGGGACTCGGGGCGATGAACAGCCAGAATAAGATGCACATATAAAACACATATACAATATTTAAAAAATTAAAAGAATTAAATACATTGGCTCTTACAAAGATTAAAAATAAGGGAATTAAGAAAGTTAAAACCAGATTAAAAAATTTAAAAATCCCTAGGCCAGACCAGCTTGCTGAAATAAATGAGTTTTCAACGCACAGCGAAAGGTCAGGAGATCAGGGATGGTCCTCATAATCCCATCACCCTGAGACTGGAGGTCTATTGTCTTGTAGATAGGCTGCTCCAGTCCTCCTTAATGGGCACCAAATATCTGCTGGGGGGCAGGGAGCCAGAGCTCTGGGTTTCTGTCTCTCTTGGGATTTTTATTTCTCTTCTAGGGGAAATATTTTATCCTGCCTTTTTAATATTTCTCGTAGTATTTCATTCTTCTAGGAGGGGTGACTTTCCTCAATGGATAAGGAATGAGGGTAAGGAACTCATGGCGGTTACTCATTTATTCCAAGGGCTCAAAGAACAGGGAGAGCCGAGGCTGCCAAATCGTTACCAGTACTTCCCCACTTCTCGGAGGCCATTGCTTCCCTGGCAGCTGCCTCTTTCCTTTTCCTGCCCAGAAAGTCTGCCGTGCTGATAGCAATGAGAGGGGCCACTTCCTAAACCACCAATTTGGTTGAGGTTCTGTGGCCGTCTGCCTGACCTGAACCAATGTAATTGTGCTTTAGTGGATGCTCTGTCTAAGCCACATCTGCCTTCCTGCTCCTGAGTGTTCAGAGGATGGAGGATGCCGTAAGCATTCTGCCATTGACAAGGTATCTCACTAACACCAACTCTAATGGCTCTTTAGTAGGTTTTTATTATTACTATTTTAAAGGCCCATTTGTGTTCTGTTATACCCCTGGTCTTAAATGTTTCCCAGTTGTCTTCTCCATTTTATATTATTGTTTTAATTACTTTTTCAATAATTTCTTGGTTGAAATTCCACAGATGCAAATATAGAGGTATTTGCAAGAAACGGCATGCACTAAGCATCTTAGCACAAAAAAAAAAATCTCAGCCAAGCTGAGTCAAACAGCTGGGACACATCGGGAGAATGTAGAGAGCCATAGAAGGTTCAATCGTGAAAGTCTCACATGGATCCGTAAAGAAGAGAATGGAGGTTGTGTTAATTTGAGAACCTGCAGAGAAGTTCCATTGAGTCAAAGGAAGTCCATTACTTAGGGCTTTTGAGAAAATGTGTCTGCAATCTCTTTGGCCAGCTATCTAACTTCTTTTCTCCCATCCCCGCCCCCCACCCAACCCTGGAGCCTACATTAAGGAGAAATATGGATTTGGCACATAAAATCAAACCTCTTCTGCTAAATGCCAAGATAAAGCACACATTCCTTCTCCCGCAAGTCCATTTAAGATCTAGGAAACCCCAGAAGCCCAAGACCCTGAGCTAAGCACTGCCCCTCCCTTCCCAGTTCCTTTGCATAAAAGGTTGTTGGGTTTCTCCAAATGCTCCATAGCCCCCCTCCCTTCTCTGCTTTCGGTTTCTGAGCACAGAAACACCTTGGGGAGCTTGGTTGAGAGTTGCCCTCTTTTGTCTCTGGGCTTGCTGCCCCCCACCTGTACTTTGAGACCCAAATAGTATTGGGAAGCAGCTTGTGCGACACGGGTCCCTGTGACTGGCAGGTCTGCCAATCCTCCGACTCACGCCTAGACTTGGTCATCAGCAATGGTGGGATTCAAATAATTTAAAGTTTGCCCAGAGTCAGGTTGGCTATCATGGGAGGCATGGCCCATCCCTGTCCTCCAGCTCCATTGCACATGTAGGACAAGCCTCCCATGATGACCAACCTGACCTTGGGTGAAATGGTTGTTAAATTAAAACACACACCCCATGCTATCAAAGTGGATCCTGGGTGATGTGCTGCAATGGAGAAATGGGAAATGGAGCGGCCAACATGAGGGGAGGAAGAAGAGCAGGGAGAAGAAAGAGGGAAAGAGCATTCTTCCCTCGTGTTGGCTGCTCCATTGCCATTTCTCCATTGCAACACAGCTCAGCTCCCATGATTCATTTTGATAGTTGGGGGGGAGGGTAATTTAACAACCAGTTCGCCTGCATCAGTGTGAACCGGCTGAATCCCACCACTGGTCATCAGGCCACATTTTCTTTCCTTTGGCACCAGATCAGGGATCTTCAAACTTGACAGATTTAAGACTTGTGGACTTCACCTCCCAGAATTCCTCCTCCAGTCATGTCAGCTCAGGAATTCTGGGAGTTGAAGTCCACAAGTCGTAAACTTGCCAAGTTTGAAAATCCTTCCTCCAGATCATATTCCACTCAGTGCTTCAACTACTTGAATTGCCCAAAGCACTTTAGCATTTTGATTCTTTCATCCCCCAAACTCCTAGCCTGGTAACGAAACTTTAAGCAACCAATCCACAAGCTTGGAGAACGAACCATCACCCTCATTTTTCTTCTTTCTTTCTAACAGAGACAGGTGTCCCCCATCTGGGCAGAAAAGCTGAAGGAAACCTTCTTTAGTCTCACCAGTCATTCGGAGCCCAAGTGTTTTCCCTGCTTTCTGGGAAGAAAATCCAAGCAAAAGGAGAACCGGGCTCTTCTGTTTCACCTCTGAGTTTCCCTGGCAATTGATGAGTAGTGATCTTCAGAGGCTTAAAGGCTGTGAATAATGGGTGTTTTGCCACATGATAAAAGGTTTTTTTAACACAAAACCAGTGGTGGTATTCAGCCGGTTCGCACCACATCGGGCAAACTGGTAACAAAGATTTGGCATGGGTCACTGAACCAGTAGTAAGTTCTGGCTGGCCACACCCCCAACCCGGTCACCTGTTCACCTCTGGCTCACTCACCCTGCCCGCCTGCTTAATACCCCTTAAGATATTTCTTTCTTTTTTTCCCTCCCAACAATCAGCTGTTCATAGGATCAATTGTGCTGGGATTCCCCTTGCTGAGGCCCAGGAAGGTAAAACATGGAGGGAGGGGCTCAGCCTTCTGGGAGCAAAAATATCCCTCCAGAGGCTCCTCTGAAGCCAGGAAGGTCCCAAAACGGAGCTAGGGGGTGCTGTGTGCCTCTCCCATCAGGCATGGGATTCTACCGGTTCTGTCCACCTCTGTAGAACCGGTTGCTCTGAAGAGCAGCAGACGTAGAACCGGTTCTACGTCTGCTGCTGTTTTGGCCCATCTGCCCACCCGGGCTCTTACCTGTCCTTTATTTCCTGTTTTTTCAACCTCAGCTGCTTTGTGTGGCACAGCCATGGTTGGAAAAGCAGGAAAAAGAGGCTTTTCCAACTGCTGCACACCCACACACAGTGCTGCTCAGCTGTCCGGGCAGCTCAGCAGGTCATAAATTGTGCTCGCATGACTCGCATGACTTGTGCCTGTGCGCATGACGCAGACCAACAGAACCGGTAGTTATACCAGTTGGATCCCATCCCTGCCTCCCATGCTCTGTTTTTTCTTCCTGTGCCCTGGAGGAATCTTCAGGGAGCTAAAACACCCCCCCAGAGGTTCTACTGAGTCCAGGAAGGTCCCAAATGGAGCGTGGAGGGGTGCTGCCTGCCCCCTCCAAGCTCTGTTTCTTTTTTCATCCTGAGCCCAAGAGGAGCCTTCTGGGAGCAAAAACACCCGCCCAGAGGTTCCTCTGAGGCCCAGAAGGCCCCAAAAATGGGTGGGGGTGGCTGTAAAAAAGCAAAAAAAAAAGAGCCATGCCAACCCAGTCACATGGCCACACAGACCAAGCCACGCCCACCAAGCCACACCCACAGAACTGGTAGTAAAAAAAATTGAATCCCACCACTGTACAAAACATAGAATCATAGGGCTGACAGGGACTCCAGAGGTCTTCTAGTCCAACTCTTTGCTCAAGGCTAGAGACTTTATATCATCTCAATCAGGGGTGAAATTCAACCACCTCGGCCCGGCTCGATTTGAATCGGTAAAAAATTGTCCCTGGTTGCTATTACAATTATACCAAGCCACGCCCATAGCCACGCCCACAGAGCCAGTAGGGGAAAAAATTGAATTTCACCCCTGATCTCAGTCAAATGGTTCTCCAGTCTATTTTTGAAAACCTCCAGTGATGGAGCACCCACAATTCCAGGAGGCAAACTATTCCAGTGGTTAATTGTTCTCACTGTCTGGAAATTTCTCCTTATTTCTAGATTGGATATCTCCTTTAAAAGCTTTCCCCCATTACTTCTTGTCCTCCCTCTGGTGCTTGGAAAAAATCAACTCTTTCTTCCCTGTGAAAGCCCCTCTACTGGAAGACAGTTATCACATCCTCCTTCTCTTCGGTAGGCTAGACATACTTAGCTCCCTCAACAGTTCATCATATGATTTAGTTTCATCTTTGTTTTCCTTCCTTCTTTCTTTCCTTCCAACTCTCAGCAGCCTGTATAGAAAAAATACAATATAATGCAAACCTCATACCGAAATAGAACAACCACACTCTGAGAGTCCTATACATAACTAACTCTAGCCCAGCTTCTCCCGCTATAAATATCCCTAAGCCTTTCATTAAAATATCCAACCTGATTACAAGGATCATATTTTCCAGGATTTTTTCTCTCTTTGAAAGTAGTTGAAGGTCTTTAGCATAGGCCATTCTACAATGCACAAGGGAGAAGAGGCTGGTCTCTTTTATGTGCTACGAGAGATGGCAAAATTCCTTCCCCATCCCACCCCACCATCACCTGCCTGCCTGCCCTTCAATCTTTGAGGCTTGGACTGGACAGACAAGCAGATTGGAGACCTTCCCTCCCTCCCTCCCTCCCTATCTAAACCACTTGCCATACAGAGACAGAAAGGACTTAGGGAGTGGGGGGATGGCTTTCCTTCTCTTTATTTTGACTGCTAGGAGAGGGCTGAGGAATAACTGTTGTATACTAAAATCCACTTTATCTGGAATCCTTAGAAAGAACAAAGCTGGTTCTCCGGGAGGAATTGGCTCAAACGTGGCAAAAGTCTTTGGAAAGGAATCGCAAGGGTACCTTAATTTACACTGGCAAGAAGATTCTGCCCTGTTAGATGCATTGTCTGTTTTATGCCATACGGATTTCTTTAATCAGAGCAGCACAAGAGGCCTAGTCTGTCAAATGCTTAGGGAGTAGTGTACGTTATTATGGTTCTGAGATAAACTCACAACCTGGAAAGAAAACCTAGAAAAGGCTATGGAGCAAAAAGACTTACAAGGTACTTTGCCTTCAACCTTGGGAAATCTTGTCCAGTGCAGAGTTCTGGCTTCTAAGGCTCTTCCTAGCTAGAGAGTGCATGGAATTGGGAAATGGTAACTCAAGGCTTGCATATTTATTTATTTTATTTATTTATTTGTCAATTGCTTACAAGATAATAGGTATAAGTAAAACATAGTTGTGAATACATGGATACATATAAGAAAAATAAAATATAAAAGAAACAATATAAAATAACATATAAAATATAAAAGAAAAAATATGGAGATCATTATAATTTGTAATTCAATTTATTATTTCAAGGCCAACTCGAGTTATCTCACAATACAACCAAAGATAAAAACACAATACAAAAGAGATAACCAGATAGGGAATCCATCCAAAGACACATTTCAAATACCTCTAGCATCTCCCTACCCAAGGTGTTGGAGAACAGCCTGGACTCTAACAAGAGTTTGAGCCCCACAGATCTTAGGAGGAATGTCATTTCCGGCAGAGAAGGCATTTCCTGGGTCTCTAAAGACAGCTGCATGTAGAGCACATTGCAGTACTCAAGACACAAGGCACAAGGGCATGAGTGACTACAGGAAGTCTGATCCAGGAAGGGGCACCAGATGCAGCTGGGCAGATGGCTTCTCGGCCACAGTTGCTACTTGCTCTTTGAGCAGGAGCTGTGAATCCAAGAAGACCCCCAGATTGTTCATCAATCTTAAATGGGAAAGCATTATCCCATCCATACCACTCAGTCTTGGTAGGATTGAGTCAGAGCCACTTCCATCCTATCCAGGCAGTGAGGCCTCCAGGCACTGGGACGGAACCTTGCTGGATTCAGTTGCCCCACTTGGGATCAAGAGATACAACACCAAAGCTCAGACTGGCAGATGACCTCACTTAGGAGTTCCAAATAGATATTGAATAAAAGGGAGATAATATTGAGCCCTGTGGGATTCCAGAAAAAAATGAACCTAGAGACAAACCTTCCCCTCTCTCCCCACCAACAACGACTTGCCCCAGAGAAGGAAGAAAACCACTGCAAGATGCCTCTCGCCCCAGAGTGGTCCAGAAGGATATAGTAGTGGGCAGTATTGAGAGCCATGAAAGATCAAGGATCAGAAGGATCAATACATTGCCTTCATTCTGGCTCCACCATAGGTCATTAGCAAGCACGCCCAAGGTCATTTCCATAGTGAACCTTGGTCTGAAATCCAGTTGGGACCTCAGCAACTTTTTATAAGTAAAACAATTTATAAGTTGTAAGTAAGAATAATTATAAGGAGACATGTAAAATCTAAACATGTTCTTTAAGTGAAAGCTGGAACTTGAAATTCTCAAAATGTTGCTAGGTGTTTTAAGGAAGAATGATTATTAGTAAGAAAATAGTGGGCTATTTATTGCCTTCTCCATTTCCTCTTTCCTTTGTATTAAAAAATTGATTTTTCTAAGGTACCCAATCTATGTGATGGAAGACAATGCCTACTTAGAGATGATAGCTTATAGTTATCTGCCTCCTGAGGGAAGCCAGCCCCACATTTCTATAAGATCTCCTCATTTAATGGAAGGGAGATTGGTTTTTAAGCTATGTTGGCCTTGGACTTCTCTAATACAGACATGATGGAGGATCAAAGTCCTGGAGATTTTTTCTCTGTCCTGAGGTTGAGATCATGTTCAAAAGGGAGATATGATTTGCTGAGTACATTCAGAAGAAGAAAGAAGAATGGGTGTGAGAGAAAGAGGGAATGCTTTTCTGTAGGCAGGGTCGATTTTCAAGTTGGAGCTTTTCTGAAAGTTGAAAGTCCTTGTTTCTTAGAAATAGTAATAAACTCACATTTGCATTTTCCCAGGAGTCATTGAAGACTAATGAATTCAGACTACTTTTGTCACAGATTTGCCTCAACACAACCTTTTATGAGCCATAGCTCCCAACCTACTGGAGGCAGCCATTCATGTGGAATTCTTGGGTGCAGATGAGGAGGAAGGGATGTTCTTCTCATAGAGTTCCTGCCAAAGAAGCCGCTTCAAAGAGAGAGCATGTGCCTCATTCAACTATGGATCCTCTGATGCTCATGCTGTTTTATAGCATCCTTTGATCCAGTCCCCACAGTTAGTTATGCGGATGAATCATATGAAGCAGTAATGATTCCACACTTCTGTTACAGCTACATTCCCTGGAGGAGGCAGGAAAATAATTCAAGGAAAAGGGCTTGTTATGAACTTGTTTTATATGCTGAAAAACTGGGTAAGAGCCTCAATTTGTGAATGAAAGATCCACATTTTAGATTCAGATTAGTGCAACCAGAAATCTTCCTTTCTCTTTAATGTTTGTCTAGCTCTTTCACAAGAAGTAGGACACTAATGTCTTTTGCAGTTCCTTGTTGACACAAGATATGAAGATTATTGCCTTGTAATTAAATGACAGAACAATGAAAAAAACAATGCATTTCATAAATCACAATTCTGACTATTCCATTTATTTCTGGTGTGTATGAAACTGGAATGCTTTATGATGTTGTTATTTTCCTGAATCTCTTTTGCACTTCAACTTTATCAGTTCTGGAATCTAGAAAATGTCAACTTCTTCTAACATCTTATGGTTTTGTGTGAAATTCTTTTAGAATATACAATCTTAGGAGATACAAACTTAGAAGTTATAACCTTATTTTTCTTGATATTCAAGAAAAGCCTTGTCTTTTAACTCTCCTATTTTATGTTTTATAATGATCATTATTAGGTCTTCGGTTTCTGATATTGAGATCATGCTTCTGGCTATGTTGGGTGATTGGCATTCCTTCCATTCAATTGGACTTCAGGTTTTCCAGTACACATGAGGTATTCAATGTAAAGATTGAGCCAGGAGAGCAACAGAATGCAGCCGATCTAACTGCTTTTCCAATGGGAAGCACTGGGTGGTAATGAATTCTGATCTCACCAGGGCTGGTTAATCTTACCAAAAGAATCAAATGCTGAGGTCCATCTTTTGTTTTGAGAGACTTCCAAAGGCTTGAGTGATCAATACGATCCAAAGTTTTAGAATAGTTCACAAAACAGAAGTAGAGTCCCTTGTTATATTCTCTTCATATAAAATCATAATTATCATCTACTTATATTAACACCCAGCCCACAAAGTAGTATTCCCCTGGGGTTTTCACACGGTCACTATCAGTCTTCAGAACAAGATCAAAACACAACTCTTTCCTCAGGCCTCCAATTTGGGTAGCTGAGAGGGATTTTTCTCCATTATTTTAAAATCTCCATTGGCTGTTGTCCCTTCAGTTGATGTTATCTTTTTGAAATTTATTTCAAATTGCTATTATTTTTAAAGATTGTTGCCCAGAATCATAGGATTTGGACAGCTCAGGTTAATTAAATAATTAAAGAAATGGTCTCATGTTTCCTGATTCCATGTGAGATTTGTTCATTTGCCACTTCAGTCTTGAAGTAGGATACTAATGTCTTTTGCAGTTCCTTGTTTGACATGAGATATAAAGATTATTGCCCTGTAATTAAATGACAGAACAATGAAAAAAACAGTGCATTTCATAAATCGCAATTCTGACTATTCCATTTATTTCTGGTGTGTATGAAATTGGAATGCTTTATGATGTTGCTTTAGCCTATTGATGATATTGGAAATGTATACTGACTTGTTATTAGTTACAGAGGACTTTTATTTTGAAAACTATGCAGGAATTCAGTTGAAATAATCCTGATATGTGATTGCCACGCCTGTTTGATTGGATACACCAGTATTAGGAGTAACTGATTCTGCTGTCAAACTATTCTTTCTTATAATTCCATCAGTGGAAATTTGCACCATAGTCCCTGAACCCTATTTCTATTCAATCTGTCAGCATTCCAGAAAAACTCGACTCCAACAGATAACTCCAAACAATCATTCAGACCTGCTCTTTCATCTTGATTTTCTCATAGAAATCCTTCCTTCCTTCCTTCCACCTTCTTTCTTTCTTTCTTTCTTTCTTTCTTTCTTTCTTTCTTTCTTTCTTTCTTTCTTTCTTTCTTTCTTTCTTTCTTTCTTTCTTTCTTTCCTTTATTACCTATTGTCATTTTGCTCTCCCCATTGAGAAGTTGGTGAAGGAGTTATTTTCTTATGCTTTTGTTCTGAATATATATCTAAGAATGACCTTTTTGTTATTTTCTTCATGGGCTCCTTCTGAGTTTTCCCTTTCCCAAGAGTAGCTCCATGGTTCCAATTTGCCCGTCGGTCGTCTTCTTTATTGGCCAACCGTTTTTCCAGCCTGGATGTAGCCGTGTCCTTTCTGATTTGAAGGTCAAGGAGGGGCAAAACGTTTCTTAGGCTGACAAACATTTTCACTCAGACCCCACAAAGCAGATTTTACTTTGAATGACAGTTTGAAATGAATTCGCTGAAAGCTCCTTGCTGGATGAAGCTGCAGAAAAGCTGAAGTGTTTTAGAAATACATTTTTGGAGGCACAGCTTAAGTATCTGTAAGCTCTGAGGCTTAATGTAACACAAAATCTGCTGCAAATTCTTTCCCTTAGATCTCAGAAATACCATTTTGTGTGTACACAAAGTGGGTTCACTGGAAAAGTCACTCAGCATTTATTCTTTCCATCATCTTCTCTCTCTGCCTGAGGGTTGGCCAGATCCCAAGGGACTTCTAGACATGACGGATGGTCTAAAGAAATCCTCCTATGATGAGAGAGAGGATCTGGTTTCAATAAAATTATTGGACTTTTTTATGGATGGATGGAAAAGCTGCAAACAATCAGGATGGGGTCTCTTCACAGCTGGATTATGTTTCCCCAACCAAGACCTTATTATTATTATTATATGGGTAATCTACAGTTAGATTCACAGTCAAAAACTGGTGAAAACTTAATAATTCAAGTCCTGACCAAAGACCTGAGAATTATGAAGGTAGCATCTGAGGCTGAGAGAGTCATTATTATTATTATATACACAAAAATGTGAAAAAGTATTTAGAATCCCAGCTGCCTGATCTTTAGCTGGTTGCGGCCTTCATACACACTGAGCTTTCCCCAAGAATCCAGGGTGTTATAGTGTACCCTTGTGATGTGCATGTGAAGGTCTAAGCAATATAGACTTTTGTAATGGACAGATGAACATTTTATCAATGTGCAGGTTTTCTAAGTGCCAGCCAAGATTTTGGGGTATGTCACCCAATGTGCCAATAACCACTGGAACCACCACAGCCAGTTTATGCTGCTACGATTCTAATTTGACACAAAAATCTGTGTCAAATAAAATACAATTTCTGTGCCAACAAAGCAATATTTTAAACCATTGCTGATTTTTCTTGATAAAAAAAAACCAGGGATCGATTTTTATCACTAAGATTGTCTATACATTTTAAGAGTACATTTACATTTCATGAAAGGTGGATCTTATAATATATTTTTAAATAATCTTAGAACATTAATTTTAGATTACTTTTACATTAGATTACTTTTACATTAATCAATTGCTGAAATGAACTCAATAGAGATGAAAAGGGCAATCGCAGCCACCCGATGTTTATAAAACAGCATCTTTAGAGGAGAAATGATCGGCTCTCTTCCCTCTCCCTTCTGTAATGTTTGCATTGTTTTGGCACAATTCCCTCAGACCCCATTCTTGCATTGAGTTGTGAGCCTTTCCCTACATGCCTGTCTCTATATAATAAGCAACCTTCTGTAAAAGGACTGGTGAGTTAACTTAGCTCCTAGAACTAGAACTAAGGAAAAACTTCCAAACAATGCCAGTGGAACTGTTTGCCTTCAGAAGTTGTGAGTGCTTCACAGTGGTGGGATTCAAATTTTTTACTACCGATTCTGTGGGTGTGGCCTCGTGGGCGTGGCAGGGGAAAGATATGTAAAAATCTCCAGTTAGGGATGGTATTTGCCAGTTCTCCGAACTACTCAAAATTTCCGCTACCAGTTCTCTAGAACTGGTCAGAATCTGCTGAATGCCACCTCTGATGCTTCAACACTGGAGGCTTTTAAGAAGAGACTGGACAGTCACTTGTTTGGGATGTTACAGGGTCTCTTGCTTGAACAGGGGGTTGGAATAGAAGACCTCCAGGGTCCCTTCCAACTCTATGTTCTATGAGTTTAAAAAATGCCAGGAAGTGTAAAGGATGGGAAAACAGTTGTTTTCCTACTTAAACATTTGGGTAGGTAGGGCAAATTTGTGTCACAATCTGAACCCACCAGAATTCATCCCTGTTCTCAGCTCAGAATGATGCTGAGAAGATAACTGGTGTGATGTGGGCGCAAGAAAGACTCCCCAGGATTGTAGACCCTGTGAATGTTGCTGGAGCTGCTGAAAGGCTCCAACAGGGAGTCATGCAAGAAGGACAGGCGAATGATCCAACTCTCTCAAGCCCAGAGACCTGGAAGGAGATAGCCTTCAAGGCTTCTTCCAATTGCTTCTCTTCTGCCAGGGGCTGTGAGATGAGTGCAGATCTGCCTAGGAAGAATTGCTGACTCAGCCATTGACCTGGGACATTTAACATTTATTTACTGCATTCAGCAGTGAATGCCATTTTTCTTACGTATGGCAAGACAAGCTATAATGTTTTGTTTTCCTAGGATGCTGGTGCTGCCTTGCCCTTGGAGGAGTGGGAAATGATGGCTTGCAGTCAAAATTAATGTCTGACTTCTAGCCAAATTCCTGAATCCTGCAGAAATGCATTGGCTTTTGCCTCACTCCTGGCTCTCAGTGCAATTAAGCCTTATCTTCCAAAGACTTCATCCTCTTTGCACTTTGACAGACGATGTCTGGTCTGAGCTAAGAATCTGACTTTCCCATCCTGAAGACTCTGTGCTCCCCCAAGTAGACTTCTTTTGCTACAGGATCTTCATGGTGCTGGGTGTTGGGGCTGCAAGCTAAGAAGAGCATAGAAAAGAGTTTGTCTGCCCAAAGAGGGCCATGAAGACTTAGGAAGACATCCTAAGTGGTGTTTCCTTTCTCTCTGGTCCTCCATCAGGGAATCTTATCTCCATACTTCTCTACCACTTCCTCAGGTTATCATGCCCTTTTCTCCCCTCTTTCTAAGCCATCAATGTTTGGGGAAGGTGATGCCATCTCTGGGTTCCATTTTCGGATCAGCCTGGCTCTGAAATTCACTGGGCCACCTTATCCTTTCTCTGTACCTTCCACTTCCACCAGTCCAGAGTTTTCTCACCCTTCAATGGCATCCTGCTGCTGGGTTAGTCTTACTTGGTTCTAAAGAAGCTTTGGTTGTCCCGGTTCAGCCTTGGAGAAAGGCCACTACACTGAACTCTGATTTCTTCATAGGCAGCCTCTTTTGGGCCTGGAATGGGCCACTCCATTATCAGCTGCCAAGACACAGCTTTAAAAGATTCTCTTGCTTGCCTCTTTCTGTCCTCTAGAGTGTATGGAAAAATTGCACTGTTTTAAATTATATATATATTTATAATTTTCTAATAATAATTAGTGTTGAAGTAATTCCCCATTAGGAGAATGAGTGCACACAGGGAGATGTCATGAGAGTAATGTTGAATAACACTTACATAGTACATAGATACACTGAATAGTAAAATGTAGGTTTTACTTCCAGTAACACAGTTAAACAAAGTCTTACAAACAGTCCAAGTCATACACGGTTTTCAGTCCAGGGATAATCCAATAACAAAGTCCAGTATCAAAAACAGTTCGGTAATAGACTCACATCAATCCAAGAATAACGACGATCAGTAACAGTCAATACAGCAACCAAAAACAGCAAACATTTCTTCCTCCTCCTTCTCTTTCTTTCTGCCTTTCTAAACCAGATTTCTGGCTCCATCTTATGGCTGTTTGGGAAACCACACCCAATTACAATTTTAGCATTCCCTTAAAGAGACAGTATTAAAATGTCTATCCTGGTTTATATATTTCCAACCCAACTATTAGGTGACTTACATTCCTAACAGTTAGGCCTCTGTTGGTTTCCGTTTATTATGACTGCATGATCCCCATTAATTCCCTCTAGTTTCCTCAGTCCTTTTTCAAAACTAGAGATTTGGTTCATGGTCATTGACACAAGGTCCTCAGCCTAAGACATTTGTTAAATTTATGATTTAATTTGTGATTTTGAGGTTGTTTTTTCCCATTTCAAACAGTTTTCTCTTCAGTGGGTTGACATACTGCACTTTTGCATCTCTACAAAGATCATTTTACTGCTTCCTTGTTAGTAGAGTGTCTATCAATGCACACTTGTGCCTGTATGTAAAATAAGGAGATATATCAATCCATGGCATTTGAGCCCCTGTGGATTTTACTCTGCTAGTCATTACCGACTGCAGGGGGTGCTGCTTATCTCTGTTTCAATTAGCCATTGAGCTAGTCTGTCAGAAGATGTTTCTGCAATCATGTGACCAACATGAGCACAGTTACCTTCCCACTGAAGTGGTACCTATTTATCTACTCGCATTTGCATGCTTTTGAACCACTAGATTGGGGCAAAGACTGGAGCTCACCCCATGACATGGTCCTCAGGTCTTAAACTGGGGGTGCAAGCTTTGCAGCCAATAAGCCCAGCATCTTATCCACTGAGCCACCACACCACCCATCTAATGGTCGAGGGCAGCTGAAACTGGAAAACTGCAGTTTTAGGAATTTGTGGTTTATAGGGAAGAGATGAGGCAATTCTGAATCATGAACTCTATTTAGCAGGGGATCTGCATCACCAACTTCCTTTGATTCTGGAGCTCCTCTATTGTCATGACTCTGAGGAAGAGGAGGAACAGCCAACAGGAAGTGGAAGTGTGGCTCCAGAGATTGTGGAGGAGGCTGGGGAAGGGCAGAGGCTGGCTGGGCAGTCAGAGGAGGACCCAGACGCATCCCCTCTCCATTCTATGGCATGCAGGGAGGAGAGGATAAGGGAGAGATGTGTTCTATGGGAGAGGAGAGGGCCTTGATCCTCTTCATGGGCTGCAGCTGTGACAACTGGATAAGAGGGTGGATATGCATATGGGTCAGTGCTGGAAATAAAGCGTGGAAATATCTCTAGTTTATTGTTCCCCTCTGAGTTTGGCGTCCTTCCCAGTGTGTGTTCTGATATCTGTGGATGTCTTCAAGCCCTTATCTTGCCTGGCTTGTGTTTTTTTTTACTCTTTATAATTTAAACGGCATTTCCTCTTTCTTGTAACTGTTTGTGTGGGAGCTTTTTGTCTCCAGTGAAGGATATTTGGAGCTTGGAAGCAAAGTGAAGGAATAAAAGGGGCTTCACCTGTTTTTTGTGACTGTGTTTATTTTGTAGCCCACCCTGGGTCATCACATCTATTTATTCATATAGCAAACTGATATGGCCACCCATTTTACACAAAGTAACCCTGGGCAGCATACAATAAAAAAACTCACCATTAAAACATTTTACAAAAGCAATTTAAAACAATTTTTAAGGTGACAAAAGGGAACACATCAGAACTCCATACATGATGCAGAGATCCCCAGACTTCCTGAAAAAGATCGAAATCCCCCAGGATCCAAAGCCTGAAGAATTCCACAGAACCACCCTAAGATCTGAGGAGCTCAGGCGACCCAGTAGGGAGGCTGGGATGACAGTTCCACTCTTTCTTTTCTCAGATTGGTTTTAGGAAGCAAAAAAAGGGAGGACACTTTTGTATTAGAGGACTTCAAATAGAGATTTCTCCAAGATTTTTAAAAATCAAGGTCATTTCAGTAGCAAATCAGTATCCTGAAAGCACATACAATGTTCCAGAGCAGCAGAGATTGCTCAAGATCCCCCAACTCCCTCTTTTCCAGTGTGCAAGCAACCAGCCTTGCAAGGGGCTCTCCTCCTTTCTGAGTGAAAAGCAAAGCCCTGAGCAGATTTGGGTGGACAAAACTGGAGAAGGTAGGTAAAGGTAGGGCCTTGGTGGTGCAGGCTGTTAATCATCTAGCACTTAGTGCAAGCTGCCTGCAATTAGTGCAGGCTCGAATCCCACCAGGCTCAAGGTTGACTCAGCCTTCTATCCTCTCGGGGTAGGTAAATTGAGGACCCAAGATTGTTGGGGGCAATAAGCTGACTTTGTAAAAATGCCGCTTGGGGAGGCCAAAAGCCCTAGTAATAATAAGCAGGCATATACAATGGAATGAAGGCTATTGCTGAGGACTTAGCATGGTGCTCCATAGACTGTAAGCCGCCCTGAGTCTCCGGAGAAGGGCGGCATATAAATGTAATTAAAATAAATAAATAAATAAAGCCCTGAGGTGCCTATCCCCCCACCCCACTCTTCTGCACACAGATCTGGCCAGGCTTTGAAGGGAGAGCCAAAGCTGGCTGCTCTTAGGAGTCTTGGGAGAGTGGTCAGCTGAGTAGGTGGTCAGCACTTCACATCTTGACTCTAAACATCCCCTCCCCACCCCCAGCTGCTGGTTTGGCCCTCCTGCCCAAAGGATACCTGAAGAAGACTGCACCCCAATGTGTGCTGCTCCTCTTCTTCCCAACATTTCTCAGGACCATTCAAAGCCTCTTTTCTGAACTTGCAAACTGGGTTTGGCCCTTAGAGAGGCTCAGCTTGAGCCATGCTGGACAGTGGTTAGAATGCAGAATTGCAGGTGACTCTGCCTACAGCCAAGAGTTCAAACCTGACAGGCTCAAGGTTGTCTCATCCTTCCATCCTTCCAAGGTGATGAAAATGGGGGCCCAGATTGTTGGGGGGCAATATGCAAATGATGCTTCTACAGTGTAAACCACTCAGACAGTCTGTAAAGCGCTTTGGGTTGTTATCGGCATTTCCTAAGAGCACTTGGCACCGAGACATGTTTCCATGTGCTTGATGTTTAAAGAAATGTTCAAAGCAAAAATGATTTCCCATTCTCCAATGTTGCATGGTGCCAAATACAAAGGCTAAAATATTGCTATGGCTTTGGGTGGAAAAGAAACAGAAATTAAATCAGAGCAGGATGGCCCATCTGCAATAAATGTGCTCAGGAGCCTCAATTTCAATGAAACGTTTTGATGAGTTATTAGAAGTGGGAGGAGCTGCTAATTGTACATTTGCTGTTAATAAATTGCCTCCTTTTTTTCCCATGCTTTGAATCTGTGTTCAATGTCCCTGGTGGTATCTAAGAAGAAAAAATTGCTGGGAGGGGGTGGGGGCTGGTAGGGGAGGGGGGGCTGCAATTCAGACAAAAGCTTCAGTTGAGAGTGAAAAACAGGGAGCATCTTAGGACTGGCAGCCCTCCCAAGAAAACCAAACAGGAAACAGGACTAGATGAGCTAATTCTACTTGATTGTAAGGCTACAGCAACAGAATCTTGCAAGTCTGAAGGCACAAACTCCTCCTGTCCATTTTCCACCACTTGATCCATTAGGACAGGTCCTTCCTTCCTCTGACCATTAAGCCATTGAGTGCTCCAGCCTCTCTTCTCTGGTTGTTTTCCCTCATTCCGCCCCCTCACAAGGTCATTCACACATTACATTACAGGAACCAATATGGAGAGAACTTCCAGCTGAAGACCTGGGGCTGCATTATAGTAAGCAGGCGTTTCTTAATTTGGCACAGCCATTAAGAGAAATGTCCACAGCATGTTGTCTGTGAGTCCACCACCCAAGTTCCATATTTTACTCTCAAAGGTGATGAATTCCTATTCAAAAATTGGTGTCGCATAGCACTTTCCTCTGCACTATTATTGTCATTGTTGGGTCTTTTATTTTTTAAGAACTCAAGATGACAAACATGGTCACACATCCATTTTTGTCACCAACTTTGAATTTCAATATTAAATGAACCAATATTAAATGAACCTTTCAAGGGGAAGCCATTGGGGTCTGCCATATCTAGGCAAAAGGGGAGCCTCAGGTAGGGAAGGCAGATCAGAAGTCCCGGAAATATTTTTTAGGGCAGGTGTATATGCATGTGAGAGAGATTTAAGGCTATGGACCTATTTATTTATTTAATCAATTTTTGAAGGCACCCAACTCGACAAGTGACCCTAGATAATAAAGAATTACAAAATAAAAACAATTACATCATAAATACAGAAAGATGTACAGAAAATACAGAAATTAATATACAGTACCGGTACTTAGTAGCTGAGAAAACTAACCCAGCCAACAGTGCTAATACAGCCAGGAAAGAAATCCTTTCTTAGGCCCAGAACTGCCAGCCCGTCACCTCCGCCCTGGAGCCAACTTGATGCCACCCACAGAGATCTCCCTCCAGCCCTATATGGGTTCTGGTAACACATGCCAGGTCAGCTTTCTAATCCATGGTCAAGTCATGGATGAGGGTGTCCTACTATAGATCAACTTGGCATTCAGCAGCAGAAGAAGAAGAAGGCCTTGAAGGTCTGCCAAATTGAACTCAAGAATGAGAGCAGGGTCTGGAATGGACCACGGGTACAATAAGCCTGTGGCACAGCACCTGAGAATGGCCTATCCCCTGTTTCCTGCCTCAAAAAGCTCAAACTGCCCAAGGAGCTGCTGATCCAGTTCTACAGAGGAATGATGGAGTCTATCATCTGCACCTCTATAACTGTCTGGTTTGGTTCTGCAACCCAACAGGACAGACACAGACTTCAGAGAGTAATTAGGACTGCAGAAAAAACAATTACCACCTACCTGTCTTCTATCGAGGACCTGTATACTGCACAAGTCAAAAAGAGGGCTGTGAAAATATCTATAGACCCCTCACATCCCAGACATAAACTGTTTCAACTCCTACCCTCAAAACGACGCTATAGAGCACTGCACACCAGAACAACTAGACACAAGGACAGTTTTTTCCCGAAAGCCATCACTCTGCTAAACAAATAATTCCCTCAACACTGTTCAACTATTTACAAAGTCTGCACTACTGTTACTATTTATCTTCTCATCATTCCTTATCACCCATCCCCTCCCATTTGTGACAGTATAACCATAACCTTTTTGCTTGTATCCTTACGATTTATATGGACTGTTTTCTAGTATGATTTGATTGTTGATTGTACCCTATGACTATCATTAAGTGTTGTATGTTATGATTCTTGATTTTTAACTAATGTATCTTTTCCTTATGTATACTGAGAGTATTTACACCAAGACAAATTCCTTGTGTGTCCAATCACACTTGGCCAATACCCCTTCCCCTTACCCATCACTACTGAGATGCTTTGAAGAACGATTGCAGGAACTGGATATGTTTAGTCTAGTGAAAAGAAAGACGAGGGGAGTGAGATGAAACCAGTTCTCCAGTATTTGAGGAACTGCCACTTTCCTGTCCTATCTCATGCACATAGGTGGATTTGTGGCTGTGCAGATGCAGATAGACAACTCCACAAAACATCCATAACAAAGTACATTTATTGGTACATCAGATATCTTCATGACTCACATTTCATGACTCACATTTGTGATGAAACTCTTCTATAATGACCAATCCTTTGTATATCAGCATGCAGGTAAAAAATGGTTCTTTTCCCAACCCATCACGCAGTGACAGAAAGAAAGATGTTATCAGTCCATGAGTACAGGCAAGAATGGAGGGCAACCTCCTTCAACCCCCTGAGGGTCAATTTAGTGACCAATCAGGATTACAGATGTGGCCACGTGACATGAACTACATTTCCCAGGATACCTTTAACTATATTTCCCATGATGCATTCCCTTAAGGGGACAGTTCACAATTCCTAAGTAACTAACCAATTTCCATAGACTGGCTGGGATAGCACAGCCACAAAGAAGAGAACAACTTATTTTCCAAAGCAGCAGAAGGCAAGACAAGAAACAATGGATGGAAACTAAACAAGGAAAGAAGCAACCTAGAACTAAGAAGAAATTTATTGACAGAACAATCAACCAGTGGAACAGCTTGCCTCCAGAAGTTGTGGGTGTTCCATCACTGGAGGCTTTCAAGAAGAGACTGGACAACGATTCATCTAAAATGGTATTGGGTCTCTTGCTCAAGCAGGGCATTGGACCTCCAAGGTCCATTCCCACTCTGTCATTCTATGTTATTGCCCACCTCCATCCCTCCTTGCACTCCCTTGTGCAAATTAGTCCATGCCCAGATCTAGTCCCCACCTATCGGTACCAACTACCCCAAAGTCCCAGAAGTACTTCTGCCAACTTCTACTAACCATGGACTGGAATGAAAGTGATCTGGCATGAGGTCACCTGTTCTGTATTAAATTGAGGCACAGAGCTTAGCATTCCACATTCACTCCTGGCTTCAACATTATTTTGCTTTATCACAAATCCAAATTAACTGTCTTTATACTGATGGGCTTCAGGACTTCAAATTAAATATCTTTTTACTGTTCTGCATTCTGTACAGTGATGGATTTGTAAGCTGTACAGATGCAGATAGATAAACTCAACAAGATGTCCATAACAAAGTACATTTATTGTTTCATCAGGTATCCTCATAACTCACATTTATGACGAAGTTCTTCTTTAATGACCAATCCTTTGTATATCTGCCTTGTAGGTAAAAAGATGGTTTATCTCCTATCCTTTTTCTCCCATTTTGCAACGATAGAAGTAGAACAGTTACCACGAGTCCATGAGTTCAGCCAAGAGTGAGGAAACCTCCCCCAACCCCTCGAGGGTCAATTTAGTGACCAATCAGGAATATAGATGTGGTCACATGACATGGGCTACATTTCCCAGGATACCTTAACTACATTTACCATGATGCATTCCCTTAAGGGGACAGCTCACAATTGCTGCCTAACTATCCAATTCCCTTACACTTGCTGGACAACACATCACATCTGCTTTTTTTTTTCCAAATTGAATCACTGACTTCCATGTCAGGAACATATTTGCCATGTTTGCTGAGAGAAACAAGGAATGAATATAGAACACAGAATAATAGGACTGGACGGGCTGGAATGAGATGGGAACTTGCTTAGGAAGGCTTCCGTGGTGAGGCTGATCTAATCCTGGATCAGGATTCTAAGCGTGTTGACTTGTATGCAGCTGTCAGCATCACATCTTTTGCTACACAGAGAGAAGATCAATGCCTGCTCAGATGCCTCTCAGGCATCCAGAGGGAAAAGCTTCATCTGGGGATTGAGGGGGAGGGGCATGAGCAAGAATTGTTTTGCCACATGTACAGGGATCCTGACTCAAAAGAAGTGACCAGCAACATTTGGTCTACATTAACGAGTATTTGTTTTGAAATACAGATAGCTTTAAGGAACAGTGGAAACAGACTCCATCTTTAATAACTTTAATAAAGACATATAACCTTTTCTTCATTTCAAGTGAAATGTTGCTGTAGCTTAAATTGACTCTAAATGAAAGCAAACAAGCCATAATTTAAAAAGGGTTTTCCCCACCATCCTTCTTTCTCTCTCTTCTCTCTTTTAGCAACATAACATTAATAAGGATGAGGGACAATTGAATACATCTCCAAGTACTTTAAGTTCTCTCTTTTGGAAGAAGATTGCTCTGAAAAGGGCTGAAATAATGGCACTCAGAACACGTGGCAGTGATATTTCATTGATAATGAAAGAAGGCATTTCTACAGTTGGGGTCAAAAAATTCCTATTTTATTCCTCAACTTCCAAATGAGGCAGCGATGGATCTTCAGCAGTGCTGTTGGCATAGAACATAGAATAACAGAGGTCATCTAGTCCAACCCCTTACTCAAAAAGGAATCCCTATATCATTTCAGACAAACAGCTGTCCAATCTCTTCTTAACAGCCTCCAGTAATGGAGCACCCACAACTTCTGAAGTTCCACTGATTGATTGCTCTTACCATTAGGAAATTTCTCCTTAGATTTAGTTCTAGTTAGGCAAATTGAAATATTTCCCAAATAAGATTGCTATGTGACTGACTGACTGACTGACTGACTGACATAGATAGGGGGAGAGAGAGAGAGAGAAAGAGAGAGAGAGAATCAGTGGAAAGAGAGAGAGAGAATCAGACTATCCATGGTCTTATCACCAAAGCCTGCACTATTATTATTATACACCAGAACAACTAGACAAAAGAACAGTTTTTTCCCGAAAGCCATCACTGCTAAAGAAATAATTCCCTCAACACTGTTCAACTATTTACAAAGTGTGCACTACTATTAGTGTTAATCTTCTCATCACTCCTTACCACCCATCCCCTCCCACTTGTGACAGTATAACCATAACTTTGTTGCTTATATCCTTACGATTTATATGGACTGTTTCCAAGTATGATTTGATTGATTATTGTACCCTATGACTATCATTAAGTGTTGTACCTTACGATTCTTGACGAATGTAGCTTTTCTTTTATGTACACTAAGAGAATTTACACCAAGACAAATTCCTTGTGTGTCCAATCACACTTGGCCAATAAAGAATTCTATTCTATAACAAGAGGATTGCTTTTTACCATCGCAAGCTGCTTGTAATAGCCACCAGTGTGTCCCTTTGTGCTCACCAAATGCAAACACACAGGTCCAAGCCAGTAGCACACCACCACTGGGTATAGAATGGAATGAAAGTAGTAACAATGATAAAAAGGAAAATAAAGAAAAGGCACGTGAGAGAATTAAGTGAACCCATACTGTACTACAATGGGTAGCTTAAACAATTCTTTCTTGAGTAGACTTAGACCTATATCTCGCTTCACAGTGCCTTAGAGAGCAGTTTTTCCAGAATCAGCATATTGCTCCCAACAATCTGGGTCCTCAGAAATAATAGAAAGCGTAGCAATGTGACTGGTAATGGCCAGAATCACATCAGTCATAAGAGGCATCTGGAGTCTACAAGTGTTTTCATTGTGTTTGATTTCCTTGTGACACAGCAATAGATAATGGAACTTTTTGGCCAGGTCCTGCTCCAAAGGACATTTACCAGCCCTCCCTTCAAGGCCGGCGTGGACAAGGTTGGAGAGCAGAGAGGTGTAAAAGCCTCCTCGATGAAGAAGCATCAAGCATATTCACCAGATCCTGGGCGATTCTTGGCACCAAGATGAGCATTTTGAAGACTGTATTCATGGCCACAGCATATCCGCAGGCATCCTGTTCATAATGGTTATCTCGGATGTTTTCAGGGTTACAAGAACTTGGGGAAGAACAGGGGCCAGTTCTGGAGTTTGGGGAAGGCTCTGAAGAGGGCTCTGCGTCGGAGGCAGAGATGGGGCCAGGGCTGTTTGATAGTTATCAGCTGCCTTCGGAGTCAGACATCAGTGAGGCAGAAGAACAGCTGGAGCCTGTTCCCAGTGTGCACATGTGAAGAGTTGCCAGATGAAGGGAACAGCTAAGGAACAAGTGTCGACTTGGGAGTAAAGCCACAGGTGGATGATGAATGTCCCCTCTCATAGACACCGCCCTGAGTCCCATTGTGGGAGAGGGAGCGGTATAAAAATTTAATAAAATAAATAATAATAATAAATAAATAATAGGAATAAAAGAGGAGCAAAAGGAGAGTGGGATTTTGCAGGAAACAATTAGTTCGTTCCTGAATTCTTGCCAAGTATTGTGGCATCTGAAAGATATCAGCCTGGCCACTCTCCAAACCTGATAAAGGTCTGTAATTATGAACTATCTTGAAAGACTGTTGGCCAGGATTTTGCTGGAGAGGGATTCACTGTAAATTAAATAAAAGGGGTTTATCAGGACGAGGAGTTGGCTTCATGCTATTGAGGAAGCCTAGGTCAGAACAGAATCCCCAAATCCCTGACAAAGGACTCTCCATCTCTTCTTGAAAATCTCCAGTGATGGAGAATCAGAAACCTAGCTTTACCTGGTTGTTAGGCAACATGGAGCTAGAGGAGCCAATTCAATCTGTCCTCTGTTTTTTTTTAATATATATTTTGGAAGGTTTCAGGATTGGCTTTCCTCTGTAACTTCTGTAATATCATTAACTTGTGCTGCAGATTGATTTTTTTTTCTATGACATCCTTTCCTTTCCTCTTTGCCACAGAGACCAGGAAAGTCCACATGTGAGTGGACCTCTAGGCTGCCTTTTGCATGAAAAGCAGATTCTTCTGAACTCTGATGGATGCAACCAGTGGGGTTTGCTCGGTTCTAGTAGCATCTCATAAGGCAAGTTAATCTTCCAGGCATGGCAGATATAAAGTGGGCCCAACAACTACATTTCAAGACTTAATTTTGCTGTTGAAATGAAAATCTTTACTATATGAACAAAGGAAACATAAAATGTTTGTTACTGTAAAAATCTGAAAGGGCAGGTGCTGGCATAAAAATCAATTCACCCTAAACATAGAAAATGAAGGATTTTGAGAACTTAACAAATTTGCTCAAATGCAGCCTTAAATCTAAATCAGATTGATTAAAACTGGAAGCTGGCTGAAGTTTCTCCTCCTTGGAAAAACTCAAATACAGGAGCTGTAGGAGCTGCACTTTCCACAAGTGATGTCTTCCAGGGGTAGGATTCTACCAGTTCGCACCTATTCACTAGAACCGGTTGTTAACATTCTAAGCAGTTCGGAGAACCGGTTGTTAGAAGAAATTACTGGCCTAATCCTGTAAGGAAGGCAGGAAGGAAACATTCTGGTGTTGCTTACAGAAACTGCCTCTCCGTTAACCCTTATTACATTCTTGGCAGGACTAGACTTCCTGTCTCTGGAACTTCCCTGGAGGTCTTTTTTCCTCCTTTGCTGGTACTTTGCTTGTGTGGAATGACCATTCAAAGTTACAATGGCACTGAAAACAGTGACTTATGACCATTTTTCACACTTATGACTGTTGCAGCATCCCCACAGTCATGAGAGGCCACGTGAGGAGATGTGTGCCTCGATGTGAGTGATGTTGAGTTGGCCACACCCAGCCAATAACATGACCACCAAGACATGCCCACCCAGTCACATGACTACCAAGCCACGCCCACCACCTAAGCCACACCCACAGAACCAGTTGTTAAAAAAATTGAATCCCACCCCTGATGTCTTCTATACCTTGGTTGCCCCTGTCATTTCTGACAATATATTCCAAGTCTTCTTTGCATAGAGGTGGACCTCTGAGGACTTCATGGTCCATGCAGTTTCCTGGCTGCAGGACATAAGTGGTTTGCCAAAGCCAGTAGGAAACTGTACCTCACCACTTTCTCCATAGTTGGAAGCTAAGTAGGGTTAGACAATTGAGGGCAGGACAAGAAGTAACAGATGGAAACTTATCAAGGAGACATCCAACTTAGAATTGAGGAAAATTTTCCTGTTTGTGAGAACAATTAACCTGTGGAATGACTGGCCTCCAGAAAGTTTTTAAGAAGAGACTGGAGAGCCACTTGTCCAGAATGGTATAGGATCTCCTGCTTGGACTAGAAGGCCTTCAAGGTCCCTTCTGTTATTCTGTATTCTGTAAGCCTGGTTAATACTTGGGAAGAAAATCTAAGGAATCCCACAGCTCAAGGCTACATTATGAGGTGGAAGAAGCACCCCAAAAGACAGCAATCAATTTCTGTTTTATCATCAAAAAATCAAACTGTAATGTGTCTGTGAAATTACCTGGATGCAAGTTAGACTCATGGAGTTGGAAGGGACATTGGAAGTCTTCTAGTGGCCAAGGTAAGAGACCTCATTCCCTTCCAGACAAATGGTTGTCCAGTCTTTTCTTGAACACCTCTAGTGATGGAACACCCAAAATGTCAAGAGGCAAGCTGTTCCACTTATTAATTATTCTCACTGTCAGGAAATTAATCTTGATTTCCAGGTTGGATCTCCTTCTAAGCAGCTTCTTGACAACTAGTTCTTGGAGGAGGTTTTGAAACCATTTTCCTTTACACAAAAACCTTCTACATGTTTTGATCATTAAAACTGGGGTCCTTGTCCTCATTGCAAGTAATTAGAAGATACGTATCTATAAAAAGAGTGTGGAACTATCAGCACTTGGGGTATTTCCATGTCATATTTTGGGATTCCCAGAATGGAGCATTGCAATCCTCAAGTTGTGTTGTTTTGATCCTTCCATCTATTATGAAAGACTCCAAAAGTGTTTTGCAGTTCTCTAAAACTGACAACTCAATTGCTGGACAAAGAAAAGTAATTTAAAAAACACATTAAAGAGAGCACCGCAGAGCAAATGGCTGGAACATGCCTGGGATGCATTTCATGAAGCCTGTGGTTTTTTTCAGTCACTCTTCCTTTAATTACATCCACAAAAACCCAACATTCCAGCCTCCAGCATGTTGGAGGCACAGGCAAGAATGGGCAGCTGAGGGAGAGTTGACCAAAATGAGTAGCAGCCATCTCTAAAACATTCGCCCGTTGGTTTTTCCTATTATTGTATGTTCTGACTTTTATTCATTTATTTTATATGTTGCAAGCATCCTATTAATAATCCTCCCTATTCAAATGACTGAAAGAAAAGTTGTAGGACAATAGACTTGGAGGCGTGACAAAGAATTCAAAAGGTGACAACTGTTAATAACAATGAATGGGTAATTCTTGTTAACATACGAAGTCCAGATAAGACTTCCGGCAGGGAGAATTGCCTTGTGCTTCAGCGCTGCTCTTTGTATTGGGGTAGAGGAGTCACGGTGGCACAGTGGCCTAATGACCCTGGAACTGCCGCAGTGGTGGGATTCAAATTTTTTTACTACCGATTCTGTGGGCGTGGCTTGGTGGGCGTGATGTGGCTTGGTGGGCGTGGCAGGGGAAGGATACTGTAAAATCTCCATTCCCATCCCACTCCAGGAGAAGGTTACTGCGAAATCCCATTCCCTCCCCTCTCCACTAACCTGCTTTCCAGCTCTGTTCTCCTGGGCAGGGCAACAAAAGAAGACCCAGCCAGTCACCTGGGACTCAGGAGGCAGAGAATAGATGGGGCCGGGGCCAGTCAGAGGTGGTATTCCAAACTACTCAAAATTTCCACTACCGGTTCTCCGAACTACTCAAAATTTCTGCTACCGGTTCTCCAGAACTGGTCAGAACCTGCTGAAGACCACCTCTGAACTGCCAGCCAGAAACGGTCTGCACTCCAGCAGTTCAAGTCCGGCTCCATGGCTCCTGCTCACCCAGCAGCTTGAAAGCATACAATATTGCAAGTAGACAAATGGGTATCACTTCGGTGGGGAAAACCCAGTTGTATTTGTGCGTGTGGAGTGCAGAAGCTGGTGCTGGACCTGGCTGGACACGAGGCAATGCAACATGAAGCCAGGCGAGACTGGCAGGGGAGCCTGGAAGAACCAGCAGCTGGTGTAAGTTAGTTTGCCCCTTCAGTGCACCAAGAATAGGCACATAAGTGCCAAGCATAATAAACTAGCAATTTAGGTTGCCCAGACTGCATTGTGTGTCTAGCGTTTGTAGATTTCCCTGACATTGTATGCCATGTGCTAAATAACAACAACAGGGCAAAACCTCTCTCACTTTTATGACCTACAGGTGGGCATTCCTGATTTCAGAATTTTACAAAAAATGAAGTTATTTCTACTCTGGGAGAGCAACTTCTTCCCAATTAATGAACCGTCTCTCTCTTTACCCCTCTCCATAAAAGTAGCTTGGGCAATGTAGTTAGCGGTGTAGGGCACCATATGAAAGTCTATGAAAAAGCCTTTTTTCCAGATAAGAACTGTTATTTTTGTTTTGGTCCAGTTCTGTTCAAGGTTTTTCTAAATGAAGTTTAAGTATTATGCAAGGGGCAGGCGCCAGAGTTTTCTCTTTATCAACTTTTCCCATAGTATGCATAGTTCAACAGGTTCGAAGAAAAGAATAGATTTTTAAAAATTATGTATTTATTCCATAGGAAAAGGATATTTTCTCCCCCGTATTTACAGGAAAATGGCTGGAGGGGGAAGGGGAGATGCCATATGCTCTTGAAAGCTCTTGAAAACCAGGGGTGGGATTTTACCGGTTCTGTCCACTTCTGTAGAACCAGTTGCTATGAAAAGCAGCAAACAGAAAACATACATAGAACCGTTTCTATGTCTGCTGCTGTTTTGGCCCACCCACCCACCTGGGCTCTTACCTGACCTTATTTCTATCCGGGCAGCTCAGCAGGTCATAAATTGTGCATGCGTGACACAGAACGACAGAAGTTATAGTGGTTGGATCCCATCCCTGTTGAAAACCAAACAGTGAAGAAAGAGATCCCTTTTGCAGATTACTCTGAAGGCAGCAGCCCTCGGCTCAGGAGGAACCATTGCCCGGATGACATGAACTCATTCCTAATGAGGCCTTCCCTTTTTTTTCCTTTGCTTCCCTTTCAATTCCCCTCCACTATCATTTCCACCCAGTTTTTCCTCTTCTATCTTTCTTTTTTCCTCTGTGCAATCTTCCCTCTTTATTTTGTCTCGCCAACACCTTTTTTGAGGGGAGGGGGAAACTGTTAGGAGGAAAGGGGCTGTGTGTGGGATCTGTGTGTGAGACAAGGGGGCATGGGGAATGGATGGTTTGTGCAATAGGGCTTCATTTTATAATTTAAATATTGGAGAAGAGGGACTATTGAGCAGAATGGGTGCACAAACCCAAATAAGTCACAGTCCTGCGGTGGCAGGAAGAAGTCTCCAGTCCCCATTACAGCTGGAAATGGCCTCTGTAGGCTCGTTGGGGGAGGAAAGAGGCATCTGTCCAGCTGTCTCTGCCAGGTCCAAGAATGTGAATTCTTCTTCCTGCAGGTAGAGATGCTCAGAGAAGGCCAGGAGGCACTTTCTGCAGGCATGCAAAGCAACAGCAGCAGCAAAAGGAGGAGTGGAGACCCCCAGGTGAGGCCCATCTGGGCTCTGCTGGGTTCAGGAAGGTGTGAATGACCCACTTCATGAGCCGTCTAGGATGAGGCTGTTCCTCAGAATATCATGCAGGGAGTTGAAGTGGACATCCAGGCAAAGTCTCCCTCTTGTGTCCTTGAAGACGCCTTGCCTTGTGACACTGGTCAGCAGCCCCTGTTGGTCTCCCTCTACCATAAAAGTACAGGATGTTATTTTACAGCACACAGTTTGGAAAGGCCAGGAGACATTCTTAAAGAGACAGACCAAACCACAAGCCTGCATGTTGGAATGTCTTTATTAGCACGTCCTCACGTGCATTGTCTCGTGTGGTTTGCTAAATCCTGAACTTGGAGGGAGGGCAGAGCTTGGTTTATTGTAATTTTCCGATCTACAATCTGCCCAGAATGGGGGATATTTGAGAAGGGAGAAAGGAAGGGAAAAGATGTCATTTCCCTAAGGGACTACAAAAACCCAGCTTTTGTGGTGCTGCTGGACATAAAAGGTGGAAATAGGGCCAGCACCAAGGGCCAATCCAGCAGCCAAATGCCCCGAACAGGTAGCCCAACCCTTACAAGGCAAGGGAAGGCAAGAGACCAGCCAGTGAGCCAGGAGTGGCCAGCTCAAAAGTGAAACTGAACATGTGCCCCCAAGGAGACAGGCAGGGACTGGTGAGGTTTTGCTGATATGAACAAAACAGAACAAAATAACAGAGTTGAAAGGGATCTTGAAGGTCATCTAGTCCAACACCTCCACCCAAGCAGGAGACTCTACACCATTTTTGATAGATGGCAGTCCAGTCTCTTCTTGAAAGCCTCCAGGGATGAAGCTCCCACAACTTCCAAAGACAACTTCTGTTTCATGGATTGACTGTTCTCCCTGTCAGAAAATTCCTCCTTATTTCCAGGTTGAATCTCTCCTGGATCAGTTTCCATCCATTATTCCTTCTCTGGCCTTTGGGTGCTTTGGAAAATAGCTTGACCCCTTCCTCCTCTCTGTGGCAGCCCCTCAAATATTGGAACATTGCTCTCCTGTCTCCCCTGGTCCTTCTCTTCACTAAACCTGCCATGCCCAGTTCCTGCAACCGTACAGGAGCAGCTGGGGAAGGTCTTTTGGACCTTTGGGCGGTAAGAACCAAAGCTGCAGAAGGTCCCCAATCAGGTCACTGAGACCAGTACAACAAATACTACAGCCTCAAGAATCATAGCTTCTCCCAGGCACAGGGCATCGGCTCCCTTGAGAGCAAGGGCAATTTGGGCAGTGGTGAGCTTGGCTTCGTCTTAATTTAAGCAATCAAAAGTAAATTTATTATGGCAGCAGCTCCCCCCAGATTTAAGAAGCTCTGTTTCCTCAGGGCCATGTCAAGCACCAGAGAAATCAGACTATTCAAGGATTTATTGCAAGCTTAAGCTCTCTATGAGAATCTGACCTACTAACGGCCAAAACAAATTGGAGGTAGATAAGAGTGAAGGGAATTCAAGGAGGGCTGGATTTAGATCTCTTGTGGGTGCAAAGGGACTCAAGAGTGATGACCCTTGTGGGTCATCTCCCACAAGCCACACTCAAGTGTCGGGGTTTGTGTCTGCAGCGCTGGGCCCCAATTTCAGTGCTCTTGGCTGCGGCAGTCCAAAAGTCATGGCCAGCTGTGGACATTGGGGCACCCGAGGCAAATTCCTTTTCTGGGCTCTTCTTCTGATTTTGTTAGGAATTCAGAAAGCGGCCCACTTGTTTCTTCATTCTATTTAGCCCTCAAGCAGGTGCGCTGACTCAGTGTTCTGACCCAAACCTTGTTCCAAGGAAGCAAACACGAAACAGAGGTAACAGCAAAACCTTTTAATGATTCTTTTCAAATTCCGTTCCTTCACGGTTAAAAAGGCTGTTTCAAACTAATTGTCTCTGCTAAGAACAAGCCTTGCCAAGGTTGTGCAAGGCTGCCAAGAACACTAGATAAAGTTGCCAAGAAATATTTCACACAGAGTCTCCAAACAAAAACCAGGATAGTCCGAACGTCCACACAGGTTGAGTGCAAAAACTTCTTTGCTTCCTGCAAAGAACTCCGGTTTTTCAGCTGGCTTTTATCTCCTAAGGGAGGAGCCATTACCTTGCAGCCTTACTCCCGAGTCATCTGTGCTGCTGTAGCTGCTCTTTCCTTCGAGCAGCCCTTCGCGCTGGTTACAGGCTCCTCGGGGACCTCTTCATCACTGCTGCCAGCCTCCACAAGCTCCGAAGGAAGCACTCCACTCCCTGGTGGTTCTGGCCCCATCCCTGCATTGCACGCAGGCCCCTCATCTGAGTTCTCACTCTCCGAGACCTCAGCCGTCCACACCTGTTGCCGGCGAACCTCAACACTCACAGAGGGTTTTCTTCCTGCTATTTGCTTTTTTTGTTGCGCTTCTGGCATACCCCAAGTCATGGTGCCCGCAGGCCATGCCAACTCGGTTGTAGTCTGAAGCCGGCCTTGAGGAAAGCTTCGCTGTAGCCCAGGGGCTGAGGAGGCCAGGGCTGTGATGGTGCGAGGGCTGCAGTGGGGAGGGGGAGGGTGCTCCCCACAGGGTGCTCCCCCACAGGCCCCCAGTATAAACCCAGAAGGAACTGTGTTTGGGCAGGCTCAAAGGTCCTGTTCGCAGCACCCTGATCCTTCTTCATGCACAAGAATTTCTGCACAGCTGTTCGCCATGTGCAAGCCCCGTGTGGCTGATCAGATGCATCTGAATGTTTGTTAGCACTTTGGCCTCCATTCCAGGCTCAGAGCTCAGAGATTCCCCCGCCCCAAAGGGCACCCCTTTTCTGAAATTCAGCTTGCTTGGCAGCTGAGAACACCAGATCTGGCACACCCACTGACTGCCCTCAGGTCAGGTGCAGAAGGGAGAATAAAGTGCAAATGTGCTTCTTTGCCAGATGCTCCCATTTTTGTAGCTCTAAATTTTCTAGATAGTTTAGGTTGCTTTCCAAAAGGCCCAAGGCTCCTTTTTATTCCTATTCTGCACATATAGGCATAAGTGAATTCATCCAGCTGCAAGATTGAACCAACAGCTCAGAAAGTTACTTGGACTGTAAGATGCCCATCATAAACCTTGCCACTTCAAAACAGCAGCATCAGCCAAGGGGGTGAGGACCAGCCGGGAGTTATCAGCAGGAGGTATCATCCTGCAAGAGGTGCAAAGCAGCTGGCTCCTGAGGCTTCAGGGTCTCTGACCCACCACCACTTTAACTTTTGTGATCTCTCCTCCTCCTCCTCCTCAGCAAGAAAAACCAAATGTACAGATTCTGGTTAGGTGAAACTTGGCTCAATAGCAGTAACTGTGAGAAGAGCTTGGAATCCTAGTAAACAACCACTTAAATATGAGCGAGCAGTGCACTGCAGCCGCCAAAGAAGCAAATGCAACCCTTGCCTGTGTTAACAGGAGGATAGAATCAAGATCCTGTGAAGCGTTAGGACCACTTTCAAGGCTTTGGTAAGACCACACCTGGAATACTGCATCTAGTTTTGATCACCACATTGTAAGAAAGATGTTGAGACTCCAGAAAGAATGCAGAGAAGAGCAACCAAGATGATTAGCGGGCTGGAGACTAAAATATATGAAGAACGGTTGCAGGAATTGGGTAAGTCTACTCTAGTGACGAGAAGGACCAGGGGAGACAGGAGAGCAGTCTTCCAATATTTGAGGGGCTGCCACAGAGAGGAGGGGGTCAAGCTATTTTCCAAAGCTCCCAAAGGCCAGACAAGGAATAATGGAGGGAAATAAGGAGAAATTTTCTAACAGTGAGAACAATTAATCAATGGAACAGAAGTTGCCTTCAGAGGTTGTGAGAGCTTCATCACTGGAGGCTTTCAAGAAGAAACTGGAGTGCCATTTGTCTAGAATGGTACAAGGTCTCCTTTCTTAAGCAGGGGGTTGGACTAGATGACCTTCATGGTCCCTTCTAACTCTGTTATTTTGTTATCCTGTTCTCCTCCCGCCCCACCCCCTCCTTTTTTGCGGACCTTTTCTGTAAAACTTGCAAAACAGTGAACTTCATAAATCTCAGTGTCATGCTGAAGATATTTCCTGCTTGGAGGCTTTCACAGCATCTGCTGGTTTGAAGTTGAGTTTTTATTTGTCCTGGGGGCCTCATTTCTTTCCAGACTGAGCAGTTTAGCCCTGCCCTGTGGCCTCCAGAAGGTTTTATCTCTCAAAAAAGGTACTGGTGAAAGAATAATAATTATGATTGGTACAAATATAGCTTTCCATTTCTCAGGGATTGCACCGATGAGGGAGAGAGGCAGGACTGAGCTAGCTGAGTTTGTCTTCCTCCGGATCTTCTGGTGTTCCACAGCCTCGTTGGTAGTTGGAGAAGAAACCCAGAATTTGTAGCCAATCTTTGAAACTACATGCCTGGGGACAGTCAGGCAGGATCCATCATGATCCCCCAGGCCTTCTAGAAACAGAAATCTAAGAAGCCAAGGAAAAGGGGTAATTTCAGACAGACTAGCTTTTATTAATACCTTTTGAACCTGGAATTCTATAGGAAGGTCCAGAACTTCCCATTATAATTTCCCTACATTTTCCCAAGGCATCTTCTTCCTTTTTCTCTCCATGAGAAAGTAATAAGAGAGGAAGTGTGGTTTTGGGGGTAAGTATAGATAACCCCCTTGTCTCAGATTATTCTCGGTATTAGCTAAGCTAAGAAACTTTTAGCCAAGTCCAGCATTAAATCTGGGGAAACACATTTTACAAATGCTGCTCATTTTGGGGTGGCATCTCTGTAAACTCTGACTTAGCTCTGAGGCTACCCCATCTTTTCTGCATGCAAGCGGAATCCAGGCTTTTCACAGAGGTTCAAAGGACTGCTGCAGCCCAAAATTCATTAGCATTGTGGTTCACCAGCAGCAGGTGAGGACGGCTGAGGTCTCGGAGAGCAAGGACTTGGGTAAGGGGCCTGCGTGTGAGGCAGGGATGGGGCCAGGACCATCAGGGAGTGGAGTGCTGCCCTTAGGAATTGTGGAGGCTGGCAGCAGTGATGAAGAGGACCCTGAGGAGCCTGTGCCCAGTGCGTGTGCACAGAGGGCTGCTTGAAGGAAAAAGAAGCTGCAGCAGCACGGGTGACTCGGGAATAAGGCTGCAAGGTAATGGCCCCTCCCTTAAAAGATAAAAGCCAGCTGAGAAACCAGAGTTCTTTGCAGGAAGCAAAGAAGTTCTTGCACTTCAAGCCTTGTGGAAGTTCGGACTATCTTGGTTTGTGTTTGAAGACTTTTTGTTTGGAATATTTCTTGGCAACTTAATCTAGTGCTTTTGGCAGCCTTGCACAACCTTAACAGGGCTGGCTCTTATCTGGGACAATGAGATTTAATAGCGCTTTGCTGTGAATGAACAGAATTTACAGAGACACATTAAAAAGGTTTTGCTTTTATCTATGTTTTGTGTTTGTTTGATTTGAACGAGGCTTGGGTCAAAACAATCAGTCCCATCTAGACAGAAGGACAGGCTGCTTCATCATGGGCTCTGTTGAGTTTGAGTCATGGAAGCCTCTTCTAGGTTGGCTGCACTCAGTTCTTAATATAAGAGGTTAGATACCCATCTAGGGATAAGGGGCAGATTATGGCAGCCTCAACATATTTCACTCCAGGTGATGGAAACCTGAAGTCCCTGATGTTTCTTCCAAATGAAATTTGATAGCTTTTTCTTCCCTCATTCCACTTGATATCCAAGTTCAGGTAAATTGCTTCTCTCAGTCCTCCATCCACTGGTATTCCCTAGCCACCTGCATGTGCGTGGAACAGGGGTGGGATTCAAATTTTTTAACAACTGGTTCTGTGGGCGTGGCTTAGTTGGTGGGTGTGACTTAGTAGTCATGTTATTGGCTGGGCATGGCCAACTCAACTCACATCGAGGCACGCATCTCCTTGCCTGGCTTTTCATGACTGTGGGGATGCTGCAACAGTCGTAAGTGTGAAAAATGGTCATAAGTCACTTTTTTCAGTGCCATTGTAACTTTGAATGGTCACTCCACACAAGCAAAGTACCAGCAAAGAAGGGGAAAAAAACTCCTGAGAAGTTGCTGAGACAGGAAGTCTAGTCCTGCCAAGAATGTAATAAGGGTTAACGGAGAGGCAGTTTCTGTAAGCAACACCAGAATATTTCCTTCCTGCCTTCCTTACAGGATTAGGCCAGGAATTTCTTCTAACAACCGGTTCTCCGAACTGCTAAGAATGTTAACAATCGGTTCTAGGGAATAGGTGCGAACTGGTAGAATCCCACCCCTGGCGTGGAGGCATGTTGCCTATCATCAAGGGTGCTTCTGGGCAGCAGGTGCAAGTTGCATTAGACAAATATTGCAGTAGCCTGAATGTCAGGCACAAAGAACCAGGACCACACCATGTGTTGGTCAAAGTTTACTGCTTTATTATTGCAATGCCTATTTGCAAGAGTGTTCCCAGTCTGCCCTAATTTCCTTGGGAACAATAAGATAAGACTTGGGGGATTCTGGGGAAGGTCATGCCTGCTACTGTTTTCTGCCATGCAAAGACTCTAAGCTCCGCCCCTTCCTCACACCTCTACCCATTCTACCTGGAGATTCTACCACACCAACTTCTATTAAGTGTGCTGTACATGTATGATGTATGACAACCATGGGGCATGCTGGTCAGCTGTTAAAACAAATCACAGTGCTAATCTTATTGCAGCCTCTAATATAATGTCAAAATTAGAGTTGCTTTCTTATCAATGATAAGAAAAGGTCATATATGCATTGGCAAAGCAGGATAGGGAAAGTCATAAAACTGATCAGAAGAAAAACCAGCTCCAGCAAACGTCCAGGGCTATCAATATTCAATTAATGTTATGGGTCATTTTGGCCTAGCCAGGCTCAGTTTGAAGCAATCTCAGCGCAGAGTGAACCACAATAGTGGGGCGAAGCTGGAGGGTTCTAGCCTCTGTTGGTCGCCCAGAGCTTGACCTGGCATTTAGCTCTCTGAAGATTGAAGGGGAATTGAATTGAGGCGCTCAAAATGGATGGCAGGCATTTTGAGGGCCACCAGCCCAAATCCACAATCCCATCAGCAGCTGTTGGGACAATTGGAAGCTGCTCATGGCTCCCACTTTCATCTTTGCTACTGTGGATTTCTCCAGTCTCAGAGTGCTACAAGGGCCCAGGAAAAGGCAGGCATCTCCAGATGCGGGGAGGCCAGTGGCAAGAATTCAGCTCAGGAAGTTTGGGTGAGACAGTGCCAATCAAATTAAACGGTGGCCCTGCAGTTTCACCAAATGGGTTGGAAAAGCCCCTGGAGGCCTGACCCCTTGAAGACCCAGCTCTCTGCTTAGCGCCCAGAGGCCTGGTTCGTGGTCATAAGGCTGACAACACAGAAGCCCAGGCAGCCTCCCAACCGTCACTTTGATCCTGAGTGAAGAGAGGGAGCTGAGCTAGCCGGGAAGATTAGCCCAGGCTTCCATCACTTGACCAAGCGCATTTTCTTCCAGGGTGGCCAGGATGACCTTGAGGTTTATTCCCATGTCAGGAATCCACTTTCATTCTTCTCAACTACAGGACTTCCTGGGGTAGATGTGTGCCGGTTCCCCTCTTCTTGTATCTGAGTTGAGCCCATGGAAAACTCCAGTGGAGGAAAAGGTCTGCGCCTCATCAATCCTCAGACCCTCCTCCCCTCCTCCCACTTCTAGGAGGGGGAGCTGCTGCCCTTCCCACCTTCCTTTTCCAGTGTGCAGATGTGAAGAATTAGAAGCCATAAAATCAAGGGCAGAAAGTGAGCCAAGCTTGTCTGCTGGAGAATTGATGCAAACCTCCTGCTAGACGCAGGCAGCATACTCTATTTCTGAAAAATGCAAATATTACAAAATACCTCTAAGCCTCCAGTGACCTCATTCCAAAGGAAACCAAAATTACCCACACCCCTGAAACTCCACTGGGAGAGATGTAAAACTATGTTCCTACTTCAAAGATGATCTTCCAAACTGTCTTGTCATTGCTGATGATACTTTATAGGTAAACTTCAGACCTGGATCTGTCCACTTTCAAATCCTCTGTATGTGTGTGTGTGCATAATAGAAGGTTTCCTTGGTGCCCTTCAAGAGAGACTCTTAAGAAGGCCTCCCCCTTGGCCTGGTAGGTTCCAATGCACACAGGGTGATCAGGGTGAAGTACGTATCCACACAAGATTTTTCCATCTGCATTCTAAAACTCACGAAACTGTTCTACACAGCCCTACACCACTCTTTGAGTTCATCAAACCAGGGTTGTGGCAGTGGAGAGCATTGTTTCTTCATCATCCTCTTCCATACCCAATATGTACATGAGTCCAGTCCATATCCAACTCCTGATCTGTTCTGGGTGCATTGAACAAATTATCTATTGTGCTGATGCTGGAAAAAGCCCTTTCATAGAGTTCACTCCATCATCCCTAAAAGATGAATGTCCAGTCCCAGTTTAAAAACCTCCGGTGAGTTTTCCCCCGACCAACAACTCTGACTGTCCAAAAGTTCTTCCTCATGTCTAACTTGTCTTTACAACCTGGAATTCTAGCCTTCCTGAGAAGAAGTCCAAGCCCTCTACAATGCTGACATCCAAATGGATATCTGAAGACGCATCCTTTCTTGACCTTCTGTTCTTCAAGCTGAATATCCCTTCTGGTTTCTTCTGGTTCCCACTCTTTTCGCCATTTTGGTCGCCCTTCTCTGGACTTGCTCTAGATTTGCCAAAGGCGCAAGGGAGGGAGATTAGCAGCTGATGCCAACCGGTAGGGATTGCAGTAATGCTTGCCAGAACATTAACAGGGCCATGACTGGCCATATTTTTTTTTTATCTGAGGCAAATGTCAAACAGACAAAAACGATTTTGCTTGGAATTCTTTCTGTCTTACTATCAGGCCCTCCACTACGGAAAGGGTGTTTGCATCCCTCGACCACCCTTCTGCTCCCCTATGTCTTCCCTTGCCCATCAGATCGTCTCTTGCCTGATTTGGGCCAGAATACAATGTCCCCACCCCCACCCCTCTCCCTCTTAAAAAATTCATTTCTGAGTTTGCTCTGCAAACGAAGCAATTATTCTCTCATGATTCACAAAATATCTCAGAGAGGTGGGGAGGGGGAACCAGGGCAAAGTCTGCGGTTCTGCTCCTCCCTCACTTTCACACATCCCTTCTGCTGAACTGCTGAAAATACCTTATTTCAAGATTCCCCAGAGGTTCCTTCTTGCCAGGGTCTGCCTGACTTCTGCGATGGGGTGGAAAAGCCTCTGCTGCCATCTAGCGCCCACAGCGGGCACTCCCAGAGACAGCAAGGGCTGTGAGAGTCCATTGGAGAATTGGGAAGGGGGAAGGCGAGCCCCTTCTGAGTCCCAAGTCTGCTTGGCTTGGCCTTAAAGGAACCGACACAAAGGGCCCCTCCTTGGACCGCTAAGTGCCCAGGAATGGCAGTCTATTGGCCAGCTTCCTCATTAGTGGTTTCTTCCCCAAACCCCAAAAACCTTAGACTGTCTACTATTGACCTCACCCCTTTCCTAAGAGGTCTGTAGGGGGTGTGCATAAGCACATCAATCGTGCCTACCGTCCCTGTTTCTTTTATTTTTCTTATATGTATCCATGTATTCATAACTATGTTTTACTTATACCTATTATCTTGTAAGCAATTGACAAATAAATAAATAAAAATAAAAATAAATTAGCTCTGCCATGGGATGCCTTCCCGGGGCCACTGGCTGCTTTTATCCATCCTAGAAAGGCTTCAGAAAGGCTTCTGGAGTGGACAATTGTAAAGGATGAACAAACTGTGCTGAGAGCTCATTGAAACTCAAAAATTGCAATTCGAATTTGTTTCTCAGCAGCAGTAACATCCCAGCCTGACATGGCCTATTTTTTTTTTTTTTTTGTCCCTTTGAGAATAGCTTGAGGCAAAGAGATCCACAAGTTATTTATTTATTTATTTATTTATTTGTTTAAACTTCTATACCGCCCCCTCTCCCAAAAAAGGGACTCGGGGCGGTGTACAGCCTACTAAAACATACGAGATATACAATAAATATAGTTAAAAATAAATTAAATAGTTTAATCCGGCTGTCTAATTCAGATTCAATTTAAAAGTTAAAAACTAAAAACCCCAATTAAAATTTAATTAAAAACCTAAAACACAGTTACTGGGCCAGGCCGGCCTGATTAAAAAATAAAGTTTTCACCGCGCGCCGGAAGGTCAGGATATCCGTCATAGACCGTATCTCCGGGGGAAGATCATTCCATAGGGAGGGAGCCCCCACAGAGAAAGCCCGAACTCTCGGGGCCGTCAGCCGACAACGGTCAGGCGGCGGTACCCCAAGCAGGGCAACCCTGTGGGAGCGTACTGGGCGGCGGGAGGTTGACGATGGCAGCAGGCGGTCCCGTAAGTACCCAGGTCCCGAGCCATGGAGCGCTTTAAATACCATCAGTACCACCTTGAATCGAATCCGGTAGGCCACAGGAAGCCAGTGCAGCCTGCGAAGCAGCGGAGTAACGTGGGAGCTCCGAGGGGCACCCACAAGCACTCGCGCGGCTGCATTCTGGACCAGCTGTAACCTCCGGAGACTCTTCAAGGGGAGCCCCATGTAGAGAGCATTGCAATAATCCAGGCGGGAAATGACGAGGGCGGACGTGACTGTGCGAAGTGCGCCCAGATCCAGAAAGGGCCGCAACTGGTAAATCAGACGTATCTGATAAAAAGCCCCCCTGGCGACGGCTGCAATATGCTCTTCTAAAGACAGCCGCACATCCAGGAGGACACCCAGATTGCGCGCCCTTTCCACGGGGGTCAAAACCTCTCCCCCCACGGCCAGCGAAGGAACCAGCTGGCTGTATCTGGGCGCAGGAAACCACAGCCACTCGGTTTTAGTCGGGTTGAGCCGGAGCCTGTTACGACCCATCCAACTCCGCACGGCCTCCAGGCACCGGGACATCACTTCGACAGCTTCGTTGGGGTGGCCCGGGGTGGAGATGTACAGCTGAGTATCATCAGCGTACTGATGGAACTCCACCCCGAAGCCACGGATGATCTCACCCAGCGGCTTCACATAAATGTTGAACAGCAGGGGCGAAAGCACCGACCCCTGAGGAACCCCACATAGTAGGGGCCTCGGGGCCGACCTCTGCCCCCCTGTCAACACACATTGCGAACGGTCGGAGAGGAAGGAGGTGAACCACCGTAACACGGTGCCCCCCACTCCTAACCCCTCCAACCGCCGCAATAGGATACTGTGGTCGACAGTATCAAAAGCCGCTGAGAGATCTAATAGGACCAGGACAGAGGAACAACCCCTGTCCCGAGCCCTCCAGAGATCATCAACCAACGCGACCAAAGCCGTCTCCGTGCTGTGCCCGGGCCTGAAACCCGATTGGAGGGGGTCAAGATAACTCGCTTCATCCAGGCACTGCGGGAGCTGACGTGCCACCACACTCTCAACAACCTTCGCAACAAAACGAAGGTTGGAGACGGGACGATAATTTGATAACAGTGCTGGGTCCAGGGACGGTTTCTTGAGGAGGGGCCGCACCACCGCCTCTTTCAAGGCAGCAGGTAGCAGCCCCTCTCTCAAGGAAGCGTTTATAATACCCTGGAACCAGCCTCGTGTCACCTCCCGAGTGGCCAAAACCAGCCAGGAGGGACACGGGTCCAACAAACAGGTGGTGGCATTAAGCCCCCCCAGTATCCTGTCCACATCCTCTAGAGTAACAGGGTCGAACTCAACCCAACCAACTCCACCGATATCCACCCCCGCCCCCCCACCCGGAGATGGCCAGTCGGAGTCCAGTTCGCTCCGGATCTGAGCGATTTTGTCCTGCAGAAACCTAGAAAACTCCTCAGCCCGTCCCTGTAAGGGGTCCTCCCGCGCTCCCACCTCCAGGAGGGAGCGGGTCACCCTAAACAGGGCGGCTGGGCGGTTTTCCGCGGACGCGATAAGGGTGGAGAGGTAAGACCTCCTCGCCATCCTTATTGCCACTAGATACGTCTTAATATAAGAACGCAGTAGTGTTCGGTCAGACCCAGAGCGGCTGGACCTCCAACTGCTCTCTAGGCGTCTTTTCCGGCGCTTCATTTCCCTTAGCTCCTCAGAAAACCAAGGAGCCAGATGGGATCGGCACCGGGTCAGAGGCCGCAAGGGCACGACTCGGTCAAGGGCCCCAGCCGCCACCCTATCCCAGGTGGCGACCAAGCCCTCAACCGAGTCGTGTGAATGAGCTTCGGGAAATGGCCCAAGCTCCGTCAGGAACCTATCAGGGTCCATCAGGCGCCTGGGGCGGTACCATTTTAATGGCCCCGCCTCCCTGCGGTCAGGGGGCGCGGAACGGAAGTCGAGCTTCAGGAGCGAGTGATCCGTCCATGACAGGGGTTCCACAACTATATCCCCTATACCCAGATCACTCTGCCACTGATCAGAGACAAAAACCAGATCCAAGGTGTGACCTCCCACGTGAGTAGGGTCCCGAATTAACTGTTAAGCTTTTAAACAGCACCAGAAGAAACATCACTTATTAGTGTCTATAGAAGCTTTGTGGGAAGATCCCTGGCAAATGTAGATAAATCTCGTAAAGCTACTGACACAATTGTGGAAACAGGCAAAGTCATTCTAGGACCTGGACTGTTCCTCCCCCAACTGGCTTGTAATTTACGATTTGAATGGGGAGACTTATTTTAAGGACAAGGGAGCCAGGTATGTGCTACTGACTCCAGTTGGATTCCCCCCCTGCCCCAGATACAGAAGAGCAGTTTCTGTTTTGCTGGACCCCAAAGTCCGCTCAAATTTTGCAGCTCTTTGTGGACTGAAATTTTGCAGCTCTTTGTGGACCAAGTTGTAGCCGGGGAAGGAGAATCAGCAGGCACCTCTCCTTCCCACCAGCACAGCAGGTAAGGATTTCCTCACTCACCCCCAAAGCAGGAAAGAGGGCAGTGCTGAGGCCAGATGCACTGGTAGAGTCTGTGGTCTCATCTCCCCTTCAGCCAAGGACAGCTCAGGTACACCAGCCCCCCAAGGCGCTTTGAATACATCTCTAAGAGTTCTTTTAAGTCAAAAGCTTTTTAACCCAAAGAGTAATCTGGGACTGTGTATTCAGTATTTTTCTTTTTTTTCTTGTCCTCCCAAAAGTTCAACAAGCAAGCTTATTCCAAGCTGGGAAATCTTAGGGCTCAGCATTACAGTACCATTGAAGAGCCTACTTGATGAGATGCTCAGAGAACTTCAGGGATCAGCCGATGGAAGAGCAAGTAATAAGGTCTTTATCTTATCTTTATCTTCAGAAGCTCCAGGAGTCAATTGCTGGCATTGCCAAGGAACTGCCGCTCCCCATCCCCAGCCAAAGCTGCTAAAGGTATCAGGGACTTCCTCTCCTGAAGGAGGCTGCCACCTACCAGGTCATTGGTGCACAAACTTCAGGGAAGCCTGAACTCAACAAAGGCTTGGACTGGCCAACTTCTAAGCAGACAGGTTCTCCTTTCCAGCCAGCCACGGGGCTCCTGCCTGAAGAGGAACAGAACTACACAAGGTTCTCCTCTGACCTTTCCTTTCCCACATGCCCTAATTGAGATGTCTTCAAACAGACAGACATGGTCATGTTTCACAGACTTAGGAGTAGAGGAGCAGAAACAGAAGGAAAAACATGTGGGAACGTCAGAAACTTGTTCATGAGCTGTTCTTATTTGTCTAGTGCTCATTTTAGGTCCACGGTGGCATCTTGTCAGAGCTGGGTTCAGCAGTCTGTCATCCCCCAAACAAATTGGCATCCCTTTGTGGATGGAGTCAGCCACCATTGAATAAGTTTTCAGAGAAGAGCAGCAAGAATTCTTCAACTGAAAATGGCAAAGGAAGATCATTTTTATGGCAGGAAAAGCTAGGTTGGCTGGGATTTATAGGGAACATAGTCCAGGACGTGGAGAGCATTCTGTTTGGGAAAAACTATGTAGAAACTCCCTGTTTGTTGTAAATGGTTAAATTCTGCTTTTCATTATACCTAGAAAAGGCTGTAAGAGTTACATTATTTGAAGCTCTTGCTGAAAATTGGATTGGGGGAGGGGGGGAGGAGGAGGGGGAGGAGGAAGGAAGGAAGGAAGGAAGAAAGGAAGGAAGGAAGGAAGGAAGAAAGAAAGAAAGAAAGAAAGAAAGAAAGAAAGAAAGAAAGAAAGAAAGAAAGAAAGAAAGAAAGAAAGAAAGAAAGAAAGAAAGAAAGAAAGAAAGAAAGAAAGAAAGAAAGAAAGAAAGAGTAGAGTAAATGGTCTTCAGATGACTTCTGGTTGCTGCCTGCCCCTCAATTGGCTCACTTGCACCAAAGATGAAGTCATCCAGACAGAAGACCATCCTGCCTATCAAGGTTTGCCTTTCACTACTCCCCTGGGCTGAAATTTTCAGCATGTTGTCCCCATCCTTCTGCAACATGCACCAATGGCACAAAGAGATGGTTCCTGATGATGCAGTCGAGCCGTTTGTGAGTGGGCAACTTTTCAAAGTCCGCCACTCATGGATATCCCTTCCATGTGTGAAGATCAGGAGGAAGGTAGGTGTGGGCCTCTTATCCATGTAAGCATATTGTACAGAGAGAGAGGGGGAGGGAGAGAGGCCATTTTACACCAAGATATGGAGTCAACATCCCATAACAGTCCCATGGTATAATTCATGTTCTAAACAAGTATATGTCTGCACCGTGCTGCCTGCTGACCACAGCTGATAACGCTACAGGTAGTCCTCGACTTACAATAATTGATTTAGTGACCGTTCAAAGTTACAACGGCACTGCAAAAAGTGACTTATGACCAATTTTCACAGTTACCAACCTTTGTGGCATCCCCAGGATCATGGGATCAAAATTCAGATGCTTGGCCACTAATTCATACTTATGACCGTGGCTGTATCCCAGGGAAACATGATCCCCTTCTGCAATCTTTTGACAAGCCAAGTCAACCTGGGAAGCCAGATTCACTTGGTAACTGAGTTATTCGCTTATCAACTGCAGTGATTCACTTAACAACTGTGGCAAGCAAGGTTGTAAAATGGGGCAAAAGTTGCTTAACAAATGTCTCACCGAACATCAGAAATTTTGGGCTCCTGTATGGTCATAATTCGAGGACTTCCTGCAATGTTATCATGAGGTTGGACACCGTTTCCAATCTCCCTGGAGCACAAGCAGGTTGACCTGCCTGAATTCATGCATTTCCGTGTTTATTTACTGAGATGCAGCTCATCAAAACGCTTGTACGGCAAATCGATTAAGTGTCTCCAATTCAAAGATTCGCTACGCTTACGGAGTGCCTCAGTCACAATTAGGACACACAACTGGTCTTGTTGCAGCCACAGAAAGGAGTCCACTGATATGTTCGAGGGAGGAGGAGTTTTAATTTTATTCCTTGAAAGCCAGTGCTGGTGAAGGAAATGGCTCCCATGGGCCATCTCATGCCCTCAGCTTCTTTCAGGCGTTTAAGCCACCCGAGCCGGCCTGGATTTAACTCTGGGCTAGGAGGAGAATAAAAAGAGAATTCTCCAGTGTGGAGAGAAAGGAAGAGCCAGCGGTTCTGGGAAAATAGAAGATCGCGGCTGGATTATTTAGAAACACACACACACGCTCACAAAATCATCTCTAATTATGGGAGACAAGTGTATGCGCTGCTGAGCAGTATTGAAAGAAGAAGGGAAAGGATATAAGGAGGAGGCAAAGCAGGAGAATCACGTCTCTCTCTCACACTCACAGGCATAAAATCATAGCATCCCAGGACTGGAAAGGAAATGGGAAGTCTTGTGCCATCCCAACCTTTTCTGCTTCCGGAGGCTTTAACTTCCCCCATAGGGGAAGATCAGGTTCTTTTTCTGCTACTCAAGGGCCATATCATTTTTTTCTCATTCTGGATACCCAGCCTGCAACTAAACTGGAAACCAGTGAATGGGGCCATGGGACATCTTTTGGATTGGCAGTGGGGCCACCTCCTCTTCTAAGCTCACTAGTGGTGCAGGCCAAGGCCCTCTTGGTGGGGGCGGGGGAGGGAAAACAGGAGCTGCCAAATGACTGGGTCAGCATGTTGACACCCAAGCAAGCCTAACTTTAGTGCACGTCATTCACATCTGTGCCTATATGCTGTGTTGGAATACACATACATACCCATGGAGTATGAGCCGTGTGGCCCAGTGGTTAGAATGCAATATTGCAGGTTAATTCTGTCCACTGCCAGGGGTTCTATCCTGACCAACTCAAGGTTGACTCAGCCTTCCATCCTTCCGAGGTGGGTAAAATGAGGACCCAGATTGTTGGGGGCAAGAGGCTGACTCTGTAAACCACTTAGAGAGATTCATAGGGAAGCACTATGAAGCGGTATATAAGTCTAAGTGCTAGTGACTCACTAGACGTGTATTAAATCTATCTGAATCACTTCAATAGAATGGGAGCTGGATTCCAACTGGAGAAAATTTGGAACACCACAAGTAAATACAAGTGCAGATATGGGTGTAATTTCAGATTTGGCACCCTTTGAGATACTTACCATTCAAGCTGGATAATATATAATCACTTATTCAGGTCACTGCTTGCAGTACTAAAAACAGATCAATGAAGTTGCAAAAGACAAACGAGGACACTGCAATAGGGAATCCAGGCTCAGAGCGAACCAACTGTTTTCTCATCTACAGATTTTGTTCTTATACCAGCAGTAACATTGGGCTGATGTCCCTACAGTGCATGGATTTCTAGTTGGCGATATGTTGGTTTGAAAAGTATTTCTAGGTTAGAGATCCAAGCCTGCATGATACGGTGTCAGGTCAGCATACCTGGGAGTAAAACAACTTTTCTTATGCCCATGCATATTGCCCAAAATATAGCGAAATGTGATGGATGCTGAGATCAATATTTATGGCCCATTTGGGCTCTTACTGCTGCTTCTGAATGCCAAGTCAGTTTATAACTTCCTGATCCTGGACCTTATTGTGGTTGAGGGTGCCAACCTGGCATATATAATCAAGACCTAGGTGGGCTCAGAGGGGGTGTTCCCCTCTCAGGCATGAAGCTACCCAAGGCTTTGCAGCAGCAGTGATCTCAGGGGAGGGGAGGGTAAGATAGCTGGAAACTGCATCACTTGCAGGGACTTCTTGATGTGCTTGTGTGTCATCACTGCTGTGTGAGTTGCATGGGGCCTGGAAACTAATATAGCCTTAAAACTAATCAAGGAGAGAAGCAACCTCGAAATAAGGAAAAATTTCTGAACAGTGAGGACAAGTAACCAGCTTTCCTCCAAAAGTTATGGGTGCCTCATCATTGGAGGTTTTTAAGAAGAGACTGGACAGTCACTTATCTGAAATAGTAGAGGGTCTCTTGCTAGAGCTAGGGGTTGGACTACAAGACCTCCAAAGTCCCTTCCAATTCAATTCTGATATGAATTCTAATATTTAATAACTGAAAAAGGCCCTTCCAAAATGTGGGTGTAAATTGTGTCTCTCAGTCTGAAATGACATTAATTAGCTAATTCTGTGTATCTAATTTAGGGGGTGCGGTTGTTTAGCAGTTAAAGATGTTGAGCCTGCCAGCTGGAAAGCTGGCAGCCTGGGTTCGAGATGTGAGATGTTTCTAGCAGTTGGAAAGCATGCAAATGTGAGCAGATAAATAGGTACCACTTTGTCAGGAAGGTAACAATGTTCCCCGTGTCTCTGCATATAGTCATGTCTTCAAACCACACTGGCTCCCTCGACTAGAAACAGAGATGAGCCCTTCCCCTGGAGTCGGACATGACTGGACAGTGGAAACCTTGATCTATTTAAACATGTTCAGTTGGTAGCAGGTTATTGTTTTCTAAATGTTCTTTTACTACTTATACGAGTCAAAACTGGAAAGTTTTTAAAATTATTTCTGCTTTAGGGCCCACTTTCCAGCCTAAGGTCCTGTGGTCCAAAGATGTCAGATGACAATTCCATCATTCTCAGTCAACAGAGACTGCTATAAATCATGACACTATTTGAACAAATTGTTTCAGCAATAAATAGATAAAGCAGCTGATGAAAACTAGAGCCAGGCCAGAGTCCTGGGAAATTAAGATGCACTAAACTAAACTAGTGATAATCATAACTGACTTCCTGTGGAAAACATGTAGGAGATAACTCCAGAATGTAAACCACTGTCAGCAATTCAGGAATTTTCTTTTATTCACCACTGATATGTACGATAGAAGATAATAAGTTTGCCAGTGAAACACTAGTAAAATCATTGTTGCTTTAACAATCCACAGTGCAACCCTGGGAAACCTTTGTTTGCATAGACAAAGCCTGCCATCTTGTGAATAAGTCAGATCTTGGCAGGATTAAATGAAAAAAGAGCTTCCAAAACATCTGGCAATTACTTTCTTAGAGTTGGAACAGTAAAATCACGCAAGTTGCCAGCTTTTTCTCAGCCTGCCCACTTTCCATCTTTGAGAACTAGCTTGTGTTCAGTGAGGAAAACTTTGATTTTCTTTCTTGGAAAAGTTGGCTGCTCTAGGAAAATTCAAGGAAACCTGAACGAAGTGAGTTTGGTTATCATATATTGTCCAGTGAAAAAGGCAAGAGTGTGGCCGCTAAAGTGAGGTCTCCAACTGGCCATTGTGATTACCAAGCTCTGTAGGCTGGGTGTTTTTTTTTCTTTGTCCAGGTAAGATTATTGGATCCTCCCTTGCCAACAATTGACTAGAGGGTGACAGAAATCTATATCCCAAAAGAAACCTCCTGGGAGCTCTTAGTTCCAGCTGAGTGTTTTCTAAAGTCTATGTGTCAAGTGCCTTAGATTCCTATCAGGACGCTGCCATTTTGATGAAGAGGGGCCCCCTGGATGCTCCTTTACAATATTTTTCCTGTTTCTGGTCTTCCTATCACTTTGATATACCTGCTTGGGAAAGGGAGGGGAAGGGATAGGCCTGGGACCGTCTGTTTTGTCTGAGCTCTGAAGGACCGGGCGGAGCAGCATCTGAGAACAATTTCTTATCACCTTCTCAGCTCAAGTTCTAAAAACAACTTCACACCTGTGGACTGGCTCGCCTCGGACTGGACACAGGGGAGGGTTTTCTGCAAAGTTTAATCTAATGGTTCTGAGCGGGAATTTCAGATCCTGCCTTGCTTTCCTTCCTATCACTTTCTCTCAATAAAAGTTTCCTTTTGAAAGAATGCCTATTTGGAGAGTTCTGCTTTCTTGAGGAGAGAGGAAAGGCAAGTCGTTATACCATGTGCTGCCTATGAGTGACCGCTGTGCAGCCTTCCAAGACAAGAGCCCTCTTCACCAGAACATGGCTTCTTCTCAGGGCAGCATTTAGGAAGAGTGTTGTAGATACTTAGGAATACCTGCTTCCTTTTGTTTCAAGCACAGAGATGGCTGCAGTCAAGGGTTTGGGGAAAGAGTTTGGCTTTCTCAAGTTTCTCGTGACTGTCAAAGGAAAGAGAATTTCAGGGGAAATCTTCAAGGCGCCCCACTATTTTAATTAAGATACTCTGAGAGGGAATGTTGGGTGGATAGGAGAGAAAATGGTAATAGTAAAGTCAGACTTTGTTTGCAGGATGGAATCAGGGGATGATCATTAAGGTGGAGACATCCTTGGATCCTGCAAAGCATGAAAATGGAATAGCGTCCTTGGCTACTAAAACAAACAAGGAAGTTGAAATGTACTTGAATGCAAACAAGGAAAATAAGGAAGTTCCTGAAATCTGCCTTAGGTGCTGATCATAGAAGCAGGAAGGGGAGGGGAGCCAATTCCCTTAGAGGCCTCTCCTCTCCTCCTTTTAAGAGTAGCCACCTGGAGCCAAGTGTGGGTTAAATGGGTGAGGTGCATTGTTTGTTTTCTCCTTGGCACTTAGCAACTATGACCATAAGGCATGAGGTGCTTTGTAGCGAGCATTAACATACTCTCCGGCTAGAATAAATGATGCAAATTATGCTCATGTATGTTTTGCCAAGTCAGTTCTGCTTCCAACGTTCAATGCAATTGGGAACCATGACAAATGCTTCGCTGGCCAAGTATCATGGGTGTGGAACCCTTGGAAGTTTAAGGAAAACACCTTAAATAGAGGTGTACAAAGTGCTCCCCACCCTCGCCTTTGGGTGGTGCATCAAAGACCTCACTCCATAAGTGTTGACCATGTCAAGATGCAACTGAAATCAATCTTACCCACTTTTAAATTTAATTTGAATTAAGTATGTTTCATATAATTACTATTTCAAGCTTCGTTTTCATAATTGCTCCTTCATTTATGCCTTATTACAAGATATGTGCCAAACCCTGAGTTAATTCAGACTGGATTCTTACCCTTTCTAGAGCAAAGAAGTTTAACCCATATCCTGTTGGAGAACAACCATCAGTTGAGAAAAGAGTTTGAGCGAGGAATCAGTCTGGACTCGCTATGCAACACCCCGTCCCCAATGCCTTTCAATTTTATCCAGTCTTCCCAGGTAAAACTGCCAACCTGGAAATAATAACAATAGCATTTAGACTTATATATTTCTTCAGGGTGCTTTACGGCCCTCTCTAAGCCATTTACAGAGTCAGCCTGTTGCCCCCAACAATCTGGATCCTTATTTTATCCACCTCGGAAGGATGGAAGGCTGGGTCAACCTTGAGCTGGTGAGAATCGAACTGCCGAAATGCTGGTAGCCGGCAATTAGCAGAAGTAATCCTGTGGAATAAGCAGAGAACAATAAAATAGCTAGTTTGAACTTTAGACATATGGGTCTGGTTATTTGTGCCTGACCTATCCATTTGGATTTTGGTCCCAGTCTATTTCTCCAAAACCTCAGTGTGTTATGAAGAATGGCACACACACACACACACACACACATACAATGGGGAGGGAGGCAGAGGAGAGAGAGAGAGAGAAGGGTCAGGTCCTTTGTCATTTGCATTTTTTATCATACCACTGTATGTTTATGAGACAAGAGAAAAGCTTGGATGTAGTGACTAACATTTGATTACCCTCAAATTAGAGAGACCACCATTTTCTAGAGTTTTGGAGAGGACAAAGTGTGGCTATAATTTAGGTTTTTAAATGTCTTCATTCTAGACCTGCCTCCTTTTTGGAAGCAGCACTACCTTCTTCTGTTTTGTTCTCATGGCTCCCCAACATTGGGTGCTATTTAATTCCAAAATTCTGAAGACACCATTGCTTATCATTTCATAAGGCCATGTCCAGGAGGGAGGAACAACCAGTGATCGCCGTATTTCTACTTTGCCCTGTAACAGATCAGCCTCACTAAATCCAGAAAGAGATGTAATCTGGAAACTCCCAGGTGAGGGAAAATGGCAGACCAACTTGCCCCCTTAGAACTAGAGTGCTGGGGACCCATGGAAGAAATCCCCCCAAAAAACTCTGTCTGAAACAGTCTTCTAAAGGATCTTGTCGTTGCTCCACTTTTATGTTTACAAGAGAAAAATCCTAAAAATCTTCTAAGACCAGAGCATCCAAACTCCCTGTGCATGTTGGTTCATTCTGTGAACAGGATTTCAATAAAAAAAATTTTTTTTAAAAAGTATGTGGACTTTAAAGGAGTCAAAAGCAAAAGCCTGCACAAGCCTGTGAACTATAAACGTTTAAGATGGATCAAGGGGACAGCTGAATTTGGATTATCGTCAACTTTAAAGTACTTTGGATGTCAACCCTGAAGCTGACCTGGCCAACACCATCTTGGAGCTTCAGTGTTGAAGGTTAGAGGGGGTGCAGGGGGTGAAGAGATAGCTGGAGTTGTGTAGTCAAAATAAAATACTTTCTCTTGGGAACCAAGGATCTTCTCACACCTGGCCGAAGGAAGGGGGAGTGATGTCACCAGACCAGCGGGAGTTGCATTGATTGGGCCATGTGGCTTATTGTTTGGGATTGGGGGGGAAACTTTTAGGTGAAAACCTGAAAGCCCCTCAGAGTTGGTTTTCACCAGATATGTGCCGATATGACATTTCCAATAAAACTATTCTTTGAGGACATCACCTGCCTTGGAGTTCTTGCTTGCAATGGATCCATGACTAGGAACCCTGACATTGGAATTAATTACATAAATAATACAGCATGGAAAGCGCTTTTTGAAAGAGTGAAAAAAAAATAGAATGCTTTTTTAAAAAGTGAAAAAAAATGGAAAGCACGTTTTAAAAGAGTGAAAAGTGCAACGAAGAAAAAAATGCAGCACATCATTTTAATTGTAAAGTGTTACAGTACTACATAAATACTTAACTAATGTAAGTATTATTTGCGTATGTGTATATTAATTTCTAATATATAATGATAATTATTTTTAATCAGCTGGATTCTGTACAAATGAGTTCCATATTTTTTTCTTATACGTGTCCATTCAAAATCTGGGGCTTCAGGCAATCTGCTCATAGGAGGCTGGCGGTGCAATGAGCTCTTCAGTCCAGTGAGTGAATGGGCCACACCTTGATCTTCCCAGGGTTGCAAGTGTCAAAACTGCACCTGTTACCCTTTGCCACATGCCAGTGTCTGCCATGAGTAATGGGGAGAAGGTGCAGGGAGGGTAGATTCAAGGGAATTGGAAATACTCATTGTGCCGTCTTGTGAGAGTCGCTGGCAGTTCCAAGGTCACCTCATGGAATGCAACAATAATGTGCCCAACGAATCAAGGACCGTTACCAAAACAATTACTGTGAATGTATTTGGACAACTACTCTATATATATTCAAGGTGGGAGGGAGAGAAAGAGGAAAAGTTAACCATATGCTTTGAGCACAAAAATTTAGAACTGGCTTTGCTACGCTGTAACCAGTTTGCCTCAGTAAAGTGTATTCTAGGTAGCCCTGGCCTCGATAGTCTTTCTTTGCTAATGGGAAGACTGACAGCAAGTGGGAGACAGGAGAGCAGCCTTCCAATATTTGAGGGGCTGCCACAGAGAGGAGGAGGGAATCAACTGTTTTCCAAAGCACCTGAAGGCCAGACAAGGAATAATGGATGGAAACAGTTCAAGGGGAGATTCAACCTGGAAATAAGGAGAAATATTCTGGCAGTGAGAACCATCAACCCATGCAACAGAAGTTGCCTTCGGAAGTTGTGGCAGCTTCATCACTGGAAGCTTTCAAGAAGAGACTGGATTGCCATCTGTTGGAAATGGTGTAGGGCCGTGATGGTGAACCTATGGCACATGTGCCGGAAGTGGCATGCACAACCATTACGGCCAGTATATGAGCAGATCTACTGCGCATGCCCGCCCAGCAGCAGATTGTTGGGTAACTAGTGCACATGTGCAGGGGGCAGGGGGCTAGGATATGTGCATGCATGCACAGAGACACGTGCTGCGCAAAGGGGGGTCACTCACATATGTGCAGTCACATGGCACGCGGAGGGTGTCACGTGTGCATGCATAGGAGGAGCGGGGGGGAACCTGCGTGCATTACCTTATTGCACAGAACCAGGGGTGGGATTCTACAGATTCGCACCTATTCGCTAGAACTGGTTGTTAACATTCTAAACAGTTCAGAGAACCGGTTGTTAGAAGAAATTACTGGCCTAATCCTGTAAGGAAGGCAGGAAGGAAACATTCTGGTGTTGCTTACAGAAACTGCCTCTCCGTTAACCCTTATTACATTCTTGGCAGGACTAGACTTCCTGTCTCAGGAACTTCTCTGGAGATTTTTTTCCTCCTCCTTTGCTGGTACTTTACTTGTGTGGAGTGACCATTCGAAGTTACAATGGCACTGAAAAAAATGACTTATGACCGGTTTTCACGCTTACAACTGTTGCAACATCCCCACAGTCATGAGAGGCCAGGCAAGGAGAAGCGTGCCTCGATGTGAGTGATGTTGAGTTGGCCAGTCAGTCACATGACCACCAAGCCACACCCACCAACTAAGCCACGCCCACAGAACTGGTTGTTAAAAAATTTGAATCCCACCCCTGGGTGTAACACATCATTACGCAATGGCTGCCGCTTCCTTGCCTGCATCAGATGGTGGAACACAAGCAGCCAGGCGAGGAGATGCTTGCCTCGATGTGAGTGATATTGAGCTGGCCACACCCAGCCAATAACATGAGCACCAAGCCATGTCCACCCAGTCACATGACCACCCAAGTCATGCCCACCACCTAAGCCACGCCCACAGAACCGGTTGTTAAAAAATTTGAATCCCACCCCTGCACAAGAGCCCAAAAAGGTTAGCCACCACTGGTGTAGGGTCTCCTGCTTGGGCGGACGGTTGGACTAGATGACCTACAAGGTCCTTTCCAACTCTGTTATTCTGTTTCTGGTCCTCTAAGAGCTCCAAGGAAGAACCAGGAACATCCGAACCTCTTCTGACTGATTGGGCAACCTCAGGCTGCACAGGCTGCCCACAAAGGCACGATTCTGTCATAACTTCAACAATATCATTTTCCCCACAAGGGGTCACTTCCATTCATTGCAAAGGATCCCCTGTAAAGGATAGAAAGTGCCCAAGTTCTCCCACACACATTTTCCTGGGCAAGAATGTAGTTTGGTTTCCTCGCCTTTGCAAGACTGGAATTTTGGCAGAAACGGAGAATCATAGAGCTGGAAGGGAATTTGGAGGTCTTCCAAGTCCAACCCCCTGCCCAAGGCAGGAGTCCTTATACCAACCTGGACAAGTGGTTGTCCAATCTCTTTTTGAATAACCTCTGAGAGAGAGACTGGTTAATCCATTGGTTAATCATTCTCACTATCAGTAAGTTTCTTCTTAGTTCTAATTTGGATCTATCATTAATGATCTTTCACCCATTTCTTCTTGTTCTGCCCTCTGATGCTTTGGAGAATAAATTGACCCCTTCTTCTCTATGACAGCCCCTCAAATACTGGAAGGCAGTTATCATGTGCCCCCTAATCCTTCTCTTTTGACAGGCCTAAATATACTTAGTTGCCTTGTTGAAAGAAATATCCTTCTGGGTTCAGTTCCAAGTGGGGAAAAATACACTGGAAACATGGAGGCTATTTGGAAAGATGGTTTAATGGTGGACAGCAGGACCACATGCTTCAAGGTGAAGGGAAGAAGGGCTGACCAAGATGCTGAGAGACCCTTATATAACCTCTGTTGGGCCCCACCTTAGTGTTTCCTGTTCCTGTGCAAGAAATGAATCCCATTGGCTGTCAGACTCCCAGGGGGTGGGGGTCTTAACTTTGTAGGCTTGGTCTGGACCACATGGCTTCACCTGAGTGCTGGCTAATGCAATCTTCCCAGAACATGTGGTGAGATGGGTCATCCTATCATTTCCTGAGGGCCATCCTTAATCCCATCACCCTGGAGCTGAAGGGGGGGCAGGGAGCTGCAGGAAGCTGCTTTGTCTTTAAAACATATTTCTCCTTTTCTCATCCAGGGAGATATAATATTCTGCCTTTTAAATATTTCCTAGGCTATTTCAATCTTTCTAGGAGAGGGGTGGGTACTAACTTCCTACAGCCTCAACAGTTCATCCTATGATTTAGCCTCCAGACCCTTGATCATCTTTGCTGCCCTTCTCTGCATACTTTCTAGAGTCCCAGGACATTATATGTATCATGGTGACCAGAACTGGATGCAGTATTCCAAATGTGGCTTCACTTATTTATCATTTTATTCATCTTTTTATTTATTTCACTCATTGTTTATCAGGCCACTAAAACCTCTGCTGAGCAAAAAGGTTTGAAGTATAGAACCTTTTTGATTACATCAGGTAGCGGAGGGGGTGTGTGCATGCGTGTGTGTGTGTGTGTGTGTGTTTAGGAAAAACAACAATTCCATTTGGGGGGTGGGGAACTACAATTCAGATGCTTAGCAAGGAAGGTTTCCTTCCAAGGATGCTTGGTTGTCATGGTAACAGGGCCCGCTGCTCTTCCCGGAGGCACAAAGGCATAAGATGGCGCTGCTCCAGAGGCACTTGTGAGCTGTGTGGAGGGGAAGTATTGTGGCTCAGAACGCATGGCCAGGGATGGAAATGGCTCTCAAGAGGAGGAGGAGAACATACATCGGAGACCCCAGGGCCACATAAGGATTTGCAAAAAGAAAGTTGCAGCATTTATGTGGCGGAGGTGAGAAATAATTAAATACTTGAGTTGGAAGTCATGATTTTATATATATATATATATATATATATATATATATATATATAATAGAATCTAAATGGAAGCAAAATCAGATTTAAATTCTGCCCCAACCCTTTCCCTGCTTTTTTCAAGCATAACCATGCCGTTCAAATGTCATGGGTGCCCTTGGCCCAGAAAATCTGTGGCCTAATTTGTTCCACGTTTATGTTGGGAATAAATGACCTTTAAGATCTCACCGCCACTTTTGTTTCTTAAAAAAAAGAAGAAGATAAATATAGAAACGCCCACCAGCATAAAACCTGCTGTTCTGATGACCAAGCCCAGCTCTGTCTTCACATCCAGGCTGGTCCTTGCTATTCCCACACAGGAGAAGGAAAGGCAAGGCTGGCTGGATTCTCCATCTCTGTTTCCATCCCACTAAGTGCCACCCACAAGCTGGCAGGAAAACCGCCATTGCCCCTCACCTCCCTATGGTGTGGTGATGGCTTCTTCTTTGCAAGAAGAAAACCGTGGTTTCCTGTGGCTGGAGAAGTTGTGTGTCACATCTATTGAGGCACACAAGATGGTCATATATCCTGCAAAGATGAATGAAGATACCCTACTTTCTCCCCACTGTTTTTTCCTTTTTCAGTTAAATGTTTTTGTTGCTGGCTGATCTTTAATAAATAAACATCATTTGTCCCCAGCTGATCTGAAGGGGATGCATGCTTGCTGTGATCTGGATTGACTGGAATGGGTGCAAACTAAACTGGAAATCACAGAAATTTTCTGTGTATGCTAAAAAAAATACTGTTAATCCAAGTGTGCAGCTATTCAGGCTGTTAATTTCATGGTTACAAAGCTGCAGAAAGAAAGCTGATTAGGGTAAGACATTCTAATGATCCAGCTGAGGTCAAGTAGGATTGAGCCACAAATTTAAATCATATATTTGGTAAGAAATGTGGCTTTGTTATTTATTTCCTGGTGGTCCTTACTTAATGACAGGAATTGGGGCCAATTGTTTTGTTGCTAAGTGTGAGGTTATAAACCAAGATGTCATGTGACTGCATTGCTTAGCAACGGCAGTTCCAGCAATCCCCAGTTATTATCATTAAGCAACCACAGAGGTCCCATCTTCACTGGCTGGTGTTTTTCCAACCTCAAAGTGGATCCTGTTAGAAGCATCTAAACAATGGATCTCTATGTCTTTCTAGGAATCTCCACCCTCTTGCTACAAAGAACATCCAGCTATGCCAGGGAAAGACAAGTACCATGTCATTGTCTTGATATGGGAGGGTGGTGGCTCATGTGGTTAGGGTGCTGCGTCAGAAGGCCATTGAGTGGTCGACAGTTTGGCAGCTTGAACCTTGATACCATGAGCTGCGTGACCAAATGGGCTCCCATCAATTTGTGCCAGCTTCTGCCCACCTAGCAGTTTGAAAGCATGCAAATATGAATAGATAAATAGATACCATTCCAGTGGGAAAGTATTGGGGATGTTAAAGGATCCCCCTCTGATGCCCCCTGGGCAGCTAATCCTTTCACCCAGGAAGCACTTTGGTAAAGGTGCTTCCAACATGAAAGTAGTAATATCTGATTTCCCTGAAAATAAGACCCAACTGGAAAATAAACCCTAGCATGAGTTTTCAGGATGCTTGTAATGTAAGCCCTACCCCAAAATAAGCCCATTAAGATTGTCAGCCAGATGTGTCTCATTTATTTATTTATTTTATTTTATTATTCAAATTTGTATACCGCCCCCTCTCCCTAGGGACTCAGGGCGGTGCACAGCCAAATAAAAAACATATAAATACATATACAATAATTTAAAATATATTAAAAGAATTAAATAGGTTGGCCAATTAAGAATTAAAAAAGTAGGGAGTTAAGAAAATTAAAACCATTTAAAAACTGAATTTAAAACCCTTACACATAACTCTAGGCCAGACTGGCTAGATGGAATAGGTGGGTTTTTAGTGTGCACTGGAAGGTCAATAGGTCGGGGACGGTCCTCATCTCCGGGGTCAATTCGTTCCAGGAGGGTGCTCCCAAAGAGAAGGCCTGAACCCTCGGGGTTGCCAGCCTTCCAGCCGGCGGCACCCTGAGGAGGACCGCACTATGGGAGCACACTGGTCGACAAGAGACTGACGGTGGCAGCAGGCGGTCCCGTAAATACCCAGGTCCCAAGCCATGGAGCACTGTATTTAGTACTATATTTCCCCTAAAATAAGATCTAACCAGAAAATAAGCCCTAATGCATCTTCTGGAGCAAAAATTAATATAAGACCCGGTCTTTATTTTCGGGAGAACACAGGTACTACTCTTGATATGGAATTGGCTGCTAGCATTTCTTCTCATTTTGTTGTTGTGTTTTGCTATTGTTGTTTGTGTCACATATTTCCCTCTCATCAGCACTTTTGTTTCTAGCACAAAGTAATATTTTAAACCATCATATAATTTATAGCTTACCTTCTGATCTTTTTCCAACTGAAATAATCCCCCAAAATGCAGGGCCAGATCCCTTACCACTCAGGGCACAGGACCTGATTCTATCTTCTGAGATAATTGTCCACCACTTTGGACAAGATGCCAGTTCTTTTTAAATTACTTCCATGTCACTATAGCAACATTTTCTGAAAAGGTAGCTGCCACTGGACACACACACACACCCTCCCCAAAGCCCCAACATACTCACTAAATTCAAAATTTGCCCACTGCAGACTCCTGGCAGAGATGGAGGCTGTCGGAAAAAAGAAAAGCGAAAGGACAAAAGATGTCTGGCCTATTGGAGAAAGGGCAAGAAAAGGGGATGTCCATCTGCAGTTCCACTACACTGAAATAACCACAGGCGGAATTCATCATTAGGAGAGTTTTCAAAAGGCACATTCTGGAGGAAAAAAACGGAGATGAAATAGAGTTTGGTAGCTCCAGGCAGGGCTGGGAAACGGCACTGTGCCACTGAGTAGTATAGGCAGCGCAAAGCCCCCAAGGTATTGCCTTTGTGCTAGGAACAAGGATGAATCCCTTTGGAAGACACTTCAGAAGTTGCTCGCATCCATTGTGTTTTCTTGAGGGCCCCTGTGCGCTTCCACTGTAGTGCAGTCATGGAAACCAGTGACTGGGCAGAAGGGAGAGAAAGCTCGTTCCTGCCCACTTCTGAGCACTTGCAGCACAAGCTGAGTCCAGCCACAGACTGCAAATGGGGCTATCACCACCGTCATAAAATGCCTTAGCCAGGAAGCAAAAATTAAAAGCAATTTCTCCTAATGCAAATGGTCTTGGAGCAATTTATTTTCTTGATTCACATGTTCTATTCAAGCACTCCAAAACGTGAATGGAACAAATCAAAATATGTTAAATAGAGCAGCTGCCCATTTAATAGTTTGCCCTAACATGCAATGTGAAATTTGGAAGCTTTCAGCGGAGGAGAGAGAACAATGGAACTCCCACTATAACATCCTTTGTTGAGATTCAATTTGTCACTGGTTGTTCATTGTGATTAAACAGAATATCTGGCTTTGTGGCAAATACAGAATAACAGAGTTGGAAGGGACCTTTGAGGTCTTCTACTCCATCCCATTGCTTAAATAGGAGGCCCTATACCATTTCAGAAAAGTGGCTGTCCAGTCTTTTCTTCAAAACCTCCAATGATAAAGCACCCACAAATTCTGGTGGCAAGACATTCCACTGGTTAATTGTCCTCACTGTTAGGAAATTTCTCCTTCGTTCTAGGTTGCTTCTCTCCTTTCCCAGTTTCCATCCATTACTTCTTGTCTTACCTCATGGTGCTTTGGAGAATAGGTTGACCCCCGTCTTCTTTGTGGCAGCCCCTCAAATATTGGATCACTGCTATCCTGTCAACCCCAACTCCTTTTCACTAAACTAGACATTCCCAGTTCCCACAACTGCTCATCATCCTGTATATGAAATATATGAATTCTTGCTCTCTGTCTTTGATTAGTTTCCATCTCACACCAGTATTCAAACAGGACAATTTTGAACCCATTCTTTGCATGTTCTGCACAAACGAATTTCTAAAGGAGAGAACAAAGTCCATTTTTAGTGGAGGCCAAGAATAAAGCACCCTGTGGGAGAAACTGGGGCAACCATGTCCTTGAGGTCCCACCTTGTGGCAGCCCTAAGAGAAGCTTTCAGGCTAGTCCATAGAATTGAGGGAAAATGGGAATTTATTTATTTATTTTATTTATATACCGCCCCCTCTCCCAGATTGGGACTCGGGGCAGTGCACAGCCCAACTAAAAACAACACAATGACAAATATAAAATTTAAAAAGTAGATTAAAAATGAATTAAATATGTGGCTGAGTTTAAAACTATAATCAATTACTAAAAGCAGGGTAAGAATTACAAGATTAAAACCTTCCAATGCTACTAGGCCAGACCGTCTTGTTGAAAAAAATGAGCCTTCAATGCGCGCCGGAAGGTTTGCAGGTCAGGGATAGTCCGCATCTCCGGGGGTAACTCATTCCAAAGGGAGGGTGCTCCCACAGAGAAGGCCCATACCCTCGGGGCCGCCAGTCGGCATCGTCTGGCTGGCGGCACCCCAAGGAGGCCAACCCTGTGAGAGCGCACTGGCCGGCAGGAGGCCGATGGTGGCAGCAGGCAGTCCCATAAGTACCCAGGTCCCAAGCCATGGAGCGCTTTAAAGATGACCACCAACAATGGGAAGCCATGAGGCTGACATCTCTGATTTGATGTCAATCTCTAGAAAGTCTCCTTGAAGTCATGAAGAGAAATAATTTCTTTATCTTCTGGTTGCTCCCCATCCCCAATCTAGAGTATGCCAGACCCAAAAGAGGATGAATTTTGTGCTCGTACTGATGTTTAAAAAGTCCCTTCAGCCAGTTCAGCCACTCAAATCTTCTATCATATCCTTCCAACACCGATAAACTCCTGTTTTTCAAAGTCAGCCTTTCACCCATACCAAACAGCAAGCAGCAAAGTACAGTTTTAGAACAGATAATGCTAACCCATCTCTTTTTTTAGCATCTTGTAGCAATTTATATTTCATTCTTGTTTTCCTCCTTTTCCATGCAAATTTAGAAATGCCATTTTGCCATAGTTTAAATGATACATCAGATGTTAATATTGTTTCTTCCTGAATAAAAATAACATCCCAGGTAAAACATTAATGTTTATCACTGAAATTATACCCAGTAATTACAGTTGTCATTTAGCCCACTTTGAAAAGTCTTTTTTTGATAACGTATCATATCTTAACATAGTTTTTGAAACAACGTACACTTAATACTAATCAGTGTTTAATCTTCTTTTCAATTTGGGAGCCAATCTTTTTCTCAATGTTTCTTGATCTTCTATGCTCATATTCTCAACCAACATCTTTGTTGTTGTTTTTTATTTACTTAAAATCGGCTCACAAAGTCCTTCAGTTCTTCATTCAGTATTCAATGCCGTATTCACTTCTTGTAAGATCAAAACTGGCTCATCAGCGAAGGCCTTCAATTTATAGCTCTTTTTTTAAAAAAATTTCAAAGCCATTATTTTTTTCGACTTGTCTAATGTCCTTCCTCAACAAGTATAAAATGAAACTAAAAATCAAATTTAGTTTCTATAGATTGAATCACTTTAGTTGTAAATTCTTCAAACACATCTCTGAACATTTCCATTTCATTTGATCCTTGAGGGAATTGTCTTTTCACAGCCATGTTCAATTACACACTCTTTATTATGCATAAATGCTCAAGAATCAGCACAAACTAGTCAGTAGTACCCTCTAGTGTTTGCAAAAATGAATTGCAGCTGGAAATTCCACTTCGAAAAAGTGGGGGAAAAGGAACAGGGAACTTCTTCCATCATTTCAGCACAAAGGCCCGTTCCCATCAGGCCTCATCCAGGAATTCCAAACTTCCAACTCCACAGCAGGAGATTCGCAAAAAAGTGAGTATTATTCTTTTCCACAAAAAAGTGCTCTCATTTCTTTAAAAAATAGCCAGTAATCCAGCTTTCAGCCCTTTTTGCGTTCACAAAAATCTACGTCCAGTTTATAGCAGATATAACAGATTAACAGAGTTGGAAGGGACCTTGTAGGTCATCTAGTCCAACCCTCACATACCCAAGCAGGAGACCCTATACCATTTCTGACAGGTGGCAGTCCAGTCTCTTCTTGAAAGCCTCCATGATGAAGCTCCCACAACTTCTGAAGGCAACTTCTGTTCCATGGGTGGATTGTTCTCACTGTCAGAAAATTCCTCCTTATTTCCAGATTGAATCTCTCCTTGGTCAGTTTCCCTCCATTATTCCTTGTCTGGCATTCAGTGCTATGGAAAAAAGCTTGATTCCCTCCTCCTCTCTATGACAGCCCCTCAAATATTAGAAGACTGCTATCCTGTCTCCCCTGGTCCTTCTCTTCTGTAGACTAGCCATGTAGAATTTCTGTAGCCGTTCTTCATATGTTTTACCAGTCCCCTAATCATCTTCCCTGCACTCTTTCTAGGGTCTCACCATCATTTTAATAGTATGGTGACCAAAACTGGATGCAGTACTCTAGGTGTGGTCTTACTATTATTACCTCCCTTGATCTTGGTTGTATCCCTCTGTTAATGCAACTCAGGATTGCATTGGCTTTTTTGGCTGCCACTGCACACTGCTGGTTCATATTTAGCTGGTTGTCCATTAAGACTCCAAGATCCCTTTCAGAGTTACTGCTATTATGCCTGATTTCACCCAGTCTATATGTGTCCTTTTGGTTTTTCCTGCCTAAGTGTAGGACTTTACTTTTCTCTACATTGAATTTCATTTTGTTAGATAGGGCCCAGTGTTCTAGTCTATCAAGATCCATGTGGATCTTGAGCCTATCTTCTAGGGCAGTGGTTACCAAAGTGAGTGGTACCACCCCCTGGGGGGCAGTGGGATGCCTTAGGGGGGCGCTAAGAGGCAAGGGGGCCGGCAGGGGGGTAGTAAGAGGCGGCAAGCGGGTGTTTGAGGCGCCAGCCCCGCAGGCTCACTGACTGCAGCCCATGCAGCCCATTGACTGTTTCATCGCTCTGTAGCCGGCGCCTCGAATGCGGAACCCGCGTGCGGTGAGCCTTGCCAAGCCTGGGTGAGGAGAGAGGTGGGAGGAGGCGGAAAGGGGGCGCCTTAGCTTGCAGGCTGCCCTCTCCGGTGGAAGCGGCAGAGGCGCGCCAGAAGGCCCAAAAGCAAAACCCTCCCAAGGCGCGCAGTGGAAGGAGTGGGTGGTCCAGCATTAGGGCCCCCTTCCCCAGAGGAGAACAAAGGAGCACACAGCGCCCGCCTGGCCTCCACCTTTTCAGCCAGCCGGGCTTGCACGCAGGATGCGGGTGGGTGCAGCTGCAATTCTCCAAGGCACATGGGTCGGTTCAGTTTGGCTCTATGTGGCCGGCCTGGACCTAGAACCTAGCCTCCCTCTGCAGCCGGTTCTTCTGACCAAGACCTGCGCTTGCTTGCTTGCTTACTTTCCAAGCGATCGTTCCCTCTGCCTCCGCTGGTCTGGGCTGCTTCCGCACACCTTTCTCCTCCCAGGCAGAGCGTAAAGATGGGCGGAGCGCTTCCCCGAAGTTGGGAGTCTCTGAGTATGTGCAGGGTGCCCCTCTTGCTTGGCCCAATGGAAGTGGGCCTTGCGTCAAAGCAAAGAGGGTCAAGTCAGCCGCATCGTTGCCCCGGGGAGGTTGGCATTGCAAAATTGGATGCCAAAGAAAGAACTGGGGTAGGGGGCTGGAGAAGGGGCAGAGGGGCAGCTGCATTAAGGAGCAGGAAGATCTTAGCCATGGTTTATTGACTAAGCCGGAATCAAACAGCATGCTAAACTCTAACCAGAATGGCTGGGTTGATATATTCAGCTCATGTTTCTCAACCTTGGCAACTTGTGCGGACTTCAATTCCCACTCTGGCTTTGCTCTACTTTCCCAAAGTGTCACCGCTATCGCATTCTGTCTGTCTGTCTGTACATACATACATACATCCAAATGGTCTGCTTGTCTGTCTGCCTGCCTTCCTGCCTGTCTGCCTGCCTGTCTGTCTACCTACCTACCTACCTACCTACCTACCTACTAATATAGATCGATCTATCTATCTATCTACCTACCTATCTACCTAATTATCTACCTACCTACCTACCTACCTATCCATACATTCATCCAGAAAGTCTGCCTGCCTGCCTGCCTAGTGCCTACCTACCTATCTATCTACCAATCTATCTACCTACCTACCTGTCTCTCTGTCTCTGTCTCTCTCTCTGTCTCTCTCTACCCATCCATCCATCCATGTTCGAAGCGCCAGCCCCACAGACACATTGGGAAAGTAGAGCAAAGCCAGTCTGGGAGGGAGGGGGAGGGAGAGAGAAAGAGAGAGAGACCTGATGCATCAGATTGAATGAGGCCTAGTTTAGACTGAGGCCCTTTTCCACATTGAAACCTCTTTGCCAGCACATTGAAACCTCTTTGGCTTCTAATAAAGGTTTTGTGGACAAAACATGGTCAGGACTATCAGGAAGTTCCCACATTTTGTTGAGGCTTTAAAGAGGTTCCATTGGACCAGATCTCCACCCTAAGAATTACTTTTCCCCAATGTAATACAGTGCCAATTCTGAAGAAGGCAAAACCAAAATGTACTGGTAAATTACAAGGAGAACACACACACACACTCCCTTCTAACCCTGCTGGAGCAGGTGATTGGGCTAGAATAGATATCCCTTTATCTTTCTCTTCCCTCCCTCCCTCCTTCTTTCTTTCTTTTTCTTTCTGTCCCTTCCTTCCATCCCCCCTCTTTCTTTGACCCTTTTTCTTTCTTTCCCTTTTCTCTTTCTCTTCTTCCTTCTCTCTTTCTTTCTCTCTCTCTCTCCCCCTCTCTCAGGCTCATCCCATTGACTTGACTTGCTTGGGCAGGTCCCTCCAGTGCAGTGGGCTCTATGGGGTGGACCTGCGGGGCCGGCACCTAGAATGTGGCAGTGGAAGCATGTTTGAAAAGTAGAGCAAAGCCAGAGGTCGGTAATTTTTGCTGCAAAGAATCACAAAAGCTTCTGGGCTGTGCACAAGAAGGGACACACATGTCAATGCAATTCAGCAACATAAAATAAAGAAATACAAATAAAACAATTCAACAAGAATCGGCAAAGCATCTCTGATTAGATTTTATTCACTACTAGAATCTAATCAGAGATGCTTTGCTGATTCTAGTCCAATGACCTGCTCCAGCAGGGTTAGAAGGGAGTGTGCGTGTATTTGTGTGCATGGCTGTCAAAACCCCAAAAACAGGTCAAGTATCTCTGGGGAGGCCAGTCATAAATTAGAACACTTGGTAAACAACCGGCCATTAAGTGAGGACCACTTGTTTGCCAGTCACCTAGCCGTGCCCACCCAGTCACATGACCAGCAAGCCACACCTACCTGGTCATATGACCCACAAGCCATACCCAGCCAGCAAGCCCATGCCAGCCAGTCACGTGACCAGCAAGTCACACCCTCAAATTAGACCACGCCCACAGAAATTTGAATCCTACCCCTGGGTGGGGGACACCGAGGATGAGTTTGTAGCACCAAGGGGGCGGTGGACTGAAAAAGTTTGGGAACCGCTGCTCTAGGGTGTTGGCTATTCCTGCCAGCTTAGTATCATCTGCAAATTTTTATTACATACCCTTAAATTCCAAAATGAGTTGAAGTCCACAATTCTTAAAGTTCCAAGACTGGTCACCCCTGGTATAGGGTCTTCTGCTTAAGAATGGGTTGAGCTAGAAACTACCAGATCCCTCCCAATGCCGTTATTCTATGTTCTAAGAGAGGGATCACCAGAAATGCAGATTTTGTGCTGATGGATAGCACGTTAATTCATCCCTAAGAAGTGCCTGAGGAAAAAGGCTGCCTACTGGACGTATCTGTGCTTTGTTCTGTCTCGGGCTGACACCAGGAGTGGGCTTCACAGGGCTTCACGGGGGTTCAGGAGAGCCCCTAGCTAAGATTCTGTGCAGTTTGGAGAAGCTACAAATCCCATTCCTGGGTGGCCCCACCCATCCCACCCTGCCTCTCCCAGGAGTCCCCACGCAGCTCATCTTGGATGCAGGTAAGTGCAGGGCGTGACGGACGCTTGGGGAGGACAAAAAACTGCTAGAAGTTTGTGGAGGCTGTTTTTGCCCTCCCAGAGGCTCGAGGAAACCCGCCTGGGCCCGGAGAGGACAAAAAGCCCCACCCCGCTGCCATGGTGCACGAGGCTGACTAGGCCACGCCCACCATTGCCACGCCTACCCAGCCACCTAGCAGAGAACCTGTTGCTAAAATTTTTGAAGCTCACCCCTGGTTAACACTGACACGAATGCATTTAGTTCTCTCCTACATGACACACATCTTTACATATATTCCTTTCTAAAAAGCATTAGATATAGATTTTCTATTGAGCTGCTTGTGAAATTTAAACAAAATCTACAATTTGTAATTGAAAAACAGCTGCTTAAAATAGCGCTGCCTCATGTTCTTATCTTTTAGAAGTCTTGGTGCCTCCGATAATCGTATGCAAATAATGCTAGTGTGGTAGGAATTGAATGAAAAAGTTCACCCCTCTCAGGAGAAAGGAGAACCTGCCTCAATGTGGAAATGCAGATCAAATAAAGCATCCCAGAGATGATTAACCCGAAAGTAGAGTTCGGATCAGAAATGTTCTTACTGGGAATTATTAATAAGAAATACAGTAAAGGAACAATATATTTAATGATACATATAATAACAGCTGAGAGATTGGCGTATGCCCAAAACTGGAAGAATGAAGATACCCCTAGAAGAAAGTGAAATAATAAGGAAAGTATTAGTCTGCGCAGAGATGGACAGACTAACTTTAGAAATCAAAGATAAGGGTGAGACAGAGTATTTTGAAGTCTGGGGTAAAATGTATCAATGGCTGGAGTCAAGGAAAAAGAAAGAAAGGGTTGACGCTTTATAGGAATGAAAGTTAAAGTTTTGTAAACCAAAGAGAATGGAATATAATGGACAAATACGAGATGATACGAATGCATAAGTATAAAAGACGGTTGTAAATATGTACATAATTGTAGATAAATGTAAATAGAAATAATATGCAGCTAGCACTATGCTAATAACATGAGGGAAAAAGGAAATTAACTGTTATGTGTATCTCTTTACTATAGCTTGTATGGCCAAAATGATAGCCAAGAAAGTCACACTGTGTTCAATTGTTTTTAATGTTTATTCAATAAAATTTATTTAAAAAAACAAAAACAAATAAAGCATCCCAATTTTCTAGCTGTTGCAAAGTCGTTCTGACTTGTGCGCTTGCAAATGTCTATCAGAAGAAGTTGGACTATGGAAAGAGCCCATGCGAAGGGAGGGGCACAGAGCAGCATTCCTTAAAATATGGTCCCAGGATGCCTTGAAGTCCACAAAACACTCTTAGGAGTCTGTGAAATCAAAATTATTTTACAATCTATATTGAAAAAGAAAATAATATTAAAACACCATCAAATAACTGTGGGAAGCAGTAACAGTAATGAATGTATCTATCAGCTGCCCCCTTATGCTTGCTTGGGCTTCGTGGCTATGCAGTGACAGACTGCCATGAACTGTGGGGAGGAGGAATGAAGGGGGAGAAGGCTTGGGAGAAAACGAAAGTAGTTACTGTACCTCCCGGAAATGCTGCCTCAAGGTCACCCAGCTGGAAGAAGAAGGGAGCCTCATACCAAACTGTCTTTGGATTGACCATTATGAAAACATCTTGCCTAAATCTGATTGGTTACTGGGGAGCAATGAAAGACAATTAAGGGAGGGAAGAGTAGAACTAGGGATTTTGATGCACAATTCTCAGTTCTGACTTTGCACTAAGGTAAGGTTTTATACTTAGGCATGAAAAACCAAATGTACAGGTACATATTAGATGAAACCTGGCCCCAAAGCAATAACTGAGAGAGGGATTATGGAGTCCAAATGGATAATATGAGCCAATGGTGTGCAGCACGAGCCAAAAAACCCAATACAATCCTAGGTCGCATTAATAGAGGGACAGAATCAAGAACACGTGAACCAGGGATGGGATTCAAAATTTTTAACAACCAGTTCTGTGGGCGTGGCTTAGTTGGTGGGTGGATGTGGCTTGGCTGGGTGTGGCCAACTCAACATCACTCACATTGAGGCATGCATCTCCTCGCCTGGCCTCTCATGACTGTGGGGGAGCTGCAACAGTCGTAAGTGTGAAAAACAGCCATAAGTCACACATGTAAACAAAAGACAACGAAACAAATAGCTTTCTGTCGGTATGGTCTCTGGTGATGAGCCGAAAGACAGAAAAGAAAGCAGTATGCTTTCTCCCTTAATTGGGGCTTAACAGGGTATTGTAACACAAAGTATATATATATATATGGATAAAATACTTATTGTAATGCAATGGAATGTTTGTTAATAAAGAAATGAAATAAAGAGAATGAGAGAATGAAATTAGGAAAGGCTGGGAACATTTTAATTATTATTAATGATTTATAAAAATATAAGTGAAGAAAAATATGGAAAAAAAAGAATTATGGAAATTTTATAAGTGTTCCCAAGGAAGTATGATATTCAATTGAAAAGAAATATTAAAGAAGTTAAGATTGTAACTAATATTAATGATAGAATTGAATTGGAATGGAATGAGTGTCTTATTTACTATTGTTATACATATATATATACAGTATATTTGTAAAGAACATAGTGTGTATTTTAAGAATGTACCAAGCAGAATTCGATTGGAAGTTATATACTATATTGAATGTTATAATTCTAAAGGCATAAATTGAAGTTTAAATAAGAGTTGAATGGATAAAATTAAAATATATAAAGATGTCATACTCCAATTAGTAACTACAGGGGAAATTTTGTTTAATGAGAAAAGATAATATGAAATTGAAACAGGACAGACAAAAGTATAAATATAATAATTAGCAAGACATTGAAACTTAGAAAAAGATATATAATTGAATTTAGATATGAGATAATTAAACATAAAGTTGAGAAAACCAAGGGGGGGAATTATGGAGAAAATGTTAAAATAGTAATAAGATATGGAATAGAACACAAAGTTGAATATGAAATTGAGTTTGTGTCTGTATGGAGAAATAATAACCCAGGATCATGCTATTCTCAAAAAAAGATGTTTTATTTATATTATGTTTTTGTGAAAACCCAAATAAAATTTATATTAAAAAAAAAGTCCCCCATTACTTTTTTTCCTACATAACTTAGTTAACTAGCAAAAAATTCATCTGTTTCTTCTGCTTGGTTTGTTAACACTAACTTTCTGAGTGGCTTTTTTGGGGCTAACTTGTTTCTTGCCCATCTCTTGCATAAATATTAGAATAGAATAGAGCAGGAAAGGATCTTGGAGGTCTTCTAGTCCAGCCCCTTGCTCAAGCAGAAGAACCATATACCATATTAGATAAGTGACTGTCCAGTCCAGGGTTGCCAACCTTTTGGCACTCAGGGACCACCAAACTCCTAATTTTAAATCCCGCAGACCAGAGACCCTGGGAAAATCCCCAAAAAAGTCTGCAGGAAAATCCCCCACCCCGTTATCCCCCACCCCTTTTCCTACCGATTGATCGTTCTTTATTTGGGATCGCAGGATACCGTCTCCAGCTCCATTCTCAGGGGGAGAGAGAGAGAAAGAGACTTTTGGCTGCAAGCAAGGAAAGCAGCAGAAGCAGCAAAAGTTTTTCTTTCTCTCCCCCAAACTCTGCCAGAAACGAGTCTTTGCCGGTGCAGCCTCTTGGAGCAGGAGGCCTTGCAGGGTCCCAAAGACTCATTTCTGGCAGAGTTGAGGGAGAGAAAGAAAGACTTTTGCTGCTTTCCTTGTGTGCAGCCAAAAGCAGAAGAAGAAAGAAGCAGAAAGCAGCAGCCTGGTGGCCAGGCCAGCCGCGTGGGGCAAGTGGGGCAAGTTCCCACCCCTCTGCCTTTTCCCCGCTCCCCTCACTACCTCATGTTGTTCACAATGCAAGCAACGCAAGCCTTATGTTCCCACACAATCTGGATTAATTGCTTTGGGGGGTGCTTTGGGGAGTGACATTTCTCTGCAGACCACCAAAATTTTCTCACGGACCACCAATAGTCCCCAGCCCACTGGTTGCCAACCACTGGCCTAAACTCTTCTTAAAAACATTCAGTGTTGGAGCATCACATATGACCACAACAGTTTATTCCCTTCTTTGCAAAGTGGGGCACCGGGAATAGAAAGTTCCCAATTTGTACTTGTGTAATATGTAGCACTTGGAAATCTGATTGCAGGTTTCGGAAGTGGCTTGTCTCTCTCCTTTACATCAGTCTGAGGAATGGCCACGCTTAAAGAGGGAATTGGAAAATCTGCAACGACTGAAGGTTTTCTCCTGCTAAGAAGGATGTGCAGCAAATGAAACTTTTAAGTTGAGACTTTTGTGTTTTGTGGCTCAAGATGTTAAAATTTGGTTTCCCAAAATCCTCATGCCTTTCTTGCATTTTAATTATGGTAATTAATTTTGAGAAGCCTAGGCCACTACCACAGATGAAAAAGGCCCAAAGTTATGATATTAGCAGAGAGAGAGATATATTCAACAATATATTTAACAAACAGCCAAAATACATACATAGCACCTGAGCTACTTGACCAAGTTAGCAATACAGCTAGGGTGCTTGGTACTTTTTTTAAAGAGAGACTGTAATGAATGTCTAAGGAGATTCTCCATTGTCCAGGTCACAGTTGCCCCAAAGGTGCTTTTCTCAAGAGGCAGCTGGGCTTTCTGGCTTTTCCCTCAACACTGTCCAACTATTTACAAAGTCTGCACTATTATTATTGTTAATCTTCTCATCATTCCTTATTGCCCATCCCCTCCCACTTTTGACTGTAGGACTGTAACTTTGTCCCTTGTATCCTTACGATTTTTATTGACTGTTTCCTAGTATGATTTGATTACTTATTGTACCCTGTGAATATTATTAAGTGTTGTACCTATTGATTCTTGATGAATGTATCTTTTCTTTTTATGTACACTGAGAACATTTGCACCAAGACAAATTCCTTGTGTATCCAACCATACTTGGCCAATAAAAGGATTCTATTCTATTCTGTTCTTTGAAGACCTTTTGCTTCTCATCCAAGATGCTTCTTCAGCTCTGACTGGATCATATAAAGTATAAGTCCTTCCATTCCCCACCATCCAGTCAGAGCTGAAGAAGCTTCTTGGATGAGAAGCAAAAGGTCTTCAAAAGAAAAACCAGAAAGTCCAGCAGCCTCTTGAAAAAAAAAACGCTTTTTTGACGAGTATAGAGAGTGTTCAGGGCAGTTCGGTGCTGAATTAGGAAGCAACGTTGGCTGCAATTTCAGAGCTTTGCTTTGCGTCCTTTTGCTAGGCGGTATCCAAGCAAACGCTTTGCTGAGGATTCGGTGGCGCCCGCTTGGTTTTTCTTTCCCCCCCTCCCCGAGACTTGCATGGGGAGGCGCCAGTCACAGGAGTCCCTGAACAGCCCGGTCTCTCCGGGAACACCGAGCGAGGAAGGCGAGCCGCGGGACTCGCCTTCCTTTTGGGAATCGCGCCTGTCCGAAGAGCCGCTCGGCTTCCACCGCGGACGCCAGGAACCTTCGCCCGGCGAAGTCTGCGGCTGAGCCGAGGCTGGAAGGGCGCTCAGAGCCCGCCTGGGATTCCGCGCAGGGATGCCCACCTGCACTCGGCCACCCATCGGGCCGGCTCGCTCCTGCGCTAGCGGAGCCGGTCCAGCCCGCCGGCCGATCCTCTGCCCCGCGGAACCGCGCGCCCCTTCGCCACCGCCGAGCCCGGCAGGAGACGCGTCCGCTCCGTTGGCCGAGCAGCGCCGGGCGCGGGTCCCTGGCCTTCCCCGGCGACCCCCGCCTCCCCCGAGGAGCCCGCGGAGGGGGCGTGTAAGCCGGCCCTCCCTCCTTCTTTCTCTCCCGGCTGGGCAGGGCGAGCGGCGGCGGGCAAGTCCCGACACGTCCCGGGCTCCACGCCGGCTGGTGCTGGCGGGGCGAGAAGCGGAGCTGCCACCGCGCGTTGCCTTCCCTGGCCCGATTCGGCGGAGGCGGCGGGGATCGGCCGGTGAGTGGATCGGTCTTCCTTCATTTTTCCTGGCTTGGTACTTTTTAAAAATAACTTCATCCAAATATTAAACACAAAGGAAAATGAAAGTGGGAAAATAGGGGAGGAAAAGGGGAAGAGGAAAACGTGTAAGGGAAAAAGGGAAAGGAAGCATGGGCTTCGGACTCCTTTTGGCGCAGTAGAAGAAGACTGAACAACCTCAATATTTTACTTATACTATAATACTGTAAATATTAGCCTTTTCTATAACATGTAAGGCTAACCTAATCAGCAAAACCCTAAATCAGAATTTCGGTTGTTTCCACCTCAAGCATAAAGTTCAAAAGTGGTTTCCAAGTAAAAACAAAATTATTTGTGTTCTTTTCTTTAATTAAAAGTCAATTTAGCCATCTCCGCTAATTCCAACTTTTGCAGCCTTTTGTCTACTAGAAATCAAAGTACCCTTCGGTTTTTGTGCATAGAGTATTCTTGCTGCTGTCGGCATGTATTATCAAAGTTCTAGCTTTTTTCCAAGTTGTTCATCAATTAAATCCAAAAGAAAACTCTGTTTTTTTAGCTTTATATACGCTTTAAGAAACTTCTCTATTAAGATGTGAATCCTACTCCAATTATTTGTTTGCTTTATTAGAAGTCCACCATAAATGGTAAGAAGCTCCTTCTTTATACATTTACATTTCCAACATTCATTTGAAGTATTTTTATACATTCTTGACCATTTGTCCACTGTTAAGATACCAACAGGTACATTATCTTATAGAAAGTTTCTTTTCAATTATAGTTAAAGGTAAATTTTAAATCTTTCTTCCATGTTTTCCTATTGTTCAAACATTATATTGTTTCCAAAATCTTTGCCCATTGAATCATACTAAGTTTACATACTCATTCTGCAAGTTCATTTTCAATAGCAATTTATAAACCGTAGCAGCAATATGTTCATTACCACACAATAGAATTTCCAATTCATTTTTACAAAATAAAATCCATAGTTTTTAAATCTAATTTAAATCTTTTTTTCAATTGTAAATATGTAAACCAATGAAAAACTTAACCTTCTAATTCCAGTTCTTCTTTAGATTTGAGGATAAGGTCATCATAATTGAAATAGGATTCACAAGAGTTTTTGTTTATATTTATCAATATTTTCCTTATTAAAATTATAATGGACCCATTTGTAAAACTTTATTGAAATGCAAAAATGACAATATCAAACTATTAGATGTTAATATAAAAATTTCATGAAAAAGTTTTTAACTTTTAAAAGGTTAATGAGGAGAATGGCATTATTTTTCAAATAATAGAAGACAATTGGATTCTCCTCTCTGGTTCTGCGTTTAATCTACTGCGAGATGTACTTTTTGTTGCACTAAATGAAGAAAATCCAGCCTCACCTATATATGACCTTGGAAAAAGGGACAAGTATGTATGTTGTTAGCCTTCTCAGATAATTATGAATAGTCTTTTTTGATACCTCACCAAAACTCAACAAGTGGTAGTTTCCACATGTGGAATCTGACATATGAATGACCCTCCAAAATGGATCTTTTGCCAGACATGCTTTGATTATTTAGAAAATATTACGTTTCATGGAGTTTCACTGTAGATTTTCAAATGTGGGGCTATTTTGAAGGCCACACTGCCACAAAAACTGTCGAAGACCCACAGAATCCTTGCCATCCCTGCCCTTCCCTTCCGGCTATCAGGCACTCCGATCTGTTCAAAGCAGTGTGGCAAATCCTGCATCCCACAAAGTGGGTAGCAGAGATGAGCAAGATGGCTGCTGGACCAGGTCAGCTTTCTCTCCCCCGCCTGCTCCTGCCACCCACCAAGTCGTCCCATCAGCCATGGCTCCTCTTCCCACAGCCGTGTCTTCCACAAACGGGTGGCTCGGCCAGCAGCCCCCCCTGTTTCCAGAGTGGCCAAGTTCCAGCTGCAATTCCAGAGACTGGCCAGGCTCTGCCACCAGCACCAAATCCAGCCAGTCCATGCCATCACCCAGTCCCTCCGTCTGCCACCCGTGGCCGAATCGCCACTTGTGCTCAGAGAGGACCAGGCAGGACTCGCTATTCATTCCTCTGCTGCTTAGCTGATGGTTTGATGGGATTTTAATGGCACACTATTTTCAACATAGGCTGGCAAAGGATTTCAGTTTCAGCGGCTCCTGAGAGGTCTTGGGTGAAGATCCTCGCATCACACTTGGGAGAAATAGCGATCTAGTATAATAGGCACCATTTCATTCAAATAACGTTCTTCAGATTTAGCAAATGTCAACAGGACACATTCTGTCTGAATGAGCTTAATGCAGGTAGCCCTGAACTCACAACCCTTCGTTTAGTGACTGTTCAAAGTTACAACGGCACTAGGGGAAAAAAGGCTTACAACCCGGGCCTCACACTTACAACCATCACATCATTTCCCCCATCACTTGGTCAAAATTTGGGCGCCTGGCCGCTGTCGGGCATTTATAATGGTTGCAGCTTCCTGGGTTCAAATGATTCCCCTTTGAAACCTTCCTGGTGGCTTCCAACAAAAGAGTAAAGGGGGGAAGCCAGATTCATCCAACAGCTGCATGACTCACTGAACGACTGTAGTCGTCTGCTTTAACAACCATGGGGAAAAACATCATAAAACAGGACGTGACTCACTTAATAACTGCCTTGCTGAATAATGTAAATTCTGATTTCAGTTGTTGTTGTAAATTGAGGATTACCTGTAACTCGATCCTGAGGAAGGATAATTAACATAATCCCCCCCTCTTTGTATCTAAGTTTTGTTTTTAAGTCTGCTATAAATGGTGAGCTAGTTGCCTTTTTATTTTTAATTTCTTTATTAAATTTATTTGCCACCCAACTCGCTGTCCCAAGGACTCTGGGCAGCTCACTTTGTCCTCGCTGTTCAGGCTTGCTTCAGTCTTGATCGGGAAGGTCCCCTTTGAGCGACACCTGACTCTGGGCAACCAACCGAGTCTTCCCTGGTCTGTATGGCCCAAGAGCTTTGGTGTGGCTGCTGCCTTCTGCCCAGCTCAGCTCAGCCTGAAGCCTGGGGATTTCCTGCTGTCCGTCACCCAATTCCTCAGCAGGGCTCAGGGGCATCTCTGTGACCCTTTATGAGGAAGTCAAACACTGTCTTGAAACAGAAGAGATTTATTGGAGGGGAAGAAATGGGGCTTTGGGGAGACACTCATGTTTTCCTTTCTGCACAGCTTTCATTCCAAGGAGCTGCGAACGGAGCGGTTTAGCATGGAGAAAGGAGCTGCACTGCGTCTCACGCTGATCATCGCGATCCAGGTAAGAGTCCGCCCTGCAGATAAGAAAAGTCCCAGATGGAAGCTGTGCAAAGGCAGGATCTATGGGAAGCCAAAGGGACAGTGCTCCCAGCGACGTTACCCGGCAAATGCCGCTGTTGGGACTTGTGTTCCACCATCTGATGCAGGCAAGGAAGCGGCAGCCATTGCGTAATGATGTGTTACACCCAGGGGTGGGATTCAAATTTTTTAACAACCAGTTCTGTGGGCGTGGCTTAGTTGGTGGGTGTGGCTTGGTGGTCATGTGACTGACTGGCCAACTCAACATCACTCACATCGAGGCACGCTTCTCCTTGCCTGGCCTCTCATGACTGTGGGGATGTTGCAACAGTTGTAAGCGTGAAAAACGGTCATAAGTCATTTTTTTCAGTGCCATTGTAACTTCGAATGGTCACTCCACACAAGTAAAGTACCAGCAAAGGAGGAGGAAAAAAATCTCCAGAGAAGTTCCTGAGACAGGAAGTCTAGTCCTGCCAAGAATGTAATAAGGGTTAACGGAGAGGCAGTTTCTGTAAGCAACACTAGAATGTTTCCTTCCTGACTTCCTTACAGGATTAGGCCAGTAATTTCTTCTAACAACCGGTTCTCTGAACTGCTTAGAATGTTAACAACTGGTTCTAGTGAATAGGTGCAAACCTGTAGAATCCCACCCCTGGTTACACCTGGGTTGTCCTTGACTTGTCCACAGCTGTCTGGATGAGGGTTGGGCACTGCACCATGGCAACATCTCGGCCTACCTTGTCCCAATTTGGCCACTGCCGGGCGAGGCAGTAGCATACCAGCATTGCAAGGGTACTGAAGCCTCACTGTTCCATTCAACTTCAGAGAGACTCAATGCAAATCCTGTTGAAAAGTGTACAGATGTTGGTCAGCAAGCAGAACTGGGGCTTGAGGCCCACCTGGTTTTTCCTGAGGAGGTTACTGTACTGAAACCAGCGGCTGTTCTAATGGATCCTTGGAGTTCAGGTGCCAGTTTCTGCAGCTGCTCTCTGAACAAGGAACCTCCCTTGTCTGTGAGGGTTTCTTGGAGTCTCTTTGGGCTGGTTGAGACTCTGGGTTCTCCTTCCACCACCAGGAATCACCTTCCTTTTACTTAAAGCTGCTTTTAGGAGCAACTACTTTTTTCCCCAGAGGGTAGAATAATCTTACCTATGTTGTTCCCCATTATTATCTGAAAGGACTTACCACTCAGCATGTTATTAGTCAACAGAAATTTTTGCAGGGGATAATATGGCACAGTTTGTATAACAACCCGTCCTTCCAAACTGTCATATCCTGCCCTTAGGTCTACGAACACGGCCATGGTTTTAAGGCCTCATTGGAATCCTGCTTCAATAAGTTAGGCTTATCCCCTGACCTACAGAGGTCCAGTCTTGTTGGAAGGCAGCTTGTTCCACAGACAGATGTACATCTATTATGGGACCTATCCTGTTTATAATTAATCTTTCCAGGAGTTTGAAGCAGGAGCTTAAAAGGGCAATTGTGGTGGTAGCTTTCAACTCTGTCTTGTGGTTTGCCAGGTTTTAGAAGTGTGATGACCCGGGTCATGGCACAAAGGCAACACAGTCAGATAATCAATGAGTCCCTTTATTATCTCCAACTTTGTCCCCAGTGTCCAGGTTACCTTCTGGCTAGAGAAAAACTCTCCCAAGAATAGTCTTTGACTGCAGAAAATTAAGTCCAAAACAGAGTAAACATAAACTGTAACTTAAAGTCCAAACAAGACAAACTGAAATAATTAGTGTAGCAGGGCAGGAGCAAGAATTTCAGACTTGAAAGCATAGAAAAACTCACATGTTTGGGAAGACAGTTAAGCCATGACAACATAAGATAAAGTCACGTTTGTTCCCAACAGCCGACGCTCTCAGCTTGCATCTCTTTTAAACTCTCTTCCCAGGTGTGCCTAAAATGAAGGAAATCGGGGCCCTTTCCTCCCCCATAAGCCACCCAACCCACATTGCTCTCTTCTCCATTCCTCCCTGCATGCCCTAGGATAAAGAGGGGGTGGGCCTGGGTCTTCCTCTGAATTCCCTCTCCCTTGTTCTACCTCTTTCCTGCTCTGCCCAGCCGGACTTTGCCCTTTTCCAGTTTCCTCCACAGTCAATGGAGCCACACCTCCAACAGGGGCATGACAAGGAGTGATATCTTGCTTTTTTGATGCCTGGTGGCAGGCAGCCATTGGAAACTATGTCTGAGAGGAATTTACTGATCTAATTCTGTGTGCGCCTCCTGGACTTTATCAGGAATTCTGGATGAAAACCAGGGAAGCCTTTAAAAAAAAACACCTTAGTAATTCCGCTTTGCTCAGTCTCTTGTGTGGTGGAAGGGTTCTTGGGGAGATGGGGCTCCCACTCTCTTCCAAGTGAGTTGAGATGCCACGTCATGCTGGCTCTTACGGTATTTTTCCCACCAGGCTCTTGCGTCCCCATCCATTGCAAACCCCGAGGAATGCCGAGAGGGTGAATACCTGGACGACCATGGCGTATGCAGCCCCTGCAAGGAGTGCGGCCCTGGGTTCGAACTCTCCAAGGTAACCTGAAGATGTGCTTATTGTGCCTTCTCAGATGTTTGCACCCCAATGGAATCTGCATAGGAAACTCTTTTGAGTCCAGCATAGCAGTTTATGACTGTAGACTTCAACTTTTATTTCAAATTAAATCAGGCAGGTATTTTAAAATTTAAACTGTTGCTCCGCTGTGTTCTTTTTTGTGCAAATTAGCATGCAAAATTAGCATGCAAAACATTTTTCTCTGACATTTTTAGTCTGTGGAATAAGCCACAGTCCGGTCTTTCCATAATCTCTCCCTTCAGAAGTATATATATTGTATTTCCCTGAAAAAAGACCACTTATCCCCCTCCCCAAATTCTTCAGCTGGTTTAGACATTGTATTTGCTGAGAATATAGTAAGAGTCGCAGGTGGTGTTGGTGGGGCTTCTTTTAGCCAAGTAAAAAGACAGCAGTGAAGAGTGCTAGATGGATTGTCATAATGAACGTATTTCATGACAATTTGGGTACTAAATTACCCTTCTTGGAGTAGGTGGAAGATCGTCACCTCTGCACAGTAATTCATAGCATTTCCTCTGTAAAACAGAAATCCCACCCCCTCCCTCTCCCTCTCTCTCTGCCGTGATTTTTCTGTATGCACAGACAGAATAACAGGATGTGTCTCTCTTGCAGGAGTGTGGCTATGGGGAAGGGAGGGAGGCTGAGTGCACTCCATGCCACCCCAGGAGGTTCAAGGACAGCTGGGGACCGCATGGCTGCAAGTCCTGCCTCTCCTGTGCACTGATCAACCGGGCCCAGAAGTCCAACTGCAGCACAACCTCCGATGCCACTTGTGGAGGCTGCTTCCCCGGGTAAGGAAGGCTGTCCAGCTCCACAGGGAACCTGTGATCAAAACAGGACCTCAAACTGCAATAGAACTGGGCAGCTCTCGAGGGTCCATTTGTGGTTGTAACAGGGTGCTTGAGTAAGCTATCCTGTAAAATTACCTTTTTTAAGAGCATCGTCAAGAAAATCAAATCCTACGAGGGAAAGGTGGATTGGGTTAAAGGACTCCAAATGTATTACACCCCTTGTGGTGTGATCATTATTGCTGTTCACAGTGGTGTCGAATTGCTCCCATTTGTATACAATCTGCCTGGCAGTTGACCAAGAGAGTCCAAACTTTGGAAATCCCTTGGTAAACTTTTTTAACCTGATGAGCATCCAGCAACCAGATGTCCCAGAGGCTTTAATACAGGGGTCTTCAAACTTGACAGCTTTAAGACTTGTGGACTTCAACTCCCAGAATTTCTCCTCCAATCATGTTAGCACAGGAATTCTGGGAGTTGAAGTCCACAAGTCTTAAACTTGCCAAGTTTGAAGACCCTTGCATAGTAACAACAATAACAACAATAATAATAATAGCATGATCATAGAATAGAATAGAATAGAATAGAATAGAATAGAATAGAATACTTTATTGGCCAAGTGTGATTGGACACACAAGGAATTTGTCTTGGTGTAAATACTCATTGCTCCAAAGGCTCCTTAGCTCATTTTCAGTAGTATATTGAGTGCCTTCTGATACGAGGGGCCTGACACAATATTGTCAGTTGCTTTATATCATTTGACCATACGGTTTTCTTGGCAAACTTCTTGGAGTGGTTTGTCATTGTTTTTCTTTTCCCTTACACTTGAAAATGGATGCTGGCACTTGTCACTTTTGCCTCCAGTCTCTTGCCTCCCAGCTGGAATCATCTCCACAACTGGGAGCTCTTGCTGGGAATGGATACTCTTGGCTCTCCTGTTGGTGTTCCTCCCTCATCCCCCACAGGAACCCCTGCTGCTGAGGGGTTCAGAAGTGTAGCATTATGACTTCTTTCTTTCTGAGAGACTGGACTGGCTCAGCGGGAACTGAGGTTCAAGTTCAGCTTCAGCAACTTCCTGAGTGACATTGAGCCAGTCACTCTCTCTCAGCCAGAACCAAAATATGTATTTGGGGGGGGCGGAGACAAGAGAAAAGGATATTGCATCCTGAAAGAAAGTTTTTTTGGGGGGGTGTAGATTTGAAGAATGAAAAAACAAAATTGTCAGGTTTGTAGGGCAGCAACGTCAAATCAGGGAATCCATGCCACGTTCAGAAAGTGGTTAGTTCACTAGGTGGGCTGCTCATAACCTTGCTTTCCCACATACCTAGATATCCTTGCACCAAGGAGTAACATTGGCATGATGAGGACTGGTTGAGCTCAGGAAAAGCAGATGAACATGGGAGCAGGGATGAAGTCAAATATTCATTTATTTCCTCTGCACTGTGATTACATATTAAGTGCACTGGGAATGATTTTGGTGTGTGAATCAGTCCTCAGCACAGCAGGGGAGCAAGGAAGTAGTTAACTAAGAGTAATGGGTTTTGCAGCCTTTGGGAAGCCTCCGGTGCCCTCTGCCCATGTTCAGATGGTAAGTAGCCCTCTGCAGCTTCTCCATATTAAACATTTTTCTTCCTTTTTTACAGCTTCTACAGTAAAACTCAGATTGGTGGATTCCAGGACCTTGAATGTGTGCCCTGCACAAAGCAGACCCCATCCTCCGAACAACAGTGTATGTACTAACTAGGCTTCTAGGAGCTTCTTGTCCTCATTATGCTTCAGGCCTCATCCTCCTGACGAAGTTCTACACCAAGGGGTCCCCAAACTTGGCAACTTTAAGACTTGTGGACTTCAACCCACAGAATTCCATGTCTGGCTGAGAAATTATGGGAGTTTGAACTCCACAAGTCTTTAAGTTGTCAAGCTTAGAGACCTCTGTTCTACACTGCAGCAAGATTGAGGCTTGCTGAATATTTGGGTTCCCTGCCCACCTAGAGATAAAGGTGAAGGTTTCCCCTGCCCAGTTGTGTCCGATGCTCAGGGGTGGTGCTCATCTCCATTTCTTATCCAAGGGAGCCAGTATTGTCCAAAGACACTTCTGTAATCATGTGGCCAGCAGGATTGTACCCCAAGGCGCTCGGAACATTGTTACCTTCCCACTGAAGTGGTATCTATCTACTCATATTTGCATGCTTTAAACTGCTAGATGGGCAGGAGCTGGAGCAAGGAATAGGAGCTCGCCCCATCACATGGCGCTCGGGTCTCAAACCCAGACTGTCAGCTTTCTTGCTGACAAGCTCAGCATCTTTAAGTGCTGAGCCATCGCACCCCTGGCCTCCTCCACATATGAAATTGCATATCAGGGAAGTTTGATTCTGCAAATGGTGCATTGGCATCTGGGGTGGAGAGCAAATCAATAATCATGGCATTTATTAGTTGTGCCTCTGGATCCACAGTTGGTAAATTATACACTCTGCTTTATATTCAATAATGCCCTGCTCTTGTTAGCCATGTGAGATATATGGAAACCCTGCAGAGCCTATCAGTGCTGACTCCTGATCAATAGGAAGAAAACCCAGCCAAAGCTGCCTGACTTCATGGCCTATAAAACTCTTGAGACCAGGTGGCATTTTGAGATGTTGTTCCAGTCAAGAGGACTAGAAACCTCTATTCCTTAAGAGGTTTTGCAGTGGTGATTTCAGCTTCCAAGCACACATTTTCTGTCTGAACTGGAATCTGCATTGCCCTGCTGAAAATGCTTTTATTTGTTTATTTTTAACTTCCAATCTATTCCAGTTCAACTGCAAGGCATGCTAGGTCTCACTTTACACCGTCTTCTTAAGTAGGAAGGCTCAAAGGTTTTTAGCAGCTGTGCACTCACAAGAGCAAAGCAGGCCTGCCTGGTCAGTAAGATAGGGAGAGGGAACGTCCGCAGTTGCTAAGTCCTGGGGAATTGGAACATCCAGTTGAGCTTGCAACAAAACCCATTTTGCACTTGGGAGATGGAAATCTTCCATTCTGCATTGCGGAGCACATTCATGTCCTGTCCAGCCACAGGCAGGTTCCTAAGTGGGATTTGTTGCCTGCCAAACAGATCAGACGGGACCCTGTTCCTTCCTGCATTGAATGATGTTTCTGATCTTGGCAGGCCTTTCTAGAATTGGCTTAGAAGAAACTCCCACGGATCCTGCCCAAGACCCGGCTCTGGTGGTGCTCACAAGCAGCGCCCTGGCACTCCTGGCGCTGGTCCTCCTGACGGTCGCCATTCTCTACTGCCAGCAATTCTGGAAGAGCCAGTGCCAACATGGTGAGTGGTTCTGCCTGCGGTTGCCCCTCCTTTTATTGTTTCCCTCTTGCTAAGGGAAGGGGGGTTCTCTCCCACCAGGATTTTCTCTGCCTCAGCAATATGCTTTTTAGTCTCATACAGAGTTGTTCTGACCATGCTTCCCGAGATTGTAATTAAGCACATGCTTAGTTAAAAACTCTTGTTTTATTTCAACCCTGGGAAGTATGTGTATTCCCAGCTTGTAATGGGTCCCAAACAGTCCCTCAAGATAAGCACCTACCTTTCTCTCCTTTGAATTGCTGCCAACAACTAAAGTGCCAAATGAACTGTAAAAAAACAACCAAAAGTACAAAGTCCACACAGAGCTTCAAGGTTTAATCTGAACAGGGCGAATGACTGTTTCCTGCAAAGGTTTCTCTACCTTTGCACCTCCTTTATACCTTAGGGGAGGGGCAATCACCTCCAAGCCTTACTCCCGAGTCGCCCCTTTTGTCTTAGCTGCTCTTGCCTTCTAGCAGCTCTGCGCATACGCGCACTGGGAACAGCCTCCCCTTGATCCTCTGCCTTGCTGCTGCCAGACTCCGGAGGCTCCAGAGTCAGCACATAACTTCCAGATGGTCCTGGTCCCATCTCTGCATCGGACGCAGGACCCTCATCTGAGTCCTCTCCAAACTCCCGGATTGGTTCCCTTTCTTCCCCCACTGTCCGACTCCGCTGCCGGTGAACCACAACAAGAGTAAGGAAGATGATGTGAGGGAAATATGCATGGATGTTACCAAGGCAAAAGGGACAGAAATGTATTTTTAAATTCTGAGAAATGAGATAATATTCGGAATAATATTATCTCTTCCGGATAATATTTGGAAGCAGTTCAGGCAAAGGGTTTACTGGAATATAGCAAGAGGGGAGGAGAAACTGCATTGTTTGATGCAGTATTTGACTGGCAGATTCCTGACAAGCAATCTCAACAAAACTCTGGTCTACTAATTTTGCGAGTCTCATACAGGTAGTGCTCAACTTTCACCATTCGCTTAGTGACCATTTGAAATTACAGTGGCACTGAAAAAAGCGAAAAAACCCTTATGAGAGTGTATCCAACATTATCCGTATATATATGCATTCAGTGGACAGATTAAAACTATGAGCACATTCATAAAACATGATTCAATTATGAACAATCCCAAAAAGTTCTCCAGCACATGGGCCTTCCCTCATTGTGGAGACTATCTTGCAAGGTGTGTAAACTCCTGTTTCTTTTTTTTCTATGCATATTCCTAAAGTGTTTTTGAGAAGTCAGAATGTCTCTGGGCAGAGAGTGACTTTTCAGACATCTTCTGGGCCAGCTGGTTTCCATGAACTGCCGCCAGATGCTTGCTCCTTGGACCTCAGGAACTTCAGGTCTCTCTACAGACCCCCAGAAGGTGAATTTCTCCCGTGGGTAGAGTAACCAAGATGGAGCCTGTGTCCATGTGTCCATTTAAAGCCTCTTTCTTATCTGATTACTGTGCTCTGAGCTGGAGATATACAAAATAGCCCCAGTGAACCTTTAAGAGAAGTTCTGTGAGGCTCAAGAATGAATCCTCCAGTGCTTTGCATAGAAGGCTGATACTCCTGCACTTGTTGGAAGAGAGGCACATGCACATGTTCAGAAGGCACTTCCTGTGCTTGGAATTCAAATGTTAATTACATAATGCAGGGTGATAGTGGTGGTTTAAATGCTTTGATCAGCAAAAGAGGTTCAAAACACTCATTTGCCCAGACTTAGCTAAGACCTCTGCAGACAGGTTGGGATGGAAGACAAGACAAGCATGTTCACACCTTGTGTGTAGAATATTTTGTCTTTTATGATTCAGCTTGATAAAGGTGTAAACATAATTCGCTTCTCTTAAAATTATACATTACAGGCAGTCCTCGACTTAAAAACAATTCGTTTACTGACTGTTTGATGCACTGAAAATAGTGATTTATGACCATTTTTCACATGACCTTTGTGGCATCTCTGTGGTCACAGGATCATAATTTGGTCGCTTGGCAACCGACTCGTATTTATGATGGTTGCAGAGTCCGTGGTGGGGGGAGCATTTTGTGACCTTCTGACAAGAAGAGTCAGTGGGGAAGCCAAATTCACTTCACAGACTAACTTATCACTACAGTGATTCATTCAACAACTGTGGCAAGAAAGGTCATAAAATGGAGCGGAACTTAGTTAACAAATGTCTCATTTAACAACAGAAATGTTGGGCTCAATTGTAGTCGTCAGTTGAGGATTACCTGTATTATGTCAGCGTTCCAGGAAACCTCCACTCCAACCAATAACTCCGAGACAGGCATCTTCTCAAAAGTTCTGTTTTATTTGGATAGTAAGCTGGCACTTCTGGGGAATCCTGAATCTGAAAGTTCTGGGCTTCCTTGCAATAAGTAAAAACTACAAATCGACCCCCTGCACTCCTCATTGCATCACATGCCCCAATCACCACCCGTCCCAACTTGAGATTTCCCCTCACCCAGGTGCAGAATAACATGACCTTGAAAAAGAATGCTATTTTGTCTAACCACAAACACCCCAAGAAATTCCCCCCTCCCATTTTCCCAGGCTCAGGAATGTGGCAGTGTGGAAGCATCTGGTCTCAATATGGCTTCCAAAGCTGACATGTTACTTGTTAAGGAAGAACAAAGGGTTCAATGCTGGTGGGGAACGATGGGCCTCCTGAGAGATCTCCAGCCTCCTCAGATCTTTGGAGGTTTCTCCCCCGGTTTCAGATCTGCCTTCGACTCTCACCTGGCCTCCTGGAAGCCTCTTGGGTGGAACTGGGTCCTTCTGGCCCCAAGAGAGGAAGGTGCCCAGCAGAAGGATGTTCAGGTGGGCTTCTGGCCCGGTGAAGTTTTGGTCAGAGAAAAAGGGGGATTTCCTGCTCCTGTGGGGTGTTTATTTATTTATCATGACATTTGTTTGCTGCCCATCTCGTATCCAGCGACGCTGAGTGGCTTGCCATATCAACGACAAAGGCTATGAAATAAAAATGAAGTAGTTGTTGATTTCAGGCTGCCTGCCCAATACATTTGTGATTTTATTTACCATTATGTTTTTTTTATCAATTTCAATGTTCAATTGGAATTGTTACTTTCCCAAAAAAAATTTTTTTTTCAAGGTTTAAAGCTGTGCAGCACTTGGAAGGTGAAGGCAAAAGAGATGCTGAGGATGGGGCAGGGGAAAACTGTGCCATTCCAGGAAAGATGTGGCTGCCTGTTTGCCCTGTGTGACTGTTAACCTTCCCTTTCCCTCAGTTGGGCAAGCAGCTGTAGGACTTCCCATCTTCACCTGAACAGGTTGGATCTTAACTGGCTTTTCCTGGTTCCAGGCCCCGTCGGAGCTCTTCAGTTTATTCCAGGAGTGGATGTTTCTGGATCCCGCCTCCCGCATCCACAGCCTGATACAGATTGGTCCAAGCTGGCGACTGTCACCTCCAAGACCCTCTTGGAGACGCAGCCCCTGATGGGGACTTCTGGGCTCCACGGCTGCTCCTTCCACGGGGACTTTTCCGAGAGCAGAGAGGACCGCAGCAGAGGTCCTGATGGCCCGGCCCAACCCGCCTCCTGTGCCAGGGAATCACAGCATTGCTGGCCTCACGCCCCAGTGGAATGCACTGAGCTGGATCTGCAGGCCTTCTCCGCCTGGGCCGGGAAGGGGGCAGCTGAGACAGGAGCGGCAGGCAAGCAGAAGCCGCCACCTGAAGTGCTTCTTCCATGGTCTGCCTGCCCAGCAGCCCAGGCTGGGCTCTCTCCAGAAGTGGCTTCAGTCTTGTGCTCCTCCTTCCAAAACCGGACCCTTGAAACCGGGGAGCCTCTGCGAAGTTCCTCCAGCAATGTTTCCCTGGAGCAGCCGCCATTTTGAATATTTACAGTTTCACTCTCTCCCCTCTTTTGTAAACTTCAGCCATTGCTATTCTTCACCTGGATGTTGTGGCTATTGGCAACATTGGTCGAGCTAAAGAGACCCCCTCCTACCTTCCAGGGGAGATTCTGTGGCATTGTCAGGCTCTCTTTCCTTTCATGCCGTCCAGCCGCACCCCAAACTGAAGAGGTTGGGCCATATCCACCGATGGATCCCGAAGGCTGGCATTGAGCCAGACGTCAAGGTTATGAAGGTTTTATTGACTTCCAGGCCAGTTTTGGAAGAAAGCTCTGCAGAAGGTTTAGCATTTTGATACCTTTTTTTGCGTTATGACTAATTTATTGGGACTTCAGCCCATAACATCCAACTCTAGGATGTTTTCTACTCATCCATGAGAAAACTTGTAGCAGCCGAACAAGAGTTTACTTGCAGACTGGGGGAGAAAGGAAGTCCAAGAGAGACCTGGACTATCTATCACATGTCTGCTTGATTTCTCCATGAAATTCGCATTCTGATCAGCTGTACTAGAAGATTATCTCCTGGTTTCTCCCATTTGTTACCATTTGGTTGTTTGAAGCGTGTTTCTCCACCTCACGATGGAGTTACTGTACTGGAAACCCTGGAATTTAAGTAGGTTTCTTTATTGATTGTTGAAAATGTGGTTTATTTTCAGGGCATGGAGGGAAGTTACAGTACTCCAATGATCCCTGAAAAATTATCTTACATTGCTGTGGATTTGAGGTGTCCTTTTTCCTCTGGACGCTTACAATAATTTCAACACGGCTGTTTTCAAAGTATGCCTTGATCCTTCTGAGCTCTTCTGCAAATGTAAAATACTGCCTCTTCCATCTTTAATGGACATTTTCAGGAAAGGGCTCTGACCACGCTTGTTTATTTCCTCTTTGAGCAGAATTGTAGCAGAAATTAAATTGATTTTTTTAAATCACAGAAATGGTAGCAGAGGAAGCCTTGGCAGATTAGGCCCATTTTTTAAAATCCCAAAGCTCTGAATGTTATATATTTTTTCATTATGTATTTTTCATTGGTTCTAAAGGAGTCAGATCCTGCCTGGCTTATCTCCACTGGTGGCAAGGCCATTAATTCACTGTTCCTTCCTTGCCTTTGCGTGATAAAAAGTCCTTCTGAAATGCCTTCCTTCTCAGATAAGGCTTTGTCATCTCAGGGATGTATCTGATAATCCACCATCATGTTGTCAATTCCAGAATTCAATTCCCTGTATAAACAGAGGTAGTCCTCACTTAATAACCCTAATTAGGGCTTACTAATCTGCTAAGCAAAGCAGTTGCTAAATGGAAAACCATGTGACCAGGACTGCTCGCTGGCTGGGAAGGGACAAAATTATTCAGCTTCACACCTTTGATTTTTGTATACTTCCTAAGCACGGTCCCCTGGCACTGCCACCTTTGGAACACTCATAAATTCCTTCTTCCTGTTTTGTACACATTGAAAGCAAGGTCATTGTGCTGCTGGGGGGGTGGGGGCAGGAGAGGGGGCTGGGAGCCATGAGAACTGGCAGTAGTTAGGGAAATAATTGAGGGAAGGAAGGCCAAGACTGCCTTATTGAGTCAGGCTTAAACAGGCTTTATTGGATCTGTACATTTTTTTTCTGACATTGTTAGTAATTAATTAATTCAGTCAGTAATTAATTAATTAGTTCACCATCCTGGCTTGTCAATGACAACTCTGTCAGGAATATAAGGATACCTGGGGATTTCCTGCTGCTGATCAGAAATGGAAAGGTATGTTTCTTGTATAAGGGCTGGAATTCAGTAAGTGTTTGGTGTAGTCATTGTGGGTTTCAGACAGGAGGGATCAGGATGGGTTTTGAATGGCAATTGATATAATTGTATTTGGAACTGGATACTAACACACTGGATACTCAGCCAAATGTGTGGCTTTTCTTTCACCTAATACTGCTGGGCTGTTGCCACATGGAATCGTTTTGGTGAATGCAACTTTACTGTGTAATGTTTCAGAGAGTCTCTGACCATAGCAGGGATGCTGGCTGGCGAATTCTGGGAGTTGAAGTCCACAAGTCTCAAAGTTGCCAGGTTTGGAAATCCCTGGACTATAGAGTCTCTGGTACAAACTTTTTTCTAATACAGCTTCAGTATGGAACTATCTTTTTTTTAATCACCTCATTTAATAGATTGAAATGACTGTGGTTAGTTAAATTGCTCTTTCTTACATTATCAGTGCCTGGTTTGCTTGAAATGTAGACACAGTTGATAAATTGGTGGACTGGGTTCTCGAGGATTATATGAGACTGCAACTGGTAAACTAAAAATGCTTCTCTGAAGCCGCTAAGCAGATATGCAGCAGATAGATGTCCAAATTCAGCTGTGGTGTCATTGCATGTGTGTGATCAAGTGCCACTGGAATCTTTGGGTAGACACAAATATAGGCCCATTGTTTAGGAGTCCTTATAGTGATTTACTTCACTGATCTTCTAAGATATAGTTATTTTTAATGATTATGTAATAGGAATTTTCCTTGGAAAATTTTGTTGTGATTATTTTGTGAATGACATTCTGTTGACTAAAACAAGCTTAGAAAAGATTTATCCCCTATTTTAATCAGAATACCAAATTATTAATTATCTCTAATTGCTCTTACTATCACACATTTGTATTTTGTATCTTGTCCTAATTTTAGGACCCAGATCACATGTTCATGATGTGCTAATCCAGGGGAGAGGTCATTCCTTTTAGGAGTTACAGAGATCTCCTCAAAGAATAATATAGTTACTTGATAAATTGATTTATATAAGATCTAACCAGATGTTGAGGGTGCAGAGTGGCGAGCTCCTTTAGAAGACTATCTCTACCATAACCACAGTGTAGAATAACTCCTCTAAACTAGGCCAGATACTCATTGTAAGTCAAGGAAACTGATGTGAGAAAGTTGCCATCAGATACCATGTGAAGCCTCGTATCTTGTACAAGTGATTCACCTACCTTAAGACTTTTCTTGAATAAAAAACAAATATCAGAATTGGGTTTCAGGCACTAGGTCTTATAAACTGAAATGGATCACTCAGACCCATGAATCTTATTGCTGCATTATTACATATTATTATTAGGTTTCCTTTGGCATCATGTGCTGCAATGTCCAAAGTTGTGAAGATCTTACCTGCCAACTGCCCTGTCTGAATGTGAAAAAGAATTGCATTTCAAAACTTCTTCCTGTTCTTTATTTTATATTGGGTGTAAATGATTAGTGTTTAGAAGACTACTGTAGTGGTACAGACTCTCTATGAAAATGAATGTATAAGCAACAAGAACTTATTTTGCAACTGTACAGTGGAAGAAACAGTGCTGAATGAAATGTTTTTCCTGTTTCACAAAATCTCCTGTAAAAGAGGCCATTGTTTTTCTACCTCGCTCACAATACTTATTCTCAACAAAGTAAACAGAAAGGTAAAATATTGTTGATTTATAAGCTTGGAATCAATAGATTTTTGAAAATTCAGTCAGAGCACTGCTTAGAAATTTGGTGTTTGCTTTTCCCAATCAACAGCATTGAAAAACTGTAGGCAGTCAAAGGATATCAAAGATTTTCATTTTGGGTTTTAAAAGTTTTATTTTCATATTATCAGAAATACTAACAGACTGGAAATACAAGCATTTCCAAGTAATTAAGATTTATTTGTATTTAGTTTTAGTTTTCATTTTTAATAAACCCCAACTGATGATGGAAACTTTTATTATTTTTAAAAGGAAGTTGTTTCCGAAACACGAAAAAAGTAGGGACATCTTTGGGAATTCAAAGAGTTCCTGCTTCTTTGCATTTATTTATTTTGAGGGTAAAATACCTCATGTGTTTTTTGTATGTATTAATTTTCCTGTAATTCTAAATGCCACTATTATTTTAATAGCGATTTCAGGTTCCTTTACTTTAAAGGGAACAATTATCCATGTGAAACATTTTGTACTTGCAGTGAAAAGAAATAAAAATTATGTCTCCCTGTAAGCACTCTCCATGCTGTGCCTCGGTATCACATTAATATCCTTACAGGTAGTTCTTGGTTTATAGCCATTCATTTAGTGACCGCTTGAAGTTCAGGTGTGATCTCCATTTGTAAATCTTCCCAGCTGGCTGCCCACAAGCAAAGTCAATGGAAATATACAGATTCGCTTAATGGCAGAGTGATTCATTTAACACCTGGGGCAAAAGGTCGTAAAGTGGGGCGAATCTCACTCAGCATCTGCCTTGCTTAGCAATGAAAATGTTGGCATCAATCGCGGTCGTAAGTCGAGGACTAGCGAAGCGAGTGGTTGGGGGCTTTCTAGCCTGATCCTGAGCAGCGGGGGGGGCTGGGGGCTTTCTAGCCTGATCCTGAGCAGCGGGGATGGCGCAAGGCCGCTGAGCGGCTGTCCGACCCGCAGCTGGGCCTCTGGGCAGCGCTTCTCTCGACCGGGGAGCGACGAGAGGGAAGCCTTTCAGGGACCGAAGCGCGAGGAGACCCCGGATTCCCCTCAGCTTTGCGTGATGACGTCACGCCCGGCTCCCGGGCGCCCCCACCGGCCTGCGTCGGGAGGAACCCCCACCGAGTGATGTCATCCTGGCGCCGTCGCGCGGCGATGACGCCATCTCCACGTCGCCCGTCCACAGCCGCGGATCGAGATGGCGGCGGCGGCGGCGGACGGAGTGGCGGCGGCGGGTGACGGAGCCACGAAGCCGCTGGTAGGAGGGGCGGCGGGCTGTTCCGAGGGCGAGCTCGGGACCCCCAGGGCGGCAAGGCAGAGAACCCAGACAGAGAGCTCCGAGGAGGAGGAGGGATCGCTCGAGGCTCCGGGTGCAGCGCCGCTGATTTGGCTATGGGGGCTCGAAGGGGCTGGTTGTGCCGGTGGGAGGCTGAGCCTCCGGTCCGCGCCTTCCTTCTTCTACGACCTTCTAGGTTTGCCTGGGATAGCGTTGAAGAGCAGTAGCCCTTAGCCTTACCTACCGCTTTCCCAAGCCTTTCTACATCCCTGGTCTCTGAGCAGTTTACAGAGTCAGCCTCTGCCCCCCCCCCCTCCGCCCCCAACACTCTGGGTCTCCTCATTTCCCCCACCTCAGAAGGGTGGAAGACTGAGTCAACCTTGACCCGATCAGGATCGAACTGCTGGCAGTGGGCAGAGTTCGTCTGTAATGCTGCATTCTGCACTCCCCACCACGGTCAGTCCTTCCTTTCTTCCATTCAGACTTACAGCTTCACAGAGCTTTACAGCCCTGGTCTAAGTGGTTTACAGAGTCAGCCTTTTGCCCCCAACAATCTGGATCCTCGTTTAGGTACATAGTAGTTTCCTTCTATCTTTGGAGAATAGCTGGAGAACAGTCTAGTGCACAGAGCTTCCTAAATAGGATGTTAAGATTCGACGTATCTTTAATTCTAAGATAGTTCAGTCCTCTCCCCAAAATCTTGCAATTATTTTAGAAAAGAATAAGAATAGAATAGTTTATTGGCCAAGGGTGGTTGGACACACTAAGGAATTTGTCTTTGATGCATAAGCTCTCAGTGGCCATAAAAGAAAAGATACATTTGTCAAGGATCGAGAACCATCAGGTACAACACTTAATAATAGTCATAGGATACAATAAGCAATCAAATCATACTAGGAAACAGTCAATATAGATCGAAAGGATACAAGCGACAAAGTTACCGTCATACAGTCACAAATGGGAGGGGATGGGCGATAAGGAGTGATAAGATTAATTAAGATTAATACTGCAGGCTTTGTAAATAGTTGGACAGTGTTGAGGGGATTATTTGTTTAGCAGAGTGTTGGCATTGGGGGAAAACCTCCCCTTGTGTCTAGTTGTTCTGGTGTGCAGTGCTCTATAACCTCCTTTTGAGGGAAGGAGTTGAAACAGTTTATGTCCGGGATTGAGGGGTCTGTAAATATTTTCACAGCCCTCTTTTTGACTTGTGCAAATACAGGTTCTCAATTGAAGGCAGATTGGTAGTAATTGTTTTTTCTACAGTCCTAATTATCCTCTGAAGTCTGTGTCTGTCCTGTTGGGTTGCAGAACCAAACCAGACTGTTATAGATGACAGATGACAGACTCAATAATTCCTCTGTAGAACTGGATCAGCAGTTCCTTGGGCAGTTGATGCTTTCTGAGTTGGCTGAGTTTTGCTGATGATCCTGGTTAAAAAGATATGCCACAAATATAGACATATTAAAAGAGTAAAGTTTGGCTTGTAAAGTTGCACACGTTTTGCTGTTCACCAACACATTTAGAAAGGAAGAAGTTGCTTCCAGTACGGTTCTCAAAATAGGATTTAAAAATGTACAATAAAATGATTGCTTAGACCCCTGGTAGTCTTTGACTTACGTTCATTTAGTGACCATTCAAAGTTACAACAGCACTGAAAATAGTGACATGACCGTTTTTCACAGCTACAACTTTTGCAGCATCTCCATGGTCACGTGGTCAAAATTCAGGTGCTTGGCAACTAGTTCATATTTATGACAGTTGATAGGTCCCAGAGTCATGGGATCTCATTCTACAATTTCCTGACAAGAAAAGTAAATGGGAAAACCAGATTCATTTAACAACCAGGTTACTAACTTAACAACTGCAGGGATTCACTCAATAGTTGTGGCAAGAAATGTCATAAAATGGGGCAAAACTCATTCACAGCAACATAAATTTTGGGCTCAATTGTGGTTGTAAGTCAAGGACTACCTGTATTTAATAATATTTATTTATTTATTCGATTTATATACCGCCCCCCTCTCCCCGAAGGGACTCGGGGCGGTGAACAGCCAATAAAAACACATATACAAAGTACAATACATGAGACAACATAAAATATTAAAATTTAAAAACTGAAATATAATATGGCTCTAATTAAAATATAAAGCAAGTATTAAAAAGATTAAAACCCGGTTAAAATTTAAAAACCCCTAGGCCAGTCCGGCCTGCCGAAATAAATGCGTTTTGAGTAACCGACGGAAGGCCATGAGATCGGGGGCGGCCCTTACCTCCGGGGGTAATTCATTCCAGAGAGGGGGTGCTCCCAATGAGAAGGCCCGCGCCCTCGGGGTCGCCAGCCGTCCAGCCGGCGGCACCCCGAGGAGACCCACTCTATGGGAGTGTACCGGTCGGTGGGAAGCCGATGGTGGCAGGAGGCGGTCTCGCAAGTAACCTGGTCCCGAGCCATGGAGCGCTTTAAAAATAGTGACCAAGACTTTGAAGCGCACCCGGAGGGCCACCGGGAGCCAATGCAGCACGCGTAGAAGTGGCATAACATGGGAGCCCCTAGGTGCCCCCATTACCACCCTCGCGGCTGCATTCTACACCAACTGGAGCCTCCGGATGCTCTTCAAAGGCAGCCCCATGTAGAGAGCGTTGGCATAGTCTAGGCGGGAGGTCACCAGGGCGGAAGTGACCGTGCGAAGCGCATCGCGATCCAGAAAGGGCCGCAACTGGTAGATCCTACGGACCTGTCCAAAAGCCCCCCTGGCGACGGCCGCCACATGATCTTCCAATGACAGCCGTACATCCAGGAGGACATCCAGATTGCGGGCCCTCTCTGTGGGGGCAAGAATTTCCCCCCCCCCCCACAGCCAGCGATGGAACCAGCCGGCTGTATCGGGGTGCCGGGAAGCACAGCTAATAGAATAGAATTAATAGAATTAAATAGAATTAATAGAATTAATAGAATTAAACTCAGCCCATTGCTACAAGGTATATGTACAAAATCCAGTTATCGCTGATCATTTTGTTGTAGCTATACATCTAGTCCCATTGCCCTTTCATGAAGGGTGAATATTAATATGGAGTCTCCTTAAGTGGGTTTGGCCTATTCATGTCCCTCTCTGTGATATGTGGGTGAGAGTGAATAACTGAATTTAGATATGAAAAGTAGTAAGTACATAAACCATCTTGAAATCCAAGCATTCTGATACCAGAATGGCTGTTTTGTCAGCATTCAGACTTGTTTTAATCCATTCCAACTGTGAAATGAAGGTCACTTCATGTTTGGAATGGTTAAACATCAGAATATTCTGCATGTCTCTGGTTATATTTCACATTATCTGGAATTGATCAGGTACAAAAATATTTTCAAATGCAAACGCTCCTGCTGTGCTAATGTATTAATTGCTTGGTAGATATAGTTGAGTAAATATTTTTTCACACCTTGTGTAAACAGTTTGCAGGTCTTGCAGATGTGTCAATATCAGAAGACATTCCTGTAGAAGGAGAAATTACTGTTCCTGTGGGTTCTAATACCCCAGATGAAGACTATTCCACACTAGATGAACCAGTAAAAGAGACCGTTGTAAGTACCTTGGTGAGGGGAAGAAATTTCCATCAGATTTCTCTTAGTGTTCTTGGCAATAAATTGCAAATATAAGCCATCCGAGGATATCAACATTGGATGATTTTGATTAATCAGTTTATTGTGGCAATATTAATGAAGCCATTACAAAAGAGTTTCAGTTGCTTTGTGTCAGATTGTGGTTGCAATTAATTTTTATATGTTTTTTCTGCTATCTGCATTAATTGGTCTTTCATAAGCAATATTTATGTAGTACAAAAACCATTTTCAAATTCAGTACAGTATTCCAAGAAATCTCAAGCCTATTGAGTCAGCTTTCGGAATTGGGATTTCCTAGAATATTGTATTGAGTTTGAAGATGTATTTGCATATTATTAATTATTGTAATTTAAGAGTTTAAAAGTAATTCATTTGAGATATCAATCCTTTTAATGAACCACTTATTTTGCAGGATTGAATAAGAAGCTGGGTAGTGAAATCCCCTTTGATCAACATTGGAATTTGTAGCTTTAAATTATTTTTACCAGCACTAGAAACAAGAGAGAAATTCAATCACTGCAATTAGCATTGGTATGACTTATGTAAATGTATCTTACCTAAACTTATTTTTGACTGAACTTTCATTGAATTTTTCAGATGCGGGATTTAAAAGCAGTTGGAAAGAAATTTGTCCATGTCATGTATCCCAAAAAGAGCAGCGCCCTCCTCAGAGACTGTAGGTGCCAGAAATGTTAAAAACCTTAAACTGTGCTAAATTCTGTGAAAACATATTTGCCTCAGAATAGAGTGTAACACAAGAGGGAGGGAGAACTTTGAAATAGCCATTTGGGGTTGTCAGTTTTGTGTTCCCTTATAGAAATCATCTCTATGATTTATTTCTTTGCAGGGGATTTATGGGGTCCATTAATCCTGTGTGTTTTACTTGCACTGTAAGTACTTATATTATTTTCCCCTCCTCCCCACATTTTAATGCTCTAAAATTGTGTTGTTCACTTGCAAAATATAAATGCGACACATCAGTTGTACATATTACAAATTCCAATGGAGCACCATTTCAAGGACCAAATGTATGGGCTTGGTTTAATAAACATGCATATGAATTTTGAAATATGTACATTGCTTTCTGGATCGGGACGCCATACGTACGGTCACTCATGCCCTTGTCACCTCTCGCCTGGACTACTGTAACACTCTCTACATGGGGCTCCCTGCAGGGAGCACCCGGAGACTTCAACTGGTACAAAATGCGGCCGCACGGGTGGTTATGGGGGCGTTACGAAGTTCCCATGTGACGCCTCTCCTGCGTGAGCTGCATTGGTTGCCGGTGGTTTTCCGGGTTCGCTTTAAGGTTCTGGTTTTGACCTTTAAAGCGATCCATGGCATTGGACCAGGTTATCTGCAGGATCGCGTTCTGCCAGTAATCTCCCACCGATCTATGCGTTCCCACAGAGAGGGCCTTCTTCGGGTGCCGACGGCTTCTATGTGCCGTCTGGCGACTCCTAGAAGTAGGGTCTTCTCTGTGGGGGCCCCCGTCCTCTGGAATGGTCTGCCTCCGGAGTTACGCAATAACACTGACCTGAGAGCTTTCAGACATGCACTAAAAACCTGGCTCTTCGAGCAGGCCGGCCTTGGCTGAAATGGGATTTTTAATGTAATTTAGTATTTGAGTTTTAAATTGGGATTTTAAAATCTGGGTTTTAATAATTTATTGGGGGAGGGTATAATTTTAGACAGCCTAAGATATTTAATTCTTTTTTAATTTTTATAATTGTAACAAAGTTTTATGGTTGGTTGTACACCGCCCTGAGTCCTTCGGGAGAAGGGCGGTATATAAATATAAATAAATAAATAAAAGCCTGCACTTCATTGTTTCTGTGCTGAACAATTACAGATCTTGCAACCCACCTTTCCTTTATAAATCTACCCCACCAATTTTTAAGTTTCTTCTGTGCTAATGGCCTTAGGCCAAGGGATGGGACAGTCAAGTGGAACAAGGCTGCTTCTGCTACAGGTTTTACTTAGTACTTCTGTCTCACATTTCTTATCTGAGAAGAATACCTAGATCATCACAAAGAGAAATAAAAAGTGGCACAATAGTAAACAAAAATTATTTCCTTTAAAAGATTATAATACCGTTGTCTGATCAGATTGCTAAAACATTCTCAGGTGTCTAGATACTTGTGCCAGGACAGTCCAGCTTAGCTGCAGTGGATTGTCCCAATTCTAGCCTACGGGCACTGATACATTTTGAAATGTGTTTAATATATTTTTAAATTGTATTATAATATATTTATTATGTGTTTTTTAGTAGGCTGTACACCGCCCCGAGTCCCTTTTTGGGAGAGGGAGCGGTATAAAAGTTTGATAAATAAATAAATAAATAAAATAAATAAATAGGAAAAGAAACACTAATAATTAAATCAGAAAAGAGGTATCTGCTTCTTTGTCCTAATCCATTTCTCTTCTCTAGAATGCTTCAGGGAGGAGCGGCAGATAGCACAGATGACAGAGGCCCTCAGTTTGCAGAAGTCTTTGTTATCATCTGGTTTGGAGCAGTTGTCATAACACTAAATTCCAAGCTCCTGGGAGGAACCATGTAAGAGACCAGTAGAGCTGTCTTCTGAGATGGGGGAAGAACTGGACTTCCTTGGTGAATCGCTTTAATTCAGGGACAGACAGTTTTTGCCTTAGGAGGATAGAGGCATACCTGACTGGGGCAATTTCAGGTCTTGGGAAGTAGGCTGTTTTTATTCAGAATGTTTTATCTTGAAGCTCTTAAGGTACTGTGGGCCTTATTGAAAGCAAGTTACCCTTGTTATTAAAAAAAAAAACAGTAGATCCATAGCATGCTCTTTTGGGGCTCTGGAGGCCCAAGAGATACAAATTGGGGCATCCCTGTGGCCTAAGGATCCTATCCTTTTAAACCAAGAGTGCAGAGTGCTTTTAAACAGCCTATGTTATGTTAATTTAAACATCTTAGTTTTTAAAACAGCCTTTAAACATTTTAATCTTTAAAATGTTATTTTCCTGCTACTAGCTTGCTCATGAAGGAGAAAGCTAAAACAACTGGCTTTGTGAAAGCTTTCTAAAATCTCCTAATGCCAGGCGGGTGGATAGCAGACAGCTTAGGGCCCATTTGGTCTGGCTGTAGTTCTATAGTTCTCTTTTTCTTTCCCATCTCTTCACATTACCAGCATTTACCAAGACTTCTCTCTTTTTCGCCCAGATCTTTCTTTCAGAGCCTTTGTGTCCTGGGCTACTGCATCCTGCCCCTCACCGTGGCTCTTTTGGTCTGCAGGCTTGTACTGATAGCACACAGTGGGACTGCTGGCTTCATAGTGCGTCTTTTAGTCGTAATAACAATGTTTGGCTGGTCAACTCTAGGTAAGTTGGGAATGGAAAGCAATCAGAACTATCTCAGTACATGGGAACAAGGATGATTGGGTCATTCCTGAATTCCATCCACATGCCATAATCCCAGGACTTGTGTTGATCAGAATTTTGTGGGTTGTGTTACAAGTTTTGTTTAAAAAAACAGGAGCGGCAGAAAATGAATTCACTAACACTGTAGCATATGCAGTGTAGGAGAGTTTATGTTAGTTTATAGTAGCTAGAAATTGGAAAGAGTCCCATAGCCCCTTTCCTGACTAATGTTATTAAAAGGCACAAACTTTTGAGAGCTATAACTCACTTCACCAATGCATGAAGTGGGTGACTTGGATTGGGATCTGGTGGAAAAGGAGGGGAAGGTGGATGGTTATGCAGATTACAGACAAGCAGTGAGGGAGCAAACAATAATCATAGAACACCAAGAAAGAAACCATATCCCCACAAAAACTGGCCGGGCAATCGACTTAACAGATTACAGATAATCAGAATTGGAAGGGACCTTGTAGGTCATCTAGTCCAACCCCCCACCCAAGCGGGAGACCCTACACCATTTCTGACAAATGGCGGTCCAGTCTCTTCTTGAAAGTCTCAAGTGATGATGCTCCCACAACTTCCGAGGGCAACTTCTGTTCCATTGGTTGATTGTTCTCCCTGTCAGAAAGTTTCTCCTTATTTCCAGGTTGAATCTCTCCTTGTTCAGTTTCCATCCATTATTCCTTATCTGGCCTATAGGCACTTTAGAAAATAGCTTGACCCCCTCCTCTCTGTGGCAGCCCCTCAAATATTGGAAGACTTATCATGTCTCCCCTGGTCCTTCTCTTCACTAGACCAGCCAGGCCCAGTTCCTACAACCATTCATTGTATGTTTTAGCCTCCAGTCCCCTAATCATCCTGGTTGTTCTTCTCTGTACTTTATATAACGAGTCAAAAAAATCCCACATTTGTTCATACTGATGATGTTACTTAGTTGGGAAATAAAATGTCTACAAGCAGACAGCCAAGCTTGGAGAAGAACCAAAAACTTCTGGACAAACTTTGGACAAGAGAATTAATGAAAAAAGTTTGACATGAGGACTCAAACTAAAGTAATATCTGAGCATTTCTGCCTCCTAAGATAGTCTTGAAGGTCTCAGAGCATCTTTTTTGGGTGGGAAAAAAAAGAGATGCTATCAGACTTCTAATTTTTAATGCTGTTGCCCTTGGGACATCTTGAGGCTTTGTTTCCAAAAAGTCTGCCCTTGTCTTGGGAAGAATTGATCGTTGGGATCAAGTATTCTATGGACTTTGGGGTTATTTATATTTCCTGATATGAATAAATATATTAATGTTAATTCAATAATAAAAGGAAATTTATACCTTACTTGCTTTCTATTAGTATCAATTAGGTTTTCCAAATTATGATTTTGTATTCATATTTCCATCCTATTTGACTTGTTTAATTTTAGAAGCACAATTCCCTTTGGGGAGTTTTTCAGTCTAAAGGAGGGGGCCACTCTAGATCAGGGGTGAACAGCTTTTTCGCTTGAGGTCTGCCTGGATGGCCAAGCTGGGCTGGAGGGAGGCACAGAGCCATTTTCCTCCAGCTTTTCCACCTTGTCGTCTCTTTTCTTTGCTCTTCTATTTTCAAGCAGGATTGCAAGGAGAAAAGGAACCGAGTTCAGTTTTTTTCCCAACATCCCCTTGCAAATAGCTGCTTCTTGCAACAATTAGAATACTGCTTTTTGTTTAAATAGAAGTTGAGATTTTTATTTTAATGGACTGGTACCCTCAGTGGTGTAAGAGTAATCCATATTTACTGTTTTACATACAGTATCTTATTCTAAAAACATTTTTTCTGTTTTTGCTTTTGGAAGCTTTCCCTAGTTGTTAAATTTATGAAGGAAACCAAGGTATCTACTGTACATAATAATCCTGCCATTTCTGCATGATCTCAGGGTGGCTTCTACAGGAACCTCATTTTATTCCTGTAGCCACTCTGAGAGGCAGGCTGGGCCAAGAGAGTCTCCCTTCAGCTTTCTAAGGCTGAGGGGCCACTTCAATCGGGTTCTACTCAGTACTGACCCTCCTTTAATCAGTACATCACACCGGTTTTCAAAATTAATTAAAATTGCACAAGAATCAGTATTCCATTAGAAAGCTGAACAGTTTATTTATTTACTGCCTTTTTATTTGGCTTTTGTAATGATGATCTCAGTTAGTCTGGGCATCAGCTAGAAAGCGGGTTTTGAGCTCAGGTCCTGCCTTAGCCATGAAAGCCGGCTGGGTGGCCTTGAGCCAGTCCCTCCCTCTCAGCCCAGCTCACCTCACAGGGTTGCTTTTGTGAGGAAAATAGGAGGAAGAAGATGTGTTAGGCATGTTTGCTGCCTTGATTTATCTGTAAAAATAATAAAGGCAAGATGCAAATCAATAAAAAAATAAAATAATTATTGTCCCAAGTTGGCTCTTGCCATTTCCGTGAGGTGCAGAGTAGCTTAGATTTTGAGAAGTCAGGAATCCTCATGGTGAGGCTGCACTCCAGGTGGGCCCAGCTTTCCTTCCTGGAGTGTTGAGACCAGCCTTTCATCCATGCTGCCATGGCCAGTGGAGGGGATGCCTTTCTGCTTGACCGCCCCACCCCCCCCTCCAGCCCCTTGGCCAAGCTGAGCAAGCTGTCCTGGGCCAGATCCAAGCATTAGTTTGTACTGTCCCTTGGGGAGAGAAGAGGTGGGGGCTGGCAAGGAGCCCTGTCTCTTTTTGGATACAGATGTGAGGCTGATATTATTGGATGGGTTATATTCCTGGTGCCTATTTTTCCAATATTTGGTCTTCCTTGTTTCTTTTCCCAGCCTCTACAGCCTTCCTGGCAGACAGCCAACCCCCAAACCGCAAAGCTCTGGTCGTCTACCCCATTTTCCTTTTCTACTTCGTCATCAGTTGGATGATTCTCACCTTTACGCCGTAGGGAAGGCGCTGTCCGCAAAGACGACAAAACCAAATGAAGGAGTTTTTGTTGCTTTCCAATGGAAACCTCTCTCTGTGGTTCACCTGCCTGCCTCTCGCTCTGTTTCTTCCAATATTTATAATGAATGTTGTGAAAAGGCCGGCAGGTTCCTCGTCTGAAACCACAAAAGGCCTCCAACTCTCTCACTCCTGTTTCTTTGAGGAGCACTACTGATATCTCTCCCTATTGAGTTCTGTTTTCTACTGATTCTGTGTGAGCCTTCAGTAAGGAGAAAGGCTGGATGTAGTCATATCTTGGGCCATCAAGATAGTTGACAAAAGAAAATATTCACTAGGTACTGTTAATTGGATTTATCAGAAGGCCGCAGTTCCATAGGAGAATGCTGTCTTTACAGTTTCAAAGCATTTGCTTTCTTGGGATGAGAAATGCTATCCAATTTCACTTATTGTCCAAAAACTAAAAGGAAAGGGTGCAAGAAAGGGGCATTGTCTTTTTCTTTTCTTTTTTTAGTTTTTTCATCCGTTTTTAATTGTTCAAATTAGCGCACTCTCTTTGCTCCCTGCGCATGGGTTCAGAAGGTCTTGTGGAAGAAGACAAGAACAAAGCCATTTGGCCCACATCAGCCACAGGAGATCTTGGATCTCTCTTTAATGCAGGAGGGAAAAAAAGCTGCACCAGAGTAATCAGCAGTTAAGTGTAGAGATGCCAAGCAATTCTGGCACGGGAGGTCTTGATTCTGGAAACATGAAACACGAAGTTCAACTTTCGACCCTCTGAGTGGAGCCTGGTCATCAGAAAGGATTTCAGACCTGGCACCCCGCTCCATGTCTTGCAAGGGATGGTCGGTCTTATAGAATGGCTTGTGAAAGGGGCTACGGGCTTTCTGAGTTCTGGCTTTTTAATTATAAAATGAGGAAAGTTATTTAAGTAGCAAGGTGTGGCGCATCTGTACTTTCGAGGTTCTGCACATTCACATCCATTGTGAAGCCTCTGGAAGAAGCTGCTCTTGAAACGGAATTCTTTGTTCTTGTCTAGTGAGATGTAGGCAGTAGCTGACAGCTTAGTGATGCACAGTTTAATTCACACAGTGTAATACCTTATTTTATATTATTATGTTAGTTGTTAAATTAAGTTTATTTTGTTGCATACTTGTTGGGGTTTTGAAGAGTAAAAACTGTTCTATATAATATATAAATTTCTTCTTTGTGCTTCTTACTGAAAAAATCTGGACTTTTTTTTTTCTTTATTATGGGCTTTACATGCCCCTTTTTATTTTCTCCTAAAATTCCAGGTGTTGGGCTTTTGTTTCTGTCAATTAAATAAAGTCTGGGATAAATGGCTTTGTTCTCCTCGCTCTGTTTGGCATCAAATGTAGAAAAGAGCAAGTTGATATGGAATATTATTTCTATTCAAATGTATCTATGGGGAGACCTCTTTTAAGGTTATTTCTGCTTATAACAACCTGAACTTAAATAATCTCTGTGCAGGGAAAGTTCGTTTTAAAATACTTGCTGTGGTTTCCAGAGGAATTTAAGAACAGGAGTGATACGGATCCTTTAAAATTAATCTTCCTTGTGAAATTTTATTTCATATATCATTCTAATTGGACACAAATGTCAACTTTCTCTTTCACTTGACCAGTAATTATTCCAGGTTTGGCCTGGAAATAAAACTTTACATGGTAATTTAGAGGTGAGATGGGCAGCATAAACGTTTAACAAATAAAGAGTTTTCTTTTGAATCAGACTTAATTCACTCATTTTGTGTGTGTCAATTATGAGGTAATTGAATAAGTTTGCTGAAAAGGAAATATCTTGGTCAAAACCAGAGGTAAGGATCCTATTTTTATTTATTTTTTTGACAGCAGCATCTTAATCCGGTGTCAACTCTGAAGCTGGCCTGACTGAGGTCATCTCAAAGGCTTCAGTGTTGCCACAATGGTACTGAGAGATAGGGAGGGAATAGAGATAGCAATAGCAATAGTACTTAGACTTACATACCATTTTATAGTGCTTTACAGCCCTCTCTAAGCAGTTTACAGAGTCAGTCTGTTGCCCCCAACAATCTGGGTCCTCATTTTATCCACCTTGGAAGGAGGGAAGGCTGAGTCAACCTTGAGCCTGGTGGGATTTGAACAGCTGATAGTAGAGGTGGCCTGCAGTACAGCACTCTAACCACTGCGCCACAGATGCTCATAGGTGTGGTTTTGTGTAGCCAAAACAAAATAGTTTTCCCTGAGAACCAAGGACAAGTGGCTGAAGAGAGGAGTGAAATTTCCAAGCAACTGGACAACACCGTGATTGGACCATGTGACTGATTGTTTGGGAAAGGGGGAATAATTTAATTAGCTGAAAACCGTGGGAACCTTTAGAGTCGGTTTTCACCAGTCTGTGCCAATATGATCCATCCAATAAACCTTTGAGGAACCTGCTTGCCTGTTTACTATGGGCAATTACTTGGAAACCTGACTGCCAGTTTGGTTGCTTGAAAATATCTCCAGTCCTCAACATTAGGACAGCCAGTTGTAGAAAGGGAAGCTGGTGTCACCCTTCTGACTTGAACCCTAGCTTTTAAATGGAGTTGCCTGGCAGAAGAATATTGTTCTGTAGGCTCTGGATGAGAGAGATAGGTGATCATTTTCTTTATTGAGACAATATGCTATCTCTAAAAGTAGCCAATTAACCTGAAACAAAATAAGTTATTGGATGTAGTTAGTCCCACCCCTTTTGATAACATACGTCATCTAATGAGGTGTGGTTTTTTTACATGCTTGTTACACCGGTTCAGTGGTGGGATTCAATTTTTTACTACCAATTCTATGGGCATGGCTTGGTGGGCATGGCAGGGAAGGATGCTGTAAAATCTCCAGTCAGAGGTGGTGCTGGCCGGTTCCCTGACTACTAAGTTTTTGCTAGTGGTGCCCCAGAACTGGTCAGAACCTGCTGAATGCCACCTCTGCACCA